>JAVUPR010000326.1:8980000-10180000 GCA_036785695.1 Gentiana straminea | reverse complement strand
ATGTTAACATAGTGAATTGCATCTTGAATGTGTTGAGAACTCGTTAGTGAAGCTTGATTCCGAGTAGTCACAAGACCTCATATCTACTTCATTGGAACATCACCCAAGCCATCTTATTTCATATCATTTCCTGTTCGTTCGAGTCATTGCAGTTTTAGTTAATCACACTGTTAGTTCGCTTTTCATTATTTTTCCTTGTAGTTGGTTAAGATTCCACTTCTCGATTTATGGATAAACCTAGACTAGATGTTTGGGCCGCATTGGTACTCAATTGAGATTTCTCCCTGTGGATACGACCTTGACTCGCCGATGTAGACTACATTCGATCCGGTACTCTGCTGGTTAGATTGGAAACCTATTGAGGCCGATCAAGCTTAAATTATTAGAGGACTGACTCATCTCAACTGTGTTTATGAAATGGATTAGAATCCTTTAAATATTGTTGTTTTGAAACTTGATGAGTTGATTAAATGATAAGTGTTTAAGTACTTAGAAATGCTCTATTTGGTGTTGTGCTATGGTAAGCTGATTGACTAAATAATGAAATGCAGAAAATAAAGTGCATAAAGTTAATGCACTAAGGTATACAGTTGTTCAACGGGTGTAATTCTTTAGTCCACTCTTCTCATGTTATGTTGGTGGAATTCACAATTGTTTTTTGGTTACACATATACAATGAATTTAAAGAAGATTGTCCTTCGCTATTCTCTGCTCATCTTCGCATCTGAACAATCAGTCCTTCAAAGTTGTCTCTGTAGCTTTACTGAAATTTTTTCACTATTCCTTGGAGGGTAGTATTGCCTTTTGAACAACTCAACCACAAAAACTCAGCATTTTCTCAGACGCCATGATTCAGCTAACCACAGTCCTTCACACACTATTGTGCTTCAGTACTATAAACACTTTGTAAAACAAGGTTTGATGTTTGAATATATTAGCTTAATATGTTGAATGCTTGATCGATCTGTATGAAATGCAGCACTTGAAGTTTTCTTGATATTACAATGAATGCCTTAGGAAAATGTTCAGAGAACTTAGAAGTCAACTGAATGCTTAAATTGCTCAAAAATTGAAGTAAAATCGTTGTTTCTTCTTGTTAGTCCCATGAAAAGGCTAAACATAAGTTTAGAGGGGGGGAATAAACTTGTCACCAAAAACTTGAAACTTAAACTAAAGCTAGATTCAGTTTTAAACTTGTGTGGATTTTAGCTAACCGAGCTGAGTAAAGGTCAACTGACTTTTGCTCAAACTGAGTTGACCGGCTGTAGATTAAGTCCTTTGTATGATAATTTCAGTTATCAGTTTTACTTGAAATATGTTGTGCTTACTGAATGATTGGTGTTAATTAAGTAAAAGGAACTACCACAATAATGAATACTGTGTGTAAAGTACATAAAGTAAATAACACAAAACGTATAAAGGTTCCATGTGGTGTAATCCTATCAGTCCTCTCTTCTCGTGTGATGTCGGAGGAAATTTCACTAGAACTTCTTGAGTTAGCTCGGTTACAAAAAGTCCTAAACAATAATCTTTTGCTAATTCCTATAGCTTCACTATCTACACAATCAAAGAACAGGTTGGATTGCTGCTCCTCAACTGCTTCCCCTGGTCCTTAGAGGGTAAGATTGCCTCTTCACCAGCTCATCACAAACACAGTCTTCCTGACTGCACCTTAACTGTCCTTCACACCGTCTTGGTGTTTCATAGTCTAAACATTTGATGAAATCAAAGTTGAGACTTGAATCAATAACTATTATTCAACTTGTGAAATGAGCTTCTTCTTCTGAATATATATTATCAACACAGTAAGCTCTGAATTCTTCAAGTGTAGATCATGATTTTTTTTTGAAAGTTCTTTAGCACTTAAGATTTCTTGATCTTTATTTTGCAATATAGCATATAGCAGGAGTTCCTTTAATTCACTTTCCCTTATTTGAATCTTTCTTAATAGATTTATACTTAGAACTCCGCACTTCATCTTGAAGTAAATGTGGTCCATTGATAGGGGTTTTTCCAATTTTCAATTTGAATCTTCATAACCGTTGGTGGTCCTGCTAACTATCCGTTATGTGTCAGTGTCAGTAATAATACTTTGTTGACCAATCAGATTGCTATATCTTCAACGTTCTGATATAAAACTTACTTACTCATTCTCAGTTTTATAACTGATATAGAGCATTAACTGAGTTTTTATACTCTTCTTCAAAACTTAGTACTCTTCTTTGTTGACTTGATCAGAGTACACCATATAAATCCATTTCATCTAAAATATCATTGACCTTATGTATCTTAGGCCTTAATACGAGATCTATAAAGTTAGTTCAGGCCATCAAAAACTTACCTGAAATCTAACTTTACAGTCTCGGATTTTGTCTTCATAAACTGAGTTTGAACCCTCAGTTCTTCAGCCTTCAATAACTGAGTCTGTGTCCCTCAGCCTTCATAAATTGTGTTTGTCCCCTCAGCCTTCAGATTCTAGATAAGCCAACCGTGTTTGATCCCTCGGTGAACTTACCTTATTCGGACTTCAGTTTGATGTGTATACTCAGTAATCCATCTAAAGTCAGTTTCTCAGTTTTTGGACCTATTCTATTATAGTACTTGTTTGATTTAACTTATACAATGATCAGATTCTAATAAATCCTATACATTCTGTTCTAGACATAATTTTGCTTTGCACAATAACAGCTAGTTATGGCACTTCAACAATGGGATAAAAAAAAATAATTAAAAAATTGATGAATCATCATCAAAACATAAGATTAATTTACAACATTTTGGTTGATAAGTCCTACATTTATAGGAACATATACAATGTTCGATTTGGGTATGCTTGATTATCCCCTTTGTAATTCTGTATTGTTTGATTCTTTGTTAGTGTCCTCCTAAGAATGACAGTCTTTCAACCAATGACATTCCTTGATTATTGTAGTACCTAAATCCTAGACAAAATTTTAGGTTGGTCGAGGTGCAAATCCTACTTGGTGGTCCTCAAGCAATAGGAAATGTTTTTTTAAATTAGGCCCTACTTGTATAATACAACCACCAATGAATTTTTTTCAAATTGATAACATGGTGGTCCAAAACTTGCATCTGGACCACCCTAAAATTTGTGAATCCTAGAAACCATCATTTAAACTGGGCCATTGATTGAATGCTTGATCAGACGTCCATAATTAATCCTTATCTACATTTGTGTCATAAAATAATCGGGATAAAGGACTAATAGTACTTGTACTCTTGCAACTCAGCTCTTGATTTTGCTCGGCTGAAAAAGTTAAGCTCTACTCAGCTCAACTGACTACTATGCTTTTATTGGTTCTATTCAGCTCAGTTGGATAATCTAGTATTTGCATCTAATGTTATTTTTATGAGATCCGAGTACAACATAGTACACAATATTTCATATACTAGGAACTTATCATCATATTTCAACGAAACTCTATCCTTATACATAAGACTTGTAAAGTTAATTCATGACATCACAGACATACCTGAAGTTTAACTATATAGCCTTGAATTTTAATCTTCATTACTGAGTTTGAACCCTCGGCCTTTAACTAGTCTTCAATACTGAGTTTGAACCCTCAGACTTCAAATCTTCTCTACCGAGTTTGTTCCCTCAGCTTTCAGCTCAGCACTTCTTCGGATCCTAGACTCTACTAAGATTTTTAAAATTGATCCTCGCCTACCAATACAATATCTATACATTCACTTATAGACATCTTTTTTATTGCATCTAGATCACCTAGTCAAGCGCTCATCATCAAAAGCTAATTATTTCTAACAATTTCCCTCTTTTTGATGATGCCAATACCCTCAAAAGCTATGCAAAAGGATAAAAACCGAATAAAATCAAACCTCCTCCTCATTGAAAGCAACATTTAAGTTATTATAGTCTAGTGAAAAGTAAAAACAACATGACGTAGGAAATAATGAAATGTCTAGGTGCTTCAGTTCTTCTTTTGTTGCTTTGTTGCTTCTGCTTCATTTTTTCTTAGCTCTTCCTGTTGTCTTTCAAGTGCTGAAAAGTGTATGTAAGTATGATAAAATTTCCATGTTTTCCATGCATTTTCCAGTTTAAGGGTTTTTTCATATATTTCCATACCATGCGCTGCATAATGACATATAAATTCATTCTAAAATTCCACTTGTGTTTTGATTGAAGCTTCTTCTCCCCTCTTTGTCATTCTAGCCTCTCCAGTACGTTCTCTTTAAAATTTATTTTTCTCTTTAAAAACTTTTGATCTCAATAGAAATTAAGTCCTACAAGTTCTGACATATCATACTATGGCTTTTTTTTGGGATGATATGCTGCTTTAAATTCTTTGCACAAGTCATCTGTTAAGGTTACTCTTCCAAGAGCAGGTTTCCTGAGTTCAGCAACATCATCATCATACTTTTTTTTTTGTTCTTCCATCTTTCTTGCTTGGGCTGGATTACTTTCCCCTTTATTGGCAGAATCGGGTAAGTGATTGGTCACAAGTTCGGTCTGTTTGTCTTGTCATGTAACCGAGTAGTTCAGCTGTGTCTCCATAAGTTTAGATCGCATGCAAGTCACGATACAGCAAGAATTCTAATCCAATCGCAGAATAGTTAGCGAATTAAAACGGCAATCCCACAAGGACTAGACACACTTATGCACACAATTCGAAATTCAAGATTGAGAACTGGAATAGGTGGTCGTTGACTAAATATAATTCAAGGTAAAGTATATAGTTGATACGCAAGATTACATAAAACTACTGCTTATGAATTCTTAAAAGATAAGTCATAACTATGAGCAAATAAACCCTCTCCCAATTATAATTTAATCGTCCACGTTTATGAATTTTAATTCATTGACAGCTACGGGTGCAACCCCAAATTTTGCTATACGTCTCATTGACCAGACAGTAGGCGACTATGTGCAATTAAACTACTTTAGGCCGTATTAAGATAACAAGCAATAAGAACTAGGGATTGCCGGTGTAAATAAAGAACCTGCCTAGGCAGCCATCGACAATGACTGGAAGTACCTAAAGATCAATAATCTATTTTCTAAATAGCACCTCAACGATGTTTCATCATTCTAATTTACAATTACATGCAATGAGGTGATCATGCTAACAACAAGTAAATTAAAGGCTTTATTGTTAAAAAGGACAAAATAAGAGTGGAAATGTGTAAAAAGGACAGTGGAATTTTTTATTGGGTGAAAAGGACAAACCAAACAGCGGAATAGTGGATTCCACTGTAAAGACAATGCAACCAACAGTGTATTTTGAGTAACAAACAGTGAAATTGTCCTTTAACACATGATTTTTTTTCCACTGTCCTTAATCATATTTTTCATTTTTTTTTGTCCTTTATTACCACTCCCCCATTAATTAAAACAGAAAATTAGACATAGATGGCGCCGATTGCATAGAGTACAAATTTACTAAGTATTCTGCTGCGGCAGCAAAGACCGCCACTGCGGAGGAAGCGGGGCTGTTCTATACCCTATGTTTTCTTCTCCAAACGATTCATATTTATTCATTACTGGAGAATATTTTAATAACTACATAGAAGGACTAAAACGAAATTAAAACCAATTAATCATAAACACAATATATCTACATTAAGAAGCAAAAGAGACATTACCCACGGAACCGAGCACAGATCTCGCTCCTCGAATCGTTCCCTAAATGGCGAATCCATCGGACACGTGACAAACACTCATAAGAAAAATAAAAAGAATAGAGAAGAACGTTTTATTGCATAGAAATTTTATAAAGTCTTTGGTACATTGTAAATGGGGACTGCTGCCCTTTATTTATAGTAGTTCTGGCTGACATAGCCGACTCTTCAACCATAAACCCTACTTCTCTTCCATGAAAACACGTAAACCCTCATGAGCGTGAGCTCGCACCGTGAAATGGGCTTCGCCCCGGCGCTGGTTTTTTTTCCTCTTATTCTGCACTGACTTCACTTCTGGACTCATGTGGACTTCCACAGGCTTGATTCTTCAACATTTCAGCTCCATATCTTTTTCCTTGACACTCGGAATACTTTGTTTCCAGCAAATCATCCAAAAACACACAAACTACTACTTGTTTCATGAATAATCATCACAGTTATTAAATTCATGGCTCATGAACCTCATAGAAAGCAATTAACAAAAATAGCTTATGCTTTAAATCCGGAAGGACTAATTTTAGCTCATAAAATGTGTAATGATGATTCCTTATATTATACGAATTCAACCATCGTCAATTACCCCCACATAGCCTTTGATCGTCCTGGAAAAAGATTCAAGGTAGAATGTACCTCCAAAAACAATCCTCACTAACTACGACTTGTTCAGTGAAAGTTCGGGTAGAACGCATATCACACAATAATCCATAAGCCCCCCATCAATCGCTGCCTACCTTTGCACCAATATGTCGTGTGAATTACCTTTCGTGATAGTGTATTTATGAAAAGAATCATGTTATAACAACCTCAAAATCTCAACTTCTCATACGGTTGTGATCTCTCCTCTTGTCTATTGATTAAAGGAGAATAACAAGAAACCTAACTTGGGCCAGGATGTCTTGGGGACTAAGTACTACAAAGGTCCTCGATGTTTTAGTTTTTATGCAAGGGCCGTACAACACTACTGAATTTACTTCCCTCATGCCCTATGATTTTTGTATTCTTTTTTCTACAAGGTTTTCTCTCTTTTCTTTCTTTGAAACACACATTTCACTCGCAAGCCTGTTTATACCCCATTTTACATTTTCTGGGTTGAAATTGCTTCCTCTCTCCTTCAACAATAGGTTACATTGTTACACTCTTTACGCACTCATACTTTTTAAACCTTAAATTCCCAGAAAATTTTATACTCTCCACTCCAAAGTTTCTGCAATGGCCTCATCTTCTTCACAACTAATGTCTGCTAAACAATACGAGAACATCATAGCCATTAGGTCTTTCATAAGACCCATTCATTATCTAAGTGTATGTGAAAGCAATCCCGAAGCATAGAGATTGGTGGATGGGTGTACTAATCTATGGTTAATGACTTTTCCTAACCCACCCATCCAAGTTGTATGCTATGAGAATCGGATCTCATTCTAGAAAAATGCTATGTTTGTGGATGTGAGGATGATCAATTGATCCCTGACAAGATTACCACAACCGTCAATGGCCAAAAATTGGTGATAACGGCCGATTTACTCAACAAACATCTCCAACTTTCCAGAAATGGCCCAACACGATTTGAGAACATGGTCATAGATTTTAATGCTTTCTGCATGGATATTGGGAAGGATACTACCTCGAAGAATAAAAATTTCAACTATCCAAGCTATCCAAGGATAGCCCTTAAAAAGCCTTTTGAAAAATTTAGCCTGCTGATAATCAAATGCATAGAAGGTAAGCTTGGTTCTATATATGGCATGACCAAATTCAGGACAAAGCTGGTGGGCAAAATTTACCAAGGCTTGGAGTTTGATTGGGAAACCTATATATTCACCAGAATCAAAGAGAAGATTCTAAGAGAAATAGAGGTTGGGAACAAAGCAGCAGAAAATGAAACACAGAAAACATGTATTTTCTGGTTGAAGAAGTCCTATGAGATTCCACTTCACTACCTGTTATATTGTTTAAAAGTGAAACCTATTCACTTGCACACCCTACACAATGCCAGGTGATGTTCACCTACGTAAAGAAAGAGAAAAGGACAAAAGATAGCAAACTTGAAACCATTAATTCAATGTACAGAAACTAGAGAAGATCTAGCACAAAAGCAATCCAACAGATAAATATGCAAATAGAGGTTGAAAAACCTCTGGTAACCATAGATGATGAGGAAGATACTGTCATAGAGGATGAAACTGTTGTTGAAGAAGAAGAAACTGAAGAGATCCCTAAAGAGGATTTTGATGACAGGGTTGCAGAGTACTTGGATTGGAAATTGGGTGACTCACAAGTCTAATTATCCAACTCTGACAAGATTTTTGATGAAGAGAAGTGGCTCTTCTCATTTTTGGGAATCACTAGTTTAATTGGCCTCATTGATGAGAGGCACATATGGCAGTTATTTGCAGATGAAAAAGCCAATATAGTACATTCTGAAGAAGAAAAAGAAGAAGAAGTTGATGATCATCATCATCATGTTGATGGTGAGGATGGTTGTGATGATGATGACCAAAATGATGATGATGGTGGTGATGAAGACAACATGACAATCTTTGAGGCAGTACATGATAGTGCAGCAGCAAAGCAAAGTTAGCAAAGTGGACCAGCTGATGGCACTCAGCCAGCTGATGCCGGAATAGTACCATCAACTGCATGAAACACATAACTCTCAGTTGATAACACTGAGAGAGCAGTAGACAGACAATTATCTAGGACTCTGGATCAACTGCAGCAACACCTGCTAGGAGCATTCCCACCACATAACTCTCAGTTGATAACACTGAGAGAGCAGTAGACAGACAATTATCTAGGACTCTGGATCAACTGCAGCAACACCTGCTAGGAGCATTCCCACCACAGAGCAAGAGGAATGCCAAACAGTCCACTAAGTACTCACTATGCTTCCATAATATTTGAGGAGGTTGTAGGAGCTGATGTCACTCAGCTAGGGCAGAAAACTGAAGACTTAGCTCATGAAGATCCCGAATTGATGTCTTCTCCACAAGTGCAAGAAACAGAATTTCAACAATTTGAGACAGAACTAGCTCAAACACAGATTCTTGTTGGTGTCTAAGACACATCCTTTCAATCAGCTGTGACTCAATGATTGATGAAATGGAGAAGTAGGCACTATGTCTCAGAAATCTCCAAACTGCACTCAAGAGTGAAAGCAACTGACCGCAGAATGAATTTGAGGCAGTTTCTAAGTATATTGAGGTGAAAAATGATGTCGTCAAGAACCAGACAAACCTAATGACCCAGTTGAGTACAACTCTGACTACCAAATGCAGAGGAATCAAGCATCATGTTTCTGATGAATTGATGAGTGTTGTAGAGAGATTAAATGAACATGATACAATATTTCCAACAATTGAGATCAAAGCAACTAACTGCAGAATGAATTTGAGGCAGTTTCAAAGTATATTGAGATGAAAAATGATGTCGTCAAGAACCAGACAAACCTAATCACCCAGATGAGTAAGACTTTGACTACCAAATGCAGAGGAATCAAGCATCATGTTTCTGATGAATTGCCGATGTCGAAACATTTTATAGATGATGACCATGCTAGCTGTTATAGCAAGCCTGAAATAAGTTATAATTGATTGTGTAGGTTTTACTTAGAAGTCTGACAAATTTTATAAGTCAAGTTAGACAAGCACTTTACTAAACTGGTAGGCCAGCTTAGTAAAGAAAGAAGAACAATAGAGTGAAGATAGCCAAGGTACCAACACAGTGAAGTGAAGACCTATGGACTAACTTACAACCAAGGAAGTCTGTGATGACATTGGGTAAGTCTAAGATATAATACAGGTGATGAAACTCAATTTTCTATAATATGGTGTACATTGATCTCACACAAAACTATAGATCAGTGAAGGAAATGTCTATCTGGTGATAAACTGTTGGTCCTTTGAAAAGGCTTTGGTTAAGTTTAGAAGGGGGGGGGGTGAATAAACTTAACACTTAAAACTTTTTGGAGTTTACAAACTCAGCAAGGTCAGTGGTCTGCTGACTATAAGTAGTCTGACTATAGAAACTCTTGAGTTTGTTGTAGCGGAATATATTAAATTAAGCCTTATTACTTGTAGTTTCAAATATGATACTAAGTATTGGATAATCACTAGTGGGTATAGTGTGACTCAATTGCTTGTTCAGAGGTTGATGTGTTAAGCATGCAAGTAAAGTAAATACAAAAAGTAAATGCAGTAAAGAAAAGTAGGCACGATTTATAGTGGTCTAGGTGGTGTAATCCTGTCAGTCCACACTTCTCTTGTGATGTTGGAGGAAATTCACTAGAGACTTTTGGATTTGCAGTTACAAAAATCCCCAAATTGTTTGTCTTTGACCAATGACTATGGATTCACAATTTGAAAACTAGAAACAGGTGGTAAGGCTGCTCTTAAGTCTTCCACTGGTCCATGAAGGGTAGTATTGCCTATTCACCAGCTCCACCACACAAAAAACACTTCTTGACACCTAAGTGTTTCTTTGTCTTCAGTAAACTTCTTGAAAATGAAGTGTTGAATCAAGAAAGTGATTCTGCTTTCAGTAAACTTCTGATTAGGATGAGTGAATCAGCAGCCTAAGTTCTTCAAGTGTGTAAACTGGATAAGTCTTGAATTGCGGGAAACACTTGAAGAAAAACTTGATCAGTAGATTCAAGCTCTATGTATCAGAAGGGTAAGATTGCACAAATTCTTGCTCAAAAACATAGTTTCTTTTTGTTAATTCTTTTTTTTTTTCAATCTGAATCAGGAGTCCTCTATTTATAGGTGTAGATCCTACGATTTGAATTTGAATTTGAATGATAACCGTTATAGGATTTTAGTGAATTATCCTGAAAATACCTCTGATGTGCCTTCGACAATGACAGTGTCCTTCTGACAGTCCAGTCAGTCAACCAATGATATAATTCCATTTAATAAGGCTCTGAAATCTTTACAACGTCCATTTCATCTTGTCCATTGATTGACCAATTAATCCAAGGTCTTGTAAGTCATCCTTATCCATTTAATCTTTTAGAAAACTTGGATTAATTCGAAATAAACATTCAGCAGATATTTGATGTAAAAGTCGGCTGATGTTCTTGATTGACAGCTGACTTTCAGTCTGCTGTGTTTTGACAAACACTTCAACTGACTTCTTCTAATCTAACTTTTTATAATGAAGTTAGAGTACACCATCTTGAACATAACCAAGTTCCAAAACACCTTCCAACTTAAATGGAACTTAGACCTTCTTCAAAGGTGTATGTGATCAGTTTATGTAATCACAGACTTCCCTGAATTTTGATCCCATATCGTTGACTTTAATTACTAAGTTTCATCCCTTAGCCTTCAATACTGAGTTTGAACCTTCAGCCTTCATTATTGAGTTTGAACCCTCAGCCTTCTACCATCAGCAGGTTCCTAGACAGTCTACTGACTTAGACACCTTACTGACCTAGACAGGTCTACGAACAAGTCAGTTGGCCACTTTACAGTGCTTGTATGATCAAACCTATACAAAGATCAAACTCTAGTAAACCTATTCAATTAATCTAGACTTCATTTTCCTTTGCTCTATAATAGCTACTCTGACACTCATCATTAAAACAGAAATATGTCTAACAATTTCCCCCTTTTTAGTGATTATGCCAATACCCTCCTTACAGCAAAAAGACAAAAACAATAAAACGGAACAAATTTCATTGATTTGTTATTGATGTTCAAATATATTCAAATTATTACACTAAGATCAGCAAAATGATAAAAAAAAATTAAAAAAAAAGTAAGTGTGATGATCTAGTCTCTATCTTCCTCTTTCTCTTTCTTCTTCTTGCTCTCTTTTCTGTTGGTATTCTCTTATCTCTCTTTGCATGTCCACAATCCACTGATTTTCAATTAAAGTGAAATCAATCCAAGTATTCACCATTTTCCACCATTTCTAGGCTTCAGTTATGTTCAACCGGACACCTTGCCAATTGAAACCTCCTCCCATATAGCAAGATTGGAATTCTTCTAGACAAAGCTTTTTATTTTCCTCAGCAGATGTATGTATTCTACCTCCAGATCTTCCAGCATGTCCTCCTCTACCAGGTCAATCTCAGTTATTCTAGTCAATCTCAGTGATTTTATCCTTGCCTCCCATTATTTGTGTCCAAGGAAGGAATTCAGTCCTTCCATAAAAGTCATGTCCTGATAGGGTTTCCTTCTAGCTCCATAAACATCTTTAAACTCCTTCAACAGATCACCATTAAGATGTACTCTGCCAGGTACAGGCTTCCAAAATTCATTGATGTTTGCTTCCTATCTCTTCTTTTGGTGAATTCTTTTGCTTCTTTTGCTTCTGCTGTAAGTCATTCTTCCTCCTTATTGACATCATCAAAAAAGCGGTTCAGCAGACCAAGAACACTCTCCTGTGTGTTGACCAAGTTACTCAATTGCCCTTCCAAGATCTCAGTTCTTGTGTCAACTACAGTAATTCAGCCGTCTATTGTTTGTTCCCACAGATTGATCATTTCAGTGAGTTTAGGATCAGTGATAGCAGGGTGAGGTGCCTCAGCAAGATTTTCAACTTTCTTGTGCAATGAAGCAATCTGCTCTACTACATTCTTGTGTCTGCTTACAGCATCCTTCTTAACTCGATCAACTTCTCTCACCAAGTCAATGGTTGAAAATTGAAAAGAAATGATGTTTGATGATACTGTCTCAGAAGTTCTCCTCTCTGCTTTCCACCAAAGTCTTCAAATCTCCTCTCACGTTTATTCAATTGATCCTCAGTTGGGTTATATCATCCCTTACAACGCTCAACTCATTCATGATATGCACTAGAAATTGCATTTATTCCACCATACCACCAGCAAACTCTCCAGTAGACTGTTCAACATTATCTTCAGCCCTGGGTTGTCTCAAAAAAATTGCTCTTGTCCTATCCCATTCATGGGGTCTAAGACCTTCTTCAACAATATTTCCAATAATTTCTTCAAGTGCAAGTTCTTAAACAGGTTGAGGCTCATGTACTGCCTCCAAAATAAGTACCTCCTCAAGTATAGGGTCTTGTGCTTGTTGAGGCTCTTCATGTAGTTCTTCTTTCAAGGAACTGAAACTCCTCATCACTAAAGTCAAAGTCAACAAGCTGCTCTTCATTCATTTCATCAGTAGCCTACTGTCCATCTTTGCCTTCATCAACCCTTTCTTCAGAAGCTTCCACATAATGCACATGGATTCCTTCAATCCCAAAAGAAGTCCAAACCATTGTCCCAATACTGTCTTTTCCCCAGTATTTAGGACCACCAGTTCTGACCGGTATTCAATTGCTCTTTGTAACCCACCAGACTGAACCTCCACTTCCACAGGTTAGTGTCTAAAAGATCTTCAAATTCTCTTCAAGCACACCACCAACCTCATCAATTTCTTTCAATACACCAACAACTTGTGCAAAGGTTTCATTTGTGTCAATACTGTCTTGATATTTAGAACATCAACAAATTCTGGTTCAGAGACGTTCTGATTCACAACATGTTCTGAAACTTCTTCATTTTCCATTCCAGTGAACTTAGGTTTTCAAACACAACATGTATCGATTCTTCATGTTTTAATGTCCTTTTGTTCAGCACCCTAAATGCCCTGCTGACTGAAGAGTACCCCAAAAATATTCTTTCATCTGATTTTGGATGGAAAGTCTTCAGTTGCTCCTTATGATTCAAGATAAAGCATTTACTTCCGATTGGATGGAAATAAGAAATGTTTGGCTTCCTTCCATTCCAAATTTCATAAGGTGTCTTCGTTAGCTTCTTGATCACTGAGGTTCTATTCTGTGTGTAGCAAGCAGTATGATTTCTTTAGCCGAATATCTTTTAGGTAGCTTTGCTTCACATATCATAGTCCTCCCTACTTTCTTCAAAGTCATGTTTCTTCTCTCGGCAACCCCATTCCGCTGAGGTGTTCCAACAGCTGCTAATTGATGCAGCACACCATTTTGCTCACAGTATTCTCTTATGACTTTGTTTAGGAACTCAGTTCCTTGTCTGATCTGATTTTCACTACTGTCACACTTTTCTCATTTTGCAATCTCCTCAAAAGTTCAGGCATCTTTTGAAGTGTCTCACTTTTCTTGTTCATAAATGTCACCCAAGTGAATATAGAAAAGTCATCCAGAACAACTAGTGTGTACTTCTTCCCTGTTATACTTGTTGGTATTAGTGGTCCAAAAAGATCCATATGCATCAGTTCCGACACTCTTTTTGTTGATTGCTTAGTTTTTGACTTGAAACTTGATTTTGTTTGTTTACCTTGCTGACAGGCATCACATATTCCATCTTTATTATATGTGATTTCAAGTAAACAAATCACCAATTTCTTCTTCACCAATTGATTGATATCATCAAAGTTAAGATGATTCAACGTCTTGTGCCACAACCAATTGAGTTCTAACTTTGTATGCTCCAATAAACATGTCTCGGGAACAGTAGTAGACCAATCCACCACATACATGTTTAGATGTCTTCTTCCAGCTAACACAACTTTTTCTCCAACTTCACTTATGACAACACAGTAGGCTTTGTCAAATGTGACCTTGTAACCCATGTCACAGAATTGTCCAGTGCTCAAACGGTTGTAATCCAGGCCTTCAACATATGCAACATTCTTGATGGTCAAACCATTCCTCACCGGTGGTCTATATCCTCTTGTGTATTCTGGTGTACTTTTGTTACCAAAATTAACTTTAGGTCCATTCTTTGCCACAAAATTTGTCAAGCGGTGCTTACTTCTTGTCATATGTCTGGAACATCCACTGTCAAAGTACCAGACACCCTACAAAACAAATTTAATGTGTTTTAGGTACCCAAACCTGTTCGGGTCCATAATGGTCAGTGGTAAGCACAACCCTTGGCATGTTTCTATATGGTCTCCTTTGGAAAGTGTTGCACTTTTGTTCATATATGTATGCTACATTTCCATAGAATCTAACATTTGGTTGTGTAGAATTCACTAATGTTTTCTAGCCTTTTGGTACATAATGCTGGTGGAGTGATTTCTGTTGTTAAAAGCATTAGTATAACCATAAGTTTGCTGTCTATTAGGAACAACCCTATATTGTGGTCTCTGCTGAGGTCTTTGGTAAGACCCTTGTTGAGTCCTCTGTTGATTCCATTGCTGAGGTCTAGGCCTGATATTATGGTTATATCTATTGTTTCTATCAGCAGGGGCAGGAATATTCCAATCTTCATCAGTGGGGAACAATATGTCTTTCCCCCTGAGATAAGTATCCCTTGAATGATTTACATTATTAGGTTTTGCATTCTTATCCTTGGAAAATTTCTGATTTTTACCCTTATGTGGTCCAGCAGACTTTGCAGCAGGTCTGCTATCAGCAGGTCTAGAGGGTCCACCAGTCCTACATTTGGATACACATTTTTTTAGGAGCTGTTATCCTTTTGGACTTCTGATTTGCTTCTTTGAAGCATTCTCAGTAAGTTTCACTGCCTCATCAACCTTTTGAGGAGTTGGATCTTGTGCAGGTACAAACTTAAGACCAATTCTGGAACTAGGATCAGCACCTTTAAAGGATTTTGAGCTTCAAATCCAAGGCCTGTTTTATCACCATAAGGATTTCCTGATTTGAATGCAGTTATGGAACTAGATTGTGCAGCAGATTCAGCAGCTACTGCAGGTCAACAGGCTTTAGTTGACTATGCTGATAATCTTTTTCCTTACCTTTGAGACATCTTAACTCAGCATTTAATCTTTGAATTTCTACTTGAAGTGCTTCTCATTCAGCCTTCACAATCTCATAACCAGATTGTATTATCCTCAAAATATTAAGGAGGGCATCTAGAGGCTCTTCATTGTCAGAAATTTTAGGATTAGATCATCCAATGGACTCACAATCACTATCAGTAGGAGTATTAATAGATACAGAAATGTATACCTCCTCTGTTTCATCCATATTGGCCATTAGAGCATAATCATCCATATCAGCTATTAGTGTTGTGTCATCTGATTCATTTCCTTTTTTTGATTCTACATCATAGCCTGATTCATCATCAGCAACCAATGCTTTCTTGCCAGGTCTTCTCTGCTGACCCTTGTTTTTCTGCAGGTCTGGACAGTCAAGTCTAAAATGTCCAGGTTTCTTGCAATTAAAGCACATGTAGTTAGGATCCTTCTTTTGCTTCAAATCAGGACATTCAGGTTTGAAGTGTCCTGGTTTCTTGCAATTAAAGCACAAAAAGTCATGATCCTTTTTGGATTCTTCTTTTTCTCAACAGACTTCTTGCCAAAATTGCTTGGGAATGCCATTCCAGATTTCATCATTCGAATTCTTTTGGTATGTAGGGCAATCTACTCTTGCATTTCATCCAAAACATCATCTTGCACATTTGATGATTCTTCAACATGTGCAGCCGCCAGTATAGTGGTCTTTGTTGCTTCTTTTTCAACACTTGGAACTAGATCCTTGTTGAATTTATTGGCCTTAAGATCAGAGAACAAATTGAAGGTGTTTTCCTCATGTAGACTTCTAGACTCCTCCATTAAAGTAACCTTCATCTCCCAGACTTCTTTTGCATGTAGGTAGTGCGTTTAGAATCCTGGTGTTGATCTCTTCTCTTGTATAAACAACATTCAGCAGGGTGAGTTCTTCCAGAATTGCATTGAAACTTGATTCCATTTGTTCAATTGTCTCATTTGATTTCATTTTGAACTCTTGAAATTTTTGCTTGGCCACATTCATCTTGTTTTTCTTGATTGCATCTGTGCCTTCACAAATGAGTTGAAGTTTATACCATAGTTCTTTGGCACTCTTGCAATCTTTCACCTTTATGTACATATTGCTATCTAAAGTTATATAGATAATGTCAATAGAAATGTTGTTCAGGTTTGCCCTTTTTCTATCTTCAACACCCCATTCATTCTTTGGCTTTGGGATAGTATGATTTTGGCCATCAACAGTTATGACTTTAGTGATCTCAAGTTGTCCATCAGTTAGCACATCCATCATTTCATCATGTGTTGCAGCTAGATAAGCCTGCATACGATGCTTATACTCATCAAAACAATCAACAAAACACATCAACATTGTCCCATCATACTGATTGTTATCCATGATGCAAAACTTTGAAAAACAGAAACTTAAAAAGTTTCCAAAGATTTTTCACAAGCACAACAAGTAGGATTACTTCAGAACAGAAGCTCTGCTCTGATACCAATTGTTGATTCCTTGAAAAGGCTTTGGTTATGTTTAGAGGGGGTGAATAAACTTAACACTTAAAACTTTTTGGAGTTGACAAACACAGCAAGGTCAGTGGTCTATTAGTAGTCTGCTGACTATTGAAACTCTTGAGTTTGTTGCGGCGGAATATATTAAATTAAGCCTTATTAATTGTTGTTTCAAATATGATACTAAGTATTGGATACTCAATAATGCATATTGTGTGATTAAGTTGCTGGTTCAATAGGTTGATGTGTTAAGCATGCAAGTAAAGTAAATACACAAAGTAAATGCAGTAAAGTAAAGTAGGCAAGATTTATAGTGGTTCCAGGTGGTGTATCATGCCATTCCACTCTTCTCCTGTGATGTTTGAGGAAATTCACTAGAGACTTTTGGATTTGCAGTTACAAAAGTCCCCAAATTGTTTGTCCTTGACCAATGACTATGGCTTCACAATCTGAAAACTAGAAATAGGTGGTATTGTTGCTCCTAAGTCTTCCACTGGTCCTTGAAGGGTAGGATTGCCTCTTCACCAGCTTCACCACACAAACAACAGTTCTTGACACCTAAGTGCTTCTCTGTCTTCAGTAAACTTCTTGAAAAAAAGGGTTGAATCAAGAAAGTGATTCTGCTTTCAATAGACTTATGATCATGATGAATGAATCAGCAGCCTAAGTTTTCAAGTGTGTAAACTGGATAAGTCTTAAATTGCGGGAAACAATTGAAGAAAAACTTGATCAATAGATTAAAGATCTATGTATCAACAGGGTCAGATTGCACAAATTCTTGCTAAAAAACTTAGTTCCTTTCTGTTAATTCTTTTTTTTTTCAATCTGAATCAGGAGTCCTCTATATAGGTGTAGATACTCGATTTGAATTTGAATTTGAATGATAACCGTTATAGGATTTTATTGAATATTCCTGAAAATACCTCTGATGTACCTTTTGACATTGACAGTGTCCTTCTGACAGTCCAGTCTGTCAACCAATGATATAATTCCATTTAATAAGGCTCTGAAATCTTTACAATGTCCATTTCAGCTTGTCCATTGATTGACCAAGTAATCCAAGGCTTGTAAGTCTTCCTTATCCGTTTAATCTTTCAGAAAAACATAGATTAATTCGAAATAAACATTCAGCAGATATTTGATGTAAAAGTCTACTGATTTCCTTGATTGTCAACTGACTTTCAGTCTGCTGTGTTTTGACAAACACTTCAGCTGACTTCTTCTCATCTAACTTTTTGTAATGAAGTTAGATTACACCATCTTGAACATAACCAAGTTCCAAAACACCTTTCAACTTAAATGGAACTTAGACCTTCTTCACAATGTATATGTGATCAGTTTAGGACATCACAGACTTTCCTAAATTCTGATCCCATATCCTTGAATTTAATTACTAACTGTGATCCCTTAGCTTTCAATACTGAGTTTGAACCCTCAGCCTTCATTACTGAGTTTGAACCCTCAGCCTTCTACCATCAGCAGGTTCCTAGACAGTCTACTGACTTAGACACCTTACTGACCTAGACTGGTCAGCTGAACAAGTCAGCTGATCTCTTTCTAGTGCTTGTTTGATCAAACCTATTCAAAAATCAAACTCTAGTAAACCTATACAATTAATCTATACATCTTTTTGCCTCTGCTCTATAATAGCTAGTCTGACACTCATCATTAAAACTGAAATATGTCAAACATAAACAACAGTAGAGAAGCAACAACAAGTTAAAGATCAAGCTGCCAAGTAAAGGAGTCACTTGACTAGTGGAGTAACGGATCAAGTTGTCATGTGAAACAATCACTCAGCCAATGACGTAAAGTAAAGGAAACTAAGCCAAGTAAGCTGTCCTCATTTAATCAGAAAACATGGAAAATATGGACGATCAAGCAATTAATGCGGAATCAATCAAGGATTGATTTTATGATGAACGTTGGATTAAAAATCCACATAACTAAAATATGGGAGGATTAATTCAAGACAAAATCACGGATTATTTTGAGTATTAAATAGCCAACGGACGGAAATTCAAAATCAAGAGATTTATGGCTATAAATAGAATGCATTAACAGGAAAGAAGAAGAACATCTACAAATTTTATAATTGCCGAAACTCTTTCAAATTCACAAGCCTTCTTTCTGATCATCAAGGAAATATCCAGAAAAAGGTTAATCTTATAAAAACAGAGCATAACAGTGACATCAAGCCTGAGATTAATCAACCTTGTGAATCCCAAAATTCACTTCAACATTAAGGATCTACCCCTAGAAACTAAATCAGAGAAATTTGAGAAGGTATTGTGATCATTGTGATAAGCTGCTGAAGAATTTGATCTCAAGGAGAAGTGTTGGTGACTGAGTCACTGAAGCATTTGTAGTCAGGAAGTGATAGTCTGTAGTTTGTGAATCTTTTGTATCCAAGGACAATCCAACTATTGTATTGGTGAAAAACAATAGTGAATTCCTCCAATCATCACATGAGAAGAGTGGATTAAAAGATTACACCACCCTGAACCACTATATGTTTTTGTGTTCATTTACTTTCAGTATTTACATTATGCAATTTACATACTTGTGTGTGATTGTTTAGTTACGTTGAAACAACTATTTGGAAGGGTTTTTATCCACTGCATAAAATCTTTTCATCAAGAAAAAATTGTAAACTCCTAATATAATCATTCATCTTTCTCTGGGACCAACAGGGTGACACGTGGTATGAGCTGGTCCGACCTCCGTCACCCTCTTCAAATGACAAAGACCACTTCCAACAAGTCAATTTTTCTGTCCACTTATGGATAATTAATACTCTCTGATGCTGCTTTCTTCTTCTTCATATATTGTCCAACCATAAGACCCAAGTACTTGAAAAGGCAAACCAGCCAATTTAATTTGTATCCCAACAAAACCGAAGTTGAAAATAACGTTTCCTCCGACTCCTTTATTCCCATTAACGAGCATTAATTTAAATTAATCTCCAACCCAAATTTTTTCACAAAACACGATAATATCCTTGTAATTTATTTAATATTACAAGGTTTTTTTAAAAAAAAATCCCTTTAAAGCCTTTAAATTGCCAATATCCCAAGTTCTCAAATTCTTTTGTGTGACATGAATGTCATGTATGATCACGTGTACATTTGATCAAAATGTAATTATCAAAAAATATAGGGATATGTGCATCAAAACATCATAGTTTTTTTAGTAGCGGGATCTCATTTGGTCAGGTGTTGAGCCGTATGTGACAATTTTTACCTTGTATATGCTTCAAGTCGTTACACGTACATAATGATCAATGGTATGAAACTATATTATGTTAATTTTGTTGTTCTGGTATGAAACTATACTACATTCGTCATGATCGGTAGTATATTTGACTATTGTATAATTCATTGTGACAATGTTGTTGTGGGGATGATATTTTCCTTTTCCCGAAAGAAAGCATAAATGAGAGTTAGGGGAGAGAGCACCAGGTGATCATACATTGCTCCAGGATTACGTAATTAACATATAAACGCATATCTACTAAAAATTATACGAAAAAACGCTAACTTGTTGCAACCGTTAAAATCAAAAGATAATGAAAACGTAGTGAAGTAGTATAAGAAGGATCAGCGGCGGAACTGTGTAGGTTTAGGGGGTCACGTGATACCACTGATGATCCAGGGAAGTCTTTTTAGAATTAAATCGATGTATTCTTTTTGTTAAAAAAGATAGTTTTAAACTCCGGTAACTCCACAGGAACTAATTTTTTAATAAAAATTTTAGTTTTACAGTATAATTACCCCACTGAAATAAAGAATTATTCCTCGATCTGTACCTGAGAACGGTGGTATACAATATTAGTAGTCATATTTATTTTCATTGATTCTTGAACAAGTCACGTAGTACGTACTTGGATTGATGGGTCGATGAACAAGCCAGTAAATAAAGCCGGCCGGCCGGCCGGCTACTACATACTACGGGTGTCATTCAGCTGTCTACAGATCGAGCCGCTTTATGACAAAAAAATTTACAAAAAATAAAGTAATACAACCTGGAAATCATCTACACAATGTTGTCTGACATATACATAATTTGCTAATAAAACGAATGTTTGCATCCAAAAACATTGGCTTCATCGACTTGGGCGGTGTATAAAACCTGCATTTATTTTAGATTATTGTTGTCCATTAATTAATTAAATTAAAGCAGAAGATAAATAAAAAAAAAAAAAAAAAAAAAAATCACTTGGCAGGTTCAATTGTGAAAGTTTGAGGAGAGTATTTATGGCCACATCCAAGATAATAGTCAATTCGATCCTCGCGTTGAGGATTGTAACTCTTGTGGTTCTTGCTGCGTCGATAGTTGTCATGTGTTTGAATAATTTCAAGCTCAGTAATGGCTCAAAGGTACCTTTCACATCCCTCCTTGCTTACAGGTGAGTTTTGAACAATTACTTCCTTCGTTAATTTGTACACTAGGTCGATCATATAAGCTATGTATTTTCGGAAATGATAACATTTTACATCCCACATCGTCGGATTTGTCAACGGTGTTAGATCTATATTATAATATAGATCTAACACCGATCAACGGTTCATTCGATAATGGCCGGATGCGCGCACACGGTGTTACTTTGATGCTCATGTATTTTTTACTCAAATAAATCGTATGTATCATATATCCATATTTTGGATCATGTAAGTAAAAGTTGGTAAATAGTTACTTTTAGGGGAAAAAACATTTTACTTTCGTGGTTTAATAATATATGGTTTTCCCAGGTGTTTTTCCACGAACCTTAAATTAGTAATTCCGATAGATACATAAGAATATTCCACCGAAATATTCTTATTTTACATGATTTTCCCGTTTTGCCCTTCGTTTTAATAATCTAACAATTGTTTTAGGAGAGAAACGCTATTCAATTGTTAGATTATTAAAACGAACGGTAAAACGGGAATAATATGTAAAATAAGAATATTCCGGTGGAATATAATCTTGTATCTCTAAGGTTTGTGGAAACCCCAGAAAGGTAAACCATATATTTTTAAACCACGAGGGGTAAATTTTGACAAACCACAAGAGAGTAAAACATTTTTTCCCCTTAATTTTATCTAATAAATTAGTGTTCGAAATTCACTTTGTTTAAATTCACCGCCGAAATTCATTTGTCGAAATTCACTAATTTTCAAAAATCATTGTCGAAATTCACCGATTTTCGGGATTCACCGTCAAAATTCACCGTCGAAGTTCACCGATTTCGGGATTCACCTTAAGATTCACCGATTTTCCTGGATTCACTGTTTGTCCTTCTCGCTACAAAAATTATGCAGTTGTCATTCTCCCTATAAAAAATATGTAGTTGTCCTGTTACTTAAAAATATTCCAGATTGTGTCCTTATCCCTAATTTCCCAAACAAATTAAGGATCGATATATATGTATATGTATATGTATATGGTTTTGAAATTAATAATATTAATTGCAGGTATGTGGTAGCGGTTGGGGCGATAGGGTTTGTATACACACTAATTCAAATCCCCTTTGCTGCATGCCATGCATTCAATCAGAAGAGGTTTACACCTAATGGATGCTTACCGGAATTCGATTTTTATGGAGACAAGGTGAATTTATTTTCGACCACCATACGTAGGATCCTTTAATTTTTGCTAGATGCAACCTGGTTAATATATATAACTTCTAACTAATTTATACTACTTTAAAATATCCATTCCGTTTCAATTTATCTGAGGCAGTTATCAAAATTATTTTTTTTATTTTATCTGAGACAGACAGACAATTACATTTTCAACACAATATTTAGGGTTTTTTTTTTTCCTTGTTTTATCCTTATTTATTGCAATATGAAAGATAAAAAAGTATGGCACAATTGTGATATAAAAAATATTAATTATCTATCTTTTCACCAGCTTAAAATTTATTTTCGACCACCGTACGTAGGATCCTTTAATTTTTGCTAGCTGCAACCGGGTTAATATATATAACTTCTAACTAATTTATACTACTTGAAAATATCTCTTCCGTTTCAATTTATCTGAGGCAGTTATCAAAATTATTTGTTTTATTTTATCTGAAACAGTTACATTTCCAATACAATATTTAGGGTTTTTTTCCTTGTCTTATCCGTATTTAATGCAATATGATAGATAAAAAAGTATGGCACAATTGTGATATGTAAAATGTTATTTATCTATCTTTCCATTAGCTTAACCTTTTCGGAGAGATGATAGTTCAGCATGGTATCGGAGTCATAGTCATGAGGTTCAAACCCCGCTCCAAGCACAATTTTTAAAAAAACAAAAAAATTAATCAAGTGTGGGTTCTTTCTCTCCTCTTATAGGCAGACACAAAAAAAATTCAAGTGTTGGCCCTTTCTCTCCTGTTACAAGCCCACATTTAAGTGGGTGTATTGTGATATATAAAATGTTAATTATCTAACTTTTCATCAGCTTAAGATTTTTAATTATATTCAAGTGCTTTTTTGTCATTTCATTTTAAAATCAATGTATAAATCACTTTCTTAATATGCGTGATTTTGGCAACTGCCTTAGATAATTTAGGACGGAGGAAGTGTATATATATATATATATATATATATATATATATATATATATATGTGGACACATGATTTATTATTTCGATCGACTAGCTATAATACTTTTTATGATTTATTATTTCGTCTATTTATATTTTATATGCTAAAATATATATGGAATTTGGCATTTGGCAGGTGATGAGCTACCTTTTGGCAAGTGGAGTAGGGGTTGGGTTTGGTGTGACAGTGGAGCTTAAGAGATTTCTTAAGACAGTTTTCAATGAGCTCCAAGCATTAGGGGTTTCAGATGTTGATGAGTTCAGATCAAAAGACAATACATTCATAAATAAGGGGATTATTTCAACAGCCATCCTACTTGCTGCTTTTTTTCTCATGGCACTCACATCCATACTTACATCAACAATTAATCGCTCACAGAAACAAGGAGGAGGATTCTTTCGTTGATACTTGTAATGGTGACTTAAATTATGTTTTTGAGTTTGGTCAGCTGAGTGTGATACTCAGTTGAGTCTTGGGAAGTTGTAGTCTAGTCAGCAGTGCATGTAGCATATGCTGAGTCGGGTGTTCTGCTAAATGAAGTCAGCAGACTGGTCATCTACTATGTTTTGGTTTGCTGAGTTGGTTCTCATTGATACTTGGGGACACGTATGCATGATTTTCCGTTTTGGGGTATTTGAGTCATTATTTGGTTTGACTGTTTTAGTCGGTTAGGGTTTGATTCCAAGGCTATAAATTCCAACTGTATCTGTTGCAAATTGTAACTTTCTCGTGATAATAAAATATCCTTGTTTGTCCGTGGAGTAGTCGGCACATTGCCGGAAACCACGTTAAATTTGTGTTCTTCTTGTTTCAGTATTTGTTTACTTGTTAGTTGTTTATCTTTACTCACAATCATCATCACGTCTTCAACAATGGAGATCTAGCTTGATCCACTCAAGCTAGAGATGATAAGGATGGGAATGAAACAAGAAAATAATTACAAAAGCTTAAAAGAACTTTATTGCATCAGAATTGTATAATGAAATAATAATAGTTTGTAACACCATTGAAGATTACATTACAATCAGTTTCTGCAGCTTTATATAGATGTTAGAGCCGACTTATGACTCAAATAAACCCTAACCAACCTAGTAGATACGGCAGATTCAGTTTCGTGTTCCCCAAGACCCTCGGTTTATCGGGCCTAGTCCACGGTAAACCGGGCCTGACTTTCTTCTTTTCTTTCAACAAGTCTCTTCCTAGACTTACTCCGCTCGGTCCAATGCTCTTTCCTTTATCCAGATCCATCCTCAAGTGCTCTAGATTTGCTACATCCTGAAACATACATAAAACAAAACAAAACAGTACCAAATCCTCGGGATAATAACATAGATGCGGAATTATGAACTTACGAACATGCACTCAGTGTTTAACATACATTCCTTCCCAATAATCGGCCTATCTACATTCTCTAGAGTAGAGTTTGGGGTAAATAAGGGTTACTTTAATGGTGCATTTAGAATGTTATGAACTACCCCCACTTAGATTTTGATCGTCCCGAGCAAAAAGGCGAAAAGAAAATGAAATCCCGACCAATATACAAGTTAATTAAAAATAACTATGCCTCACAAAGTCAAGATCAAGATCATGCCACTCACATCCATAAGTAACGCATTAAACAATAATTATGTCATGAACCAATGTGCGTGTGCGATAACCTCGATCTCTAGTAATGTAGACAGTCTCGCATTACGTCAACCTGTAGTCGAACTAATCAGTCACGAACATGATTTTCCCTTTACGCCATTTATTTTATTAATGGATGTTTCTTTTATTGCTTTAGGTCAAGTCAACTGGGCAAGGCGGATCGAGAACCGAGTATTATGCTAGGCTCGCGTTTATCGGTCTATTTGATATGAGACTTGTGCGTCTTATGCTCTATCGACTTTACTTTTCCAAAGTGTATATATATATATATATATATATATATTGAATTCATTTCTCTTTCTTGGTGGGTGAACGCTCATAATTCTATCTATTCTCATGGCCCCACTCTTGATAAACTACCAAATCCGTAATACCTTAGCCCGAATAAGGTCCACAACTTGACTCGAATGACCATAGGTAGAGCAAAATTTGAGATAAAGCTACGGTCAACTCAAAATTTTGAGATAATGCTATGGTCAACTCTAGTCAAAGTAATGCGCTATCGACTACACACCAGGGAAAGTGAGTTATACGTGCTTAAGATGGTGGTTCATAACAGAATATGCGCTTAATACGCCACTACTTCAAAAATGGGCACTACTTTTACTTTTGCAAAGTGGAACAAAGTAGTTAATTAGCTCCAAAAGGTCAAAGATGTCATTTGTTTAAAAAATTTACGAAATGAATCAAAGCTTATGTGGTGAAAAGTGCATCAAGAGAATCAAGATAATCTAATAATTTGGAATGTAATGTTAGAAAGCTAAGTGATGTTCCTACCCCCCACTTAATCAAAACATTGTCCCCAATGAGAAGTTGAAAATATAAAATGAAAAGGAACGTAGCTTCGTTAAGCGTGGAGCCAAGTAAGAAACTGGATCTTCTGAAGTGAAATGGGCTCATCTAAGAAGTCCTCGAAAAATTATGCGCTAAGTATCTCAAACAATCCAAGAAAAATTGGGTGTCAACAAACCGTATAATAATATTGTGGCGGTAAAAGAGAAATGAAATAACTTGAAACAAATTAAACCGACAAAATGATTATTTTATTATTATAAAATCTGCTACATTACTTGATAGGAAATAAAACAAAATACAAGAAATGGAAAATAATAACAATAAAAAAGAAAGAAAACTAGTCCTCGTCAAAATACTCCTCCCAGTCATCTCTATGCTCAAAACCGGGAGGTGGTCCGAACATGAGGCAGTGGCGGCAGAGGAAGATGCTCCGTGACGTGGGGCAGTCCTAGGTTGTGGGGTCGAAGGAGGAACGCCTAAAAATTCTATACTACGATCCATCATGTGATGGAGACTCACAATATGTGTTCTCCTCTATCAAGGCTCTCTGGGATCGAGGTCCTCCTAGTACTGGAGTACACTCTCTCTCAACTCTTGGACCCACCCGTATAGGTACTCTCAAAACCGACTGTGAACTTATCATCAGTTCAGGCTCTTCACAATCGTCACTGACTAAAACCGGTACGTCCTCCGTAGCGAACATGTCTATCATAGGGCCATAAGGCAACTACTCTCGCTCGGGATCCTTGGGAATCTCATGAATGCGGCTGGGCATCAATAAGCCGATATTGACTGGAGATCCCTGTTCCAGAAATAATATCAACTCTACCCTCTTTGGTGTGACAGAAGCCGTGTGCTTGGTCGCAGAAGGTGGGAACATACAAATCTGTTGACCATCTTCCTATCCCAGGATAAGTCATTTTCTAGGAAGATGGTGGGGGCTCCCATAGGATTGCACTTCCGTTGCACCCCGAAGTAGTCAGCGATCATCTGCATCCTCTCTAAAACGTCAACATCTGTGGAGGATGTATACTCATCACCGGTGAATTGTGCACCATATAGTACTCGTTGATCCTTTTGATCGTAACGTCTACTTGCACTCCCCGGATCTTGGCAAATGTAGCTCCGTGGTTATGCGCCACATACGCATAAAATTCACGCACCACCGTAGCATTGAACCGGCTTGGTGCCTCCGTTATATCCAAAATATCTTGAACATTCATGGTTATCGTCAAGGTCAAGCCACAGCCATCAAAGTCTACGCCGTGCTCATGTGAAACAGGCCGTCTGTTCCAGTGACTACGGAATGACTCATAAATCTCTAGTGAATCAAATTGCTCAACCTTATCGATTAAGGGGTTGTAATCTTCATATACAACCTTTTGACCGCTTGGACGACGAGCGGTTCTACTTCGCTTGGGTCCATCCTGATGATAACAGAGACTGAAGGTGATGCTGAAACAGAAAAAGGACCCTCGGTAAATCGGCAGGTACTCCCGTTTACCGCGGTTAATTTTGTCCGGTTTTTACTGGGACTATGCTACTGATGAAGGAAGATGATGAACTGCAACAACTACACTGTTGCAACAGTGCCACTCAGCAACAAAGGATGGAGGAAGGGTGTTTTGGTGTTTAAATAGAAAGAAAAAGGTTGGGTTGGTGGTGATAGTGGTGGTGATGTTGGCCTAGATTTGTAGAAGAAGAAGAAATGTAGAAATTGGTGGTGAAGAGAAAGAAGATGATCGATGAAGATGGTGAATAATGGTGATAGAATCATGTTTATATAGGAGAAATTGGTAGAAGGTGGAAGGATTTGGTGGGATAGTGGGTAGAGGAGTAATGAGGGTGATGGAATTGAGGGGTTGATTGATGGGATTGAGGTGGAGTAATGGTGCGAGTGTGGGAAAGGATGAAATGATGGAAATAGGGAAAATGGGGAGGTTTTGCTGACTGGTGGACTGACCGATGCAGCGTGTGTCCATCACGTGTCATCAAAAGGTTTGATTTTAAATGTGACACGCAAAAACTGAAAAAACCCTTGCTCGGTGACAATGAACCTTAATTGAATTAATCTTAGTTTTAGGTGACATGTTTATTCACCCCCCTCTAAACTTGTGTTAGCCTTTTTTGGGACCAACAATTGGTATCGGAGCAGTGTTCTTTGACAAGCTATTGTTGAAAACTCACTTGCTCTAATTATCTCCTCTTGTTGTTCTCCTGAAAAAGCCCAGTCTTTCAATTTCTAATCCTTACATTATCTAGATTTCACTCATTTTCACAATGGATAACAATCAGTATACCAGACAAATGTTGATGTGCAACGTGCACAGATTTGATGAATACAAATGTCGTTTGCAGGCTTTTCTAGCAGCTTCTCATGATGAGATGATTGATGTACTCACTGATGGACCTATCCAGATCACTCACATGCAAACTGTCAATGGTGATCAAGTTAGAGTTCCCAAGCGTAAAGCCGAATAGAACAATGATGATCGAAAAAGAAACAACCTGAACAACGTTGCCATGGACATCATACTCAGAACTCATGATAGCAACAAGTATCTGAAGGTCAATGACTGCACTACTGCAAAAGAAATATGGGAGAAACTCCAACTGGTTTGCGAAGGAACTGACTCCATCAAATAAAACATGATCTCAGTTTCGAAACAGTAGTTTGAAAATTTTAAGATGAAGTTAGGCGAAAACATTGATCAGATGGAAACAAGATTCAGTGCTATCATGGATGACTAGCTTTACTCAAGATCGAGTACACAAAGAAAGAAATCAACACAAGAATCTAGAAGGCTTTACCCATGTGCTAGAAGATGAAGGTCACAACAATGGACGAATCAATGTGACTTGATATAGGATTCCTTCAAATCTTCTCAGATCTTAAATCTTATGAATTCAGTGAAGATTTCACCATGTCAATAGCCCTGATCAAATCCATGGAGGAACCCAAAACAACAGCTCTTGCAGTAGCAGCCTCAAATGATATCCAAGAAACCTCATCTAGCAATCATCAGCAATTGGATGAGATGGATGAGTAGATGGCCCTAATGATGAATAGAATTTGAAGAATGAAGAGTGGACATCCAGTCACTCAGAAGTTCATCAAAAGACCCCTTAAAAGAAGAAAGATGATGAATATCTCTGCTTCAACTGTAAGAAGCCTGGACACTACAAAGCTGAATGTCCAGTGCTGACTGGTAAGAAGACTCAGCAACGAAGAACTGGCATAACAGCACTTTTGGCTGGAGATGAGTCAGACTATGAAGCTATCACTAAATGATTATCAGATGATACATCTCTAATGGCTCATACAGAGAATTCAAATAGGTATGTGAATCCAACTCTAAATACTCCTCAGCTCAGATTTTCATACAAAATGCTTGTTCTTTGATTGCTGACTCTAATCTTAAAATTCTGGAATTAGAAGAAACACTTGATGAATTGATGAATCAGCTTGTAACCATTCAAGCTGGTTATGAATCAATTAAAGTTGAGAAGGAAGCTTTGATTCTTGAAGTTGAAAGATTGAAGTCTGAACCAAACATGAAGAAACTGACTAGAACTGATAAAGGAAAGAATCTGTATCAGCCTCCTGCATCATCATCAGCAACTGAATCTTTTGAACAATCAAGTCAGCTGTTGATTCAAATCCGGTAAGTTTTATGGAGATAGAATTGGCTTAGGATTTGATACACAACAATTTTCTAAGGAAGGAACTAGCAAAGCTGCTGAACCTAATATCAGAACTGGTATTAAGTTTGTAGCCGAGCAACTTCCATAAACTAAGAAAATTGCTGAACCAGTAAATTCACCCTCACATAAGACAACTCAGTTTTCCCAAAAGACAGCTACACCTACCAACAAAGGCAAGTCAAATGGTATATCGGCTCTACCTCAAGGAAAAAGAAATAGCAGGACAGTTGTCAGATCTACAAAAACTGATCAAGTCAAGAACCAGAAAAATAATAATCAGAGTAAATCTAAGAATGTCAATCATTCAAAGATTCACACATAAAGGAGGAATGGCAGATTATACCCCACAGATGATGATTGGAATTTTACTGAACCTACTATTAAATCTAATAGGAACAATCATTCTAGATATAAAACATATCACAAGTTTCAGTCTAAAATTCAGCAGAGAACTTTTCCCAGTCCTCAGCAAAATTCTAAGTACAAAGCTCAGTCCAGACCTCTGTACAAAAAGAATGATGGTTATTATTCAGCCTTTAATAATAAAAGACATTTTGGAAATCAGCTTGGTCCAGAAGACCTGAGAAATCATATAAATGAGGCACAATCCAGAAAAGACCTATGGAAATGTGGCTTACATAAATAAAACAATTGCAACAATTTCCAGAGAAGACCTTGTGGAAATATGCCCAGAGTTGTACTAACAACTGACCACTATGGACCCAAATAGAATTGGGTACCTAATTTGTTTTGCAGGATATTTGGTACTTTGACAGTGGATGCTCTAGGAACATGACAAAGATCAAGGATTGTATTGCTGATATTATCACCATGGATGGACCAAAATTCAATTTTAGATGTAAAGATAAACCAGGATACACTAAAACTTATGGTACTTTGATCAGAAATGGTATCTTATGTTGAAGGATTGCACTATAATCTGCTCAACACTAGTCAATTCTGTGACATGGGATACAGAGTCACGTTTGATAAATATTTCTGCATTGTTGTCAGCGAAACAACATTTCAAGTCATTTTAGCTGGAAGAAGAAAAGAGAATATGTATGTTGTAGATTGGACTACAGCAGTTGCAAAAATTAGTTTGCTTGTGCATACCAAATCAAAAATCAGCTGGTTATGGCACAAGAAACTGAGTCATCTTAACTTCGATGACATCAACACAGTTGTTAAGAAACAGTTAGTCATTGGACTACCGGAGGTTACTTACAAAAAGGATAGTGTTGTGTGATTTTCAATTTAATCACTAAATGCTACCGCAAGCGCACGGCTTATCGAGTAGTACTTAGGATGTCGATCCCACAGGGACTTGTAGTCAATCACCAAACAATTCCCGATTTATATTAGCTAGACAAATCAAATATTTGTAGGTTTTTTCTCTAAAAATCCTAAAAATAAAGAAAATAAAGAAAATATAACTACAAGCCAAGAACATCAAGATTTAGGTGAAGATTCAATTTAGAAGCATTTCTAGGATTTCGGAGTCACCACGGAACTACTATATGACTTACCAACAATATTTCCCCCAAGATATGAAATTTACACTTATAAAGGCAATTATCAAATTTTGTCACAAAAGTATTCTTTCGAATTATTTTCGTGATCGTACCTAAACTCGAGCCACACCCGGTTTCCCACGATAAAGACTGAATTTAGATCCCTTAAAGAACCATAATTTCATGCCATCTAGGTTTTTACCAAATTTTCATTCCAATAAAACCCTATATTCAATTCTTGTTTTCTAAAGTATCAATTAAGTAGTACTTTTTCGGTCACTAATTAATCGAATAATTTCTCTATGTAGAATTGTGATTATTCACCCTCTCAGGCTATTAAAATCGACAATCAAACAAGAATAGCACACAAGAATCAATTTATAAACATCAAATTCATAAAACAAGGGAAAGATTGGGTTTTTACATCATATATTCATATCCGGGTTTCTCCTAATCCTAGAAACTGATATCTACTCACGTTCCATATCAATAATCCAAGATTCAATCATAAAATTCATACTTTGACAAGAAAAATAAATAAATAGAAGAAAGGAGAAAAGAGAGAGAAGTAAACCGTCAAAGTATTGCATAAAATAATCAAACCTCGAAAAAGCTTCGTTCTTGAATACTTAAAACCTAAAAAATCCTTGTTCTTGGGGATGGGAGATGATGATAAAGAGGAGAAGGAAAAAGTCGACTCTCTTGATGAATGAATGCGTCCATCATAATTTTCTTTAATTTAAGGAAATTATTTTAGGATAAATAGGAATTTTCCTTAATTTAAATTGTGTAATTTATCTCCTAAAATAAAATTCCTAGAAAATAGGGAGATAAAGGCGTGTAAATCTTCTTTCTCCATCCAAATTTGCGCCATCATCTTGAGATTACGTTGGAAATATTCTCCACCAATAAAAACATTTCGTTGGCCTGCAATCTGAATAGTTTCCGCATTTTTTCACACCCTGTTCCATTCTTTCACACCTGGGTGTGATTCTTCATGCCTTCATGACTTTGACTCATTTTTAGCTCATTTTCATTGCTTTTTATTCTCGGATTCATCATATCTGCAAAATATCAGAGCCACAACAGTAATCTAGTCCAAAAGAAGCAATTTATCATACGAAAATCATAAAATAGGCATTAAAACAAAGCCAAAATGATCCAAGAATAACCACATATGGTGGACTTATCAAACTCCCCCAAGCTTAAACCTTGCTTGTCCCCAAGCAAGTCAAAATACCAACTCAAGACGAAGCACTTAGAACACACATGGAACAATCTCAAGTAGGATGCAAAGTACACGAGCCTCGATAGATTATACTTCAATAGTTCAAATGCATAATATAAACATGGTCAACCTCTTTCAAAATACCACACTTAAACATGAACAAAGACTTCCACTAAGAATGAGATCAACCAAACAAGTAGACCCTCATGGGATAAAATCGCTCAACACTCATATTTGTGAGGTGGTTAATCTCTCAAGCTCATTCCAATGAAATTGCCCTACATTATGCTTGTACATTATCTCATGTCAATTGCCAAAGCAACATACACCACACAAATCATAAGGACTTAGAAGAAGGTATGGTAGAAGAGAATAGCCCGGAATTGTAAGAATATGACTGAAACGGTGGTAAAAAGGATAAGTGTAGTATATATATCATGGCGTGGGTGGTTCGAGGCCATTAAAACTAGTGAAACATGTGACTACTAATTCTTCAACTCATGTGATCTCAAGGGGGGTCTATCCAACAACTACACAAAACTCAAACAACGAGCTATTAACATGACTTTATACTTTGGGAGGACATAGGCGTCACTTCCCTTTTTATTACACAACAAAAACTAAAACAACATAGGAGGCTATTTTCGGATTGCACTCCATTATTGACTCTTTTTTTTCTTGATTTTTCTTTGTTGGTCCCAGAGAAGGGTGAAACTATAGTCGAGAGGGGGGGGGGGGGGGGTTAATGGCTATAGTGGAGTTTCAAAAACTTTTCTTGTGTTTTAAAAGCTTTTGAGCAAATGGATAAGTCCCTTCTTACTATGTTGTTTTCAAATCGCTTTAGACAATCACGGATATGTGTTATGATGTAGGCAAATTAAATAAGTGCTGTAAAGTAAATTGCAGAAATTAAATTGACACAAGGCTTATAGTGGTTCAGGGTGGTGTAATCCCTTAATCCACTCTTCTCTTGTGATGATCGGAGGAATTCACTATTGTTTCCACAGATACAACAGTATGATTGTCCTTGGCTTCCCAAGTTTCACAATCTACAAGACTATCACTCCTTGACTGCAACAGCTTCAGTGATTCAGTCTTCCTTTTGCTTCGCTCCTTGAGATCAAAATCCTTCAACAAGCTATCACGGTTTCAACTCCTTCTCGGATTGCCTCGATTCGGTTGCTTCGGTTTGATGTGAATGTGATTCACGCACTTGCTTGATCAATCTCAATTCGAATATGACTTTGTAGTTCGATATTTGAGTTGATCACTAGATGTATCCTTGTAAGTTCGTAGAGAAGGCTTTTCTAATTTACGAGTTTCGCTTTCTTTCTTTTCTTAATCGTTATCTTCTTTTTCTCGTCAATGCCTTCTATTTATAGCCTTGAATAGCCTTGATTTTGAAATTCCGTCCGTTGGCTATATTAATGAGGGAATAATCCTTGATTTTATTCTTGATTCCCCCTTAATTGTATTCTCCTTGATTTCGGTGATCGGATTCTTCTTTCAAATGTATAGCGAGAAAATCCGTCCTTGATTGATCCTTTAATGATTGTGCATTTAATGCATGATCTCGCTCGAATCTTCAATGTATATTAAATCGATCTTGTAAGTGTCTCTTCACCGTCCGTAGAACGGTGGAGTGAGCCTTCGACTTAGCCGTTAGTTCTTTCTTCGCCATTTTGTTTTCTCTTTGCCGACGGTCGGTGTACTCACCGATTCACTCGTTTTCTTCTTTGTTTTAGTTTCGGGAGAATCTTTATACTTCACCGATCCTTGATTTGGGTGAGATCGGTGTACACCATATTGGAATATTGAGTTTCATCACTTGAAACATAACTTAGACTTATCCAAGGTCATCACGTACTTCTTTGGTTATAAGTCGATCATAATCCCTTCTCTCGTATCTCTCGCCGGTGTTTGGTCGGCTTCACTCGCCGAATGTCCGTTTTCACTTTGCCATCCTACCAACTAGTACAATACTTGTCCGACTCAACTTATACAACATGTCGGACTCTAAGTAAAGACTTATACGAGAGAATTCTAACTTATTTCGGGCTTGCTATAACAACAATAGTATGGCCATCATCAAAACATAATAAAATGTTCCTAACAATTTCCCCCTTTTTGATGATGCCAAAACCCTCATAAGCCTCGAACATAAGTAGTAAAAAAAAAAGTTCATAATAACCAACGAACAAAATTTCAACAATTTTATTCATCCATCAAGGGGCAATGAGATCCAAAGAATTTATTCAACTCGTTACAAACTACATTTTGCTTAATTCACTTTGTACCTTTTGAACTTTGTAGTCCGAACCTCTTCAATGTCTTTCCAATCAATTTCTCGGAAACTTCCACTTCCGGTAAGCCAAAGTCCGTGTATTCGGATACACCCCGAAAAACTCTTTTGGCAAAAAGTCTATTGAAATCGGCATGGTCTCATTGGCCTTAGGTTCTCCAAAATATTTTTCAAGTCTTTCCCTAGCCTCGGCAATGTGTGAGTCCGCAAATTTGAGACTTTTCTAGAGACCCCACTCGTTCTGTTTCTCCAATCTCCCCATGGGATTGAAGAATCTTGCCATATATTTGAAATCTTCTTGTTGTGCGGCTGGCAAGTCTTCTGGTCCCTTTGCAGATAGTGGTATGGCTGAACTTGGTTTGTTGTTGGTCTGTTTGAGAAGTGCAAATTCTCTTTTGACTTCATTGTAGAGTTTGGCCATATCGGTTCTCATCCTTTCATCCGATAGTTTAGCCAATCACCCAAGCTTCATCTTGTGAGAGGTGAGGATAAAGTCCTTCCCGTACTCTAAAAATTCTCTTACATGGTCCAAGGTACATATCCGCATCATATTCGCTTTGCTTTGGTGACCGAGTGTAAGTTCGTACTCACTAGTATATTTGGAGCCGCCGCTTTCCCGCCGGTGTTTCCTTTGGTGCCGAGTCCGTGTTGACCGACGCATCCTCTTTCTTTGGGTGGATCCGGGCCTTTGCTTTGTCGCCGGACTCGTCTCTATCATCATCTCTTCGGTGAATAGGATGAGGAAATCCAATGCGGGGTTCCTTTGTGGCTTTTTCTCTTTCTTCTCTCGCTCCTTCTTTGTTGCTCTTCGCTTCATTTCGATCCTTTTTTCTCTGTCTCTTGCTCTCAATTGTTCTTCGGTGAAGTTAGGGGGTTTGAAAGTTGATCCTTCAAAGCTTATCCGCATTTTCCCCTTTTTTTGGCGCATCATCCCTTTGTTTGGAGTAGGATGCTATTGGTGGCCTATGCCGTTCCAATCAGAGAGTCAAGTTTTGATCCAATAGAGGTGAATCTATTGTTATGATCATTCAATTTCTCATTGAAACTCCTAAGTCTAGTGCCAAAAGCTACTGCTAGTGATTCGTTTTCTTGGGAAATGTGTTGCCTGAGGCCTGCAAGACTATTGGTGATATTGATGTTAAGCTGCTTCATCAGACTTCCCTGTTGTTGAACCACAATGTTTTGTGCATCAATGTACTCGGCAATGGCTTGAAACTTGTTTTCAATGGAGGAGCTTTTGTCATTAAACGCCGAAGTCATGGATCCGAGATACATTGCTTGTCGTTCCAATTCTTCACCCGACAAGTCCGCCGCTTTCTCAAAAGTTTCATTTGTAATGCCGGTGTTCGGTGAGAGAGTTTGTGCCTTGTTTCAAATTCGGTTCGGATCCGTTTGCGGCCCTTGTCTTGATGTTGAGTGACATCCGCATTTACATCTAGATCTTCAAGTATTTGGGAAGATGAGTATACTGGTGTGGCTTGAGCTGCTGTTCCCCCTATCTCTATGCCGGGTGTTGTCTTGACTAGAGTGGCAGCAGCTGAACCAGTGTCCATAATGTTTGTGCTGTTAGCTGGAACATTGACAGACAGCGGTTGAGTGACTGTCTTTGCTGGAGTTGAAGACTTGACGGAGGCTTGTGGTTTCAAAAATGTACGGAGAAGAGTAGTGTCATCAAGTGCATCCGGTGCGGGAGCATCCTCTTCTCTCGTCTTTACCTAAATCATCATCATTATTGTCATTACAATCATGATCATTATCATCATCATCATCATGATCATCATCACCACCGTCCGAGTCATCATTCGGTCTCCCGCAGGTCCTGAGCATCTTTGCCTTGGTCGTATCAACCAATTCCCATAGTGGTGATTCATCAAGTACTCCTACAAGTGTTGTGATTCCCAGAAAATCAAATAACCAAGCTTCTTCAGTAAGCATGTGGTCTGTGTCTTGAAGTTGTTGTCTGGAATCGCCTTCCTTCCATTCAAGATATTCTGCAATTCGGTCATCTATATCGTTTACAGACAATTGTACAGCTTCTTCTAGAGATTCCTCATCTTCTCTAGTGCTTTCTTCATTTGGATGCTGTTCATCCTCACTGGCATTTTCTTCTACTTGCTGTGCTTCCTCATTGTCAGAATCCTCTTCTGCTTCTTCTTCATCAATTAATTTTCCAAAGTCTGTCTTTTCCAGACTTTGCCTGACCTTTTGTTTCTTTCTTTGACTTGTGGTGTTGTGTGAGGATTTCTTCCTCTTTCCTTCTCCTGCCTTCTTTTGTGGTTTGACATAAGTAAACATGACTTTGGATTCATGCAATCTGTGGAGTTGTACAGAGAGGGGACTTTGAGACATTGCAACGGATAGTGCACTCGTATCCCATATGACTTTTTCACGCGAATTGTCCTTTCATTGTCTTTCCCTCTTTTATCCCTTTTTCGCCCGCTTTTACTTCACCTTGGATTTGCTCTTTAATTCTCAAAAAGAAGTATTTTGCCCAATTAAATCGTAGCTTGTTATAGATGATTCCCATTAACCGCATTCTAGTTTCGTCATGGCATGATTTGCTCCCAACTTTCCTTCAATGGTTTTGCCAATTAGGGCACTAAACTCATTAAATGGCTCGCTTCAACTCGGATCGTAGACAATTTACTTTTGTGGATCCTGGGTTTGCCGTTTTGGCAATGATTGCCCGTAATTCATCTAAGTCCCGTGGTATCAATGTCACTTTTGCTTGACCCTTATTTGAAAGTTTGAGATGTTTTCGGATTAACTTTGCCGTAATCACCACGTCTTTACCATTTATGGATGCAACAATCTTGTCTTCTTCGAACTTGTCACCTTCTTCGCAGGGGAGCCCATGCACGTATTGTGCGGATTTCCGAAGGAAATCGACTTTCATAACACACTTCGGTTATTGGAGGATTGAGGAAGGTGGATAATTTTAGTTTTTCGCGACTCGCTCAACAACTTTTGGCATGCTCATCATTTCCACACGCTTTCGGGTAGTGTTCGCTTGGAAGAATGAGCCGGTGGCAATCGATTTTTCGTACCCAGCTTGAGTGATTGAGGAAGATGATGCCATTTTTGAGAGGGAGAGGGGTTCGAAAATGAACTTGAGTTTGCAATAGAGATAAACGAGAGTAGGGTTGTAATTTGCAAGAGAGCGTAAGGATCTCTGAAAATCTCTGAGTATTGTTTATATAGTGTGATTTGGGTAGTGTGAACGTGGTTTGAATATGGAAGGATTTAGTGACATAATGGCGTGATTTTGTGTATGAAAAACGCGATATTCGAGCGTAGAGGGGAGTGGTTTGAGGCAAGTAATGATAGAGCCCGGGAATCGAGGAGTTTATAATTCAAAAAATAATATAATTACCTCCATGATCATAAAGTGATCGCCACGTGTGTACTGAATAATCCTCCATAATTTCCTTTTTCTCCACGTGTATTCAGAATTGATTTTGTTCACACTTTGAATTTGTCCAAGTCTTTATTTCGGTGAAGTGCCTTCGCTGGTCACTTAACCGGTCCAATGAGTTCTTCACTGAGCTGCTTCATTAAACTGTTCCTAACAATCAGTTAGTCAATTTCAATCATCCCTAACTCAGTTCTCAACATACTAAATCTTTCATAACTGAGTGGTTTAGTGAAGATGTCAGCCAGTTGGTCTTCAATGGATATGTATTTTAGGATGACATCTCCCTTTTCAACATGGTCTCTGATAAAATGATGTCTTACATCAATGTGCTTTGTTCTTGAATGCAATACTGGATTTTCTGTAATAGATATTGCACTTGTGTTGTCACACATTATTGGGATTGTTTTCTCTTCGATTCCATAGTCCTTTAGCTGTTGTCTTATCCACAGTACTTGTGCACAACAGCTACCTCCTGCTATATATTCTGCTTCAGCTGTTGATGTAGATATAGAGTTTTGCTTTTTGCTGAACCATGAGACTAGTCTGGTTCCTAGCATTTGGCATGTTCCAGAGGTGCTTTTTCTATCTATTTTGCATCCAGCATAGTCAGAGTCTGAATATGATATCAGTGTAAATCCTCCATCTTTTTGGGTACCAAATGCCAACATTGATGGTGTGTTTCAAGTATTTGATTATCCTTTTAGCTGCTAGAAGATGTGATTCTTTTGGTTGAGCTTGAAATCTAGCACACACTCCTACTGCAAATGCAATATCGGGTCTGCTTGCAGTTAAGTATAATAATGATCCAATAGTTCCTCTATACATTTTCTGATCAACATCTTTTCCTCCTTCATCTTTTCCAAGTATGATTCTGGCACACATTGGTGTGTCTCCGTCGTGCCACTTGTATCCATCCCATACTTGTGTATCAAATCTCTTGTATATTTTGCTTGACTAATGAAAATGCCATCCTTCATTTGCTTTACTTGAAGGCCAAGGAAGTAGTTTAAATCTCCCATCATGCTCATCTGAAATTTGCTCTTCATTAGGTTTGCAAATTTCTCACACAACTTTTCATCTTCTGATCCAAAGATTATGTCATCAACATAGATTTGCACTAGCAATGTGCTTGCCCCTTCCTCTAGTTTAAATAGAGTTTTGTCTATAGTTCCTTTGTTGAATCCATTCTTGATCAAAAATTGTGACAGTGTTTCATACCAGGCTCTAGGTGCCTGTTTGATGCCATAGAGGGCCTTCTTGAGTTTGTATACTTTGTCTTCTTTTCCTTTGATTTGAAATCCAGGAGGTTGTTCTATATAAACTTCTTCTTCCAAAAGTCCGTTTAGAAATGCACTTTTGACATCCATTTGATAGACTTTGAAGTCTTTGTGTGCAGCAAATGCTAGAAAAAGTCTTATTGCTTCCAATCTTGCTAATGGAGCAAAGGTTTCATCATAATCTATTCCTTCAGTTTGGGAATATCCTTTTGCAACTAGCCTTGCTTTGTTTCTGACAACAGTTCCTTGCTCATCCATCTTGTTCCTGAATACCCATTTTGCACCAATGATGTTGGCCATTTCGTGTCCGTCAACAAGTTCCCGACTTCATTTCTTTCAAATTCATTTAGTTCTTCTTGCATGGCCGTGATCCAATCTCGCATCTTGGATTGCATCATCTATGGTCTTGGGTTCCACTTGTGATAGAAAGCAAGTTAGCATGTGCTCCAGCTTGTCTTCTTGTTCGACTCCCGTGTGAATATCTCCAATGACTTGTTCTTCGGGATGGTCTCTAAGCCAATTTAGGTCTCGGTTGAAGTTGATCTTCACTTGGTGCTTCCATACCTTCATGCCGAGCATGAACTTCAATTTCGTGTGCTTCTCCCGTTGTATTGATATGTGGCTCCTCTTGATTTTCAAAAAGATGATTCAGGATAGTAGGGTATGGTTGCATTTGTGTAGATTTGCCTCTCGTGCAACTTTCTCTTCTTGGTCTTGAAGATCTTCACCATTTGTATATGGTTCATCAAAAACCACATGTATTGATTCTTCAATCACCAATGTTCTTTTATTTAATACTCTGAATGCTTTGCTGGTGTCTGAGTATCCCATGAAGATTGCTTCATCAGCCTTCTCTTCAAAGGTATGCAGATGATTCCTGTTCAAGACAAAACATTTTGATCCAAACATATGAAAATATGAGATATTGGGTTTTCTACCATTCCATAATTCATATGGAGTTTTTCTATGATGTTTGTTGATGATTAATCTGTTTTGTGTATGGCATGCTGTGTTTGCTGCTTCAGCCCAAAATCTCTTTGGCAAGCATGCTTCAAGAATCATTGCTCCGATCGCTTCTTTGAGAGTTCTCGTTTCTTCTTTCTGCTACACCATTTTGTTGTGGAGTTCCCGCTGCGTAGATAGTTGATGTAGTACTCCATTTTCTTCACAATAGGTTCTGATAATTTCATTTAGAAATTCAGTGCCTCTATCTGATCTGATTTTGATAAATTTTAGCTCTTTTTCATTCTGGAGTCTTCTCAGCAAGTCTGGTAGCTTCTTGAGTGTTTCTTTCTTCTTGTTCATGAAGATGGTCCAGGTGTATTTTGAGAAGTATCCACCACTACAAGAGTATATTTCTTACCACTCACACTTACTGGAGTGACTGGTCCAAAAAGGTCCATGTGCAGTAGATGTAGAACTCTTGTTGTAGATTGATGAGGCTTTGATTTGAATGAGCTTTTTATTTGTTTTCCTTTCTGACAAGCATCACATAGACTCTCTTTCTTGAATGTGATCTCTCGGCGGGCCTTCAACTAACTTGCTTTTTGATAGTTTGTTGATGGTCTTGAAATTTAGGTGATTTAATCTTCTGTGCCAAATCCAAATTGTTGATTGTTTATTCTTGACAAGTAGACATGTTTCTCGCCTTGGTCGTTCTCCATCCACCACATACATGTTGTCTTGTCTTCTACCCGCAAGAACCACCGTGTTTGTTTGACCGTGAATCACTTTGCATCCTTCTTTGTTGAAGTGCACATTGTAGCCTTTGTCACGAATTGACCGATGCTCATCGATTGAAGTTAAGTCCCTTGACATATGCCACATTTTGAATCTTTAGATTGTTTTTGAGTATTGTGCCTTCCCCCTTAATCTTGCCAGGGTTTTCTTTTCCTCCAAATGTGACTTTGGGTCCATCAAAAGCTTTAAAATCGGTGATCCATTTCTTGTTTCTGTCATGTGTCCGGAACATCCACCCTATGTACCGGACATCCTACAAAACAGATTAATTAAGTTTGGGTACCCAACACCGTTTGGGTCCATATCTCGTTAGCAGTCATGCCTCCCATACCTAGTATGTATCCAAAATGTCTTCTCTTTGGATAATTGAAGTCATCAACTTCATATGTATAAGGCATGGCAGAATAGCTTCTAATATTTTTACAGAAGGTATTCTGATACTTTTTTCCACCTTTTGGTGCATTTATATCCTTCTTCACTTTCCAATATGCAATAGGAAACCTTTCTTGCTTCATGTGTCTAGGAACATAGCTAGATTGATTTTTCTTAATCACATGATGCATTTTGTGGAATGGTTTCCTCTTGTATTTTGGAGGTGTGATATTCCAATCATCCTCTGAGGGAAAAAGTCTGCCTTTACCTTTCAGATGGCTGTTGTTTTTGTATGATTGGAATGAGGATTTAGTCTGCTGTTTCACTACAAAGTGGGTTTTGACTTCACCGGAACAGATGATCCGTTGGAGACATGGTTCGTCCCTTTCTAAATTTTGGTCCATTAGTGGTCCTCAATTTAGAATTGTGTTGACTATTATCCCTACGTTCATCCCGACTATTATAGCCAAGACCGTATCCGGATCCAAACCTTTTTGAGGGTTTGTAAGTCGGTGCTTTTAGTGGTGCGGTGATTACCTTTATCGGTGAGGAGTTCTTCTTAACTCGATTCGATGTTAACGATGTATGGTCATCTCGCTTTTTGTTGATCATTTAAGTAGGTCTCCTTACTAGTTAATTCAAATATTGTTTTATCCAGTTCTTTCTTTAACCTCTTATTCTCTTTTCTTAGATCCTTGCATTCCTTTTCCGAATTTCATGATTCTTTTCAATTTCATCAAATTTAGTCATGAGATTTTGGACTAGGTCTCGTCGTATCTAATGGAAGACTAGAGGATTGTGCGGTGTTAGATGTGAATGCATTAGATGAAGAACAGAACTAGATGTTACCTCGGTTTCATCCGATTCTTTAGCCATTAAACATAGGCTTGTTTCCTCGTTGTCCGAACTATCACTTTTGTCTTCATCCAATTCTTTGGTCATGAGGCATAGGCATGCCTTTTCATTTTCTCGAGTCGTCTTCTTCATCACTATCATCCGAGTCATTGTCGATGATTCTTCATGCTTTTCACCGCCGGATTCTCGCCTTAAGTGCCTTCTTGCCCTTTCTCTTTTCGTATGCTTTGAATTTCTTCTTTTCATCATCTTTGTCATTTTCTTCGGACAATCACCTTGAAGTGACCTCTCTTATTGCAGTTGAAGCATCCGTATTCATCATCTTTCTTCTTCATGTCTCTGTTTGAGCTTGACTTTTTGTTTGATGTTGAATTTCCCTTGAATGGCTTCTTTTTAAACTGTCAAAACGTTTAACTAATAAAGCTACCTCGTTCTTTTAGTTCTTGTGTCTCTTTGTCGATGCATTCGGCAAAGTTACTTTGCTTTGGGGTGCAGCTAATGCAAGTAATTTTGTGTGTCTCTCGCCGGACCACCATCTTCACCGTTCAATTCGAATTCATGAGCTTTCAATTGGGACATCGGTGTCGAGTGTCGTGCTTGCAAGATTTGTTGTTCCTCTCGATTATCGATGTTATGATCTTCCATCTTTCGGTAGTCCTCTCAAGATCTTCAAGCATACTTCTTTTTGTGGATATGTGTGTCCAAGTCGTTGCAGCTTCACCGATGATGCTTGAGAATCCGTTGTCCATTTGATCAATGGATTCACCGCCTTCATTTTAAAGTTCTCAAATTTCGTTTTGCAACGAGATAATTTGTTTTCTTTGATCGCTTCGATCCTTCATTTATCAATGATAGTTTGTCCCACATCTCATTTGTTTGTTTTGCGCTCTTTGATTCTCATGAACATGTTGTCGTTTCGAGTCTTTAAGATCATATCTTTTGCTACAAAGTCTAGGTTTGCTCTTCTCCTCGTCATCTTTGGTCTAATCTTTCTTGGGTTTGCCTATCTCCTTTCCTTGATCTCGCTCCCCGTGCCTACCACGGTAGTGATCATGATTGGGCCGTCATTGATTACATCCAAAGCATCTCCTCATGAGTTGCTGCAAGATGAGATAACATTCTTATTTTATATTCATCAAAATTATTAACATTGAAAACAGGTACTTTTGACAAGATGTTTGAGGAATCCATCAAAGCAATTGAAGATAAAAATGGCGAGTGAATGAAAAACTTCGATTTGAAAACTACTTTGAAAATATGTGATCTCCTTGTTACCGTAAATTAGATCCGAACGTGTTCTCGATACTAGGAACACCGCTCCGATACCAATTGTTGGTCCCGAGAGAAGAGTGAAACTATAGTCAGAGGGGGGGGGGGGGTGAATGACTATAGTGGAGTTTCAAAAACTTTTCTTGTGTTTTAAAAGCTTTTGAGCAGCGGATAAGTCCATTCTTTCTATGTTGTTACAAATCAGTTTAGACAATCACAGATATGTGTTATGATGTAGGCAAATTAAATAAGTGCTGTAAAGTAAATTGCAGAAATTAAATTGACACAAGGCTTATAGTGGTTCAGGGTGGTGTAATCCCTTAATCCACTCTTCTCCCGTGATGATCGGAAGAATTCACTATTGTTTCCACAGATACAACAAGTATGATTGTCCTTGGCTTCCCAAGCTTCACAATCTACAAGACTATCACTCCTTGATCGCAACGCCTTCGTGATTCAGCCTTCCTTTTGTCGCTCCTTGAGATCAAAATCCTTCAACAAAGCTATCACGCTTTCAACTCCTTCTCGCATTGCCTCGATTCGCTTGCTTCGCCTTTGATGTGAATGTGATTCACGCACTTGCTTGATCAATCTCAATTCTGAATATGACTTTGTAGTTCTGATATTTGAGTTGATCACTAGATGTATCCTTGTAAGTTAAGAGAGAAGGCTTTTCTAATTGACAGAGTTTCTGCTTTCTTTTTTTTTTTTTTTCGTTGCTTTCTTTTTCTGTCAATGCCTTCTATTTATAGCCTTGAATAGCCTTGATTTTGAAATTCCGTCCGTTGGCTATATTAATGAGGGAATAATCCTTGATTTTATTCTTGATTCCCCCTTAATTGTATTCTCCTTGATTTCAGTGATCGGATTCTTCTTTCAAATGTATAGCAGAAAATCCGTCCTTGATTGATCCTTTAATGATTGTGCATTTAATGCATGATCTCGCGAATCTTCAATGTATATTAAATCTCGATCTTGTAAGTGTCTCTTCACCGTCCGTAGAACGGTGGAGTGAGCCTTCGACTTAGCCGTTAGTTCTTTCTTCGCCGTTTTGTTTTCTCTTTGCCGACGGTCGCGTGTACTCACCGATTCACTCGTTTTCTTCTTTGTTTTAGTTTCGGGAGAATCTTTATACTTCACCGATCCTTGATTTGGGTGAGATCGTGTACACCATATTGGAATATTGAGTTTCATCACTTGAAACATAACTTAGACTTATCCAAGGTCATCACGTACTTCCTTGGTTATAAGTCGATCATAATCCCTTCTCTCGTATCTCTCGCCGGTGCTTGGTGGCTTCACTCGCCGAATGTCCGTTTTCACTTTGCCGTCCTACCGCCTAGTACAATACTTGTCGACTCAACTTATACAACATGTCGACTCTAAGTAAAGACTTATACAGAGAATTCTAACTTATTTCAGGCTTGCTATAACAGCTAGTATGGCCATCATCAAAACATAATAAAATGTTCCTAACATTCTTTTTTTTGTATTTGAAATAATATTCAAGACACAAAACGGACTCCCCCAAACTTAATTTCTTTGCAATCGAGTTTTCAGAATTTAATAGTCAACATCCCATTAATCTTAAGGCCGGGCAAAATAGAAATTTGGGCTATTCAAATTTTTTTATTTTTTATTTTTTATTTTTTTGTGGGGTGAGGGCATAATATATGGCTAGTAAGGGTGTTAAGTGTGGGTAAAGGAAGAAACGAGTGCCTTAGTCATTTTAGTATAGATGCAAGTACCATGGTAATATCAATAAGATGCAACACAAGTTCTAAAGGAACAAAATCATGGAAGAGAAAAATAAACGCTCATTTTTGAGTGAGACTGAAGTAGTCAGTCATTATGGCCGGAACATCTCACCGGGACAGTTTGTCTACTCACTTAATCTCAATCATTCTAAACAAAAATCAATGCACATTTACGTGTGGTTTATCAAGTGGAATCAAACATATTATATCATGCATCTTTCATATCAAAGTAGTCTCTAACAATTTTCATGCATTTCGAATCATACTCGAGATGACTATGTGTAATCTAAGCAAGACACGACTCAAAATGACTCGACTCATAAACTCTACCTAAGTGACTTTTATTGACCCTAAGACAAAAGACTCGAATAACAACCAAGGAAACTACACAAGTGACCCTCCCCCACACGTAAATATTACATTGTCCCCAATGTAAATAAATTAAAAGCAAGTGAGGGTAGGAATGAAACTCACCGAATCATGATGCTGGAAGGTCAGATGGATCAAGGAGAGAGCACGAGCAATCAGGGGGGCAAGCACGTCGTTCAGGTCTTGAAGAATCTGTGTTAATGATTGTCATTCGCCGGACTCCGGCAAGAGGTGGTGGTCAGAAAGGCGGGGTAGTCGTTTTCCGGTGACCGGAGTGGTGGTTGGCCGGAGTTGTGGGAGGTGGTGGTAGGAGATGGTGGTCCATGGGTATGAAAGTTGAAGTGAAAGGTGAGGAAGAGGGAAAGAATTAAAAAGAAAAAGTTGTTGGTCCCTTGAAAAGGCTTTGGTTAAGTTTAGAGGGGGGGGGGGGGTGAATAAACTTAACACTTAAAACTTCGGAGTTAACAAATTCTCGCAACTTCGGCGGCACTGCGCGATACTTCGCAGCTCGTTGAGACCTCGCAGCCCGCGATAAACGTAGTCTACGACGCTCGAGTTTGCTGAATTTGTGCAGCGGAATAATATCAAAATTAAGCCTTGTTACTTGTTGTTAAATATGATACTAAGTATTTGATACTCAGTAGTGTATGTGTGTGATTTCGCTTTGCTAGATTCGTAGGTTGATGAGTGAAATAAACTAAGTGCGTAAAGTAAATGCGTAAAGTAAATAGCCCGATTTTATAGTGGTTCCAGGTGATGTAATCCCGTCGGTCCACTCTTCTCCCGTGATGTTGGAGGAAATTCACTAGAGATCTTTGATGTAGCTTTTACAAAGATTCCTAAGTTGTTTGTCCTTCACCAATAGCTATGGCTTCACAACCGAAAACTCGGGAACAGTAGGATTGTCGCTCCCGAGTCTTCCACTCGGTCCTTGAAGGGTAGGATTGCCTCTTCACCACTCCACCACAAACAACAGTCTTTCACACCTAACAGATGCTTCACTATCTTCAGCAGGTTCTTTATAAAATAAAGAATGAATCAAATAAATGATTCAGTTGTAGCAGCTTGATTGGGATGATGTAATCGACTTGCGCCTTCAAGTGTGTATGCTTGATGCAAATTGAACACAGAATGCACTTGAAGAAAATAACTAGATCAACAGCCTTAAGCTCAGTAAGTTCAGCAGGGTGTTTTTCAGCTCAGTATTGTCACTTAAAGTTTATCCCAAAATTCATCTTGTTTCTGAGTTGAAAGTCCTCTATTTATAGGTAGGAATGCATGTGACTTGAATTTGAGATTCAAATGTGACCGTTCCCTGTTTTTGTCCTATTTGTTCTGCATTCTGTCACTATTCATAGGACTGACACTGTCAGGATTACTTTTTGACAAGCAGCGTCCGTCCACCCCTTTGACTTGTATCCAATGGATAAGAATGTGAATCATCCCAACGTCTTTTTAATCTCACCTTTGATTTGCTTGATAAGTCGAGGTAGTTGGTCGTTCTTATCCATGTAATCTTCCAATAATCTTGAATTAATCGAGGTATATATCAGCAGGTTCATCAGTCTGCTGTAATAACAATCAGTCTGCTGAACATCATATTTTTGTCTGTAAAATATAATGCAGCTGATTACTTTTATCTAACTTTTATTTGTGAAGTAGATTACACCATTTTAATTATAACCAAGTTCCAAACATCATCCAACTTATGGAACTTAGACCTTCTACACAAGGCATATGTAATTAGTTTAGGTCATCACGGACTTGCCTAAATTCTGATTCCATATCCTTGACTTTAAATACTAAGTTTGATCCCTTAGCCTTCATTTACTGAGTTTGCACCCTCGCCCTCGCCTTCGCCTCTTCGCCTTCGACGGGTTCCCGACCGCCCACCGACCTATCTACCCTATCGACCTAGACCGCCTCCGTCGATATCAATCGGCGACTTTTTTTACGGTGCTTGTTTGATCAAACCTATTTATGAATCAAACTCTAATAAACCTAAACATTTTATCTAGACATCTTTTTGCCTTTGCACTATAACAGCTAGTATGGCACTCATCATCAAAACTAAGAAATAAGTCCAACAAAAGTTTTTTTTTTGGACAAATCACAGGGTGTGAAAATAATCACACCCTGGTGTGATTCCCTCGTTTTTTTTTTTGGGTTTTTTTTTTTTAATTTTTGGTTTTTTTTTGGACAGGAGAACCACAGGGTGTGAAAATATTCACACCCTGGTGTGATTCCCTCGTTTTTTTTTTTTTTTTTTTTTTTTTTTTTTGCCTCTCCGTCTCGCTTTTAAAGACGGTCTCAAATCACACCTCGAAATTTCCTTTCAGCTCGATCGTGCCTTTGTCCATGCTAAATATTCCACTTCATGGCCTCAAAATCCGCAAGTTCCTCTTATGCAAGTTACCTGGCTACAAAAACCGACACCAAAAACCAAGACGACACAAGACAAAACAAACCAAGACCAATGCACCGAGAAGAAAACTACCTTCCGTTTATTTATTCATTAAACAAGAAAAAAAAGAAAAAAAAAATTTAAAAACACATTCTGAATTTATAGTCTTCAGTTGGACTATCTGTAAACACTATCTTCAAGGAGGACTAAACCAAATAAGGGCATCCATTTGCATTTTTTTCCACATATCAAAGATATTAACAAGGATTTTCAGATATAGTATTGGGAGCCTATAATCATATCTTCTTAAAGAGTGATTAATCATTTTAGCTCTAAAATATGAAGTGCCACTTAACAATTTATAAATCTCTTTATCAATGCTCATGACAAATTTAAGAGAATTATGGACTACTAGAGGTGCAACATCTATATACTCTACATGCTCAACATCCATAAATTCAACATCATTATACAATGAAGGGGGGGTTATCATTATCAAATGCATTCAAATCAAACGCAATATTGTTACCTCCCTTTTCATCATTTTCTTGGCTCATCAATGTTGAATCTGGAATTATTGCACCGTTATCTTGTGGAGATGGTTCGAATTTCCATGTGGCTTCACTCTTGTTAATACGAAGGCCCAAACACTCTGCAATCTTTGAGAAAGAATCACAAAAAACATTCATATCAAGACACTGTGGGATTTCATAAGGATCAAAGTTTATTTCATCCCCACAACTTTCAAGCACGGCGTTCTGATCTTGAATCTCCATCATATGCTTTTCTTTTTCAATCTCTTCAGTAACATGGCGATTCCGTGCAATCAATTCTCCAATTGTTAGCTCTCTCTTATTACTAGAAGCTATGGGATGTGAATCATTCGATCTGTCTTTGAACTGTTCCCATTCTTGAATGAGACTCTCCGTTATAACCTCAAGACTAGACTCAAGTTCTGATTGAGGGAATGGTTCTTCTTTCCAATTGCTTTGACCTTGACCCCCCGGAGAATAAGGACAGTTACTCCTCCCACCATTGTCTGTTGGTGCATTGAAGTTGTGGCTATATTGGAATTGATTCTCATAACTCGCACCATAGTTGTCGTAGGTATTCAATTGGTGGGATAAATATCCCGGATTGCATTGAGCCTCACAATGTATTCCGCCACAATTCGAACATCTCACTTGAATCTGATTAAACGCATATCCATACGTCCTCTCATCGGTCGATGGCACATAAGCATCAAATCCAGAGAAAAATGAATCCATCAAGCTTGTCACTTCAACTTTCTACACAAGAAAAAGGAAAAATCAAAAGCAAAAAAGGTCTCACCGTAGCAAGGTGCAGCTTGCTATGGCGAGAAAAAAAAAGTCTAGTCTAACAAAATCAAAAACACGTTCGATGTTGACACCGAAGTCCCCGGCAACGGCGCCAGAAAACTTGTTGTGTGATTTTCAATATAATCACTAAATGCTACCGCAAGCGCACGGCTTATCGAGTAGTACTTAGGATGTCAATCCCACAGGGACTTGTAGTCAATCACCAAACAATTCCCGATTTATATTAGCTAGACAAATCAAATATTTGTAGGTTTTTTCTCTAAAAATCCTAAAAATAAAGGAAATAAAGAAAATATAACTACAAGCCAAGAACTTCAAGATTTAGGTGAAGATTCAATTTAGAAGCATTTCTAGGATTTCGGAGTCACCACGGAACTACTATATGACTTACCAACAATATTTTCCCCAAGATATGAAATTTACACTTATAAAGGCAATTATCAATTTTTGTCACAAAAGTATTCTTTCGAATTATTTTCATGATCGTACCTAAACTCGAGCCACACCCGGTTTCCCACGATAAAGACTGAATTTAGATCCCTTAAAGAACCATAATTTCATGCCATCTAGGTTTTTACCAAATTTTCATTGCAATAAAACCCTATATTCAATTCTTGTTTCCTAAAGTATCAATTAAGTAGTACTTTTTCGGTCACTAATTAATCGAATAATTTCTCTACGTAGAATTGTGATTATACACCCTCTCATGCTATTAAAATCGACAATCAAACAAGAATAGCACACAAGAATCAACTTATAAACATCAAATTCATAAAACAAGGGAAAGATTGGGTTTTTACATCATATATTCATATCCGGGTTTCTCCTAATCCTAGAAACTGATATCTACTCACGTTCCATATCAATAATCCAAGATTCAATCATAAAATTCATACTTTGACAAGAAAAATAAATAAATAGAAGAAAGGAGAAAAGAGAGAGAAGTAAACCGTCAAAGTATTGCATAAAATAATCAAACCTCGAAAAAGCTTCGTTCTTGAATATTTAAAACCTAAAAAATCCTTGTTCTTGGGGATGGGAGATGATGATGAAGAGGTGAAGGCAAAAGTCGACTCTCTTGATGAATGAATACGTCCATCATAATTTTCTTTAATTTAAGGAAATTATTTTAGGATAAATAGGAATTTTCCTTAATTTAAATTGTGTAATTTATCTCCTAAAATAAAATTCCTAGAAAATAGGGAGATAAAGGCGTGTAAATCTTCTTTCTCCATCCAAATTTGCGCCATCATCTTGAGATTACGTTGGAAATATTCTCCACCAATCAAAACATTTCGTTGGCCTGCAATCTGAATAGTTTCCGCATTTTTTCACACCATGTTCCATTCTTTCACACCTGGGTGTGATTCTTCATGCCTTCATGACTTTGACTCATTTTTAGCTCATTTTCATTGCTTTTTATGCTCGGATTCATCATATCTGCACAATATCGAGCCACAGCAGTAATCTAGTCCAAAAGAAGCAATTTATCATACGAAAATCATAAAATAGGCATTAAAACAGGCCAAAACGATCCAAGAATAACCACATATGGTGGACTTATCAGATAGCTTATGCGATGCCTGTGAATAAGGGAAACAAGTGAAAGCCCGTTTCAAGACAAAATCACAGCATTCAACAACAAGAATCCTAGAACTACTACATATGGATTTATTTGGACCTGTCACACCAATCATTATCAGTGGAATGAAGTATACATTGGTGGTGGTAGATGATTATTCAAGATACAACTGGGTTATTTTCTTGACAAAGAAATGTGAAACCAAGCAACGGCTTACAAAACTACTCAAGAAACTTCAAAATCACAAGAGTGTATCCGTCGTGAAGATAAGATCAGACAAAGGAACTGAATTCCTCAACAAAGTGATTATTGAATACGTGAACAAAATGGTGTGTTACTTCAAGTTGCAACAACAGTAAGACCTCAACAGAATGGGGTAGCTGAATGGAGGAATAGAACACTCAAAGAAGCAGGAAGGACTATGATCTTTGAAGCAAAATTACCTGAAAGATATTGGGCAAAAGCAGTCAATACAACTTGCTACACACAGAACATAGCACTTATGAATAAAAGGCATGAAAAGTCACCTTATGAAATTTTGAATGGCAGAAAGCCAAATGTTTCGTACTTTCATGCATTTGGAAGTAAGTGTTTCATACACAATAATGGAAAAGATCAGCTTCTTTTCAGCCTAAAGGTGATGAAGGAATATTTTTGGGATACTCAAGTGTCAACAAAGCATTCAGAGTACTGAACAAGAGGACACTTAAGCATGAAGAAATATACACGTGGTATTTGATGAACCAAACTTTCCTGGTGAAGAAACTGAAAATAGACCAGAATCAGTTTCTCAGCCTCAGTTACCAGTTTTAGCAGAATCAATTTTTGTTGACATTGGAAGATTAAGAATTTTAGAATCATCAGATCAAAATCAGTGTTCGGTAAAAACGAGTTTTACAATTTATAACCGAAACACCCCAAGTATAAGGTACGTAGTATAGGATGTTAACGGGTCGTCCTAAGGGAGTGGAATGTTTATCGGATCAAGGAACAATTATTCTCTCGATTATGTCACGACTATTAACTAAAACAAGGCTGAAACTAACTAAAACCTAAACCTAAGAATTGAAACTAAAACAAGAAATAAAAACAAGCTGAAAAATAAGAAAACAGAAGGATGGACGAGCGTTCACTAAAGTGAACGAGCGTCTGGAAACTAAACCTATCGGACGGGCGTCTGCTATTGCGGACGAGCGTCTGACTACGATCAGAACAGGAAATTGCAGAAAAACAGCAGGAAACTAGGGTTTATAAAACTAAAACTTAAACTAAACTTAATCTAAACGATTTGATTAAAACAATTAAAGGAAAACACAAAGCAAGGCGACTAGATTCCACCTATCAACCAACAATCCCAACTAGATGGTGATCTAAAAAGACATAGTTTTTAGTAGTGATTTATTCACGGATTCAATTAAATTTCTTCAATCAAATTCTAGGGTTTCGTTTATCTTTTCAAATAAACTAAACATGCAATCAAAACAGGATCACGAGATCGTTTCCAAACTCTTACTCAACTAAACATGCATAATCTCTTAAAACACAATTAGATGCATTACTTTGAACGAAAAGAGAACTCAAATAAACAGACTTTCATAAATTTATTCAAGCATAAATTAAACATAAATCGTTTCATCAAATCTTAATCCAATAAAACTTAAGCAATACAAAACAGATCCAAAGTAATGAAAAACTATGAAATAAACTCACTAAACATAAGCATCGAACTCTCTAGTTGGTTTGTGTTGTTGATAGGCTTCCTCCGATCACCCCACTTCAGGGTATTTAGCCAACAATCATGATGAACACGATTGCTGAAGGGGAGATTTGCATCTCTGTGTAAAAACGGCTCCTTAGGATTCTAGGGCGCAGCTATGTGTATATGAGTAAATAGTGTGTAAAAGATTAGGGATTTAAGGCTTCATAATGCGGTGCTTTTATAGAGTTTTAAGTCGGCTAGAAGTAAGTCGGCAACGGACGCTCGTCTGAAAATCCGGACGCCCGTCCAGAATACCTGGACGCTGACTAAACGCTCGTTCGTCTCCCGTCTGAACTCTCTGAATGTAAAACACAATTCCGGACGCTCGTCCACTTTATCAAACGCCCGTCTGGAATGGACGGAATGAGGACGCTCGTCTAAGATGCTGAGGGTCGGATTTCTTCATCTTTATCCAATTTCTTCAAGTCAATTCCAACTCTATCTTGAATAATTCGACTTGAGCTTCATTTATCCTCATTATATGCACGAAAATTAACACCTACATGATAAATAAACAATGCAAAAACGTAATAAAACTCAACTAATAATAATTCCATTAAATCAACGCTTAAAATCATCAATTTTGCATACAACCCTCTTAAAATCATCTTTATTAAATAATTACACTTAAACCCTTAATTCTCATGTAAATTACGCAAATGTGGGGAAAATAATAATGAAATACACCCTTAATAATCATATAAATATGGCCTTAACAACACCCCCACACTTAGCTTTTTGTACGTCCTCGGACAAAACAATCAAAACTATAGCTCAACTTTCATGCAATCCACATAGATCTCTAACTCACGTAACAAAAGATACAACAACTATAGCAAACAATACCATCACAGAGATAGATTCGGTGTAAGTGTGACAAGCCATTCTCAATCTTAACAAGCCTTTCAAAGAGATATCCTTTCAGAAATTCCAATGACTATCCTAGGTACAGACAATAACAGCTCCTACTCAAAGCCTTCCCACGCACTCAGTAGGATAATCCCTACAACATATCATGCGGTTTATACTGGGTATAAGATCCATGATAACAAAGACTTTACTTTATTTTAACTCATCATTTTCGAAATTTTCAAATTTGACGCATATCAGAATGAGCTCTTACCCATCATAGTAGTGTAGGACATTTCGAGATAATCCCCTACCTACTCAAATCATAAGGTAGCTATAAACTGACTGTCGTGAGCTTTTGGTCATCATAGTGGTATAGGACATACGAGGTATACCCTACCGCACTCCAATCATAAACCAGCTTTCGACAAACGTATTTATTAATAATTGCTCACTCACTTTATTCATTCACTTTTCACAGTCATAAGTTACATCTCACTTATCACATTCAAACTTTATGATATTCACAGTACACGGTCTAACTCAGGTGTAACTATACTGACCTTCCTAAGATAAATCATTAAAAATAATGAAAGGATATAATTCAAAAGTCATGCTTCAAAATCAAAGGCTTTCGTGAGTGAAAAACGAAACTATCTCCATAAAAGTAAAACATGCTATAATTATCTCACTAAGTCACATACTATCATCGTTAGAAAACTACAACTAGCAAGCATCTAGTTCCAATTATATGCTCGAGACTCATAAAAAATTTTAAATTTCGCAGAAATTTAACATTCACTCATATTTCAAAGGATATAGCATAAAAACATACCCAAACACCCCCCCACACTTAAATCACATTATGTCCTCGAATGTGCGTAAATAAAAGAAAAAGAAAACTTAGTGGTTTCAACAGTGGTGGTCGGATGAAAGTTGGCGAGGTCAGGCCGGAGCATGAATATACCGCAACAACTCGAATAGACAACACTGGACATAAAAGCTTGTGAACCTGCTCAAAAGTATCTGCAACACTCGACATACCATATAATCTCGGGGTACACGGGGTATATGAGCAACACATAACACAAAACACTCATAATGAACGTAAGAGGAATACCCATCAACACAAAATCAACTAAAGTATTATTTCTAAAACAATAAAACAAAACAACCTAAGAAAACAAATTAAACAAAGAAAACTAGGTTGCCTCCTAGGAGCGCTCTTTTAATGTCAATAGCTTGACACAAAGTTCCGAAAGATCAACCCGGATCGGGCCACTTTGGTTTAACAGCTGCCACCTCAATATCAGAATCAGGAGTATTGGGGCGGAAATGATTTTCACCACAACAACAAGTCAAGTGCGCAATAAGATCATTAAACTTTTCTCTCCAAACTACACTGACTCTCTTCTTCTTGTTCTTGCGCACGACAGGCATAGACATAGTTGTATGATCAGAAGTGTCAGCAGAAGGTACCTCACGGGTGGATATAGGAACGTCATCATCATCTGAATCAAAGAAATAAGATGGAATCTCTTCACAAATCAGGACATCTGTACTCTCATCTCTTCTTTGGAAATAAAGAATCTCGTGCTTTTCCTTTGGTTGCCCAAAATATTTCTTAAGTCGATGGCCATTCACTTTAAAAGCTTGATTACCATACCCGTTCAAGGTAATTACTCCACTTGGATTAACCTCGAGAATCTCAAAGGGACCAGACCATCTAGACTTTAGCTTACCAGGAAACAAATGAAGTCTGGTATTATAGAGTAAAGCCATTTCACCAACTTTGAATTCTCGGTCCTTGATCTTAGCGTCATGGAGTATCTTCATTCTTTCCTTGCTAAGCTTAGCATTCTCGTACGCACGGAGTCTGAATTCGTCGAGCTCGTTCAATTGTAACAACCTTTTCTCCCCACAGAGTTGGCTATCAAAATTTAAGAATTTAATTGCCCAGAAAGCTCTGTGTTCAAGTTCGACAGGTAAATGACAAGCTTTGCCATAGACCATTTGGAAGGGTGACGTGCCCATCGGGGTTTTGAATGCGGTACGATAAGCCCACAACGCGTCATCCAACTTAAGACTCCAATTAGATCGATTATTGTTCACGGTCTTCTCTAAAATTCTTTTCAAGCTCTGGTTGCTTACCTCGACTTGGCCACTGGTTTGGGGATGATATGGTGTACCAATCTTATGTTTGACACCATACTTCTCAAGGATCTTGTCAAGCGGCGCATTGCAAAAGTGAGTACCTTCATCACTAATGAGTGCTCTCGGACAGCCGAATCTAGTAAAGATATTCTTTTGCAAGAATTTCTTCACAACCTTGTGATCATTAGTTTGAGTAGCTATGGCCTCGACCCACTTTGAAACATAATCCACACAGACGAGGATATACTTATTACCACATGAGGATGGAAAGGGTCCCATAAAATCTATGCCCCATACGTCGAAAACTTCGCATTCAAGAATGGGCTTAAGTGGCATTTCCATCCGACTACTCTGCCGTCCAGTTCTCTGGCACCTATCACAACCTTTACAAAAGGCTTCTGCATCTTTAAACAGAGTCGGCCAGTAGAATCCAGCTTGAAGAATCTTTGCAACCGTCTTCGGTGTTCCATAGTGACCTCCCGTGGGACCACTATGACATTGCTCCAGAATATCCCATTGCTCGTGTTCCGGAACACACCTTCTAAGCAACCCATCTTTACAGACTCTGAACAAATAAGGATCTTCCCATACGAGATATTTGAGATCAGAAAAGAACTTCTTCCTCTCCTGATACGTCATATCCTCTAAATGACCACTCGCTAAATAGTTAACGTCAGCATACCACGGCCTAACCGTTTCAAGCTTCATCAATTGCTCAGTTGGAAAATCAATGCCTATATCATTGTGATTCTCTGCACCCTCATTTACTAAGCGAGATAAATGATCAGCCACAATATTCTCACTACCTTTCTTATCTTTAATCACAAGGTCAAACTCTTGTAGAATTAAAATCCATCTAAGTAACCTTGGTTTGGCATCTGCTTTATCCATAAGGTAGCGTAAAGCTGCATGATCTGTCCATACAATCACTTGAGAACCTAGAAGATAACTTCTAAACTTGTCAATGGCAAAGACGACGGCTAAGAATTCCTTCTCGCCGTAGTATAATTGCATTGAGCCGGGTTCAAGGTACGACTCGCATAATAGATGGGCTCGAACCTTTTATCAACTCTTTGACCTAAAACCTGCGCCTACGGCATAGTTAGAGGCATCACACATCAATTCGAAAGGCTTGGTCCAAATCGGGTGCTACTAAAATAGGGGCACTGATAAGCTTATCTTTCAAACAATTGAAAGCTTCCTTGCACTTCGCATCGAACAAGAAATCTACATCATCTTTCAAAAGATTTGATAAAGGCTTGGCGATGGTAGAAAAGTCTCGAATAAACCGCCTGTAGAAGCCAACATGACCTAGAAAACCTCGTACCTCCTTCACTGTCTTAGGGTACGTCATCCTTTCGATGGCTTCAACCTTAGCCTTATCAACTTGAATACCAGCATTGGACACCTTATGTCCCAAAACGATTCCTTCGTCTACTAGAAAATGGCATTTCTCCCAGTTAAGCACCAGATTCTTCTCAACGCAACGTTGGAGTACCATATCTAGATTCTTTAAAATTTCATCAAAGCTATCGCCATAGACTGAGAAGTCGTCCATGAAGACTTCCATGCATTTCTCAACAAGTCCATAAAAAATGGCCAACATACACCGTTGAAAAGTCGCGGGTGCATTGCATAGGCCGAATGGCATTCTGCGGAACGCAAAAGTACCAGATGGACACGTAAAAGTTGTCTTCTCTTGGTCATTAGGATCAATGGCTATCCGGAAGTAGCCGAATAGCCATCAAGGAAACAATAATACTTATGACCACTCGCCGTTCAATAAGCCGGTCAATGAAGGGTAGGGGAAAGTGGTCTTTTGCGGTGACTTCATTCGCCTACGATAGTCGATACGTACTCGTAGCCGATCACGAGACGTAGGGCAACTTCCTCCCCTTTTTCATTCTTTTCAACCGTAATACCGCCCTTCTTTGGCACAACTTGAGTAGGGCGACCCACTCGCTATCGGCGATTGCGTAGATGATTCCCATGTCGAGCCACTTTATAACCTCCTTTTTAACAACCTCTTGCATATGCGGATTCGGCTGCGCCGAGGTTGTCTTACCTTTTAGCTCCTTCCTCCGTTCGGATTTTATGCATGCATATGTCCGGGCGATTCCTCGGATATCACCCACTTGCCATCCGAACGCGAGGATATTCTTTTTAAGCACTTCTATCGGCTCACCGTGCTTCTTGCTCTTGGTCGAGTTTCGAAGAAATGATCAAAGGCAATTTATCTCCATCCTTAAGAAAGATATACTTAAGGTGTTTTGGAAGCGGTTTAAGCTCTAAATCGGTAGGTGGTTGCTCAATACTAGACTTTAACGGGCCACCTTTCTCCTTATGAGCTTGAAGTGGTTGACGAGAACACCTCATCTTCCCGAGGCTCAACCCCGGAAAGGTACCGGATCAAATCATCCATCGGAATCCTCCGGTCAACACTTGCTTCCTTTTTCTCGGTGATCGATCATTTTTCTTAACTCTTCATCTTTAAGCTCTTCGCGCCTCCTCCCAATCATCTACTTCCCAATGAGTAGCTTCTCTCCAAAACTCTACCTCGTCCCAACTACCCATCGAGCTTCTTCTTCACCGGGATGAAGTCTTCCCGACTCGCTCTTTGAAATCATCGTTTGTTGCCGGGCATCTCCATGCTTCTAACTCAATAACGTGCCCAAAGTGTGAGCGAGTGAAGATGACTCGTCAATGCCTACGGCTTGAAATGAATCGAAGGTGGTCCGCGATCAGCCGGATCCTCAATGTCCATGACTTCAAAAACACCTATCTCTGTAAGCTCCAAAGTGCATCTTCATAATAGGCATCTCCGCCGTCCTCATATATGGCTTCGACAAACGATATTTCATCAATTACGGCTCTTTCGGGATGTGTCCCTCGTGTGAAGGTGACGGATGTGTCACCGACTCTAAGAGTAATCGTCCTTTGCGAAGTCGATGAGAGCGTTAGAAGTGTCTAAAAAGGTGCGGCCTAGAATTAGAGGCATCTCCTTATCGGTGGATAGTCTAGAATAACCCAGTCGGTAGGGAAGACTAAATGTTCAACTTGAAGGAGAACATTAGCTACACAACCGGCTGCAGTACGACTAGATTTGTCTACCATCTGAAGAGAAATGGGGCGTTCTCGCATCCTTTTATCTAACCCGAGCTTTTTGCATACGTTTAATGGCATCACATTAATAGAGGCCCCTGAGTCGCATAAGACGTTTTTGAATAAATGACCTTCGATCTCACAGGAGATTGAAGGTCTGCCAGGGTCACCTCGCTTAACAGCAATTTTCTGTGAAACCATCGCGCAATCTTCGCGTAGCACTTCTTCAGCCATCCCCTGAAGCTTTCTCTTGCTCCCACAGAATTCTTTAAGATACTTAGTACATTTAGGCATTTCAGACAATACCTCAGCTAAGGGCATACTCACTTTAGTGTCCCTAAGTATCCTCCTCACCCCATCATATTGCTTGTCGTTAGTGAGGGCTTCCTCTTTCCTTTTTGGTGGATAAGGAAGGGCTTTATCATTCCCTGTAGCTTGATTCTTTATCGCCTCATCCTCCCTATCCTTCCATCTTACAAACTTTTCTTTCTTTTTCTTAGTCAGGGGTACTGCCCCTTGACTTTCTTTTCTCTCCTCATCATCAGAATTATTTTCGTCCTCCGAAGAATTGTCACTACGCTCCTCATCGTTGCTCTCTTCGGTATGTGATTTCTGATTTCCCCCTCCTGAACTCATGGCGTCAGGAGGGGCTACTCGTTTCCCGACATCTTGCCGGGTCCAGCCTGTTTACCACTTCTCAAAGTTACTTCGTTCAACTCCTCTTCTTGTCCATACTCCCATTGTGGTGTAATGGCAGTGCAAACATTCACATCAGCTTTTGGGTTTCTCTCGGTATAACTCGGGAGTTTACCGTGAGGTCTGCTTGCTTGTTGGTCTGCCATCTGACCAACTTGTCTCTCAATTGCTTTAACACTAGTAGACAGAGTCTTCACCATGTCTACTAGCTCATCGAATTCGTGTTGAGGGACACATGAGGTGGTATGATTGTTGTTCGAGTTTGATTCCAGCCACCTTGAGGCCTTTGGGAGTTCGAACGGCCTTTGATAGTTCGAGTTGAAAGAATTCGAATTTGAAGGGCCGGTGGTAACTTGGCTTGATTGAAGTTTTGTCTTTGAAATCTGAATAGTTCGGTTCCGGTTGAAGTTTCGGAAGGGTTGGTTTTGATTATCCATTAAGTTTACCTCCTCCGTCATCTCGGTCCCCGCTTTTGTGTTCCAAGATAATTCACCTCGTAAGGCCGCATCCGAAGATTGGCCACCGCTTGCTTATCGATTCCATCCGAGCAACCAACACCGTGTATCGGGATTGCTTGCGTACCTTCTTTCTTAACAATATTGGTCTTCTTAGGAGTCGACCACATGTTGTTCTTGGCAATTGTCTCGGCTACTCAGTAAGCGATCTCATCACCTCCCCCTAAGAAGGATCCATGAGCTGTGGAGTCAAGATAGTCTCTATTAGGTTGAGAGACACCTCTGTAGAATAGTTCCAACAACTCATGTCTATCATATCCGTGATTGGGGCACTTCCTCATCAACAGATTTAATCTCTCCCAAGCCTTGCCAACAGCTCATCCTCCAACCGCTCAAACGTAGCTATTTCCCGTTTCATCTCCATAATCTTGCCCGGTGAAACCCACTTAAGAGCGAAGGCTCTTTTGACATCATTCCATGTATGGAGGGAATGATGTGCTAACGGCTTAAACCATCTGCTTGCTTCACCTTTTAAAGCAAAAGGAAATAGCTTCAACTTTACGATCTCAGAATCAACACCAGGATAATGGCCTGCTTCACAGATTTGTACGAATGTGGACAAGAAGCCGTGTGGATCTTCCTGAGCAGTACCATGGAAAGAGCTATTCTGAACTAGAGCAACTACTCCGTTCTTTAGATCAAAGTTCACTCCTCCCATGTCGGGAGGACGAATAGGTCTATGCCCCTCGAGAAAATCTTGATTAAGATATGGAGTGTAGGGGTCCTGGTTCAACTGATTAAGCTGGTTTTGGCGGAATTGTTGAAGTTGTTGATTTATGCCAGCTTGCTGATTCTCGTTGTTGCCGCAGAGCTTGCATCTGTTGAAGGAGTAAATTTAACTGAGCTTGGGGGTCAGGATTTGGAATTGGTGGATCTTGATCCGCCATTTTGTCCAAATCAGGGAGAAGCCTTCTTCTAAGGATAGATCGTTCAGGCTCAGGATCAAAGATGAGAGGTCCCTTCTTACTTCTCGTTTGCATAAACCAGAAGAAAGGAAAAGAAAGAAATCAACCCTTTGGGTTTGATTAGAACAGGTTTAGAAAAGATTAGATGGTTTAGAGGAAGAAAAGAAAAGAGAAGGAAAGAGAAGAAAGGAAAGAAGTGATGATTGAACAGACTGAACTGGCGTCCAGTGTTAATGGACGTTCGTTCAGAACTGAACGCTCGTTCAGTTGAATGAACGTTCGTTCAGAGGACAGAATTGAGGTGGACGGGCGTTCAAGTTATCGAACGCTCGTTCAGATACGAAAACCTAAAAACTAAGGTTACCAGAAATTAAAAAAAACGAGATAAAAAAATAAAAGCAGAAAAGACTTATGGAAATAAAATCAAACAAATCTATAATTACGGAAACAGATCTAAGCTATAAAAAAAAAGTAAGGAAAATAATTGAAAGAAAATCAGATAAAATAAAACAGTAATAATAAATGTAATCCTAAAATTAAATGAAACTGGAAAAGAAACCTACCTACGAAAAGTTTTAAAAAAAACAAGAAAAACACTAAGACGGTAAAAGAAAACGTGTTGAAACCTTCTAGGGCCAAAAAGGAGGGGAAAACAGTGGATTTTGACCTCGAAAACGCACTGAACGGCCTACGGCGGTTCACCACGTCGTCGGCGTCGGAACGAGCTTTCCGAATTGGGGTCCTGCGTTCCAAACGGACACTCGAGCCGAAAGTTACGGCCAAAATACTACTGCGTGCTAAAAACGATCCCTTTTGACTCCGAAAATTGTCCTAAATAGAATCCGACAACCGTTACCGACTCCCCGGCAACGGCGCCAAAAACTTGTTCGGTAAAAACGAGTTTTACAATTTATAACCGAAACACCCCAAGTATAAGGTACGTAGTATAGGATGTTAACGGGTCGTCCTAAGGGAGTGGAATGTTTATCGGATCAAGGAACAATTATTCTCTCGATTATGTCACGACTATTAACTAAAACAAGGCTGAAACTAACTAAAACCTAAACCTAAGAATTGAAACTAAAACAAGAAATAAAAACAAGCTGAAAAATAAGAAAACAGAAGGATGGACGAGCGTTCACTAAAGTGAACGAGCGTCTGGAAACTAAACCTATCGGACGGGCGTCTGCTATTGCGGACGAGCGTCTGACTACGATCAGAACAGGAAATTGCAGAAAAACAGCAGGAAACTAGGGTTTATAAAACTAAAACTTAAACTAAACTTAATCTAAACGATTTGATTAAAACAATTAAAGGAAAACACAGCAAGGCGACTAGATTCCACCTATCAACCAACAATCCCAACTAGATGGTGATCTAAAAAGACATAGTTTTTAGTAGTGATTTATTCACGGATTCAATTAAATTTCTTCAATCAAATTCTAGGGTTTCGTTTATCTTTTCAAATAAACTAAACATGCAATCAAAACAGGATCACGAGATCGTTTCCAAACTCTTACTCAACTAAACATGCATAATCTCTTAAAACACAATTAGATGCATTACTTTGAACGAAAAGAGAACTCAAATAAACAGACTTTCATAAATTTATTCAAGCATAAATTAAACATAAATCGTTTCATCAAATCTTAATCCAATAAAACTTAAGCGATACAAAACAGATCCAAAGTAATGAAAAACTATGAAATAAACTCACTAAACATAAGCATCGAACTCTCTAGTTGGTTTGTGTTGTTGATAGGCTTCCTCCGATCACCCCACTGCAGGGTATTTAGCCAACAATCATGATGAACACGATTGCTGAAGGGGAGATTTGCATCTCTGTGTAAAAACGGCTCCTTAGGATTCTAGGGCGCAGCTATGTGTATATGAGTAAATAGTGTGTAAAAGATTAGGGATTTAAGGCTTCATAATGCGGTGCTTTTATAGAGTTTTAAGTCGGCTAGAAGTAAGTCGGCAACGGACGCTCGTCTGAAAATCCGGACGCCCGTCCAGAATACCTGGACGCTGACTAAACGCTCGTTCGTCTCCCGTCTGAACTCTCTGAATGTAAAACACAATTCCGGACGCTCGTCCACTTTATCAAACGCCCGTCTGGAATGGACGGAATGAGGACGCTCGTCTAAGATGCTGAGGGTCGGATTTCTTCATCTTTATCCAATTTCTTCAAGTCAATTCCAACTCTATCTTGAATAATTCGACTTGAGCTTCATTTATCCTCATTATATGCACGAAAATTAACACCTACATGATAAATAAACAATGCAAAAACGTAATAAAACTCAACTAATAATAATTCCATTAAATCAACGCTTAAAATCATCAATTTTGCATACAACCCTCTTAAAATCATCTTTATTAAATAATTACACTTAAACCCTTAATTCTCACGTAAATTACGCAAATGTGGGGAAAATAATAATGAAATACACCCTTAATAATCATATAAATATGGCCTTAACAATCAGCCTCAATTTTCAAGTACTGAACAACCTACAGTTGAACAACATGATTCTGACCCAGTTCAAAACAATCAAGATGAAGAAAATCAAGAACAAAATCATGAAGAACCAATACAACAAAATTTAGATCTTTTGATGCAACTTCCAGTATATCAATGGATGAGAAATCACCTAGAGGAATAGGTGATTGGTGATTCTCAAGCTGGTGTTCAAACTAGACATCAACTAGACGCAACGATTGCATGTTTCCTATCTCAAACTGAACCTAAAGAGATGAAAGAAGCCCTGAAAGATCCAGATTGGGTATTAGCTATGCAAGATGAGGTGAATGAGTTCAAAAGAAATCAAGTATGGGAACTTGTAGAAAAACCAGATCATGTAAACATCATTGGCACCGAATTGGTTTACAGAAAAAACTTGATGAAGATGGGAATATCGTCAGAAACAAAGGTAGACTTGTAGCTAAAGGCTATTCACATGCTAAAGGCATAGATTTTAATGAAACTTATGCACCAATTGCAAGACTAGAAGCAATAACACTCTTTCTTGCCTTTGCAGCACATAAAAAGTTCAAGGTATATCAAAAGGATGTTAAAAGTGCCTTTTTAAATGGGATATGTGAAGAAGAAGTCTATGTTCAACAACCTCCAGGATTTGAGATTAAGGATCAAGCTGCTAAAGTCTTAAACTGAGAAAAGCTCTATATGGATTGAAGCAGGCACCAAGAGCTTGGTACGAAACTCTATCTCAGTTTCTAATGGACAATGGATTTATCAAAAGAACCATAGACAAGACTTTATTCAAGATGAAAGTTGAAGAAAGTACTATACTTGTTCAAATCTATGTTGATGACATTATCTTTGGATCTGAGACTGAACAGCTCTGTGAGAAATTTGCAAGCTTGATGAAGAGCAAATTTCACAAGAGCATGATGGGATAGTTAAATTACTTTCTTGAGTTACAAGTGAAACAAAGTGTTAGGAACATTTTATTATGTTTTGATGATGGCCATACTAGCTGTTATAGCAAGCCTGAAATAAGTTATAATTCTTTGTATAATTCTTTACTTAGAGTCTGACATGTTGTATAAGTTAAAGTCAGACAAGTACTGTAGTAGTTGGTAGGACGACAAAGTAAAACAGACATTCGGCAGAGTGAAGCCAGCCAAGCACCACAAAGAAGCAATGAAGACATAAGGTCTGACTTATAACCAAGGAAGTCTGTGATGACCTTGGACAAGTCTAAGTTATGCTTTAAGTGATGAAACAAAATGTTTAAATATGGTGTACACTGATCTCACCCCAATCAAGGATCTGTAAAGTACAAAGATTTTCCTTAAACTTAAATAATGAAGGAAACAGTGAATCGGCAGAGTAAACTGACTTTCGCCTGAGTGAAGACAAAACAGTGAAGGAAGATCTAAACGGCAAAGTCAGATGGATCACTTGACCGTTCAGAGAATGGTGGAGTAAACCTTACCAAATCAGATTTTGAAATATGATGAAGATTCAGAGGATCATGCATTAAATGCACAATCAATAGGGGATCAATGAAGGACGGATTTTCTGATAAACGTTTGAAGAAAAATCCGATCACTAAAATCAAGGAGAATATAATTAAGGGGGAACCAAGGATTATTCCCCTCATTAATATAGCGAACGGATGGAAATTCAAATCAAGTCTATAAATAGAGGGCAGTGACAGAAAAATAAAATAAGAAGAAAGAACGATAAATCTGAGCAAAAACTCTGTCAAAATAAAAAGGCCTTATATCTGTGCTTAAACGAAAATATCTAGTGATCAACTTGAATCTGAGAGCTACGATTCAAACATCAAGCATTGAGATTGATCAACAAGTTTGTGAATCCAACTCACATAGATCAAGCAACATAATCACAAGGCATCTGAGAAGGAGTTGTGTTTGTGATAGCTGCTGAAGGATTTGATCCCAGGGAGCAGTGAAAGAGACTGAATCACTGAAGCTGTTGTAGTCAAGGAGTGATAGTCTTTGTTCGGAGGATTTTTGCATCACTAAACAAAAAACAATTTATAAACCCTAACCTATACGCAAAACTAACTCCTAACCGACCGAATATCGGGTAATTGCCAGTAAAGCGGGATAAGTAAGGGGTCGATCCACAGGGAATTGGGATGTTGAATCTAATCTTATTAATTCCTTTCAATTGTTACTTACGAAAACAAATAAACGAAAGAACAAACAAACATAAGCTAAGAATAATAAAAACTACCTAAACTAAAGATACATGGGATTAAACATTACACAAACTAAGTGATTTCAATCCAAGTTCATCTCATGATTTTAATTCTATATTGTGGTTTCACCTTTACACGAGATACGAACTCCTAATTCCTTAGTGAATCCGTTTCTCAAGCTATGAATTCCTAATCTCTTAGTGAATTCAATTATCGATCTCTCCTCTTCGGAATGTTGAGACCAATTCCCATACAAAACGAAGGTGTAGATTCAAGTTAACTCCCGTATTTCAGAATCTAACAACCTAGATAATTAACCAATTAATCAGTCACGAATTAACGATTAAAGATCCTATCTTTCTATGGTGATCTCGCGTTTACGCAACTTTCGTATTGTAAAACATCAATAGCAAACTAATCTTTCGATCTAATTCACATGGCATCTTAAATTGCATAAAAAAATACAAAATAAATCAAGATCATGAAAATAAACGAAGATTGAATAAATCAAAAAGATGAACTCACATAGTTTATACAACGGTTGATCTCCATGAATCAACAAACGAAAAGAAAAGCATCCTAATCTAACCCGGATCACCCGAGCACAAGGCTCGGGTGACCGGCCTTGAGACTCCCAAAGTGCGGCTGCTCCTCTAGGTTTTTGTGTATGAGAAATTATGTGTGTATTAGGGTTGGGGATATGCGGCCTTTTATAGAAAACAAAGTCGGTTTGCTTAAGTCGGCCAACGGACGCTCGTCCGTTTTGGGTGGACGCCCGTCCGTAATGCGATATTTCAATCCCGATCCGATTTTCTTCCTCCGTACGCTCGTCCAATTCCTTAGACGTCCGTACATTCTGCTTTGAACTTGTGCCAAACGCCCGTCTACTTCGGCGTCCAAACTCTCTGATCTAAATTTCTTCTGATGGACGCTCGTCCAGAACCTCAAACGCTCGTCCACACTGAACGCTAGTTCAGCTCCCTGGACGCCAGTCCGGCTGGATCAATGAACTTGATTTATTTCCTTAAATCTTTTATTCATCCATAAATCCTTTTGATTCTTTCTCCACTCGAATTTCTCTCTTTAAGATCATCTTTTCCATAACCAATGTGTATCTACAAATTAGGAAAACATACCAAAGCGTAACATAATTCCAAAATCATATAAAATCACCATTTAAGCACCTAATTCGTTACGTTTCGCAATTTAACCATTGGAAACATCATTTACTCAATATTTCAATATAAAGCTCGATTTCTATGAAAAACATAAGAATATGGGGGAAATTGATATAAAATATATCTCTAAAAATCATACAATTTAACCCTGAACAGTCTTGTAGATTGTGAAGCTTGGGAAGTCAAGGACAATCGTACTATTGTATCTGTAAAAACAATAGTGAATTCCTCCAGTGATCACAGGAGAAGAGTGGATTAAGGGATTACACCACCCTGAACCACTATAAGCCTTGTGTCAATTTTACTTACTGCAATTTACCTTACTGCATTCATTAGACTGCATATATTATATCCTATATCTGTGATTGGTTAAACTAATTTGAAACAACTTAGTAAGAAAGGGACTTATCCGCTGCCCAAAAGCTTTAAATTACAAGAATTTTTTTTGAAACTCCACTATAGTCATTCATCCCCCCTCTGACTATAGTTTTACCCTTATCTAGGACCAACAATTGGTATCGGAGCAGTGTTCCTAGTATCAGAACATGTTCAGATCTAATTTCTGGTAACAAGGAGATCACATATTTTCAAAGTAGTTTTCAAATATGTGCTTTCTAGATATACACATATATATCTCCTATTTGTACTTATGGATTCCTCAAAATTTATGTCAAAAGTACATGTTTTTAATGTTAACAATTTTGATGAATATAAAATAAATGTTTTCCCATCTTGCAGCAACTCATGAGGAGATGCTGGATGTAATTAATGATGGCCCGATCATGATCATGACTGAGGTATCCACAAGAGCAGATCAGTGAATGAAGTGGACAAACCCAAGAAGGATTGGACCAAGGATGACATGAGAAGATCAAATCTAGACTTTGTTGCAAAAGATATGATTTTGAAGACACTAGATAACAACATGTTCATGAGAATTAAAGATTGCAAGACAGCAAAGGAGATATGGGACAAACTGGCACTGATAAATGAAGGATCTGAAGCAGTCAAAGAAAACAAATTATCTGTTGCAAAATAGAAATTTGAAAATTTCAAAATGAAGGCTAGTGAATCCATTGATCAAATGGACAACAGATTCTCAAGCATCATCAGTGAACTGCAACATCTTGGTCACACATACCCCCCCGAAAGAAGTATGTTTAATGATCTTGAGAGGCTTACCTGAAAGATGGAAGATCAAAACATCAGTAATCAGAGGAACTACAAACCTTGCAAACAACGACACTCTGACTCTGATGTCCCAACTAAAAGCTCATGAATTTGAATTGAACGGTGAAGAAGGTGCTCCGGCAGAGACACAAAAAGCCAGTGCACTGATAGCACCCCAGCAAAGTAACTTTGCTGATTGTATTAGCAAAGAGACACTAGAACTTAAAGAACAGGTTGCTTTATTGGTTACACGCTTTGACAGTTTTAGCAAAAAGAAGCCATTCAAAGGGAACTCATCATCAAACAAGAGGTCAAGCTCAAACAAAGATATGAAGAAAAGAGATGATGAATACAAATGCTTCAATTGCAACAAGAAAGGCCACTTCAAAGCTGATTGCCCCGAAGAAAACAATAAAGATGAGGAAAAGAAGAAGTATAAAGCATCTAAAAAGAGGAAAAGTAAGAAAGCACTCAAGGCTGAATCCAGCAGTGAAAAGAATGAAGAATCATCTGATAATGACTCAGATAATAGTGATGAAGAAGACAGCTCAGACAATGAAAAAGCATGTTTATGTCTCATGACCAAAGAATAAGATGAAGAAGAAGGTGACAGCTCAGACATTGAGAAAGCAAGTCTATGTCTAATGGCCAAAGAATATGATGAAAATGAGGTAACATCTAGCTCTCACTCTTCATCAAATGTATCCACATCCAACAATGCACAATCTTCTATTCTCCCACTAGATCTAGCAGCCCAAGTGCAAAATATCATTACTAAATTTGATGAAATTGAGATGAATCATGAAACTTTGGAAAAGGAATGTAAGGATCTAAGATTTAGTCTAACTCGAAGACGATTTCAAATTGGCAGATCTGACCTCGGACAATGGAAGTCGCCTCTCTCAGGTCTGGGGGGCTTATGACGATACTGGGTTATGCACCTCGATGTATCATCATCGAGTGGACCTCATGGATTAAATATTTACTAAGGCACATGAGCCAGATAAGGCATACCAATTGCACTATCGACTTGGAAGCCATGGCACGCATGTCGATCCTCGAGCCTGAAGTATGGCTAGGGATTCGAGGTCACGACTATCGATTTACGGGCAGTGCATGACGTGAGTTCTAGGAGTCGATCATCCCAGGTCGGGCAGATCGATATCGAGAACAGAGTCCACACCAGCTATGTTGGCCCAATATCCACAGGGTAACTTGGGCAAGGGGTAAAGCCCAATTAAGGGTAAATATGACAATAGCTACAAACCGACTCATATTAGGGTTAGGTCCAGCATTGTACTTATAAATACAACGTTCCAGGAACTACGGATGGCTTGATTCCTGGAATAATAACAGGATACGTATGCACTCTAAGAATTCCACTTAGACTCAGCCGCAAATATACAAAACCCCTTCTTTGTTCTTGGCATTAGGGTTCTTGATTATTCATCATTAACATAAGGAAAAGCCCGGATCTTTAGGGTGACATAATTTGTCATCGCTATTGGTGCTAGAAGGAGGGCCCTTCTTTTGTTGAATACGTCAAGATCATCATGCCTCCAAAAGACAAAACCGCCAGAAAAACCACCTCAAAAAACGTAGATCCGCAGAATCCGCAGATAAGTGAGCAGGCAGGTATGGAGACTCAGGGAGATAAAGATCCAGCCTTAGAGACCGTCCAAGAAAATCCACCAAAGCAAACTCAGTGCCTTGCCCCAGAGTATCAGGCCATGGTGGGTCTGTTGGCGGCGACAAATCACAATGCTCTGAGAAAAATAATGGCGGAAGCATTTACACGACATAAACTTTAGCAACAGCAGCACCAGGCGGAAGTCGGTCTGAATATCGCCGTCAATAAGCCTAAGCCAGCTCAGTTCGAAGAGATCAACGCTTCCTCAAGTTCTGTCGAAAGGAGGAAGCAAGAAATCCAACAGAAGCACATACGCATCGATGAAGATAGCGTTAGGCAGGAGTTAGACATAATCCTAGGGAAGACCCAGGGTTCGTTGTGGTTAGAGTCTCCTTTCACCAAGGAGATTGAAGATTATCCTAAACCCAAGGGATTTAAGATTCCTAAGATAGACCCGTATGATGGCCCCACCGACCCGGAGGACCATCTCCACAGGTATCTATCCCAGATGAGGCTAGATTGTGCACCAGACGAGATGCGATGCCGGGCATTCGAGACTCTACTCGTAGGTCGAGCAAGAGAGTGGTTTACCAAGTTGAAACCCGGATCCATCTCCAGCTTCACCATGCTCGCCCGAAAATTTAGAGACGCCTTCATCGTCAACAAAAAGTTTCAGTTAAGTGAGACGCACCTCACAAATGTGAGGCAAAGATAGAGACGAGTCGGTGTTAGATTATCCGAAGGTTTAACCTTGAGGCCATGCAGTCAAGGATCCACAGATCGAGTCTTGATCACTTCATTTGTAGGGGGACTGCGCAACACAAAGCTATATGAGAAGTTAAGCAGAAACCTCCCCCGAAACATGGATGAATGTGTGAATGTCGTCCATCGATTTTGTCAAGGCGAGGAGGCAGTGCGTAGGCACACCCAAGCCGAGTGGATGGACAACTCGAGGAAAGATGGTCGAGGAGCAAATAAGAACCAGTCTCGACAGCAAGATGTAGAGAGAAAAACATCTATTTGGGATCGCATCGAGGCACCCGTCTCGGGCCGGTCAGAGAAAAAGGGGGGTAAAAAGGATAAAGATTTTACTCCTTTCAACCGGTCACGTACGGAGGTTTTATCAATCATGGTCTCCAAGAACCTAGCCAAGAGGCCACCTCCGATCAAAAAACCTCGAGAAAAACGAAGGTCGACAAAGTACTGTGAATTCCACGAGGATACTGGTCATTCGATAGAGGAATGTTTCGACTTGAAGAAAGACATCGAAGCTCGCATCCAAGAGGGGAAGTTGGATGAGGTCGTTGACAGATCGCGTTACACTGAGCCCAAGGGGCAACGAGATTTCAAAAGAAAAAATCCTGACCAGGATAGAGGTCGAAGTTGAGAGAATCAGAGGAGAAGAGATCAATCCCCTAGACGAGACCGATCTCCTGATAACGATAGAGACCACTATGGTCAGGACCGCAATGATGATAATCACCCAAATAGTTACGTGAATATGATATTTGGGCCGGGGGAGAGCAAGAAAGAGCGAGCCAGTCGAGAACCAGACGACAGCTCGAGGGCACGCAAGCAGCCGAGATTAACCACGGAAGTCGGGTATGGCCCTAAAGACGACGTCCCTAGGTCGACAAGTCATAGTGAGGGGTTAGTGATTGAAGCGGTTATAAGTCGCACCAGAGTATCGAGGGTATGCGTCGATAATGGCAGCGCTGTGAATATCTTATACTACTCGGAATTCCGGGTATGAAGCTCAAAGAGAAAGACTTAGTGCCCATAGCCTCTCCACTATTCGGTTTCACAGTCAGTACCCATCCCATGGGTTCCATAAAGCTACTCACTACAAGAGGTGATGGAGAGAGAGGGAGGACGCTAGAGTTAAACTACGTGGTCGTTAAAGCTCCCTCCGCTTATAATGTCATTTTGGGTAGACCAAATTATTCGAGTTACGAGCTATAATTTCGACGTTCCATAACAGCATGAAATTCCTGACTCGAAATGGTTCCCACAAGGTAAAAGGGGATATTGAAATCGCCAGAAGCTGTAATTCGATAGTCATGAACGGTAAGATGGCGGTACAACAAGTCCTCGTCGAGGAACTTATCCCGGAAGAAGAGGAAGAGAAGTTTGGGCCTCGAGTGAGGCAGTTGAAAATGTCAGCTTGTGGGAAGAGGAAGACGATCAGAGTGTCCAAGTCGGGATCTGGATCCCGACTCAGGAAAAGCGGTTATTGATCGACTTGCTGAAAGAGTTCAAGGACGTTTTCGCATGGAAGGCGTCCGACGTGCCAGGTCTACCGACAGACATCGCCATCTATAAACTCGAGATTGACCAGGCTAGAAAGCCAGTCAAACAGAAAGAAGATTTCACGGATTTGAATAAGGCATGCCCCAAAGATTCCTAACCGCTGCCTAAGATCGACAGGTTAGTTGATTCGACCATCGGTTTTGAGGTATTCGCGTTTCTCGATGCATACAAGGGATACCATCAGATTCTTATGGACCCTCGGGATGCGGAGAAGACCGCGTTCATTACAGAGTTCGGCACCTTCTGTTATGTTACCATGCCATTCGGACTAAAGAATGCTGGAGCTACATACCAAAGGGCAGTCAATAAAATTTTTGCAAAGCAGATTGGTAGGAACATGGAAGTCTATGTGGACGATCTACTCATCAAAAGCCGACCGATGAAGAAATTTTTGGTAGACGCCAGGGAAGTATTTGAGGTGTTAAGAGATACTGAAATGAAACTTAATCCAAAAAAGTGCACCTTCGGGGTGAGAACAGGCAAATTTCTAGGGTACATGGTATCGAGAGACGGGATTCGAGCTAACCCTGACAAGATCGACACACTAAAGAACATGCCGGCACCTCGAAATACGAAAGAGGTTCAGAGACTCACAGGTCGGATGGCAGTCCTGAATAGATTCTTATCTCGGTCAGCCCAGCGTGCACTACCGTTCCTTAAAATTCTTCGAAAGCCCAGTCCTTTCCACTGGGACATTGAATGTCAGATAGCCTTCGAAGAATTAAAAGCATATCTATCAGAATCACCTACTCTCATTTCTCCTCGAGAGGGGGAAAGGTTGTTGGTTTATTTATCGGTCTGCGAGGAAGCAATGAGTTCGGTCTTGGTCCAAGAGGGGGAAAAGGGCCAGGTGCCTATATATTTTGTAAGTAAAGCTCTGCATGGACCCGAAGCCCGATACTCGCCAGCTGAGAAATTCTCACTATCGTTGGTACACGTGTCGAGAAAGCTTAGGCCATACTTTCAAGCCCATCCTATAGTGGTAGTTACAGACCAACCACTCAAGCAAATTCTACCGAAGCTCGACACGTCTGGTCGACTCGCGAAGTGGGTAATCGAGATGGCTCAATATGACATCGAGTTCGTGCCGCGTACCGCGATCAAAGCTCAAGCTTTAACAGACTTCTTAGCCGAAGGTATATCAGTGCAACTTGAACAAGAAAAGCAAAGTCAGGAAGAACGATGGATGCTCCATGCTGATGGAGCCTCGAGCAGAGAAGGAGCAGGCGCAGGCCTCCTATTAGTCAGCCCGAAGGGGGAGGAGTTTCCATACGCTCTCCGATTCGATTTTAAGGCAACTAATAATGAGGCAGAGTATGAAGCAATTATCACTGGTCTGAAGCTCGCCCTGAAGCTGGGGGTCGAAAATCTCAACGTTTACAGTGACTCGCAATTAGTCGTTAATCATATCAAAGGGGAATACGAGGCTAAGGAAGAGACTATGAAGAAGTATTTGGCAGTAGTTCAAGGCCTCAAGCCGAAATTCAACACGATTCAAATTGAACAGGTACCTCGAAATCAGAACAAGAGGGCCGACGCTCTATCCAAATTAGCATCGAATTTCGACTCAAGTAAAAAGGTGTTAGTAGAGTTGCTAACAGAAAGAAGCTATGAAGAGATAGAGGCCCAGCCAATATCTCAGCAGGCCACATGGATGGATCCGATTGTCCTTTACTTAAAAGACAAAATATTACCCAATGATAAAGTACAGTCAAGAAAGGTCCGACTACGCCGGCTCGATATGCATTCTTCAACGACATACTTTATCGGAAGTCATTCACGAGTCCATGGTTGAGATGCGCATCTGAGACAGAGGGAGAGTATCTTCTCGAAGAAATCCATAGAGGAGCTTGTGGAAATCACTGTGGGGCTAGGATGTTAGCTCGGAAATGCAAGCTCGCGGGATACTTCTGGCCGTCAATGCAACGAGATGCGAACAATTTAGTGCAGAGATGCCATTCTTGTCAAATCCACGATAACATCCCTCATCAACAGGCACAAGAAATGAATGTCATCTCGTCAGCATGGCCTTTCGACATGTGGGGAGTCAATATTGTAGGACCCCTACCTCGAGCACCAGGGAACAATCGGTTTGTAGTAGTTACGGTAGATTATTTCACTAAGTGGGTAGAAGCCAAGGCTTTACCCGATATCAAAGCAGCAACAATCAAGAAATTCCTATGGGTCGATATTTTATGCAGGTATGGTATTCCAAAGGCTTTAATCTCGGACAACGGCACTCAGTTCGAAGACCGAAGAGTTAGAGAGTGGTTAGCCGAGTATCATATCGACCAGCACTTCACTTCAGTGGCTCACCCCCAAGCAAATGGTCAAGTCGAACAGACAAATCGACAGATTAAACTCGGATTGAAAAAAAGGCTAGAAGATGAAGGACGAGACTGGGCGTTGCAACTCCCGAGCATCCTATGGTCATACAGGACAGCTCCAAACTCATCAACGGGTGAAATACCTTTCTCCCTAGCATATGGGTGCGAGGCAGTTATCCCTGCGGAGATCGGCGTTCCTTCCCCTCGAGTTTTAGCGTATAATATTGAGACGAACGACCCCGACATCCGACATGAGAAGGATAATCTCGAGGAGCGGAGAGAAATGGCCTTAGCCAGAATGGCAAGGTACAAGCAGAAGATCTCTCAATATTACAACGCGAGAGTAAATTACAGATATTTCAAGGTCGGAGATCTAGTTTTGAGGAAGAACGAAGCAAGTCGACAAGAGGAGATCGGGACAATCACCCCGAACTGGGAAGGCCCGTATCAGATTCTAAAAGTCCACCCTAAAGGTTCGTATCAACTAGGTAAAGCAGACGGAACTACAGTTCCTCGACAGTGGCATGCGAATAATTTGAGGAAATTTTACGTCTAAGCCTTAGTCGATCAGTTTGTTTCTACTTGTTTTATAAGATTTGTAATCAGTCCATGGGACAATTCTATCTTGGTTATAATAAATGTTGATTTCTTTTTCTACTATTCTACTAAGTTATTTTTGTAATATTCTAAGTCCAAAAGGGCACGAAGTTACAATCGACAAAGAATGGAGCAATCCGAAAGTCGGAACTCCCGACAACGCCATAAGCATACAATGCAGAAAGCAAAAAGAAGACCCGCAAGGTCGGGTCAAATGTCCAAGTCAAAAGCCTAACATGCCTAAGGGTCGAATAAGGCAGACAAAGGACGGTTCGCATGGTCGGGCCAAACGTCTAAGTCGGAAGTCTAACCAGCCCAAGGGGCAGCTAGACCGGGACAAGGACAGTTCGTAATGTCGGACTAACTCAAAATCCTAGCACGCCTATAAGGCTAAAAATCCAAGGCAACTGGATCGACCTAAAGCCATATAGAGCCCAAGTGTATTATGAGCTAAAGTTGATAAAACACTTGGGGGGCAATATTATATCGACAAGGCAGAAGCGAACAGAGCCAAAGGCTCGACAAGCAAGAAAGCCAAAGACAATAACAAACGAGAGAGTAAATAACAACAAATAGAGACAAAATGGTAGGAATTTCAAGACAAATTAAGGCCAGGTCGAAATGACCAGCCATGATAAAGTGAATATTCACCCAAGTCGGCTCAAAGTTAATAAAGTTTACAAATAATTGCAAGTTAAAGTTCGAAGGAGACAAGATAATTAAATAGAAGCATCGGGAGTCGGAGTCAGAATAGCATCTTCTGGGATCGGCGTAGGAACAATGGCAGCAGAAGTCGCATTATCGGGAGTCGAGCCTGTGGTAGGACCACCATACTTCTGGGCAAGTGATATACCCTGCTGAAATTCATCGAAGTACACGTCATACAACGCCTCCGAGTCAGGGTCATAACAGCCAGGCTCTTCAAGCTGGTCGATCTCGACTTCCGGGTAGACCTTCTTTACTTGGTCCACCGCCTTGGTGAATCCTCCAAGTATGGCCGTCTGCATGATTACATCGAGATCCCTGCCCAACTCGTCAGACTTCCGATACTCGAGTACTGTGGCAGCCCTTACTTCCTCAAGCTGCCTAGGGACCTGATCCAGTTCGTCTTCAACTGATCTCTCTCTTTTGCAGTGGCCGCTCCCCGTGCAAATTCCGCTCGAGAGCCTCTTTTAGAGCAGCCTCCCTCCCTTCAGCCGCAACCAGATTTCTCTTCAGCTCGGCGACGACAGCTTCCCGCTCCTCCTTTACTTTCTTTATCTCAGCATTAGCATCTTTCTTGAAAGTATTGAGTTGCGATTCCGCATCGACGATCCCACCGACTTGGCAATGATCGTGTCGTTCAACCTCCGAATCTGTGTCTGCAGCTCTTCCTCAGTCTCGGACGGCATGTTCATACGTCGAGAAGCCTCTCGACTCATAAAGTAGTGCAGCCAAAAAGGAGAAGTTAAGACATAAGCTTCGAGAGGTACAAAAAAGAAGAAAAAAAGAAATCGACAAGAGTTAGTGTTTACCACGCGACCCAGTTCTCGGAGGGAAGAGGCCAGGACCTGGCCGTCCAGCTTCTCGACATCGTCGGCCGACATCTTACCCGTGGCAGCAAGATCGAGAGAGGGTTTGGTGACTTTGGCCTTTTTAGCCTGCTTTTGCTGGTCTCTCACCAGCTCCTCGAGAGCCGACCTCTTCTTCGCAACTGGGTTGCCTCAGGGCCGGAAGTCTCTTCACCCCCTCTCACAGTAAAGTCGATAACATCATCTTCTTCACGTATCGACCGGTGCTCATGGGTGAGTCCCCCGAGGTAGAAGGCGGAGTTGGCTGTGTGACAAGGGTAGTTGTCTCGACCCCCTCAGTCGAGTCGTCAACAGTGGCAGGTCTCTCCTCTGACACTGGGGGAATGGCCCTCGACCTAGATGCATGGACAGCAGCGGCTACTGCGGAAGCCTTTGGGACAACGACCTTCGAAAATCTTCCCACTACACAAATGAAAAAGGAGTCAGTATCAGAAATAGTAAAGATACAACTTCAAAGAGCAATAAGACTTAGCAACAAAATAATAAAGTTTCCTACAATTTTCTTGATCGACAGCGAAGGCTTATGTAGGGTAAGGGTCCCGCCTCCTCGAGACGGGCAAGGTCGTAAAGGAGACTCAGGTCCAGTGTAGTCACCTCGAACTTGAATCTCTCGAGAGAAAGAGCCTCGTCGGGTGCGGCCTCACGACCCAGTTTGTCATCCCTTCCGTCTCTCGACCTCCATAAGCGATATAAGGATTATCCGATCCATGTCGGAGAAAGAAAAACCTAGGCTTCCAATTCCCATGAGATGAAGGTCCCCGAGACACGAACTCATGAAGATTGGTACGCTTCTGAAACGTGTACCACATCTTATCCGGCAGCGCAGCGATCTTGTACCACCACCGAAATAAAGGAACGGTAAAACCGATACCCGCCACTCGGCAGGCAATCAAAAAGCCCATCAAAGTCCGGATTGCATTCGGGCCCAGTTGAGATACGCCAATCTCGTAATGACGAAGAACAGCCGGAACCGCCGGACACAGAGGGAACCTTAGCCCACTCGACAATTGGGCCTCATACACCGTACGGAACCCTTCTGGGGCTCATCGGCAAACTGATGGTGGCCGGAAGGAAGCTGAACCACCAGTTGAGGGCTAGAAAGCCCATATCTCCGCCGCATTTGGTTGAGATCATCCATGGTGAGACAAGAAATGCACCCCTTAGGCCCCTTTCCATCCATTCTGGTGGATAGTTTCTTGGGCTCCCTGACCGTACCCAAGGGTTCCTCAAGGTTTGGTTGTAGAGGTTGTTCGGAAGGAGCGGATAGTGGTGTTTGATCACCGGAACGAGACCCCTCTATTCTATCGGAGACTGTTGTACTACTAGACATGGACAGATTTGAGCGAATGCGGTAGGAAGAAGAAGAAGACAACAGAAGACAAAGTTGCTTACTTGTTTTCTGGAGTTGAAGAAGGAAACGGATGGCAGTGGGAAACACCGTCTGGACTCCTCTCCCTCTTTATGCGTTTATGTTGCCAAATGATAAGTGAAAAGACGTGATTAGGGGGGTTACCGGCAGCTATAACCCCCTAGGTATCGTGAGAATCAAGGACGACGTCATTTATGGCAGAAGACGAAAAGATAGTGCGCTCTGACGTCACAGCGAACGGCCGCGATTGGCTAGGAGACAGGTGGCATACGAAGCGGATACACCATTTCCCGCCCAAGATTTAGTCCAAACTCGAAGACGATTTCAAATTGGCGTATCCGACCTCGGACAACGGAAGTCGCCTCTCTCGTGTCCGGGGGCTTATGACGATACCGGGTTACGCACCTCGATATATCATCATCGAGTGGACCTCATGGATTAAATATTTACTAAGGCACATGAGCCGTATATGGCATACCGCCGGACTATCGACTTGGAAGCCATGGCACGCATGTCGATCCTCGAGCCCGAAGTATGGCTGGGATTCGAGGTCACGACTATCGACTTACGGGCGGTGCAGACGTGAGTTCCGGGAGTCGATCATCCCAGGTCGGGCAGATCGATATCGAGAACAGAGTCCACACCGCCTACATTGGCCCAATATCCACAGGGTAACTTGGGCAAGGGGTAAAGCCCAATTAAGGGTAAATATGACAATAGCTACAAACCGACTCATATTAGGGTTAGGTCCAGCATTGTCCTTATAAATACAACGTTCCAGGAACTACGGATGGCTTGATTCCTGGAATAATAACAGGATACGTAGGCACTCTAAGAATTCCACTTAGACTCAGCCGCAAATATACAAAACCCCTTCTTTGTTCTTGGCATTAGGGTTCTTGATTATTCATCATTAACATAAGGAAAAGCCCGGATCTTTAGGGTGACATAATTTGTCTAAAATAAGAATATTCCGGTGGAATATAATCTTGTATCTCTAAGGTTTGTGGAAACCCCAGAAAGGTAAACCATATATTTTTAAACCACGAGGGGTAAATGTTGACAAACCACAAGAGAGTAAAACATTGTTTCCCCTTAATTTTATCTAATAAGATAAGGATCGATATATATATATATGTATATGTATATATATATGGTTTTGAAATTAATAACATTAATTGCAGGTATGTGGTAGCGGTTGGGGCGATAGGGTTTGTATACACACTAATTCAAATCCCCTTTGCTGCATGCCATGCATTCAATCAGAAGAGGTTAATGGATGCTTACCGGAATTCGATTTTTATGGAGATAAGGTGAATTTATTTTCGACCACCGTACGTAGGATCCTTTAATTTTTGCTAGCTGCAACCGGGTTAATATATATAACTTCTAACTAATTTATACTACTTTAAAATATCCCTTCCGTTTCAATTTATCTGAGGCAGTTATCAAAATTATTTGTTTTATTTTATCTGAGACAGTTACATTTTCAACACAATATTTAGGGTTTTTTTTCCTTGTCTTATCCTTATTTATTGCAATATGTTAGATAAAAAAGTATGGCACAATTGTGATATGTCAAATGTTATTTATCTATCTTTCCATTAGCTTAACTTTTCGGAGAGATGATAGTTCAGCATGGTATCAGAGCCATAGGTCATATGTTCAAACCCCGCTCCAAGCACAATTTTTAAAAAAAAAACAAAAAAATCAATCAAGTGTGGGGTCATTCTGGGCAGAAATCCCACTTAAATAATGAAATTGCCAAATTTGCAGCGCAAATGCATTATGGGCAGAAGGCCCCAAACAACTGTTAAACTTGCAGTGCAAGAAAATTCTGTGAAGGAAACGTATGTTCCATGCAGCATATAACGTAAAACTAAAGAAGCTAAGGATAACAAATCCTAACTTCTTTGCAGCGCAACATGAAGACAAGGATCTCTAAATAGAGAATGTCAAATTCAAAGATGCAAAGGATCTAAACAGAGAAGGATATCTAAACAGAGAATGTCAAATTCAAAGATGCAAAGGATCTAAACAGAGAATATCAAATTCAAAAACACAAATTCAAAGGTACAAACTCAAAAGGTTCAAAAGATTAGAAATGTCACTGACAAGAAATAACATACATAGTTACTACATCAAAAGCTGCTTGAAAAGGCAGCAAATTCAAAGTTTTCAAAAGGAAATAAATTAAGATGCAGAGGGAGTGAAGACTGAGCAGGTTTCTCTGAAGGCTGAGCAGGTTTCTCTGAAGGCTGAGCAGGTTTTTCTGAAGGCTGAGCAGGTTTCTCTGAAGGTTGAGCGGATTTTTTCTTAGCATATTTGCTGATTATGTCTTCTCCATTATTGTATTCATCATATCGCTTCGTGAAGATCTCCCCTGCTTTTTTATCATACAACCGGTGATTAGGCAGAGTGTTAATCACCAGGTTAGCAGGTTTGGCCTCATCGACACCAAGTGTATATCCTCTGCGCAGAGCGGGAGCCAATATGATCTGGATTTCCTCATAAGTCTGAGGAGAAGACTTATACCCAGCGACAACCTTCTGGACGATATTCTGAGCAGGGATTTCCTCCATCTGCCTCAAGGTTTCGTCAAAGTCAGCCTTCATCTTCTTTCAGTAGCAAGATGTTGTAGGTGCTCCTCATTCAATTTCGCCAACCGTTGATCTCTTAAGTTCAACTGTTCCTCTTGAGGGAATATCACACCCTCAGCTTTGGCAAGATCAGACTTCAACTTCTCAATCTCTCGCTGATCAGCAAGGTGGGCCTCTTCCAAACTGGCCATCTTAGCATTGGCTTCATGACTAGATTCTTCCAAGCTAGCAATTTTGGCGTTGGCCTCATCCAGCTGAATCACTTTATATTGCAAGGCAGAGATATCTTGGGCCATGCTAGCAGTTTTCTTGTGCAAAGCTTTACCCAGCGGTAACACTATAAAAGAAAACGTCTTAAGAAGACGAACTTAAAGAAAAAACAAAGGTTTTATGAAAGACCACTTACAGAATCTGCAAAGTCGTCAGCAGACATATCTTCAAAATTGAAAGAAGAACCGCTTGTAGAACTGCCAGAGGGAGTGGACCTATGCCTTTTCTTCTGCCTCTGAGAAATGGTCCTGAGGGGGACTGCATCCAGTCCAGTAGTTTGACCTCCAAGATTATCTTCGACAGTCAAGTCCACAGGATTAATGTTGCTCAGAGTATTCTGCTCAGAAGGATCAGCAGTGTGAACCTCTTCCTGCACAGCAGTACTAGAACCAGTGCCTACTTCGCATCCTCTTGCTGGCCAGAAATTTCACCACCTGGTGGGATAACGGATAAAGTCCGCTCAGAATCTTCTACCATTTGCTCCGGTTCCTCCTCCTCGTCAACATCGATATCGATCAAGTCATCCACGTTGGCCACTACAAAGAGAAAAAGTAGTCAAAACATATTCATAAAGCAAAAACAGGAGCAAAGACAAACATACATTTTGGATATTGTTTCTTTGTAAACTCTACGTAACCAGCAGGCCCCGCAGTTAGAAGCTGGGCAGCATCCACCAGTGCAGAGCTGATAGTGCTCAACGTCAGAGTAATGTTATTGCTGGAAAGGTATTTAACCAGAGCTTTGTCTATAGGATCCTCTAGTTTGTCCTTCATGGAGGAAGAGTTCCAGCGACCAAGATCCACCCCAGTGTTGTGTTTTACGAAGAAGAAACGCTCTGACCATTTCTTCTTAGTCTTGTCTTTGGTCGACAGAGGTACGATTTGAGCTAACCTACCGGATCTACGACAGAAGTGGTACCACCCTCCACTACCCTGTGTCAATTTGCACTGATAAAAATTCCTGAATAACTTCACAGAGAAGGGTGTGGTGTTCAGGCGACACCAAATCATAAAATCTACTAGGAATTTAACGCTGTTCGGATGTATTTGGCCAACCCCTAACTTATAATACTTTAGTACCTCAATACACCCAGGAGGAAGAGGGAACCTTAACCCACTATGGAGTTTATCAGCATATACTGTACAGAAACCATCTGGGGGATTGTAAGCGAACTCAGTGGATTTAGGAAGAAGGACTGCAAAGGGCTCCGTCTGAATCTTATAGGTTTTCAATAAATTGGCCATTTCTATTTTGGTCATTTTGCTCGAGACCCCATGGCAAGCCATAATCGCTTTGGTTTATCGAATCGATTTATCTCTCTTTTCAACGTGCTTAGGAAGGTGGTATGATCTTCTGGGTACTGATGAACAATTGAAGTGGGAGTGAAAACCCCAGGAGGGAGAAGATGAGAGGGTAACAGAAACAAAGGATTATCCCCAAAGGTGGAGGTATTTCTCAAATCGATCGAAGAAGACGGATGATTAGGATTTATTGCCGTTTCAGGACAGAACACGGGATTAGAAGAATTCACTTCTTCACTTTCTATGGCCCTAGAAACTTTTTCTGGAGACTCGAACAATTTCTCGATAGAATCGCTAGAGGCAGTATCGGCTCTTAGACTCATGAAAGAATAAAGAATTACAAGAAACAAGGGGCAAGGTAAAAACGAAACTTACTTGTAACTGCCGAAATGCTTTCCAAATGTCTGATATAGAAGTGGCGTTTGACAAGAGAGGTGATTTTATGACAAGAAGTGGATACGACGCAATGGTTCGATTCACAGTTCTAATAATAACAAGTGGGTGCAACTTGACCTCGTTTCGCGTAGAATCAATAACGGAAGCAGAACCGTTTCAGACTAGGGCAGCTGTAAGGCAGTCTACCCTAGTCTGGGGGGACTTATGATGATATATGGGCCCATTGGGTCGGATTATTTGTAATTGGGCCATGCCCAAAGTTTGATAATAGAGATAAATGAGCCAGTCAAGCCCGACCACCAAATGCTGACCAGACCGAGACGCTGGACAGAATAGCAGGTGGAGCAGGACTCCACCGTGTCCTGACCAGAATGGTCTCTGGACAGAATGCTCGGCTGAGTGCAGCGGAGACCGGGTCAACATCAGTTCAACCACATATAGATATGGGTAAGCCCCACGATCAGCAACGTGCGGAAATAACCGTTGATAACTTCCCATCACACAAGGAAGAGAATCACAATCTACAACTATATAAGGGATGCCATGAACTACGAGGGGGACTTGATTCCAATTAACGATTTAAATTGGATACGTAGGCAACTCTCTCAAGAGTTCAGTCCAAATTATATTCAATATTCTTATTCTTCTAATGTTTTCCTAATTAGAATTATCCGATTACCCGTTTAAAAGATTCTTAACCACATCAGTTAATATGCGTGATTTTGGCAACTGCCTTAGATAATTTAGGACGGAGGAAGTATATATATATATGTGGACACGCGGCTTTGTTTATGATTTATTATTTCGATCAACTAGCTATAATATATATGGCATTTGGCAGGTGATGAGCTACCTTTTGGCAAGTGGAGTAGGGGTTGGGTTTGGTGTGACAAAGGGAGCTTAAGAGATTTCTTAAGACAAGTTTTCAATGAGCTCCAAGCATTAGGGGTTTCGATGTTGATGAGTTCGGATCAAAAGACAATACATTCATAAATAAGGGGATTATTTCAACAAACCCATCCTACTTGTCGCTTTTTTTCTCATGGCACTCACATCCACACTTACATCAACAATTAATCGCTCACAGCCAAATGTTTCGTACTTTCATGCATTTGGAAGTAAGTGTTTCATACACAATAATGGAAAAGATCAGCTTCTTTTCAGCCTAAAGGTGATGAAGGAATATTTTTGGGATACTCAAGTGTCAACAAAGCATTCAGAGTATTGAACAAGAGGACACTTAAGCATGAAGAACTATACACGTGGTATTTGATGAACCAAACTTTCCTGGTGAAGAAACTGAAAATAGACCATAATCAGTTTCTCAGCCTCAGTTACCAATTTTACCAGAATCAATTTTTGTTGACATTGGAAGATTAAGAATTTTAGAATCATCATATCAAGATCAGCCTCAATTTTCAAGTACTGAACAACCTACAGTTGAACAACATGATTCTGACCCAGTTCAAGACAATCAAGATGAAGAAAATCAAGAAGAAACTCATGAAGAACCAGTACAACAAAATTAAGATCCTTTGATGCAACCTCCAGTATATCAATGGATGAGAAATCACCTAGAGGAATAGGTGATTGGTGATTCTCAAGCTGGTGTTCAAACTAGACATCAACTAGACGCAACGATTGCATGTTTCCTATCTCAAACTGAACCTAAAGAGATGAAAGAAGCCCTGAAAGATCCAGATTGGGTATTAGCTATGCAAGATGAGGTGAATGAGTTCAAAAGAAATCAAGTATGGGAACTTGTAGAAAAACCAGATCATGTAAACATCATTGGCACCGAATGGGTTTATAGAAACAAACTTGATGAAGATGGGAATATCGTCAGAAACAAAGGTAGACTTGTAGCAAAAGGCTATTCACAAGCTAAAGGCATAGATTTTAATGAAACTTATTCACCAGTTGCAAGACTAGAAGCAATCAGACTCTTTCTCGCCTTTGCAGCACATAAAAAGTTCAAGGTATATCAAAAGGATGTTAAAAGTGCCTTTTTAAATGGGATACGTGAAGAAGAAGTCTATGTTCAACAACCTCCAGGATTTGAGATTAAGGATCAAGCTGCTAAAGTCTTAAACTGAGAAAAGCTCTAGATGGACTGAAGCAGGCACCAAGAGCTTGGTACGAAACTCTATCTCAGTTTCTAATGGACAATGGATTTATCAAAAGAACCATATACAAGACTTTATTCAAGATGAAAGTTGAAGAAAGTACTATACTTGTTCAGATCTATGTTGATTACATTATCTTTGGATCTGAGACTGAACAGCTTCTGTGAGATATTTGCAAGCTTGATGAAGAGCAAATTTCACAAGAGCATGATGGGATAGTTAAATTACTTTCTTGAGTTACAAGTGAAACAATGTGTTAGGAACATTTTATTATGTTTTGATGATGGCCATACTAGCTGTTATAGCAAGCCTGAAATAAGTTAGAATTCTCTGTATAATTCTTTACTTAGAGTCTGACATGTTGTATAAGTTAAAGTCAGACAAGTACTGTACTAGTTGGTAGGACGACAAAGTAAAATAGACATTCGGCAGAGTGAAGCCAGCCAAGCACCACAAAGAAGCAATGAAGACATAAGGTCTGACTTATAACCACGGAAGTCTGTGATGACCTTGGACAAGTCTAAGTTATGCTTTATGTGATGAAACATAATGTTTAAATATGGTGTACACTGATCTCACCCCAATCAAGGATCAGTGAAGTACAAAGATTTCCCTTAAACTTAAATAATGAAGGAAACAGTGAATCGGCAGAGTAAAATGACTTTTGCCTGAGTGAAGACAAAACAGTGAAGGAAGATCTAAACGGCAAAGTCAGATGGATCACTTGACCGTTCAGAGAATGGTGGAGTAAACCTTACCAAATCAGATTTTGAAACATGATGAAGATTCAGAGGATCATGCATTATATGCACAATCAATAGAGGATCAATGAAGGACGGATTTTCTGATAAACGTTTGAAGAAAAATCCGATCACTAAAATCAAGGAGAATATAATTAAGGGGGAACCAAGGATTATTCCCCTCATTAATATAGCGAACGGACGGAAATTCAAATCAAGTCTATAAATAGAGGGCAGTGACAGAAAAAGAAAATAAGAAGAAAGAACGATAAATCTGAGTAAAAACTCTGTCAAAATAAAAAGGCCTTCTATCTGTGCTTAAACAAAAATATCTAGTGATCAACTCGAATCTGAGAGCTACGATTCAAACATCAAGCATTGACATTGATCAACAAGTTTGTGAATCCAACTCACATAGATCAAGCAACATAATCAGAAGGCATCTGAGAAGGAGTTGTGTTTGTGATAGCTGCTGAAGGATTTGATCCCAGAGAGCAATGAAAGAGACTGAATCACTGAAGCTGTTGTAGTCAAGGACTGATAGTCTTGTAGATTGTGAAGCTTGGGAAGTCAAGGACAATCGTACTATTGTATCTATAAAAACAATAGTGAATTCCTCCAATGATCACAGGAGAAGAGTGGATTAAGGGATTACACCACCCTGAACCACTATAAGCCTTGTGTCAATTTTACTTATTGCAATTTACCTTACTGCATTCATTAGATTGCATATATTATATCCTATATCTGAGATTGCTTAAACTACTTTGAAACAACTTAGTAAGAAAGGGACTTATCCGCTGCCCAAAAGCTTTAAATTACAAGAAATTTTTTTGAAACTCCACTATAGTCATTCATCCCCCCTCTGACTATAGTTTTACCTTTCTCTAGGACCAACAATTGGTATCGGAGCAGTGTTCCTAGTATCAGAACCTGTTCAGATCTAATTTCTGGTAACAAGGAGATCACATATTTTCAAAGTAGTTTTCAAATATGTGCTTTCTAGATATACACATATATATATCCTATTTGTACTTATGGATTCCTCAAAATTTATGTCAAAAGTACCTATTTTTAATGTTAACAATTTTGATGAATATAAAATAAAAATGTTTTCCCATCTTGCAGCAACTCATGAGGAGATGATGGATGTAATTAATGATGGCCCGATCATGATCATGACTGAGGTATCCACAAGAGCAGATCAATGAAAAGAAGTGGACAAACCCAAGAAGGATTGGACCAAGGATGACATGAGAAGATCAAATCTAGACTTTGTTGCAAAAGATATGATTTTGAAGACACTAGATAGCAACATGTTCATGAGAATTAAAGATTGCAAGACAGCAAATGAGATGTGGAACAAACTGGCACTGATAAATGAAGGATCTGAAGCAGTCAAAGAAAACAAATTATCTGTTGCAAAACAGAAATTTTAAAATTTTAAAAAGAAGGCTAATGAATCCATTGATCAAATGGACAACAGATTCTCAAGCATCATCAGTGAACTGCAACATCTTGGTCACACATACCCCCCGAAAGAAGTATGTTTAAAGATCTTGAGAGGCTTACCTGAAAGATGGAAGATCAAAACATCGGTAATCAGAGGAACTACAAACCTTGCAAACACCGACACTCTGACTCTGATGTCCCAACTAAAAGCTCATGAATTTGAATTGAACGGTGAAGAAGGTGCTCCGGCAGAGACACAAAAATCCAGTGCACTGATAGCACCCCAGCAAAGTAACTTTGCTGATTGTATCAGCAAAGAGACAATAGAACTTAAAGAACATGTTGTTTTATTGGTTAAACACATTGACAGTTTTAGCAAAAAGAAGTCATTCAAAGGGAACTCATCATCAAACAAGAGGTCAAGCTCAAACAAAGATATGAAGAAAAGAGATGATGAATACAGATGCTTCAATTGCAACAAGAAAGGCCACTTCAAAGTTGATTGCCCCGAGCAAAACAATAAAGATGAGGAAAAGAAGAAGTATAAAGCATCTGAAAAGAGGAAAAGTAAGAAAGCACTCAAGGCTGAATCCAGCAGTGAAAAGAATGAAGAATCATCTGATAATGACTCAGATAATAGTGATGAAGAAGACAGCTCAGACAATGAAAAAGCATGTTTATGTCTCATGACCAAAGAATAAGATGAAGAAGAAGGTGACAGATCAGACATTGAGAAAGCAAGTCTATGTCTAATGGCCAAAGAATATGATGAAAATGAGGTAATATCTAGCTCTCACTCTTCATCAAATGAATCCACATCGAACACTGCACAATCTTCTATTCTCCCACTAGATCCAGCAGCCCAAGTGCAAAATATCATGACTAAATTTGATGAAATTGAGATGAATCATGAAACTTTGGAAAAGGAATGTAAGGATCTAAGAAAAGAAAATAAAATATTGAAGGAACATCTGGATAAAGCAAAAGATGAACTAAATAGTAATAAGACCTACTCAAATGATCAACAAACAGCAGATGATCATGCATCTGTTATTTACAGATCAGTTGAGAAAATCCCCCTACCAGTTAAGATCACAAATGAACCAGCTTACAAACCCTCAAAAAGGTTTGGATCCAGATCTGGTCTTGGCTACAACAGTCAGGATAAGAGTAGAAACAATGGTCAACACAATTCTGAATCCAGGACCAACAATGGACCAAAATTCAGAAAGGGAAAGACCATAGTTCCAACCACTCATCCTGCACCGGTGAAGTCAAAACCTAGTGTAGTGAAACAGCAGACTAAATCCTCATTCTAGTCAACCAAAAACAAAGACCATCTGAAAGGTAAATGAAGACTTTATCCTTCAGAGGATGGTTGGAATGTTGCACCTCCAAAATACAAGAAGAAACCATTGCATGATATGCATCATGTGTTTAAGAAAAATCAATGTAGGTATGTTCCTAGACACATGAAGCAACATAGGTTTCCCACTGCATATTGGAAAATAAAGGCAAATGCACCAAAAAGTAGAGAAAAGTATCAAAATATCTTTAGTAAAAATATTAGAAGCTATTCTGCCATGCCTTATACATATGAAGTTGATGACATTAATTATCCAAACAGAAGATCATTTGGATATACACTTGGTATGGGAGGCATGACTGCTAACAGGTATGGACCCAAATAGTGTTGGGTACCTAAATTTAATTAATTTGTTTTGTAGGATGTCTGGTACATAGACAGTGGATGTTCCAGACACATGACATGACACAAGAGATGGTTCACTGACTTCAAAGCTTTTGATGGACCCAAAGTCACTTTTGGAGGCAAAGAAAACCGTGGCAAGATTAAGGGGGAAGGCACAATGCTCAAGAACAATTTGAAAATTCAAAATGTGGCATATGTTGAAGGACTTAATTTCAATCTGATGAGCATCAGTCAATTCTGTGACAAAGGCTACAATGTACATTTCAACAAGGAAGGATGCAAAGTGATTCACAGCAAAACCAACACAGTAGTTCTTGCAGGAAGAAGAAAAGATAACATGTATGCGGTGGATAGGAAAACAGCCAAAGCAGAAACATGTTTGTTTGTCAAAAATAAACAATCAACTAGCTGGATTTGGCATTGAAGATTAAATCACTTGAATTTCAAGACCATCAACACATTATCAAAGAAAAAGTTAGTTGTAGGCCTGCCATAGATCACATTCAAGAAAGAAAGTCTATGTGATGCATGTCAGAAAGGGAAACAAATAAAAATTTCTTTCAAGTCAAAGCCCTATCAATCAACAACAAGAATTCTACATATGTTACATATGGGCTTGTTTGGACCAGTCACACCAGTAAGTGTAAGTGGGAATAAATACACTCTAGTAGTGGTAGATGACTTCTCCAAATTCACCTGGACCTTATTCATGAACAAGAAGAGAGAGACCTCAAGAAGCTTCCAAATTTACTGAGAAGAATTCAAAATGAGAAAGAGCTGAAGATCATAAAGATCAGATCAGATAGAGGCACAAAATTTCTAAATGAAATTATCAGAGCCTATTGTGAAGAAAATAGAGTACTACATCAATTATCTGCAGCGGGAACTCCACAACAAAATAGTGCAGTAGAAAGAAGAAACATAACCCTCAAAGAAGCAGTCAGAACAATGATTGCAGAAGCATGCTTACCAAAGAGATGTTGGGCTGAAGCAGCAAACACAACATGCCATACACAAAATAGATCAATCATCAACAAATATCATGGAAAGACTCCATATGAAATATGGAATGGTAGAAAACCTAATGTCTCATATTTGCATATGTTTGGATCAAAATGCTTTGTTTTGAACAGGAATCAGCTGCATACCTTTGATGAAAAGGCCGATGAAGCAATCTTTATGGGATACTCAGACAAAAGCAAAGCTTTCAGAGTGCTCAACACAAGAACAATTTTGATTGAAGAATCAATACATGTAGTCTTTGATGAACCAAATACGAATGGTGAAGATCTTCAAGATCAAGGAGAAGAAGCAACACAAAGGGAAATCTACTCAAATACAACAATACCAGCTTCCATCCCGAATCACCATTTTGAAAATCAAGATGAGCCACAAGTCATTCCAACAGAAGGAGAATGAGAACTTGAAACTCATGCAGAACCTGAAATTGCAGAAGCACCAAGTGAAGAACAACTCCAACCTGACCTAAATTGGCTAAGAGATCTTCCTGAAGAACAAGTCATTGGAGACATTCACACAGGAGTTAGAACCAGAAGACAACTGGAGCATATGCTAACATATTTTCTATCACAAGTGGAACCCAAGACAATAGACGATGCAATTCAAGATGTAGATTGGATCACAACCATGCAAGAAGAACTAAATGAATTTGAAAGAAATGAAGTCTAGGAACTTGTTGACAGACCATATATGGCCAACATCATTGGAACAAAATGGGTATTCAGAAACAAGATGGATGAGTAAGGAAGAGTTGTCATAAACAAAGCAAGGCTAGTTGCAAAAGGCTATTCTCAAGTGGAAGGAATAAATTATGATGAAACATTTGCACCAGTGGCAAGACTTGAGGCCATCAGACTCTTTCTAGCTTTTGCTGCACACAAAGACTTCAAAGTCTATCAAATGGATGTCAAGAGTGCATTTCTGAATGGACTTTTGGAAGAAGAGGTATATGTGGAACAACCTCCAGGTTTCCAACTCAAAGGAAAAGAAGACAAAGTGTACAAACTCAAGAAAGCTCTTTATGGACTTAAACAGGCACCCAGAGCTTGGTATGAAACACTATCACAATTCTTGATCAAGAATGGATTCAACAAGGGAACTATATATAAGACTCTATTCAAATTAGAGGAAGGAACAAGCATATTGCTAGTACAAATCTATGTTGATGACATCATCTTTGGATCAGAGGATGAAAAGCTGTGTGAGAAATTTGCAAACCTGATGAAGAGCAAATTTCAGATGAGCATGATGGGAGAATTAAATTATTTTCTTGGTCTTCAAGTAAAGCAAATGAAGGATGGAATTTTCATCAGCCAAGCCTAGTATTCAAAAGACCTAATACACAAGTATGGTATGGATACAAGTGGGACATCAGATACACCAATGTGTTCAAGAGTCATTCTTGGAAAAGATGAAGCTGGAAAGGATGTTGATCAGAAAATGTATAGAGGAATCTTTGGATCCCTACTATATTTAACTTCAAGCAGACCTGATATAGCATTTGCAGTAGGAGTATGTGCAAGATTTCAAGCTAAACCAAAAGAATCACATCGCCCAGCAGCCAAAAGAATAATCAAATACCTGAAAAACACTATTAATGTTGGAATTTGCTATCCAAAAGATGGAGGATTCAAGTTGATATCATATTCAGACTCTGACTATGCGGGATGCAAGATAGATAGAAAAAGCACCTCTGGAACATGCCAGATGCTAGGCACCAGGCTAGTCTCTTGGTTCAGTAAAAAGCAAAACTCCATATCTACATCAACAGCAGAAGCATAATATATAGCAACAGCCAGTTGTTGTGCACAAGTACTTTGGATTAGATATCAGCTAAGGGATTATGGAATGGAGGAAAAGACAATCCCAATTATGTGTGACAACACAAGTGCCATATCTATCACTGAAAATCCAGTATTGCATTCAAGAACAAAGCACATTGATGTGAGACATCATTTTATCAGAGATCATGTTGAAAAAGGAGATGTCATCCTAAAATACATATCCACTGAAGATCAATTGGCTGACATCTTCACTAAACCACTCAATCATGAAAGATTTAGCATGTTAAGTACCAAAGAGCGGCTAAATACAGGAATCAGCCAAGTGACTTCATCAGCTATTTAAACCTTTGCCATTAACGAAGATGTAGCAGGTAAGGCACTGGTACTCGGTGAAGTTAACTTCACTGATTGTTAGGAACGGTAAAATAAAGCAGCTCGGTGAAAAACTCACTAAATCGGCTAAGTGACCAACCAAGGCACTCCACCGAAGTGAAGAATGGAGTAATGGGCAAATTATAGTGTGAACAAAATCAACTTGTATACACGTGGAGAATAAGGGAGTTATGGAAGATTATTCTGTGGATGATTACACACGTGGAGATCAATTTATAATCATGGAGGTAACCATATTATTTTTCGAATTCCGAACGCCTCAATTCCTGGGATTTATCATTACTTACCTCAATCGACCCCCTCACTACACTCGAATATCGGAATTCATATACACAACATCACGCCATTATGTCATAAAATCCTTCCATATTCAAACCACGTTCACACTACCCCAAATCATCCTATATAAACAACACTTAAGTTTTTTTTAGAAATCTTTACGCTCTCTTGCAAATCATAAATTCCATTGCAAATTCGAAGCTCACTTTCAAAAAATTCTTTTAACTTCCAACAATGGCTTCATCCTCCTCAAACACCCAAGCTAGGTATGAAAAATCGATTGCCACTGGATCGTTCTTCCAAGAAGAACACTACTTAAAACTATGCGGAAATGATGAAGAAGCAAAAAGATTAGCAGATGGTTGCAAAAAACTGAAATTGCTTACCTTTCTAAATCCTCCAATAACCGAAGTCTACTATGAAAGTCTAATCTCCTTCTGGAAATCTGCAAAATACGTTTCTGGGCTACTTGCAAAAGAAGGTGACGAGTGGGAAGAAGATAAGATCATTGCATTTGTCAACGGCACAGACGTGGTCATTACAGAAAAAGTATTTCGAAAATACCTCAAACTTTCAAACAAAGGGCAATACAAAGCGTCCTTGGTGCCAAAAAACCTGGATGATTTCTGGGTAACAATCGCCAAAACGGAAAACCCAGGGTCTAAGAAGGTCAATTGTCTTAGATCCGCTTTAAAGAAACCATTAAATGAGTTCAGCGACCTAATTGGTAAAAGCATTGAAGGAAAGTTGTGAGCAAATAATGCCATGACAGATATCAGAATGCGGCTAATAGGAATCATCTACAACAATCTGGAGTTCATTGGGAAAAATACATCTTTTTAAGAATCAAAGAAAAAATCCAAGGTGAAGTAAAAGAGGCCAAATAGGGGACAACAGAAGGAAAGACGAAGAAGGGGCAATTCTAGGTAAAAAAGTCGTACGGGATTCAGTTACACTATCTGATGCAATGTCTCAAAGTCCCTGTTGTGCAACTTCACAAATTGCATGAGTCCAAGGTCATGTTTACCTATGTTAAACAACAAAAGCAAGCCGGAGGAAGGAAGAGAAAGAAATCTACAACTCTTCCCTCCGGTAAAAGAAAGAAGCAAAAGGTTCAACGCAATCTGGACAAGACAGACTTTGGAAAATTGATTGATGAATAAGAAAAAGAAGAAGAGGATTCTGATGTTGAGGTAGAACACCAAGAAGAAGAAGAAAATGAAAGTGAGGATGAACAACCTCAAAATGAAAAAGTTGCGGAAAACACTGAGATGATGAAGAAACTCCAGAAGAACCTGCCCTAATGTCTGCAAATGATATTGATGATTGAATTGCCGAATATCTTGAATGGAAGGAAGGTGATTCCAAAAATCAACTTCAAGATTCCGAACGCATGCTTGCTGAGGAGACATGGCTCTTTAACTTTCTGGGAATCACCACTCTGGTTGGTGTACTTGATGAATCTCCATTCTAGTACATGGTTGATGCAGCAAAGGCAAAACTACCCCATATCTCTGCCAGACACAGTGATGACTCGGAAGATTATGGAGATGATCATAATAATACTGACCAAGATGATGGTGATGATCATGATGACAATGATGATGATGATCATCATGCTGATGATGGTGATAAACAAGGAGAAGAAGATTCTCCTACACCAGATGCAATTGATGATAACATTCTCCTAAGTTTGTTTCTACAACCACAAGGTCCAGCAAAATCAATACCAGCTGAGGCAACCTCATCAACACAACAAACAATACCAGTTAACAACCCTAAGCCGATTCCACAAATTCCTGTGGACACTACAGTTCAGCCGACAGTAGTACTAGACACTAGCTCAACTGCTGCCACTCTAGTCCAGAAAACCCCCAGCACAGAGCAAGGGGGAATAGCAGCTCAAGCCACACCTGCATACACATCTACCCAAATACTTGAATATTTGGATGTCAATGTAGATGTGACTCAGCATCAAGACAGGGGACATAAAACAGAATCAGAACCAGCTGACATCCAACACAAACTCTCTCAGCTGGCCACTGGCATAAAGAATGAAACTTTTGAAAAAGCAGCAGATCTGCTGGCCGAAGAGTTGGAGCAGCAAGCCATGCACCTCAGATCCATTACTTCAGCATTCAATGACAAAAGTTACTCCATTGAGCGAAAATTCCAGGCCATTGCTGAATATATTGATGCACAGAATATTGTTGTGCAACGCCATGGAGATCAGATGAGACATCTCAACATCAACATCAACATCACAAACAACCTTGCAGGTCTCAGACAAAACATCTCTCAGGGAAATGACACTATGGCAGTGGCATTTGGCACAAGATTCCGCAATGTCACTAAGAAACTGACTGATCATGACAATAGATTCACATCCATTGAGTCAAAGTTGGACTCTCTGATTGGCACAGCAGAGGCTACAAATAGCATCTTACTCCAGCAAAGAGATGATGCTGCCAAAAAGGGGGAAAATAAAGATAAGCCTGAAGGTTCAACGATTAGACCCCCAAACATCACTGAAGAACAGCTGAGGGCAAGGGATAGAGAAATCAAGATCAGAAATGAGGCAGAAGAGTAGCAAATGGGGGCTAGAGAAGAAAGAGAAAGGCCCTAAATGAACCCTGCATTGGATTTCCTCATCATTTTCAAAGAAAGGATGATGATAGAGATAGATCAGGCGGACAGCAAAGACCTGGACAACAAAGGCCTGGACCTAGTCAACATAGAAGGTTAGCAAAAGATCACAGATCTAGCACTAGGAGAGAGAAAAAAGAAGCTTCCCATCTCACAGAAACATACAAGAGTATGAAGCTGAAATCCTAGATCATGTGAGATAATTTTTCAGAGTCAATGAAGGACTATATCCAAATCAAACACAAGATGAAACTTGGGCAGAATGGCTAAGCTACCAGGATGAACAGAGGAGAGTTGACATGGCGAAAATATACAATTACATTAAAAGACAACATGCCCCCTCCAGCAAAGTGATGGAACCAGCAGACCAAGTTCAGCCATACCACTTCCTGCAAATGGACCAGAAGACTTGCCAATTGGGCAACAAGAATATTTCAACTACATGGCAAAATTCTTCAGCCCTATGGGAAGAATGAACAAACAAGATCAATGGGGTCTGTACAAAAATCTCAAGTTTGTTGACTCACATATTGCAGAAGCTAGGGAGAGACTTGAGAAGTACATTGGAGAGCCCAGGGCGAATGAAACTATGCCTGACTTTAACAAACTCTTTGCCAAGAGAATATTCCAAGGATTATCTGAATACACTGCTATGGCATACTGGAAGTGGAAGTTTCCTGAGAATGATTGGAAAGATATGGAAGAAGTCCAAACCACAAAGTTCAAAAGGTACAAGTTTGAATTAAGCAAAATGTAGTTGTAACATTTGAATAAATTTTGAACTTGCTGCGCTTAAATGGATGAATAAAATTGTTGAGTTTTATTTTGTAAATTATTATGAAAAAATTTCGCTTACTTATGTTCAGGCTTATGAGGGTTTTGGCATCATCAAAAAGGGGGAAATTGTTAGGAACGTTTTATTATGTTTTGATGATGGCTATACTAGCTATTATAGCAAGCCTGAAATAAGTTAGAAATCTCTTTATAAGTCTTTACTTAGAGTCTGACATGTTGTATAAGTTAAAGTCAGACAAGTACTGTACTAGTTGGTAGGACGGCAAAGTAAAATAGACATTCGGCAGAGTGAAGCCAGCCAAGCACCAACAAAGAAGCAATGAAGACATAAGGTCTGACTTATAACCAAAGAAGTCTGTGATGACCTTGGATAAGTCTAAGTTATGCTTTAAGTGATGAATCATAATGTTTAAATATGGTGAACACTGATCTCACCCGAATCAAGGATCAGTGAAGTACAAAGATTTTCCTTAAACTTAAATAATGAAGGAAACAGTGAATCGGCAGAGTAAACTGACTTTTGCCTGAGTGAAGACAAAACAGTGAAGGAAGATCTAAACGGCAAAGTCAGATGGATCACTTGACCGTTTAGAGAACGGAAGAGTAAACCTTACCAAATCAGATTTTGAAATATGATGAAGATTCAGAGGATCATGCATTAAATGCATAATCAATAGAGGATCAATCAAGGATGGATTTTATGATAAACGTTTGAAAAAAAATCCGATCACTGAAATCAAGAAGAATATAATTAAGTGGGAATCAAGGATTATTCCCCTCATTAATATAGCCAATGGACGGAAATTAAAATCAAGGCTATAAATAAGGGCATTGACAGAAAAAGAAAATAAGAAGAATGAACGATAAATCTGAACAAAAACTCGGTCAAAATAAAAAGGCCTTCTATCTATTCTTAAACGAAATTATCTAGTGATCAACTCGAATATGAGAGTTACAATTCAAACATCAAGCATTGAGATTGATCAACAAGTTTGTGAATCCAACTCACATAGATCAAGCAACTGAATCAGAAGGCATCTGAGAAGGAGTTGTGTTTGTGATAGCTGCTGAATGATTTGATCCCAGGGAGCAGTGAAAGAGACTGAATATCTGAAGCTATTGCAGTCAAGGAGTGATAGTCTTATAAATTGTGAAGCTTGGGAAGTCAAGGACAATCGTACTATTGTATCTGTAAAAACAATAGTGAATTCCTCCAATCATCATAGGAGAAGAGTGGATTAAGGGATTACACCACCCTGAACCACTATAAACCTTGTGTCAATTTTACTTACAGCAATTTACCTTACTGCATTCATTAGATTGCATATATTATATCCTATATCTGTGATTGCTTAAACTACTTTGAAAAAATTAGTAAGAAGGGACTTATCCGCTGCCCAAAAGCTTTTAATTATAAGAAAATATTTTGAAACTCCACTATAGTCATTCACCCCGCCTCCGACAATAGTTTTACCCTTCTCTGGGACAAACACAAAGGGATGATGGAATTTTCATTCACCAAACTAAGTACACAAGGGAATTGATCAAGAAGTTTGGAATGGAAAAATCAACTTGCATTTCAACACCTATCGGTACTAACATCAGGTTAGATGAAGATAAAGAAGTCAAGGATGTTGATCAAACACTTTATAGAAGAATGATTGGAAGCTTACTCTATCTTACAGCAAGTAGGCCATATATATCCTTTGTTGTTGGTGTATGTGCTAGATTTCAATCTAAACCAAAGGAAAGTCATCTTACTGTTGTCAAAAGGACTTTGAAATACCTAAAGGATACTGAAGGAGTAGGTATTTGGTATTCAAAAGAAGGAGAATTCAAGCTGATATCCTATTCAGATTCGACTATGCAGGTTGCAAAGTGGATAGGAAAATCACCTCAGGCACATGTCATTTTCTAGGAAATCGACTTGTGTCTTGGTTCAGCAAGAAACAAAATTCAATCTCCACTTCAACAGTTGAAGCTGAATATATAGCAGCTTGGAAGCTATTGTGCTCAAGTTTTATGGATTAGATAGCAATTAAGAGATTATGGGATAGAAGAAGGAATGATTCCCATAATGTGTGATACCACAAGTGCAATTGCAATAACTGACAATCCATTTTCCACTCAAGGACAAAACACATTGATGTGAGACATCACTTCATAAGAGATCATGCTGAAAAGAAGGATATTACAATTCTCTATTTCCTGATTGAAGATCAGTTGACTGACATTTTTACCAAACCTCTGGACAAGGAGAGATTTGCCAAACTGAGAACTGATTTGTGTATAATCAAAGTCAGTTAAGTCAGTTTAAGCCAAAGATTCATCAAAGGGATTGATCTTTGTTATGCTGGGTGCGCTCACTTAACGTTATCGTCATTGACATGAACAATCTCAAACTAACTAACTGAAATTGAAGAATTGACAGAACTGAAGTTATTCAAAAACTGACCTCAAGCATCTGTGTATCTAGTCAAAGAGAGTCAAATGGTTGAATCGACATCGGTTATTTTAATTACCGCCGTTTGTCAGAACCTATTTCTTGTACACCCCCAACTACTGTTAGAACAGTACATGCATCGGTTACACAAACCATCAGGGAATTTGAAAAGGTGTACCCACTCATGAACCGTCAGTACACACCCCTTATATATCCAACCTCTTGCATATCCTTTCACACACAAAAGAAAAATTCAAACCTTGTTCTCTCAAACACCAAAATTTCATCTTTCTCAATTTGTCTTCAAATTCAGAAAAATTCATAATGGTAGCCTCCACAAAATCACAAGAAGAAAGGCTCATCAATGAATTAGATAATCTATCTTTTGAAGAGTATGAAGCATTCTGCAACAATACTCTGTTAACAAGTCACATTTGTGAGAAGATAAAGCGTCAACAAGGATTAAGAGACATTCTGGAAGTAACATTCAAAAAAGAACGTGATGTATAAGGGATCTTACAGTTCTGGGAAAACATGAGATTTGTAGGAAAATCCCTGATTACAAAATTTCGAGGAGAAAGAATCATTGTCAATGAAGAAGTAATGAAGATGCTATTCGATTTCAAGGAACCATTAGTGAAATCAATAGATTAGAGTTGTTTACCACTCAAAAGAGAAGTCTTTCTTAGACAAATTTCTCTATCAAAGGAACCAACAGATCTATTGACTCAAATTTCAACGACATCAAACCGGAGTTTGGACTCCTCAGCAAATGGCTCAGTAGGCATGTCAATTTTTGATACAAAGGAATCGCCAAACTATCGAAAGACAACATTCATCGGATGAACATCATATGGGATGAACTTGAGTTCAATTGGGCAGGTTATGTGTTTAATCAGAAAAAACATCAACACTTAGCTGAATTGGAATGTGTTCAAAAAGCTCAAGTTGAAGGAAGACAAACTGTTGGCAGACTTCGACTGAAAAAGACACTCAGTGGAGTCATTCAACATTATTTGGAAAGACTCAAGGAAGGGAATACAGCAGAACAAACTAGTACTGCATCCACAAGAAGAATTGATACATCCACAGGAGATGTAACTCTAGTCCATTCTAGGAAATAAACCTCCAAGACTTCCCAACCTGAAGCCAAGAAGAAAACTGTGTCTCAGCAAATAGCTGAACACAAATGAGTCAAACAAAAAGCTGACTCAGAGAAGGTTAAGTCTGTTGGAAAATATTTGTTCCCAGGTACTTCAAGTTAGGTAGCGCCAACTGAGGGGAACAACAACTGAAGTCACAAGAAAGGATGGTGAAGATATTGAAATTGTTTCTCAGTCGCAACAGAAGATCACAGAGAAACACGTTTCCGTTATATATGCTGAAATGGAGCAACAGCAGTTTCAGCAACAACAAGCACAACAATCAGCTTATTTCTTTGAAGCTGAAAGTATCACCAGGATGATAAAGATGAAAATCAAGACCGAAGACTGTCGTGAAGTTACTTTACTCAGTGAAGAAAAGTTATTGTTGGAGAAACTTGAAGTCAGAGATTTATGTACTCTATTTCCAATGGAAGAATTTCTCATAAACTGTTTCAAAAGGTTTACTGAGTTAGCTCAACGAAGAACCTCAGCCACGTCATCAGCACTTGATACTCAAAAAAATAAAGATGAGACAAAGATGATGAATCAAAGAAAGAAGCTGATAAGATTACAGATTTGCAGATAGATCCTCAAGCTCAAACTACGCAAACTGTTAATCAGCAAGAAGAATTACCAGTTGGAAACCAAACAACTGACAATCAGCAAGCAAAAGGAAAGAATCATCAACAATTAATGGTCATTGAGGATGATACTCAGCCTAAAATCCAACAAGACAAAGCAACAGATCCATCTGAGATCATGACAAAAGAAGAATTCAGCAAAGTACATGAAAACTTGAAGCTCATGCTCAGTGAAAAGGAAGAATACAATGGCCTTCTGTCTAATATCTCTGGATACTTGGATTATCGGAAGAAGACGGACGTCTCAGTTCACACTCAGTTGGGTATCATTCGAAATCCACTTCTAGCTCAGCCTCAGAAATTCTCAGTCTTAAAGAGAAACTTGAATCTCAACCATGGAAGACAGAGAAACGCATGCTCAAGCTGAATGGCATTTAAACAACAGAATTTATTATTTAGAGACTCAACTGAAAGAAGTTCTTAATTCTCAAAAGACTATCTCAGCCGACCAAAAGGCAACCCATCAGTTGGTAAATCAGTTATATGATGCCAAAAAGGGGGAAGCTGAAGAAGAAAAGATGAGACTACTAGATGAAAAGCAGAAGCTAGAAGAGGAACTGAAGAAAAACAAGTCAGTGACATATCGTTATGATCGGAATATAAAAGAATTAACTGAAGAGCAACTAATTGTAAAATATAGTCAACCTGGAGAAAGGAGAGCTACTCTTAGAAAGGATCTGTGGATGAAGTTTGTCAATGATCATAACAATGTCAAACTCAAGTACAAAGACACAAATTATGAAGAATCTCTTGTCTACTTCTTATCTGATCAGTATCATAATCAGAAAATGGCACAGTATAAGAAGTTCAAGAAGATTGAGGAAAAACTGCAGATCAGAGACAAGACTGAACAAATGAAAGCTGATGTGGTAGAATTTGAAAATTATTATAAGGATGAAACAAAATTGCCAAAGCTAGTTTTGTGGAGAAAATGGAAGCTTTCTAGTCAAGTAGACTATAAAAAAACATTCACCAAGGAAGACTCAAAGCTAGAACATGCTTATCGTCTTCATGATAAAGAGTAGAAATTCATTTTAGTTACACAAATAGCACAGAAAACAGTTTAGCTCTTATGTAAGTTTATCACTACTGTGTAACTATTCCAGTTTTGGCAAATCTTAATGAAATCCAGTTTCCAGTTTTACTTTGTTTTGAATTGTTTTTATCTTTAAGCTTTTCTTTTAAAGAGGGTTTTGGCATCATCAATAAAGAGGAACTTGTTGGAAATAAAATTATGTTTTGATGATGATTCATCGTATTTACTCATTTATTATCTTAACCCTATTGATGAAGTGTTGAAGCTAGCTGGTATGGTGAAAGTCTACAAGATGTCTAGAACTGAATATATAGGTTTTACTAGAGTCTGATAATTGTATAGGTTATATCAGACAAGCACTGTAATAGATAGAAGTGTCATAAAACTGAAAACTTGAAATCATCTAGAAAACTAGAACTCAACTTAAGATTGATTCAGACACCACCTAGAACTGAAGTTCACTCAGAAGAAGAAGGTAAGTTCACTGAGGGACACAGACTCAGTTGGCTTATCTAGAAGACAGAAGAATTGAGGGACACAGACTCAGTTATTGAAGATTGAAGAACTAAGGGCTCAAACTCAGTTATGAAAACCAAGATTGTAAAGTTAGAATTCAGGCAAGTCTATGGTGACCTGAACTGACTTTATGGATCTTGTATGGAGACCTAAGAGTCATAAGGACAATGAACTCTTAGAAGATATATGCTTATGGTGTATTCTGATTAAATCAATTATGATCAGATGAAAAATTAGAGTACTGGTTTTTTAAGAAGAGTAAAATCTCAGTTAAGAAACTAACAACTAACAAACTCAGCCTGAAACTGATCAGGATACTCAGTTTCATATGTCAGTTATGCAACAAACTGATAGTACATTGGAATGTTATAAAGAAAGCAATTCTATTGGATGAATTATTGACAAGTCAGAAAGGTCACAAAATATAGCCGTTACAATATAGACGTTGATACAATTTGAATTCAAGCAAGATGAACATTGGACCTCACACTATAAATATAGGACTTTGGACCAAGGATTAAACACCAATGGAATTACCATGATTACAAGCATTTTGTGCACAAGTCTTGTTCATTCAAATTGCTATCATTCTCTCTGCTAACAAGATGAATCAAGAATTTCTTCAAGTGTTCATGCTACATAGAATTTATTCAGAATCAGACACTTTGAGGAACCTCAAACAAGAATCAATTCATTGATTCTTAGCCCAACTTTGATTCTTAATCAAGGTTAAGACTGTGAAGTAATCCGGTGAAGGATTTGCCAAGGATAGTTGTATTAGCAGTCGGGTAGACTGTGTTTGTGGTGGTAGCTGGTGAAGAGGCATACTTAACCTTTCAAGGACCAGCGTCTCAAGCAATTGGAGAGCATCCATCCCACCTGTTCTATATTGTTTAGATAGTGAAGCTAGGATTAGTGAAAGACTATTGTTTAGGACTTTTGTAACAGCTCACCTCAAGAAGTTCTAGTGGAATTTTCCTCCTACACCACAGGGGAAGAGAGGACTGACAGGATTACACCACTTGGAACCTCTATAATTCTTGCTCTACTTACTTTAAGCATCTACATTTTGTTATTTGCTTTTACAACATTTATATCTGTTTATCCAGCATACTGAAATTGATTGTTATCAACATTCACAGTTCACAAACTGACATTCACCAGAATTAAGTTTTGCATACTCAGCTCTTTCTCATAGAATAACAAGATCTAGATAAAGGATAAAACTTATATCCGCTGCTGGTTGACTCAATTTCGTGATAAGTCAGTTTGACTTAAAACTCAGCTCAATCAGCCTTAACTCCACACAAGTTAAAACTGAACCTTAATTGAATTAATCTAGTTTTTGGTGACAAGTTTATCACCGCCCTAAACTTGTGTTAGCCTTTCTAAGGGACCAACACTTTGTCCCAACACTGTTTGATCCTCTGTGATTACGACCTCCTGTTCCAACCTGTGTTCAGTTGCTATATGTAACTTAGCAGACTGAACCTCCACTTCTTGAACTGTGATTTGGGAAAAAATAGCCATATTTTCCTCCAAAGCACAATGAACTTCAGCTATCTCTTTTAGAGTATTTGAGGCTTTTGCAAAAACCTCATCAGTATCAATACTATCTTGATATTGAGCTGATTCTTTGGATAGAATTTCATCCAGTTCAATCATCAAGGCATCAGTGGTGGCCTTCAGCATAGCATCTTCAAAAAGTGCTGCTGCTGTCATTTGTTCTTCCAGATCCTCTGTAAATGTAGCAAACAGTTATTGACCCTCACCAGACTTGTCACCATCAGTAGATTGATCAGGGGTCTTGTCAGTAGACCCTTGTCCTACATCCTCAATAGATTTACCTCTAGAAACTCCATTGGATTCTACTGGATGCATGAGATAATCATCATCTGAATCAGATGAAGATGATGAATCATCACTGTCAGGTGTAAACCTGGGATCTCTAAACATAATGCTTCCTTTCTTCTTGTCTTCCTCAATGATGTCTAGGAGCCTTACTCCCAACTCATATGTATCAATTAATCCAAGTAAGTTCTCCACTCCCAACTTGTCAAATGCCTATGCAGGTTTCTGTCTTTTGTAAAATCCAAATTTCCATCTAAAATATTTTTCAACTTGTCTGATATTTAGATCTACCTAAGGATTCTTTGATTTCATTTCTTTTCTTTCAAATGGCACAGTTGGTTTCCTAGGAGAAGGTTGCTTATCTTGTTGACTACCAAAAGTCTCAACAAGATGGCTCAATGTATCCTCAGCAGATACAAAAAGGTCAGTTGGTTCTTCAGGTTGCAAATTTGTACCTACTGTTGGTCCCTTGGGAAGGCTAACACAAGTTTAGAGGGGGGGGGGTGAATAAACTTGTCCCTAAAACTGGATTTAAATCAAATTGAGGTTCCGTTAAAAACTTGTGTGGAGTTAAGCTGACAAAGCTGAGATTAAGTCAAACTGACTTAAGTTGAAGCTGAGTCAACCGGCAGCGGATATGATTTTAGCCTTTTTCTTGATCTTGTTATTCTATTATGAAAACTGAGTGTTGTGAACTGAATTTTGGTGAATGTCAGTTGTGAATGTGAGGAGTATACCAATCAAGTATCACAATGCTGTAAGTAAATGCTGAATAAATAAATAAATGCGTAAAATAAATAAGGCGGATATTATAGAGGTTCCAGGTGGTGTAATCCTGTACGTCCTCTCTTCCCCTGTGGTGCGGAGGAAAATTCCACTAGAACTTCTTGAGGTGAACTGTTACAAAAAGTCCTAAACAATAGTCATTGGCTAATCCCTAGCTTCACTATCTAAACAGTTGTAGAACAGGTAGAATTGCTGCTCTTCAAATGCTTGAACCACTGGTCCTTAGAGGGTAGGATTGCCTCTTCACCAGCTACCACCACAAACACAGTCTACCCGACTGCTTGTCACAACTGTCCTTGGCGAAACCTTCCCGGTTTGCTTCACAGTCTAAAACCTTTGATGTAGAATCAAGGTTGGGCTGAGAATCAATAAGTTGATTCTTGGTTGTGGTTCTTCAAAGTGTTGGATTCTTGATAAATTCTTTGTAGCTTGAACACTTGAAGATATTACTAGATATGATCTTGTTATAGTTCCGAGACGATAGCAATTCGAATAGAATAGACTGATGCACAAAATAGCTTGTTGATTCTTGTATATGCTCTATTCTATATATTTTTGTTGTTGGTGCAAAGTCTTCTATTTATAGTGTGAAGTCCAACGTTCATCTGGCTTCAATTTGAATTGTATTAACGTCAATCTTGCAACGGCTATATTTTCTGACCGTTCTACTGTGTCAGTAACTCATCCAATGAAAATGTTTTCTATACAATGTTCGACTGTACTTTCAGTTTGTTGGATGGCTGATTTATAAAACTGAGTTTCCTTATCAGTTTTGTACTGAGTTTTCTTTTGTCAGTTTCCTAACTGACTTGGAGCATTAACTGAAATTTTACTCTTCTTCAAATATCAGTACTCTTGTTTTCATCTGATTATAATTGACTTAATCAGAGTACACCATGATTCATTATCATCCAAGAATTCGTTGTCCTTATGATTCTTAGGTCTTCATACAAGATCCATAAAGTCAGTTCAGGTCACCACAATCTTGCCTGAAGTCCAACTTTACAGTCTCGACTTGTAATCTTCATAACTGAGTTTGAACCCTCAGTTCTTCATTCTTCAATAACTGAGTTTGAACCCTCAGTTCTTCGATCTTTTAGATAAGTCAACTGAGTCTGTAACTCTCAGCAAACTTACCTTCTTCAGTTTCATGTAGGTGTATTATGAGTCATTTTGCTTGTCTCGATGATTTCCAGTTTTCAGTTTTATGACACACTAATAATTACAGTGCTTGTCTGATGTAACCTATACAAATATAGGACTTTAGTAAAAATTATACATTCAGTTCTAGACATCTTTTAGCTTTCCACTATAACAGCTGGCTTCATCACTTCATCAATGGGGTTAAGATAATATTTTAACACATAAGATGAATTACATCAAAACATAAATTTTATTTCCAACAATTTCCCCCTTTTTGATGATGCCAAAAATCTCCCTAAAAGAAAAGCTTAAAGATCAAAACAATGTAAAACAATGTAAAACTGGAAAACTGGTTTTCATTAGAATGTGCAAAACTGGATAAGTACATTTTGTTCAAATAACTGTGATTAAATACTAAGCTTCTTCTTAGCTTTTTGCATGACCGAGTCATATCTTGTTGCTTTGTCATACAAGCGAAAATCTTCTTCAACCTTGGAGTCTTCCTTTGAAAAGGTCTTGTCTTTAATCTTCAGTTTATCATCAATCCACTGATTCTTCTTATGTTGTGCAATTTTTTGCTTTTAGTAAATATCAGATAGAAAGTAGTTCAAGGATTCCTCAAATGTTCTGTCCTTGTACTTGGCTTTAATAGGATTGTAATCTTTGATAAACTGTGTCCACAGTCCTTTGTAAGAGTAAATCTTCTATCTCCAGGTTGATTGTAATTTTCAATAAGTTGATCATCAGTTAACTCTTTCTTCAAAAATTTAGGATCTGATATGTATCTTTGTAATTCTTCTTCAAGTCGCTTCATTTCTCCAAGCAATTTCAGCTTCCCTTCTTCAGCTTCCCCCTTTTTGGCATCATATTGCTGATCTACCAGGGCTTGGGTTGCTTTTTGATCTTCTGAAATCTGTTCCTAAGAAGCAAGTACTTCCTTAAGCTGAGTTTCTAACCCGTAGATATGCTGATTTATATGCCAATGAGCCTGAGCATGAGTTTCTCTATCTACTGCGGTTGAATCTTCAAGTTGTTGTTTGAGTAACACAATCTCTGAAGCAGAACTTGAACTTAATTTGTGAATCATCTCTAGTCTTGCATGAACTGAAACATCAGTTCTAGTTCTATAATCAAGATATCCAGAGATGTTTGATAAAAGGCCATTCGTGTATCTCTCGGATCGAGTACAATTTTCAAGTTTTCATGAACTCTGGCCAATTCATCCTTAGATAGAAAATCAGAGGGATCATATGTAGCTTCTATTTGATCCTTATCCTGAGTATTATCAGCAATAACCATCAGTTGTCTGATTTCATCAGCTTCTTGCTAATTTTCAGTTGTCTGATTTCTAACTGGCAATCCTTGTTGCTGTGGTACAGTTTGCGTTGCTAGAGGTTGAAATTGAGTGACTGTTTGCAAAACTGTAGTATCATCAGCTTCTTTTTTTGACTTATCATGGTCATCATCATCCTTCTTCTCTTTGAACTGTCTTTAGATGATGTGCCTGATTCTCTTCTTTTTGCTAGTTCGGTAAATCTTTTGAAACAGTTGTCAAGAAATTCTGAAATAGGAAACATAGAGTAAAGATCTCTAACTTCCAATTTTTCTAAGAGTGATTTTTCTTCAGTCTGTAAACTGACATCTCGAGAATCTTCTGGTTGAAGTTTCATTTTCATCAGCTTAATGATTTTGTCGGCTTCGAAGGCGGGTGCTTGATTCTTGAATCGATTGTTTGTTGTATCGAGAAGTATGGTCAGCAGTGACATTCTCTTGAGTAACTTCAGTTGTCAGTTGATGTTGTTGTTCCCCCTCAGTTGGTGCTTTCTCACTTGAGATTTCAGGGTACAAACATCTTACAACTGATATTCCTTCTGTGGATTCAACTTTTCGCTTAGTCCCTTTGTGTTCAGCGTCCTGATGAGACACAGTTGTCTGACATGCTTCAGGTTGGGAAGTTGTTTCTGTGATTCCCTTCGATGTTGCAGTTTGCCTTTCTTGCTTTCCTTCCTTAATTCATTCTAAATAAAACTAAATGATTCCACTAAGAGTCTTCTTCAGTCGGAATCTGCCATCAGTTACTTGTCCTTCAGCTTGAGCTCTTTTCACACTTTCTAATTCAGCTAAGTGTTGCTTCTTGAACTGATTGACTATATAACCTGCCCAATTATATTATATATTATCCCAGATTATGTTCATCAGCAAAATATTTTCTTCCGAAAGTATATTAATTCCTTTGGATTTTCCAATGACGTGTTTGTTGAGCCATCTGCTGAGATTTCCGAATTCCGGCTTGATTTTGTCGACATAAATACCAGGTTCGATTGGTTCTGTAGACGAAGTAATCATTGCGAGAAAAGCTTCTTTCTTCAATGGTAGAGTGGCTAACTCTGTTGAAGTTTCTGTTGTATTTGCGAAGCCAAAGAGTGACCTCATGACTCTTTCATTGAGAACAATGCGATCTCCAAAATTGCAAAATGCCTTCCACATCTCGTTTTTCTTTGAAGCTAACTTCGAGGATGTTGTTCAATCCTAGTTGTATTATGATTTTATCTCGTACACAGCTGGCTAACAAGGTTTTTTGACACATAACTTCATACATATCAAGTGTTAGTTCATCTAGGTCTGTGATCAATCGTTTGTCTTTCGAATCATCTGAAGTGGCCATATTTGAGTGTGAACATAAAAATTTGATTTTTGAAAGAGAAGGTTGTAAGGAGTCTATTTTGCTTTTTGAAAAATAATTTGAATTTTGATAGAGAATAGTGTGAACGGAGGTTGAATAAATAGGTAGGATATTCTGGCGGTTGAGTGGTACAACTTTTCAAATTCCATGATGGTTTTGATAACCGATACGTGTATTGTTCTGACAATCATGGGGTGTACACACGAAATTCTGACAAAAAGAACTGTGGTAATTTAATGCGATATAACCGCTGTTGATTCTATCTTATCAACCTTTGACTAAATTTGACTGGAATGAAAACTGATGTTGAGGTCAGTTCTAGAGATAATTCAGTTCCATCAAATTATTCAGTTTTGTCAAATTCTTCAGTTTGTCAGTTTGAGATTGTTGATGTCAATGACTAATCTGTTAAGTGAGCGCACCCAACATAACAAAGATTAATCCCCTTGACGAATCTCTGGCTTAACTGAATTTAATTATTCCCAACTCAGTTCTTAATTTGGCAAATCTTTCTTTGTCCAATGGCTTTGTAAAGATATCTGCCAACTGATCTTCAGTAGGTACATAAAGAACTGTTATATCCTTCTTCTCTGCATGATCTCTTATGAAGTGGTGACGGACATCAATGTGCTTTGTCCTTGAGTGTAAAACTGGATTATCAGTAATTGCAATTGCACTTGTGTTATCACACATTATGGGAATTGTTCCTTCTTCTATCCCATAGTCTCTTAATTCTTTGTCGATCCATAAAACTTGAGCACAACAACTTCCAAATTTGCTATATATTCGGCTTCGACTTTTGAAGTTGAGATTGAGTTTTTCTTCTTGCTAAACCATGACACAAGTCTATTTCCCAATAACTGACATGTGCCTGATGTGCTTTTTCTGTCCACTTTGCATCCTGCATAGTCTGAATCTGAATAAGAAATCGGCTTGAATTCTCCTTCTTTTGATTACCAAATTCCAACTCCATCTGTGTCTTTCAGATATTTCAAGTTCTTTTCACAACTGTGAGATGACTTTCCTTTGGTCTTGATTGAAATCTTGCACATACACCGACAGTAAAAGATATGTCTGGCCTACTTGCTGTAAGATAGAGTAAGCTTCCAATCATCCTTCTGTAGAGTGTTTGATCAACATCTTTACCTTCTTTGTCTTCATCTAATCTAATGTTGGTCCCCATTGGTGTAGAAATTCCAGTAGATTTCTCAATACCAAACTTTTTGATAAGTTCTCTTGTATATTTGGTTTGGTGAATGAAAATTCCATCAGCTAATTGTTCAACTTGCAATCCTAGGAAATAATTTAATTCTCCCATCATACTCATCTGAAATTTGCTTTTCATCAAACTTGCAAATTTCTCACATAACTGTTCATTTTCTGATCCAAAAAAGATATCATCAACATAAATTTGAACAAGTAGAGTATCGTCTCCATTCTTCATCCTAAATAAGGTTTTGTCGATTGTTCCTTTGATAAATCCATTATCCACTAGAAACTGAGATAGAGTTTCGTACCAAGCTCTTGGTGCTTGTTTCAGTCCATAAAGAGCTTTCCTTAGTCTGAAAACTTTATCTGCTTGATCTTTGATTTCAAATCCGGGTGGTTGTTGGACATATACTTCTTCTTCAAGAATTCCATTTAGAAACGTACTTTTAACATCCATCTGATAAACTTTGAATTTCTTGTAAGCTGCATAAGCAAGAAATAGTATGATTGCTTCTAGTCTTGCAACTGGTGCATAAGTTTCATCAAAGTCTATGCCTTCTTCTTGAGAGTATCCTTTGGCTACAAGTCTGGCTTTGTTTCTGATGATGTTTCCATCTTCATCAAGTTTATTTCTGAAAACCCATTTGGTTCCAATGATATTGACATGAACTGGTTTATCTACCAATTCCCATACTTGATTTCTTTCGAATTCATTGAGTTCTTCTTGCATAGCTAATATCCAATCTGGATCTTTCAAGGCTTCTTCAATTTCTTTAGGTTCTGATTGAGATAGAAAGCATGAAATCATTGCATCTAGTTGATGTCTTGTTCGAACGCCAACTTGAGTATCACCAATAACTTGTTCTTCAGGGTGATCTCTCATCCATTGATGTGTGTGAGTTTGTATCAACTGATTTGCATTTTGTTCAACTGATTCTTCAAAAACTGGTTCTTGAACTTGTTCAACTGAATCTGAATGAAGTTGTTCAAGTTCTAAAGCAATTGCAAACTGAGGCTGATCTTGATCTGAACATTCTGAAATTTGTAGTCTTCCAACGTCAACGAAACCGGTTACAGCGTGATAGTAACGAGGCCGAGAAGCTGGTTACGGTCGGTCTTCAGTTGTTTCACCAGGGAAGTTTTTTTTTTTTTTTTTTTTTTTTTTTTTTAATTTTTTTTTTATTATTAAAATGGAAAATAATAAAGTGCTACAAAGTCAATGCCACATCCCGGCCCGCCCCAAGTACGTGATAGAGTGCATAGCATGGCCTCCTTAAACCCTATGCGTGGCAAACCCAGTGTAGGAAAATCCAGCACATAGGGAAGAGTACTCGCTCTATGCACCCCCAAAATCCCGACACCATAAATTTTACAGTCAAACACATCATAATTATCCTCCACTCGAGACTTGTCATTGCTTAAGCACAAAAGATTGCACGGTTGAATCCGCATAGCAATTCCAAGGGAAAAAAATAGCCCGTGTCTCCGACCAATGTATGAGGCAAAGCCTCCGAACAAGCGCCTGAAGCACGAAAACAGTAACACTCCTTCTCCACCTTGTCCTTGCTGTTACAACCCGGATGGTTACACCTGGCATAGGAGAAAGATGATAACCCCAAAAATAACCAAAGAAGATAATAACCCAAGAAAGGAACAAGGACACCTGGATTCACCAGGGAAGTTTGGTTCATCAAATACTACATGTATTGATTCTTCATGCTTGAGTGTCCTTTTATTTAGTACTCTAAAAGCTTTGCTGACACTTGAATATCCTAGGAAAATTCCTTCATCAGCTTTGGGTTGAAAAACATGAAGTTGATCTTTTCCATTATTGTGTATGAAACATTTGCTTCCAAAAGCATGAAAGTATGAAACATTTGGTTTTCTTCCATTCCAAATTTCATAAGGAGTCTTCTCATGACTCTTGTTCATGAGAGCTCTGTTCTGAGTGTAACAAGCTGTGTTAACTTCTTCTGCCAAATATCTTTCAGGTAGTTTAGCTTCACAGATCATAGTCCTCCCAGCTTCTTTGAGTGTTCTGTTTCTTCTTTCAGCTACACCATTTTGTTGTGGTGTTCCTGTGGCAGCAAGTTGGTGTAAAACACCATTTTTTTTCAGAATATTCAATAATCACACTGTTGAGGAATTCATTTTCTTTATCAGTTCTTATCTTCACAACTGAAACTCCTTTCTGATTCTGAAGTCTCTTGAGAAGTTCTGTGAGCTTTTGCTTGGTTTCACTTTTCTTGGTTAGAAAGATTACCCAAGTATATCTTGAAAAATCATCTACTACCACCAATGTATATTTCTTTCCACTGATACTAATTGGTGTAATAGGTCCAAATAAATCCATGTGTAGCAATTCTAGATGTCAGGTTGTTGAATGCTGAGACTTGGTCTTGAAACTTGCTTTTGTTTGCTTTCCTTGTTGACATGCATCACATAAGCTGTTCTTCTTATATGATATCTCGGGTAGTCCAATGACTAGTTGCTTCTTAACAAGTGTGTTGATGTCATCAAAATTGAGATGACTCAGTTTATTGTGCCATAGCCAACTGATTTCTGATTTGGTATGCACGAGCAAACAAGTTTCAGCAACGGCAGTTGTCCAATCTACCACATACATATTTTCCTTTCTTCTTCCGGCTAGGACAACTTGATAAGCTGATTCGCCGATGACAACGCGAAATTCTTTATCAAAAGTAACTTTGTATCCCATATCACAAAATTGACTTGTCTTTGAGTAGATTGTAGCGTAGTCCTTCTACATAAGATACATTCTTGATTGTAAGTCCATTTCGATTAAGGTGCCAAAACCTCTGGTGTAACCAGGTTTATCTTTACTTCCAAAATTGACTTTTGGTCCATCCTTTTCAATAAAATTACTGAGACAGTCTTTGCTCTTTGTCATATGTCTAGAGCAACCACTGTCAAAGTACTATATATCCTACAATGAAAATTAGAAGTTTTTTGGTACCACACTCAGTTTGGGTCCATGGGGGTCAGTTCTCAGTAAAACTCTGGGAATATATCCTTTTGGGATTCTTCGGATATTGTTGCACTTGTTTTCATATATGTAAGCCACACTCCCATAGTATCTATGTTCGGACTGTGTCTTATTTATATGATTTCTCGATCTCTTCGACTGAAATTTGTTTCCATGTTGATTTCTGTTATTAAAGCTAGAGTGATAACCATCATTCCTTCTGTACTGAGGTCTGGATTGACCTTTGTACGGTGACTTATGCTAAGAACTGAGATTAGTCCTCTACTTAGTTTTGGACTGAAACTTGTGATAAGTTTTCGGTCTGGAATGATTGTCATTATCAGTTTTATTAACAAATTCTGTAAAATTCCAATCATCATCAGTGGGATATAGTCTTCCTTTCCCCCTAAAAGTGTGAATCTTTGAATGATTGACATTCTTGGATTTATTTTGATTTTATTTTTTCTGGTTCCTGGCTTCATTGGTTTTTGTGGATCTGGCAGTTGATTTGCCGTTTCGGTTTCCATTGGGTACAGCTGATCTACCATTTGATTTACCTTTGTTGGTAGATGCAGTTGTCTTTTAGAAAACTGATTTATCCTGTGTGATACTGGCTTTACTGGTTCAGCAATTTTCTCAGTTTGTGGAAGTTGCTCAGCTACAAACTTAATACCAGTTTTGGTACTAGGCCCAGCAGCTTTGCTAGTTCAATTCTTTGAGGATTGTTGTGTATCAAATCCTAAACCAGTTTTGTCTCCATATGGTTTTCCTGATTTGAATCCCGTAATTGAACTTGATTGAGTAAACGATTCGATTCTTTGCTTCTTTGTCGATGATGGTGATCTTGAATCTTTTCTTTATCAGTTTTAGTCAGTTTCAACATTTTTAGTTCAGACTTCAATCTTTCAACATTAAGAATTAGACTTTCTTTCTCAGCTTTGATTGATTCATAACCAGCTTGTATGGTTACTAGCTGATTCATCAACTCGTCAAGAGTTTCTTCTAATTCTAGATTTTTTGGATTGGAGTCACCAGTCGAAGAACATGCATTTATCATGGAAATCTAAGCTGAAGAGTATTTAGAGTTTGATTCACATACCTCATTTGGATCTTCCATGTGTGTCATTAAAGCTGTGTCATCTGATAATCTTTCAGTACCAGCTTCATAATCTGATTCATCTTCAGCAAGGAGTGCTCTTCTACCAACTCTTCTTGGTGGAGTTTTCTTGATCAGCTCTGGACATTCAGCTTTATAATGTCCTGGTTTCTTGCAGTTGAAACAGAGGTATTCATCGTCTTTTCTTTTCTCAGGAGTCCTTTTGATGAACTTTTGAGTGATTGGGTTTCCACTTTTCATTCTTCGAATTCTGTTCATCATTAGAGCCATTTGTTCTTCCATTTCATCCAATTCATGAAGATTGTTAGATGAGTTTTCTTGAGTCTTATTTGATGTTGCTGCAAGTGCTGTGGTCTTTGGTTTTTCCAGAGCTTTGATTATTGCAGTTGTGGTTGTGAAATCTTCACTGAATTCATAAGCTTTCATATCTGAAAAGATCTTGAATGAATCTTCTATATCAAGTCTCCTGGATTCTTCCGTAGCAGTGACCTTTATCTTCCAGCACATTGGTAATGCCTTCAAGATTTTTGTGTTGATGACTTTCTTTGAGTATTCAATCTTGAGTAGATCTAGTTCATCCATGATAGCACTTGAATCTTGTCTCCATTTGGTCAATGGTTTCTCCAGTTTCATCTTGAAATTCTCAAACTTTTGTTTTGCAACGGAAATTTTATTTTCCTTGATTGAATCTCGTTTCTTCACAAACTAATCGAAGTTTGTCCCACATTTCTTTGGCGGTTGTACATTCTTTCACCTTCAAGTACATGTTCTTGTCAAAGAGTTCTAAGGATAAAGTCCATGGCAACATTGTTGAGATTGTTTCGCTTGCGATCATCACTAGTCCATTCGGATTTGGGTTTTGCAACTCGAACATGCTCTCTGCGGAGGTTTAGAATTTAGCTGAGTAGAATCACTGAATGCTGAATCTAAACAGTTTCACAACTGATGGCTGATTAAATACAAAACCGTTATCATCAATACTTGGAGTAAAGTTGAAGTATTGGGAGTTATGCAAAAATGAAATTAATTGTTGTGACTATTCCATTACAATCCGAGACTCTATATAAACAAGTATTCACAAGATGGAAAAAGAACATCAGTATTCAAGAAATACAAGAGCATACATACATTCCATTGCATAATATATTTTTCTGCATTCATGGTTGAAGAGTTTCTGGGCATTGTCAAAGTTCGACGAAGATCAGAGTTGAAGTACCTCTCCATCTGAACAAGTAAACTGAGTTATCCTAGGAGACAATTGCAACAAGCGTGGGTACAAGCCGGTGCAAATTTGTCTTAAGGACGAGTGCAACTCGTCTCGGTTTTGTATATCCTTTAATATTGTATTATATATATATATATATATATATATATATATATATATATATATATATATATATATATATATATATATATATTGTAATTATATTCTAAATTTGAAATAAAACTGTTCTTCATTTTTTCGAATATTTATTTTATTTGCATACGGGAACAAGATATTCAACCGCATTCACACTACTCAAATCATCATATATGAATAACACTTAGAGATTTTTTAGAATTCTTTACGCTCTCTTGCAAATCATAAACCCTATTTTCTTTGAAAATGCTTTTTTCAAATCTCAAACTTATTCAAACAATGGCTTCATCCTCTTCTACCACCCAAACTGGAAAACAATATGAGAAATCGATTTCCGCTAGATCGTTCATTCATGAAGAACACTACTTAAAGCTATGTGGAAATGACGAAGAAGGACAACGATTGGCGGTTGGATGCAAAAACCTAGGATTGCTGACTTTTCTCAATCCTCCTATCAAAGATATTTTCTATAAAAGCCTCATCTCTTTTTGGAAAACCGCCAATGTGTTTCTGGGCTCTTTGCTAAAGCAGGTGTAGAAATGGGTGAAGACAAGATCGTTGCATTTGTCAATGGTATAGGAGTGGTAATTACAACAAAGGTAATCCGCAAACACCTTAAAGTCTCAAATAAAGGTCAAGAAAAAATGGCCCTTGTTCCACAAAACTTGGATGAAGTCTGGGTAACAATCGCTAAAATGGTGAACCCAGGCTCCAAGAAGGTCAATTGTCTTAGATATGCCTTAATGAAACCTTTTAGTGAATTCAGTGCTCTAATTGGAAAGAACATTGAAGGCAAGCTAGCAGCAAATAATGCCATGAGAGAGGCTAGAATATGCCTCAAGGGAATTATCTATAATAGTCTTGAGTTCAATTCGGCCAACTATTTCTTCCTGAGAATCATAGAGCAATTCCAGGAAGAGGCCAATGCTTCTACATAGGGCTAGCAGAAGGAAAGAAGAACAATGGGATCTTCTGGGTAAAGAAGTCCTACGGAATTCAACTCCACTATCTCATGCAATGTCTGAAAGTACCCATCGTAAAACTCCACAAATTGCATGACTTCAAAATCATGTTTACTTATGTCAAACCGCAGAAGACAGCAGGAGGTGGGAAGTGAAAACAATCGGGCAGAAGCACCTCCGGGCAAAGAAAGAAACAAAAAGTTCAAAGAAATTTGGACAATGAAGAATTTTGAAATTTAGTATATGAAGAAGAGGAAGAGAAAACAGATGACGAACCCGAACAACAAGAGGGAGAAGGAAGTGGTGATGATAATCAACCCGTCAATGAAGAGGTTGAAAAAGATAATAGAGATGATGATGACACTCCAGAAGAACCTGCAAAAATATCTGCAAGAGATATTGATGATAGAATTACAGCATATCTCGAATGGAAGGTGACTCTAGACTTCAACTTCAAAAGTCAGCACACATGTTTGAAGAAGAAGCTTGGCTTTTTGGTTTTCTGTGGATCACAACCCTGGTTTGTGTACTTGATAAATCTTCCCTTTGGGACATGATAGATGCAGCAAAGGCAAAAATGCTTCTGATTTCTATTACAGAAAGTGGTGAATTAGATTATGAGGGTGATGATCCTAATGATGATGATGATGGACAAGATAAATAATTTGACCAAACATCTGATGCAATTGATGATAACATCCACTTGAGTACCTTTCTACACACATAAGAGCCAGCATAGACAACTACACCAGCTAAGGCAACACCATCAGCTCTGCCACATGATCAACACACTAATGAAGCAGCCAACAATTCTGAACCGGCTCCACATGCTCTACAACTATCTGTCGACACAACAGCTGAACCAACAGTAGTGTTGGACACTGGATCACCTGCTGCCACTCCAGTCAAGGCAACTCCCGGCAAAGAGCAAGGGGGAATAGGAGAAAGCGCTACCACAGAAATAACATCTACTAAAGTACTTAAAGAAGTAGAAATAGGTGTCGATGTTACTCAACCCATAGTACAACCCCATGAATCAGCTGATTGGAATCATTTTGGATTCCACTTATTATTTTCAGTATGTACATGAGTAAGGAGCCGTATGAGGTGAAAATCTCATGTACGGTTCTGAAACGGAGATTCTTTTCATTGAATGGCGATCGTAACGGATGTCAGCTCAATCCGAAGTAAATTATGCGGCACTCATCGCACTTTGCCACACCAAGATAGAGGACAACAAACAGAACCAGAACCAGCTGGTATCCATACAAAACCCGTTCAACTCTCTACTGGCACATCAAATGAGGCTTTTCAAAAAGCAGCATATTTGATGGCTGAAGAAGTGGAACAACAAGCAATGTATCTCAGATCATTGAATATATCACTTACAGATGAAAGCCACTCAATAGAGAGAAGATTTCAGGCTATTGCATAGTACATTAATGCATAAAACATTGTTGTGCAAAGGCAGGGTGACCTAATGCGACAGATGAACATAAATTTCACCAATAATATTACTGTACTTAGACAACATGTTTCTCAAGAAAATGAGTCAATGGCAATGGTTGTTGGAAGCAAATTTCACAGCTCAACCGAGAAGCTGACAGATCTTGATGAAAGATTCACATCAATTGAATCCAAACTGGATACACTGATTTGTACAGCTGAAGCTACAAATATCATCTTATTACAACAATAGGATTATGCTGCCAAAGAGGGGGAAAGAAATGATAAGCCTGAAAGATCAACAGTCAGACCTCTAAATTTTACTGAGGAACAGCTAAGAGCAAGGGACAGAGAGATGAGAATCCGAAATGAAGCTGAAGAACTACTAACAAAAGGCTAGAGAGGAGAGGGAAAAGTCCTCAAATGAACCTTTCATAGGATTCCCTCATCATATCCAATGAAGAGATGATGACAGAGATAGACCAGGAAGGCAGCAAAGGCCTGGATCCAGTCAACAAAGAGGCTCAATGAATGTACACAGATCCAGCACCGATAGAGGTAACAACATTACCAGATATGCTATTGGGAAAAGAACCTTCACAACCCATAGAAACATGCAAGATTATGTTGTTGAGGTGTTGGACAATGTAAGAGAATCTTTCAGAACTCAAGACAATCTGTATCCAAACCAAAAGCATTACAAGGCATGGGAAGACTGGCTTGGGTACTATGATGAGAAGATGAGAGCTGATATGGCCAATGTTTATAATGATGTTAAAAGAGAGTATGCATCTGTCAAGAAAAATAATGGATCTGGCTCAACCAGCAGACCAAGTCAAGTCATACCCCTTTCTTCAAAAGGACCAGAAGATTTATCTAGTGAACAACAGGAACATTTCAACAAATGGTAATATTTTTCAGTCCTATGGGGAGAATGAATCGTCGAGAACAATGGAGTCTGTTCAAGAATCTCATGTTTGATGATTCACACATTGCTGAAGCTAAGGATAGACTTGAGAAATACTTTGGAGAATCCAAGAAAAATGAGACTATGCCTGGCTTTCACGGACTCATCAACAACAGAGTATTTCTTGGGGTCTCTGAGTACAATGCCATGGCTTACTGGAAATGGAAGTTACTAGAAATTCATTGGAAAGACATGGAGGAGGTTCAGACTACAAAGTTCAAGAGGTACAAACAACACTTAGCAAAATGTAGAAGTAGCACTCTGAATCTGTTTTGAACTTACTTGTCTTATGGCCCTTGAATGGATGAATAAAATTTCTGATTTTTATTCTATTAGTATTAGGATATATTTGAATACTTATGTTCAGGCTTATGAGGGTTTTGGCATCCTCAAATAGGGGGAAACTTTTAGGAACATTTTATTATGTTTTGATGATGGCCATACTAGTTGTTATAGCAAGCCTAAAATAAGTTAGAAATCTCTGTATAAGTCTTTACATAGTTTCTGACATGTTGTATAAGTTGAGTCAGACAAGTATTGTACTAGTTGGTAGGATGGCGATGTAAAACAGAAATCCGGTAGAGTGAAGCCAGCCAAGTACCAGTAGAGAAGCATGAAGACATATGGTATGACTTATAACCAGTGAAGTCTGTGATGACCTTGGATAAGTCTAAGTTATAATTCAAGTGATGAAATTCATTTTCAAATATGTTGTACACTGATCTCAACCAAATCAAGGATAAGTGAAGGACAAGGAGTCTTGTAAAATCAAAGAAATCAAGAAAGCAGTAAACCAGAAAAGTAAACTATCTAGGTTGAGTAATGACAAAGCAGTGAAGGAAGAACTAAATAGACGAGTCAGCAGGATCACATAACCGTTCAAAGAAAAGCCAAGTGAACTATACTTGTTCAGATTATGAAAAATAAGAAAGATTCAGAGGATCAAGCAATCAATGTATAATCAATCAAGGATGGATTTTGTGATATACGTTTGAAGAAAATCCTATCACTGAAATCAAGGAGAATATACTTAACGGGGAATCAAGAATTATCCTCACATTAAATAGCCAATGGACGGAAATTCATATCAAGGATTATCAAGGCTATGAATAGAAGGCATTTATAGATAGGAAAAATAACGACTGAATCTGATATGAAACAAGCAGAAACTCTGTCAATTTGAAAAGCCTTTTATCTAAACATAAAAGAAAAAAATCTAGAGATCAAATCAACAATAAGAACTCAAAATTACACATCAAGTACTGATATTGATCAATAGAATCTGTGAATCAAATTCACATCTGTCATGTAACTGAATCAGAGCCATGTGAAAATGAGTTGTGTTTGTGATAGCTGCTGAAGGATTTTTTCCCAAGGAGCAGTGTTGAAGACTGAGTCACTAAAGCTTTTGAAGCCAAGGAGTGATAGTCTTGAAGATTGTGAAGCTTGTGTCACCAAGGACAATATATCTATTGTATCAGTCAAAATAATAGTGAATTCCTCCAATCATCACAGGAGAAGAGTGGATTAAGAGATTACACCACCCTGAACCACTATAAGCCTTTGTGTCAATTTACTTTCAGTAATTTACTTTACTGCACTTACTTTACTGCATTTTATATTTGTGATTGCATAAACTACTTTGGATTAACATATTAAGAATGGACTTATCCGGTGCCCAAAAGCTTTTATATTGAGAAAAGTTTTTGAACCTCCAGTATAGTCATTCACCCTCCCATCTCTGAATATAATTTTACCCTTCTCTAGGACCAACAACCACCATCATCATTTCAATCATCATGATCATCACCATCATGATCATCATTTTATTCTTCACAGTGTGCCAATCTTGCTTTGGCATTTGCAATCAACTTCCACAATGATCTATCATCCAAGAGACCTACCAAGTTGTCTAATCCAATGAATGAAAAGAACCATTCCTCTTCATCAAACAACCAGTCATATTTTGAAAACTGAATCTTGGAATCACCCATCTTCCAGTCCAGATAGTCTCAAACTATATGATCAATATCCCTCTCAGGGATTTCTTCTTCTACCTTGATCTCTCTTTCAAGGATTTCTTCAACCATTTTTTGTTCCTCATTTCCTCCTTCTCCAAATTCTAATGCTTTAGTTTCTATCTGAAAAGTTGCAGAAGGATCTACTCTTCTTTTCTTTCTTTGTTCAGTAGCAGGAGCATCATCTTTCTTTTTTCGTCCTCCTTTGAGCTGTTTCACATATGTATACATCACTTTGGCCGGATGTAGAGTGTGCAAATGGACAGGTTTCACTTTTAAATAGGCCAAAAGATAGTGAATAGAGATCTCACATGATTTCTTCACCCAGAAAATGGAAGGTTTCACCAATCCTTTCTCATCTCCCTTCGTAGCAGCATCAATCTGACCCTCAATTTTGTCCCTTGTTCTTGTGAATACATTTGTTGCCCAGTCAAACTATAATCCACCTTAGATTATGCCTATTAATCTGGTTTTGACTTATGTGATGGCATTCATGGAACTCAACATCCTTCTATGCATTTACCAATCCGTAAACTTAACTCATTGAAGGGTATCTTGAGTGCAGTCCTTAAGCGATTGAATTTCTTATTTTCGGTGGTACATTCTCCCAATCTCCCTCAGAATGCATCTTTATCTTGAACAACATGCTCTACCTTTGTAGGTCAACAATTTGAGAGTTTGAGATGTTGGTGAAGCAATTCTGTTGTAATAACCAATTCTTGTCCATTCACTGTAGTGGTGATTTTGTCCTCTGTCATTCTTCCATCCTTAGTGATGATTCCTTCAACAAATACTGTGTTTTTCTAGAATGAGATATGATTCTCATCGAAAATCTCAGAGATTGCAGGATGGAGAAAAGTCATCAATCTTATGTTTGCACAGGCATCCGCTAGTCTTTGTGCTTGTGCGTTATTGTTGCACAGATCCAAATAGTGCTGGGGCTGAAAGAATGACCCAATGACATTGGTTTTCTTGTATTGGGTTGCAGACATAGCAGGTGATGAAGATGTATCCATTTCGAGAGATAGAAAATTTGAGAAAAAAACTTATGAAATTTCTAGAAATTCTTGCTTGAATGCAATGAAAACATAAATGATTGAGAAAATGGTGAAGTGTGGTTTATATAGTGGGTTTAAGGTGTGAGCGGGGTTTTATGTTTGAGTGTTGGAAGGTTTTACCCAAGGCGTTAACTATTTTCTGAATATAATTCACGGTTATTGAGGATAGTGGAGGAGTGGATCAAGAGAGTAAAGATGATTATCGAGATTCGAGACGTTGCCGTCTCTTCCATGATTTTCTGACATTAACTCCCATATTTCAACCCTCATTTCCGTTTAAAAATAAAATGCACATGTTTAAGCACCGATAATAAATGATCCATTAATTCTAATTTTCCACATGCATAAATCACTTATTCGTTTGACACTTCCCTAAGTTGTGATAATTTTGAAATTATCACGGGTGTTCAGCGGTGGATTTTAGATGGATATTTAGATTTGAAAACAGTGTGAAGATGGTTGCTCACGGTGGAGCTATACAGTCGTGTGGAGGTGAGTGTGGTGGTGATGCTTAAGTATAAAAGAACAGTAAATTTGGCAGAGTTTTGCATGGCTTTGCATTTATTTAGCTTAGTTTATGATTTGTACATGGAGCCCTATTTATAGGATGAGATCCGACTAAGTGCAACATAATTACAACTAAGGACATAGTATAACTAAATCTGCGGTGCCTGGTCTAGCCGAACTAAAGCAACAACGGCGCGGATCCTTGAGCTATCGTTGTATGTCCTTACTCGGCTGGTTGTGTTGTCGGTCCATACTCTCTAGTTGTTTGGGAAAAGGATCTCTGTCGGATCCATCACCCTTCTACTCATTGTGGGCTTGTGGTCAAACCCTATTTCCAGAGCAAGAACATGTCTTGAGGTGGGGCCTGGCCGTTTATCCTTTTTCCGGCCCTCGTTCTCCATTATTAGTGGGTCCACTCGGGTCACCATTCGGGTCGGCGGGCCTGAGAGCGGAGCCGGCCTATAATTGCCTCTACTCGGTACTCATGACATATCGTGCGGTCGAGTAGGGAATAAGTTTCCTCCTAATGGCACATGTTTAGTCTCGTTGCTGATCATTTAAAGCGATCATTTCGAGTACAAAAAAAAACTTATACTCAGGCGGGGAGTTTTGTTCTCATGAGGTGGCTTTATAGGGTGGATCGCCTGAACCGATTTGAAGTTATATTTGGGTAAAGTGCCTAAACTTCATTGGATTTGGCGTTTCCGGATCTTTGATCTCTAGCCGATTCGAAGCTGTAGTTGGGCGAGTAGCCTTAGCTTCATAAGATTGCTTTAATGGGTAGATTTACTTAGCCGCTTTGAAGTTATATTTGGGCAATTAGCCTTAACTTCATTTGATTTGGCATTTTAGGATCTTTGATCCCTAGCCTTTCTGAGTAGCGGTTTTGAATCGGCCCCCTTGCCTGCACGTCGGTCCCGTGTCTGTTTCAGGTGTTCTTTTCCATCTATAGTTGATGTGACAGCTGACGAGACACACCGCACGCTATGCTTGGTTGTGGTCCTTTCATGATCCGCATTGCAATGATGACTGTTTTAAAATTTGAAATTTGGAATTATGGCTTTCGATTTCATCCATCAGATCATCACCATCGCCACCGTCGGATCTATACTTTCATGCTTATAAAAGGGGGACGAGTCCCTGACCCAAGCATTTTCCAAATTTATAACTCCTTCGGAAGTTCCTTATTATCGGTGAGTCAGTGGAAATTCCGGTGAAGCAATTTCTGGCGAAAGTTCAAGGGGTTGCTTTACCTCTTTCCATTTTCTCCATATTTCCCGTCGATTATCAGGTGAACCGCTTTCTTTTCCCGGTTTCTCATGCTTTTGTGGGTTGTTTTGTATGTGTTTTTTGTTTCTTTTCGATGATGAAATATGTCATTGGGCTTTTTTAGATTTGAGTTTGTAGATATTTCCGTCGCCCTCAACCCTTGTCCCTGAGTTTTACCAGAATTTAGCCTCCCTTTTTATGGCATTTGACTTTTGCCCCTGTGTTGTTATCGTCTGATTGAGTACTTTCTTTCGTGTTTTTATTCATGATCTCTGGGGCTTTATGCGACTTGATGTGAAACGAAAGACGGGGTGTCAAGACGAGATGACTCATATTGGTCAGACTTCAATTGTCTTGGGTGATGGCTTATCCGCCTCGTCCTTTTGTTTTGTAGGATGTCTCAGAGTGGCGATGATGAAAATGATGGCGTTCGCGGGAATGCTTTAGGGGATGATAAGGAGGCGAGCTCTAGCCGGACAACTAGAGTTAGTGAGGAGATGGTCTTGATGTGGGCCGAATAGTCGGGGGACGGATGCCGCAAAGCTACTGTCCGTGGGGTGGTCACGGAGCGAGCCAAACCTGAGCAGACCACACTTAAGGGCCTTAAAGTGCTCCTAGGGCCCAGAGTTCCACGTAGAGGGTCACGCCCAGCAAAGGTGGCGACGAGGAGGGTGTAAAAAGGAATAAGACTCCTAGCTCCAACAATCCTGAGTCCGCAAAGGAGGAGAAGTCGATAGCCACTATGGATAAGGAAATTGAAATTCAATGGCCCAATATTCATTGGAGCCTTGCTGCCTCAGGAACCTTCACAAGGTATAACATCTCCCCTGGTTATCTTTTTACCAGTTTTACCAATAGTCCGGCCGTTGCTTCTGACCAGACGAAGGAACGTCCTTAGTTGAGTGACTCTGCTGTGCACGTTGATCGGGCCAGCCATTGCCTTGAGATGGATGCCCTCATATTGTATTACGATCACTTTGTGTCGGGGTTGCGTCTGCCCTTCGATCCTTTTATTGTGGATATAACGGATAGGCTGGCCACCCTACCCAGTGATTTCGTCCCGGAGGCTGTGAAGATAATCTTGGCCTTAATTGTTCTGTGTCGAATGCTGAAATATGAGTCTACCCTTCCTGTCTTTCTAAAGTTTTATACTTTTGGGAGAGCCAGATGAATGATCCCCACGATACCCAATCTACTTTTAGTCTGAGCCAAAGTCAACATGTGCCGGTTGTTTTATTGGCTTCCTGGAAAAGTAAACGACTGGGAGCAGCGCGGTCTGATTGTTGAGTCTGGCGTGGGTTGGCACCCCCTATGTTTGAAGTGCGGCCAACAAAGAGGTTGAATTTGATCACCGTCTCCTAGGTGCTTGAGACAGATGAGCAGGAGTTTGTCAACAAGATTTACAATCTTCTCGGATGGGATGGTGCAAATAGGGAGAGGGTGTTTAGTTGGAGGTCCTTAATTGATATCCGGTAGCCTTACAGTGTTTTGGCTGGTATCCCTGGCTCCGGCCTCGACTGGGCCGCTGTTGTTGAACCTTTGACGTTGTTTTCTGACAAATACTGGTATGAAGAGTGCCATCACCATAGTAAAGATCGACATAACGCTCTTACCTTTTTCCAGTTCGTTTAGGGTTTTTTCATCGTTTTGGCTTTAATTTATCTGCAACCTTATTTATGGTTTGTAATATGTAGTTGACTATTTAGGCAAGATACGTGATACCGTTGATGATAGAGCATCTCGGCTTTCAAGAATCATGAAAAGAAAGAGAGCGAATGAAGCTCTGTTGGCTAAAAATGCAGACATGCAGCTTAAGACTGTCAGTCTGTCCGCATTGTCTACTGATGCCGCCTCACTCGGTGAACCTCTGAATACTAAGGAGGGGCTTTTGACTGCCTTTGTGACATCTAAATCTCCCGCTAGGGCCGCCGATGAAGAAGAGGTCGACGAGGGGAATGTTTCCAAGAAAAACCAGAATACTTTGGATGAAGGCGGCGGCATGACTGTGACTACATATGAAGTTTTCAATGCGGTTTCTCCCGGCTTAAACCCTAAGGTGGCACATTTTCGGTCCACTGTGATCAAGATAACTGAGAACCCAGACAAAACAACCAACGAGGGTAGGAAGGATTCAACTTTTCCTTGTCGGCCGAAACTGCAACCAGTTTTGAGGGCCCAGTTGGAGCTCGGGGTCGTCCCACTATATGGATGGATAAAGGGTTTGATTTTTGACTTCAGGTGACTATTGTAAAAACTGATGCTCGTCAGTTTTAGAGTAAAATTTCGGTTCCAAAATATCGTTCAGTTCAAGTTGGTCAGTTTGAGATTGTTGATGTCAATGACTAATATGTTAATTGAGCGCACCTAGCATAACAAAAATTAATCCCCTTGACGAATCTCTGGCTTAAACTGACTTGGCTGACTTAACTGACTTTGATTATCCCCAACTCAGTTCTTAATTTGGTAAATATTTCTTTATCCAAAGGTTTTGTAAAGATATCGGCCAACTGATCTTCAGTAGGTACAAAAAGAACTGTAATATCATTTTTCTCTGCATGATCTCTTATAAACTGATGTCTCACATCAATGTGTTTTGTCCTTGAGTGCAAAAATGGATTGTCAGTTATTGCAATTGCACTTGTGTTATCACACATTATGGGAATTGTTCCTTCTTCTTTCCCCTAATCTCTTAATTGTTGTCTAATCCATAAAACTTGAGCACAACAACTTCCAGCTGCTATATACTCTGCTTCAGCTGTTGAAGTTGAAATAGAATTTTGGTTTTTGCTGAACCATGACACAAGTCTATTTCCTAGCAACTGACATGTGCCTGAGGTACTCTTTCTGTCCACTTTGCATACTGCATAATCTGAGTCAGAATAAGATATCAGCTTGAATTCTCCTTCTTTTGAATACCAAATTCCAACTCCATCAGTGTCTTTCAAGTACTTCAAGGTCTTTTTTACAACTGTGAGATGACTTTCCTTTGGTTTCGACTGAAACCTTGCACAAACACCAACAGTAAAGGATATGTCTGGTCTACTTGCTGTAAGCTAGAGTAAGCTTCCAATCATTCTTCTATAAAGTGTTTGATCAACATCTTTGCCTTCTTTGTCTTCATCTAGTCTGATGTTGGTCCCCATTGGTGTAGAAATTCCAGCTGATTTTTCCATACCAAAATTTTTGATAAGTTCTCTTGTATACTTGGTTTGGTGAATGAAAATTCCATCATCTAATTGTTTAACTTGTAATCCAAGAAAACAATTGAATTCTCCCATCATACTCATCTGAAATTTGTGCTTCATTAAACTTGCAAATTTCTCACATAACTGTTCATCTTCTGATCCAAAAATAATGTCATCACCATAGATCTGAACAAGTAGAGTACTTTCTTCATCTTTCATTCTGAATAAGATTTTGTCGATAGTTCCTTTGATAAATCCATTATCCACTAGAAACTGAGATAGAGTTTCATACCAAGCTCTTGGTGCTTGTTTAAGTCCATAAAGAGCTTTCCTTAGTCTTAAAACTTTATCAGCTTGATCTTTGATCTCGAATCCAGGTGGTTGTTGGACATAAACTTCTTCTTCAAGTATTCCATTCAAGAATCCGCTTTTAACATCCATCTGGTACACTTTATACTTTTTATGAGTTGCAAAGGCAAGAAATAGTCTGATTGCTTCCAATCATGCAACTGGTGCATAAGTTTCATCAAAGTCTATGCTTATGCTTGAGAATACCCTTTAGCTACAAGTCTAGCTTTGTTTCTGATGATATTCCCATCTTCATCGAGTTTATTTCTGAAAACCTATTTGGTTCCAATGATATTCACATGAACTGGTTTTTCTACCAATTCCCATACTTGATTTTTTTCAAATTCATTCAGTTCTTCTTGCATAGCTAGTATCCAGTCTGGATCTTTTAACGATTCTTCTATCTCCTTAGGTTCAGATTGAGATAGAAAACATGCAATCATTGCATCTAGTTGATGTCTTGTTTGAACTCCGGCTTGAGTGTCACCAAAAACTTGTTCTTCAGGGTGATCTCTCATCCATTGATAAACATGTGCTTGCATCAAGGGATCTACATTTTTTTCGACTGGTTCTTCATAAACTGGTTCTTGATTTTCTCCAACTAAGTCAGAATCATGTTGTTCAGGAGTGGGTTGTTGAGTAGTTGGAAACTGAGACTGATCTTGATCTGAAGAATCTGAAATCCGTAGTCTTCCAATGTCAACAAAAACCGATTCTGGCAAGACTGGTAACTGGGACTAGAAACTAGTTCTGGTCTTTCTTCAGTTGTTTCACCAGGGAAATTCGGTTCATCAAATACCACATGTATTGATTCCTCGTTCTTGAGTGTTCTTTTATTTAGTTCTTTAAATGCTTTGCTAACACTTGAATATCCCAGAAAAATTCCTTCATCAGCTTTGGGCTAAAAACATGAAGTTGATCTTTTCCATTATTGTGTATGAAACATTGACTTCCAAAAGCATGAACGTAAGAAACATGTCTTTTATTCATTAGTGCTCTGTTCTGTTATAGCAAGCTGTGTTAACTGCCTCTGCCCAATATCTTTCATGTAGTTTTGCTTCACAGATCATAGTCCTTCCTACTTCTTTGAGTGTTATAATCTTTCTTTCAGCTACACCATTCTGTTGAGGTGTTGTTGTGGCAGCAAGTTGGTGTAAAACACCATTTTCTTCACAATATTCAATAATCACATTGGCGAGAAATTCAGTTCCTTTATCTGATCTTATCTTCACAACTGATACACATTTCTGATTCTGAAGTCTCTTGAGTAGTTCTGTAAGTCTTTGCTTGGTTAAGAAGATAACTCAAGTGTATCTTGAAAAATCATCTACTACCACCAATGTATACTTCTTTCCACTGATACTAATTGGTGTAATAGGTCCGAATAAGTCCATATGTAATGGCTCCAGAACTCTGGTTGTTGAATTCTGAGATTTAGTCTTGTAACTTGCTTTTGTTTGCTTTCCTTGTTGACAAGCATCACATAAGCTATCCTTATTATATGAGATTTATTGTAATCGAATGACTAACTGTTTCTTGACAAGGTTGTTGATGTCATCAAAGTTTAGATGACTCAGTTTATTGTGCCATAACCAGCTGATTTATGATTTGGTATGCACAGGTAAACAGGTTTCTACAACTGCTGTAGCCCAATCTACAAGATAAATATTCTATTTTCATCTTCCGGCTAAAACAACTTGAAATGTTGTTTCGCTGACGACAATGCATAAGTGTTGGTCCCTTGGAAAGGCTAACACAAGTTTAGAGGGGTGTGAATAAACTTGTCACAAAAAGCTTTCCCAAAACTAAAAGTACCCCATGAACTGAGTTTCTTCAAAACTCAAACTGATGCTCGGTTCAGTTTTTTTCATGTCCCTTAACTTGTGCGGAGTTCATCTAACTCAATTGATTATAAGTCAATACTAACTTATTCTTACTCTAGGTTAACTGGCAGTGGATAGAACTAGCCTTAATATAACAAACAGTCTGTTGACTTGGTTTTAACGCGAGAACTAGATAATTAAAGCTGTAATGACGTAAATGAATGCATGAAATAAGTAAACAAGAATTATAGAGGTTCCAGGTGGTGTAATCTTGTACGTCCTCTCTTCCCCTGTGATGCAGAGGAAAATTCCACTGGAACTTCTTTGAGATGGCCCTGTTACAAAAAGTTCTAAACTGATAGTCCTAGACTAATCCCTAGCTTCACTATCTAAACACTTGTAAAATAGGTAGGATTGTTGCTCTACAATTGTTTGAAACACTGGTCCTTGAAGGGTAGAAATGCCTCTTCACCAGCTCATCACAAACACAGTCTTCCTGACTGCACTCAACTGTCCTTCACACCTTCTTGGTGTTTCACAGTCTATACCTTTGATGAAATCAAAGTTGAGACCTGAATCAATAACTATGATTCAATTGTGATTTGAGCTTTTCTTCTGGATAATTAAATTTTGCACGGCTCTGTTTTTCTTCGAATGATAGATCTTGATTTTGCTTGAATGTGCTTGGACACTTGAAGAAATTTCTTGATCTTGCAATTAAGTACTTAGCAGGAATTCTTTCGAAATTGGCTTTCCCCCATAAGATCTTTTAATTAAATCTGTTTTTAATTCCTCCTGCACACCCTTCTTGTTATTGTAGAAGTAGTATATTTATAGGGGTTATATTTTGTGACCGTTCTGATTTGTCAGTAATTTATCCAATAAGATTGCTTCATATGTAACGTTCGACTGTACTATCAGTTTATTGGATGACTGATATGTAAAACTGAGTTTATCACTTGTCGGTTTCTTGGCTGACTTGCAGTGTTGACTGAGATTTTACTCTTCTTCAAATATCAGTACTCCAGTTTTTCATTTGATTATAATTGACTTAATCAGAGTAAACCATGACTCATTATCTTCTAAGAATTCATTGTCCTTTTGATTCTTAGGTCTTCGTACAAGATCCATAAAGTCAGTTTAGGTCACCACAATCTTGCCTGAAGTCTAACTTTACAGTCTCGACATAGTCTTCATAACTGAGTTTGAACCCTCAGTTCTTCAATCTTCTATAACTGAGTCTGTGACCCTCTATTCTTCATCTTCTAGATAAGCCAACTGAGTCTGTGTCCCTCAGCGAACTTATCTTCTTCAGTTTCATGGATGTGCTCTGTTTTTCAGTTTCTTGTTGAATCTTAGTTTGATTAAATCTCAGTTTCTTAATTTCTCAGTTCACAGCCTAGAACTATTACAGTGCTTGTCTGATTTAACCTATACAGATAGACTCTATAAAATCCTATACATTAATATCTAGACATCTTTTTGCTTCGCACTATAACAGCTAGTTATGACACTTCATCAATAGGGTTAATAACAATAACTGATTAGGCGATGAATCATCCTCAAAACAAAAATTTTATTTCCAACAATTTCCCCCTTTTTGATGATGTCAATACCCTCCTTAAAAGCAATGCAAAAAGATAAAACGGAATACAGTAAATGACAGGATGAACGGAGAAACTGAGAATTTATTTGATAATAGAGTTACAATGCTGAGTAATAAAATACAACACAAATAAAAAGAACTAGAAGATAGTTTCTTTTTACATGACAGTTAAAATAAATTGATTATCATAAGTGTCTGCAACAGTTCTCATAGCATCATTTGTAGCTGAGTTTTCAATTCCATTGATGCTTGCCCAAATGTTCCATGATTCAGATAAACTGTGTTTCCTGAAGAATTTGCTTTTGAAAAGAACTGTGAAAGTGAAGACAGTTGCCCTTAGTCTTTCATTGGTGGCTGTTCTTAGTAGATTTTGAACAAATTTAGGTTCAGCCTTTTCAATTTTCTGTGATTCTTTATCTATAATACCATCTGCTTCCCATTTCTTACGTTTATTGAAGTAGTGCATGAGCAACTTCTGCATATGTAGGAATGATTCTAGAGATTCTTCTCTTCATAGACTGTAGAGACGAGAATCCAAACCAACTCTTTTGTCAATGGGCTCTGAGTATTTAACAATTAACTCCATTTCTTCATCAGTAAACTCTCATCTAGCTTTCTTTAGTTCATTCAATTTATCATCAGCAATTGCAAGGACTTGTGGAATCTCAATTGCATTGACTTTTAAGATGTCCAAACTTTCCCCTTTATTGACATCATCTTTATGAATCAGGCTTCTGAAGTAAGCGTTCAAATTTTTTTGAGTTGATGCCAAAATGGTTTGAGCGACAACTGAGTCCTTCATGCCTTGTTCCATTAAAATCATTCTATCAACCAGATTATTGAGAATGCCTTCCCATCTTTCTTGAGTTTCATCTCTTCTTGCGTCATTCTCAATGGTTGTCTTCCGAAGCTCAATCAAAGTGTTTTGACAGTTTTCAGTGACAGTATCCATCTTCTTTTCAAGTATGGTTCTTTCATCTTGACTAGCTTCTAAGGACTTTAGGACTTTTCCGAATAAGCTGTTGTCATCCTTTTGAATTCTGATTATCTCATTGTGATGATACTTAATGAGATCAACCTTAGTAAGAACATCTTGTGAGCTTCCAGCTTGTTGTGCATTGGCTTTGTTTGTCTCAATTCTAGTTGATTTAGCTTGCTTTAGTGGTGAGACAACTTGCTTCAATTTTTCTTTATATTCTGCCGACCTTCTTCTTTCTTCAGATTGTTTTCTAATTTATTCCAAGTTTGATTGATCAATATCTCTTGTAGGTGATAACTGAACATTTAATTCTTCATCTGATTCTTCTCCAGCCATCTTTGCCACTGTTCCCGCTATTTCTAGCAAGGACTCGTCTGTAGGAGATTTATAACCTTATTTTTCTTCTTGTTGTGCATCAGACACATTTTTAGGACTAGAGCTTTCACTGGATTCTTCAGAACTACTGGACTCATCATCAGTAGTCTGATCAGTTTCAGTTAGGAGGCTAGAATCCCTTTCTGCAGATTGGCATCTTCCTGAGAATCATCATCATCATCATTCTTTTTGAAATTTCCACCAGCTGTGGCTTCCTCCCAGTAGCTATTTCTTATCAGTGCATATCCCTGATTCAAAAATTCTTCGATATTGATTATCTTTGATAGACTTGTAAGGTTGTATAAATCAAATACCCATTTTTCAGTAGCTTCCATTTCTACTAGCTGATTCCTTTGATTTGCAATGGAATAGAATTTCTAGGATTGATATTTGCGCAATCGTTCATAATCAGCTGACATTAACTCTCCATGATCAGTTAATGATTTTGATTGAGTGACAAACTCCCTTGATTCTCTTATGACATCTTGACCACTTTCTAGAACAACATCTTCAGTTTGCATAAGATCAATTCTTGCAACATCATCAGTGTGTATAAGATCAGTTCTTGCAACATCATCAGTTTGCACAGTATCAGTTCTGCTGATTCCTCTCTCAGTAGTGATTGGGATTTCTGACGACTCTTTTTCAATGACTGAGACTGAGATTGTCGGCTCAGTATCCAAAACTTTTTCACTTACAATTTCTTCAGCAGCTTGTTTTTCAGTAGGCTCAAGTTCCAATTCAGTACCTGGAACTTCTTTCATTGTTGGGTCAATGAGTTCTTCTTCATTGACTTGCTCATGCAAGTTAATGATTTTAGTTGATGTTGAGTCTACTTCGGTTCCTTTTTCCACAGATTGAGAAGCTGAAAATCCTTTGGCTGATTCTTCAAATTCTAAACTGGAAAAGGATCTCTGGGGGGTAGATCTGGATTTTGAAAGTAACGAAAGCATTTCCAACGTTGTTTTATCGATCAGTCTTTCATCACTGTCAGAATCTTCATCATCATGTTCAATTCTCAGGGTCTGTTCCCCCTGAGTCTCAGCTTCCTTCTGTAATTCAGTTTTAACATTCTGTTTTTTGTTGACAACTTCAGTTTCCTTTGTCATCTCAAGTTCTTGTGAATGTGAAGCTGGTTCTTGAATGGGTAACGCTTCAGTTACTGGAGTTAGAGTAGACTGAGCAAGAATAACTTTAGTTCGTTCTGTCTGTGCTGATCCTTCAGCAATTGTTGTTTCAATTATTGGTGAAACAAGATCAGATTTATTTTTCTCTAAATCTTCCAATTGTTTTCTTCTCTTGCTTAATTCTTCAATCTGTTCCATGACTTCATCTCCAGTTATAGGTTTCTTCGATTTTATGCTTTTCTTCTTCTTAGGTTCACTTACAGAACCCTCAGCTTTCATTTTTCCGGCTTTTTCTTCCTTAATAACAATCTTTCAATCAGCAACTGATGTTTCTTTCCTCTTTGCGATTCCGAAATGGTCGATTATTCGTTGGACCACTAAGGCAAGAGTCTTCTTGCGATAGAAACGACCTTTCTTGACATCGGTCTTCTTCTTGGGTAAGTCAGTTGATTGTACCACTAATTGATCAAATAGATATCTTTTCCAATTAAAACTTTCTCCAAACCAAATTACATAAAGTAAATCCAACTTTGCTCCAGATAGATTGCTAAAGTTTCCTGCATTTCCAATTATGCAGTTTGCCAACATTTTTGAGAGAAAATTGAATTCTGGTTTGAGTAGACTTTTGCTCCCGGTTTGTGAAACTGCGGATTCTGCATCAATTGCTATATCTTTCCATAGTTTTTCCTTTTGTTCTTTGGTCTACTTGATGGCTGCTATTCCTCCAGATTTGTCAAACCCAAAGATTTCAGCAACTAGATCTTCGGTGACCTTGATATGCTTATCATTGACAGTAGTGGCATAGGTGTGTGTGTCTTCTCCTTCTATAGTTGTATTTCCAAATTCGTAGAAGTCTCCAATGCTTTCCAGACATACACTTTTCAGATCAACGTTGAAGGCATCATCCAGTCCTTTGATTTGTTTAATTTTTGCTGCAATTGTTTTGGCTAAAGTTTGATCAGTGTATTTTGCTATAAACTGGTCAAAAGATATAATCATTCCGGGTTCAACACGAGTGAAAGCCATTTTTTTCTGGATTTGATTGAGAATTTGAAAATTTGAAGATTGAGAAAGCAAATTCAAAATTCGAGTGTACATAATTATAAAAGAAAATTCTGGGTTATTTATAATTTGAAGAAAAGGTAGTTATGAATTTGGTGGAACTCAAAACGTCTTGTCATAAATGTTTTGAGATTGCGAAAAGATGGATGAGTGGAAAATATGGACGGTTTAGATTGAGAAGGACCACGTCTTTTCTTGACATCTGTAGAAGACTGCAGTGAGTAAGGTAGATGAGGTGTATCTACAGCTATATACGTTCAGTCTTGTCCTTATACTGAATTCAAAAACTCAGTTGTGAACAAAACTCAATTTTTCGGCTTCCAGTTACCAATATTTTCTTGCAAAACAAGTTTAGACATTTTTTGTACCCATATCTGTTTGGGTCCTAACTGGTTAGTTTTTGATGATACAATTTTATTTTTGACTTTATACATATCTTGATATTTTGATTGAGTAAAGTCAGTTTTCACAAGCTTTTCCTGTTTTGTCCAGACAGATTTTGGTTTATTCAGTTTGTGAAACTGTTGTGAAGTTCATTCCAATCTTCATCAGTGGGAAATAGTCTTCCTTTCCCTCTGAGTATATCATTCCATGAATGATCTTCATTTTTGAATGGATATGGTTTGAAGATTTTTCTTGCCGATCTTTGATCAGTTCTGCCTTTTTCAGCCTTTTGAATCTTTCTGTAAAATCTGTTGGCTTGGTGCATTTTACCAACTAATTTTTCAGTTCTCTCAGTTTTTGCATTGGGCTGTGCTGAGTTTGTGTCAGTTCTAATAATTTTATCAGTTTTCTGAGTTCCTGACCATTGTGTAGTCACAATTTTAATGCAATTGAGCATGATCTGAACTTAGAATTATTCTGATTAACAAATCCTAAACCAGATTTGTCTCTATAAGGTTTTCCAGGTTTGAACTGAACACTGGGAATTGGATCAACTGATGATTCGGTGACGTTTATTACTTCTGTCAGTTCATCAGTTGGTCGAATTACCTTGGTTTCATTATTAGTCTTGATTAAATTGATCTCAGCATTCAATCTCGAAATTTCAGATTTCAACAACTTTTTCTCCTTTTTGACATCCTCATAATTCTTTTGGATTACCTCTAATTCCTTTATGAGTATGTCCAAGGATTTATTGAAATCTTCATTTTTCTGATTGTTCATGGCAGTGTGAGTGTTAGATGTAGATGCAATTACCTCCTGATTTTTTATGGATAGGTTTTCTGTTGAGGAATCATCATCAATTAAAACTTGCTTCCCTTTTTCATTAGCATTTGCCTGTGCTGCTCCTAGCAGTATGATTTCCTCATCACTTTCACCTCCATAAGTCATGGGTAGTATAGAATCTCTGGCCTTTGCAACGGATGGATCTTCAGTAATGTTTTCAGTCAACTTTTCTTCTATATAATCAACTACTCGTAGCCATTCTTTTTCGGCTTCTTCTGAAAGATCACTTAGGGATGGGAATCCTCTTGATTCATCTTTAGATGCGTTAAAGTCAATATCTTCATCATAACTTAAACGAGGTTCCGGATTTGTGTGAGAGGTTGTAGTACTGAATCTTTCAAATACTAGATCCTGAATTTCATAAACAACATTCGGCAAATAGTCAGTCAGGGGGTTATTCAGCCAACTTCTAATTCTAGATGTATCCATTTAATTTCATTAAAGTATTTCTACGACTGATACAGTAAGGGGTCTTCAACAACTGGTTTGTAAGATATCCTTGAATCACTTCCAAATGGAAGAACTGCTCTGATACCAATTGTTGGTCCCTTGGAAAGGCTAACACAAGTTTAGAGGGGGGTGAATAAACTTGTCACCAAAAACTTTCTCAAAACTGAAAGTACCCCAGGAACTGAGTTTCTCTCGAAACCCAAACTAACGCCCAGTTCTAGTTTTGTTCATGTCCCTTAACTTGTGTGGAGTTCAGCTAACTCAACTGAGTATAAGTCAATACTGAATTATTCTTAATCTAGTTAACTGGCAGCGGATAGAACTAGCCTTAATATAACAAACAGTCTGTTGACTTGGTTTTAACGCGAGAACTAGATAATTAAAGCTGTAATGAAGTAAATGAATGCATGAAATAAGTAAACAAGAATTATAGAGGTTCCAGGTGGTGTAATCATGTACGTCCTCTTTTCCCCTGTGATGCAGAGGAAAATTCCACTAGAACTTCTTTGAGATGGCTCGTTTACAAAAAGTTCTAAACTGATACTCCTTGACTAATCCCTTGCTTCACTATCTAAACGCTTTTAGAACAGGAAGGATTGCTGCTCTTCAATTGTTTGAAACACTGGTCCTTGAAGGGTAGAATTGTCTCTTCACCAGCTCATTACAAACACAGTCTTCCTGACTGCACTCAACTGTCCTTCACACACCTTCTTGGTGTTTCACATTCTATACCTTTGATGAAATCAAAGTTGAGACCTGAGTCAATAACTATGATTCAATTGTGATTTGAGCTTTTCTTCTGGATAATTAAATTTTGCACGGCTCTATTTTTCTTCAAATGATAGATCTTGACTTTGCTTGAATGTGCTTGGACACTTGAAGAAATTTCTTGATCTTGCAATTAAGTACTTAGCAGGAATTCTTTCAAAATTGGTTTTCCCCCTTAATTAGATCTTTTAATTAAATCTGTTTTTAATTCCTCCTGAACACCCTTCTTGTTGTTGTAGAAGTAGTCTATTTATAGGGGTTTATTCACCGTTCATCCTGCTTGAATCTTGTAACGGCTATATTTTGTGACCGTTCTGATTTGTCAGTAATTTATCCAATAAGATTGCTTCATATGTAACGTTCGACTGTACTATCAGTTTATTGGATGACTAATATGTAAAACTGAGTTTATCACATGTCAGTTTCTTGACTGACATGGAGTGTTGACTGAGATTTTAATCTTCTTCAAATATCAGTAGTCCAGTTTTTCATTTGATTATAATTGACTTAATCAGAGTACACCATGACTCATTATCTTCTAAGAATTCATTGTCCTTTTGATTCTTAGGTCTGCGTAAAAGATCCATAAAGTCAGTTCAGGTCACCACAATCTTGCCTGAAGTCTAAATTTACGGTCTCAACATTGTCTTCATAACTGAGTTTGAACCCTCGGTTCTTCAATCTTCTATAACTGAGTCTTCAATCTCCTGTGTGAATATCTCCAATAACTTGTTCTTCAGGATGGTCCTTTAGCCAATTTAGATCTGGTTGAAGTTGTTCTTCACCTGGTGCTTCCATGCCTTCATGCTGAGCGTGAACTTCAACTTCAGGTGCTTCTTCTGTTGTATTGATATGTGTCTCCTCTTGATTTTCAAAGTGATGATTCAGGATAGTAGCTGGTATGGTTGCATTTGTATAGATTTCCTTCTGTGCTGCTTTCTCTTCTTGGTCTTGAAGATCTTCACCATTTGTATTTGGTTCATCAAAAACCACATGTATTGATTCTTCAATCACCAATGTTCTTTTATTGAGTACTCTGAACGCTTTGTTGGTGTCTGAGTATCCCATGAAGATTGCTTCATCAGCCTTCTCATCAAAGGTATGCAGCTGGTTCCTGTTTAAGACAAAACATTTTGATCCAAACATATGAAAATATAAGATATTGGGTTTTCTTCCATTCCATATTTCATATAGAGTCTTTCCATGATATTTGTTGATGATTGATCTGTTTTGTGTATGACATGCTGTGTTTGCTACTTCAGCCCAAAATCTCTTTGGCAAGCATGCTTCAGCAATCATTGTTCTAACTGCTTCTTTGAGAGTTATGTTTCTTCTTTCTGCTACACCATTTTGTTGTGGAGTGCCTGCTGCAGATAGTTGATGTAGTACTCCATTTTCTTCACAGTAGGTTCTGATGATTTCATTTAGAAATTCAGTGCCTCTGTCTGATCTGATCTTTATGATCTTTAGTTATTTCTTATTTTGGAGTCTTCTCAGCAAATCTGGCAGCTTTTTGAGTGTCTCTTTCTTCTTGTTCATGAAAATGGTCCAGGTGTACTTTGAGAAGTCATCCACCACTACAAGGGTGTATTTCTTACCACTCACACTTACCGGTGTGACTGGTCCAAACAGGTCCATGTGTAACAGATGTAGAACTCTTGTTGTAGATTGATAAGGCTTTGACTTGAACGAACTTTTGATCTGTTTTCCTTTCTGACATGCATCACATAGACTTTCTTTCTTGAATGTGATCTCTCGGCAAACCTTCAACTAACTTGTTCTTTGATAGTTTGTTGATGGTCTTGAAATTCGATGATTTAGCCTTCTCGTGCCAAATCCACTTGTAGATTGTTTGTTTTTGACCAGACGGACATGTTTCGCATTGGTCGTTCTCCGATCCACAACATACATGTTGTCTTGTCTTCTACCCGCAAGAACCACCGTGTTGGTTTGGTTTGTGAATCACTTTGCATCCTTCTTTGTTGAAGTGCACATTGTAGCCTTTGTAACAAAATTGACCGATGCTCATCGATTGAAATTTAGTCCCTTGACATATGCCACATTTTGAATTTTCAAATTGTTCTTGAGTATTATGCCTTCCCCCTTAATCTTGCCAGGGTTTTCTTTGCCTCCAAATGTGACTTTGGGTCCATCAAAAGCCTTGAAGTCAGTGAGCCATTTCTTGTTTCCTGTCATGTGTCTGGAACATCCACTGTCTATGTACCAGACATCCTACAAAACAAATTCATTAAGTTTAGGTACCCAACACTGTTTGGGTCCATACCTGTTAGCAATCATGCCTCCCATACCAAGTGTGTATCCAAAAGGTCTTCTTTTTGGATAATTGAAGTCATCAACTTCATATGTATAAGGCATGGCAGAATAGCTTCTAATATTTTTGCTGAAGGTATTCTGATACTTTTCTCCACCTTTTGGTGCATTTATATCCTTCTTAACTTTCCAATATGCAGTAGGAAACCTTTCCTGCTTCAAGTGTCTAGGAACATATTGATTTTTCTTAACCACATGATGCATTTTGTGGAATGGTTTCCTCTTGTATTTTGGAGGTGCAACATTCCAATCATCCTCTGAAGGGTAAAGTCTGCCTTTACCTTTCAGATGGCTGTTGTTCTTGATTGACTGGAATGAGGATTTAGTCTGCTGTTTCACTACACTAGGTTTTGACTTCACCGGAACAGGATGATCTGTTAGAACTATGGTCTGTCCCTTTCTAAATTTTGATCCATTAATGGTCCTGAATTTATAATTGTGTTGACCATTATTCCTACTTTCATCCTGACTGTTGTAGCCAAGACCAGATCTGGATCCAAACCTTTTTGAGGGTTTGTAAGCTGGTGCTTTTAGTGGTGCAGTGGTTACTTTTACTGGTGAGAAGATTTTCTTAACTGATCTGTCAATGACAGATGTATGATCATCTGCTTTTTGTTGATCATTCAAGTAGGTCTCCTTACTGGTTAATTCAGCTTTTGCTTTATCCAGTTTTTTCTTTAATTTCTTATTTTCTTTTCTTAGATCCTTGCATTCCTTTTCCAGAATTTCATGATTCTTTTCAATTTCATCAAATTTAGTCATGAGATTCTGGACTAGGTCTGCTGTATCTAATGGAAGAGTAGATGATTGTGCAGTGTCAGATGTGGATGTAGATGAAGAGTAAGAGCTAGATGATACCTCAGATTTATCTGATTCTTTAGCCATTAGACATAGGCTTGTTTCTTCAGTGTCTGAACTGTCACTTTCATCTTCATCCAATTCTTTGGTCATGAGGCATATGCATGCTTTCTCCTTTTCTGAGCTGTCTTCTTCATCACTATCATCTGAATCATTATCAGATGATTCTTCATTCTTCTCACTGCTGGATTCTGCCTTGAGTGCCTTCTTGCTTTTTCTATTTTCAAATGCTTTGTATTTCTTCTTTTCATCATCTTTGTCATTTTCTTCAGGGCAATCTGCTTTGAAGTGACCTTTCTTGTTGCAGTTGAAGCATCTGTATTGATTATCCTTCTTCTTCATGTCTCTGCTTGAGCTTGACTTCTTGTTTGATGATGAATTTTTGCTAAACCTGTCAAAGCGTTTAACCAATAAAGCTACCTGTTCTTTAAGTTCATGTGTTTCTTTGCTGATGTAATCGGCAAAGTTACTTTGCTGGGGTGCAACCAGTGCAGTGAGTTTTTGTGTCTCTGCCGGAGCACCATCTTCACCGTTCAATTCAAATTCATGAGCTTTTAATTGGGACATCAGTGTCAGAGTGTCAGTGCTTGCAAAATTTGTTGTTCCTCTGATTACGGATGTTATGATCTTCCATCTTTCAGGTAGTCCTCTCAAGATCTTCAAGCATACTTCTTTTTGAGGATATGTGTGTCCAAGTTGTTGCAGTTCACTGATGATGCTTGAGAATCTGTTGTCCATTTGATCTATGGATTCACCGAGTCTTCATTTTGAAGTTTTCAAACTTCGTTTTGCAACGAGATAATTTTTTTTTCTTTAAGCGCTTCGAGATCCTTCATTTATCAATGATAGCTTGTCCCACATCTCCTTTGTTTTTGCGATCTTTGATTCTCATGAACATGTTGCTATCTAGGGTCTTCAAGATCATGTCTTTTGCAACAAAGTCCAGGTTTGCTCTTCTCCTCCGTCATCCTTGGTCCAATCCTTTTTAGGTTTGTCAATTTCCTTTCCTTGATCTGCCCCTGTGCCTACCACAGTAGTGATTGTGATTGGTACATCATTAATTACATCCCGCATCTCTTCATGAGTTGCTTCAAGATGAGATAGCATTCTTATTTTATATTCATCAAAATTATTAACATAAAAAACAGGTACCTTTGACAAGAAGTTTGAGGAATCCATCAGTGCAAATGAAGATATAAATGTAAATGTATAGAAAACTCATATTTGAAAACTACTTTGAAAATATGTGATCTCCTTGTTACCAGAAATTAGATCTGAACAGGTGAATGACTATAGTGGAGTTTCAAAAAAATTTCTTTTATTTAAAAGCTTTTGGGCAGCGGATAAATCCCTTCTTACTATGTTGTTTTCAAATCAGTTTAGACAATCACAGAATTAAGTTATGGTGTAGGCAAATTAAACAAATGCTGTAAAGTAAATTGCAAAAATTAAATTGACACAAGGCTTATAGTGGTTCAGGGTGGTGTAATCCCTTAATCCACTCTTCTCCTGTGATGATCAGAGGAATTCACTGTTGTTTTCAAAGATACAATAGTATGATTGTCCTTGGCTTCCCAAGCTTCACAATCTACAAGACTATCACTCCTTGACTGCAACAGCTTCAGTGATTCAGTCTTCCTTGCTGCTCCTTGAGATCAAAATCCTTCAACAGCTATCACAGATTCAACTCCTTCTCAGATTGCCTCTGATTCAGTTGATTCAGTTTGATGTGAATGTGATTCACACAATTGGTTAATCAAACTCAGCCCCAAGTATGACTTTGTAGCTCTGATATCTGAGTTGATCACTAGATGTTTCCTTGTAAGTTCAGAGAGAAGGCTTTTCAAATTGACAGAGTTTTCACTTGATTTTTATGTTTTTTGTTCCTCTTTTCTCTCTGTCTGTCAATGCCTTCTATTTATAGCCTTGAATAACCTTGATTTTGAAATTCCGTCTGTTGGCTATATTAATGAGGGAATAATCCTTGATTTTATTCTTGATTCCCCCTTAATTGCATTCTCCTTGATTTCAGTGATCGGATTCTTTCTTCAAACGTATAGCAGAAAATCCGTCCTTGATTGATCCTCTATTGATTGTGCATTTAATGCATGATCTTCTGAATCTTTAACGTATACTAAATCTGATCTGGTAAGTGTTACTTCGCTGTTTTTAGAACGGTCGAGTGATCCTTCTGACTTAGCCGTTTTAGCTTTTCCTTCACCGTTTCGTCTTTACTCAGCCAAAAGTGAGTCTGCTTTGCCGATTCACTGTTTTCTTCTTTGTTTCTGTTTGAGGAGAATCTTTGTACTTCACTGATCTTTGATTGGGGTGAGATCAGTGTACACCATATTTGAATATTAATGTTCATCGCTTGTAGTATAACTTAGACTTGTCCAAGGTCATCACAGACTTCCTTGGTTACCAGTCAGACCTTTAATGTCTGCATTGCTTCTCTGTTTGGTGCTTGGGCGGCTTCACTCGCCGAATATCCGTTTTTGCTTTGGCGTCCTACCACTAGTACAATACTTGTCTGACTCAACTTATACAACATGTCAGACTCTAAGTAAAGACTTATACAGAGAGTTCTAACTTATTTTAGGCTTGCTATAACAGCTGGTATGGCCATCATCAAAACATAATAAAATGTTCCTAACAAGTTTCATGGATGTGCTCTGTTTTTCAGTTTCTTGTAGAATCTCAGTTTGATTAAATCTCAGTTTCTTACTTTCTCAGTTCACAGCCTAGAACTATTACAGTACTTGTCTGATTTAACCTCTACAGATATCAGACTCTATAAAATCCTATACATTAATATCTAGACATCTTTTTGCTTTGCACTATAACATCTAGTTATGACACTTCATCAATGTGGTTAATAACAATAACTGATTAGGCGAAGAATCATCATCAAAACATAAATTTTATTTCCAACAAGAAGTCTTTGTCAAAATTAACTTTGTATCCTATATCACAGAAATGATTGGTGCTGAGTAGATTGTAATACAATCCTTCTACATAAGATACATTCTTGATTGTGAGTCCATTTCTGATCAAGGTACCATAACCTTTGGTGAATCCAGGTTTCTCTTTACTTCCAAAATTAACCTTTGGTCCATCCTTGGCAATAAAATCACTTAGACAGTCCTTGCTCTTTGTCATGTGCCTTGAGCAACCACTGTCAAAGTACCATATATCCTGCAAAACAAATTAAATTACTTTAGGTACCCAACTCTGTTTGGGTCCATAGTGGTCAGTTGTTAGTACAACTCTGGGTATATTTCCGTAAGGTCTTCTCTGGAAATTGTTGCACTTGTTTTCATATATATAGGCCACACTTCCATAATATCTTTTTCTGGATTGTGTCTTATGTATATGATTGTCTCGGATTTTATCTAAGAAAAACAAACAAGTAATAAAAATAATCCGGTTTACCCCAAGTGCAGGGATCGTAGTATAGCAACTAATACCGGAGTCGAATCACAGGGAATCGAGGTTGTTTATCTAGTTTATTAATCTTTCTAAAGATTTGTCACGAAAAACACAAAACAAAACTAAAACTAAAACGAATTCAACACAATAAACTAGACAGAGGGTTGTCAATCCAAAGCCAGGAAATATGATTACGAACTTAAAATAACTAATTCTATTCTATAAACTAAAACGAAAATAAAATTCTAAGCTAGCAACGAAGAACAAGGCACAAAGATTCTTTCAATTAAGTTAACGAGGAACAAGCAATGATCCACCTATTTCGCAACTCTCAATTTCTACCCTAGATCGTTTAGTGAAGATTTAATAAAGATGTGGTTCACCTATCAAAGGTATGAATTTCTACTCTCGTAGATAATTCGCCTATTAATCTTCTATCTTTCGATCTTAAAGATTAACGCTTCCATAACAAGGTGTAAGATTTCTCAATCTAGCAACCTAGAAATTCAACCTAATCAACTCTCGTTATTTTTAGGTTAAAAGTCCAATCTTTAATATGGTGATCTAGGTCTAACAACGATTCTCATCAAACGTTAAACATCAAATAGCAACCATCTCTCAATTTAAATTGCATAATCAATAAAGCACATAATAAAGATACAAACTTTAAATAAAAACTCACAAAACAATCCAAGATTCGAAATCAAAACGCTGCACGATCGGCTACACAAGGCTTGTTCAAATTGCTTAGCCTCTATTCATCGTTGGAATACAAATCATATAAATAAAAAGGAAGATAAAAAGATGTTTATGATGGTGGGAAAACGCAGGTAGGGCGCCCCCAAGGGGCCTGGGGCGTCCAGGGATCGAATTGTGGTGTTTAGGGTTCAGAAAAACGCGATTATTTATAAGTTTCTAGGTCGGTTTAGGCAATGGCGGCGGCTGGACGCCCGTCCAAGGATTCTAGACGCCAGTTTAAAGGGGTGAACGCCCGTCTGGATTGTCGGACGCCCGTCCAAGGTGCATAAATTCATCGAGTCGGGCCGAGCTGGATCAGACGCCCGTCCAATAGGTTTTTGAACGCTCGTCCACAGAAAATCTGAACATCCTGAATCAACTTCTCCTCCTGGACGCCAGTCCACTTCTTCTGGACGCCACTCCACTGGACGGGACCTCAAACGTGCGTCCAGACTTGTAAAGCTTCATTCTACCTTCGACTTGCATCTCCTTCCTTCCATTTAATCTTCAATCAAACATCTTTTCAGCTCATTCCTTGCCATGTAAATGTACCTACAAGGTAATAAAAACGTGCAAAATGTAGAACCATATATCTAGATAGAAAACACCAATAAAACCACGTAATTAGCTCGATTTTGCATTTAAACCAATTTCATATGCATTCTCTCAATAAATCTTTTAAACACTTACTTTTCTATAAAAAGTAATAAAACACGAATGAAATTGCTACGAAATAAAGTCATATAAACCGTAAAAATCACCGTTAACAACTCCCCCACACTTGGCTTTTGCTCGTCCCGAGCAAAACAAAAGAAAACATAGACTTACTCAAGCAATGAACCACATAAAATCCCATATTTCAAATCACAACTGGTCGACTAGCATCAAAAACATACATCCAATGTAATAAACAACTACTCGAATGTGTAGTGTGTGCAAAGCCTTCTTCAACTTCCACCGATTCCACACTTGACAACTAAAGTCAAGCTAACCAACAAATACCCATTTAAGACAGATAATGAATCACCCTGACTATACATACGCCCTACAAAACTACTCTCGTCATGACTAGAGTAATACATGTGTTTTCGAAATCTTTTCAGTTGTACCCAGAGGATATTCCCTACAACATATACCTTGGTCTATACTGGGGATAAGGTAGGTGATAACTAAGTCTTTCATTTATTCATACTACTTTCCTTATGTAAGTTGATTTAATTTATCTTTCACACATAAACACACATCAGAATGAGCTCTTGCCCGTCATAGCAGAATAGGACATTCGAGATATACCCTACCTTACTCAAATCATAAGGCAGCTTCTTTTGACTGTCGTGAGCTTTTGGTCATTGTCTCGGATTTTATCAATGGAAACAACAAGTAATAAAATTTATAAATCCGGTATTCCCCAAGTGTAGGGATCGTAGTATAGTGATTAATACCGGAGTCGATCTCAGGGAATCGGGGTATCTAGTTCATTAATTTTCCAAAGATTGATACCAATTATTTCTAAACCTAAAACTAAAAACGAAAAGAAAACTGGACAGAGGATTGTCAGTCCAAAGCCAGGAAACGATAATTGTGAACTTAAATCTAAAATATAAACTAAAAAGAAAACAATAAACAACTATGAATTTAAACAACGATGATCATGGTGATTAAACAATCGAACAAGTAATTATCCACCGATCCCGCAACCCTTAATTTCCTCTCTAAAGTTGTCTTGTGACGATTTAATTAAAGATGTGGTCCACCTAACAGAGGTATGAATTCCTACTCTCGTAGATAATTCGCCTATCAATCTCTCATCTCTCGATATACAAGATTGACGCTCTCAAACCAAGGTGTAAGATCTATCAATCTAGCAACCTAGATATTCAACCTATCAACTCTCGTTATGTCAAGATTAAAAATCCCATCTTTCCTATGGTGATCTAAGGTTTACACTGACTCTCGTTATAGGGTAAACATCAATAAGAAATACATCTCTCGATATCGATTGCATAACACGTAAGCATAGAAAAAATACAACTTTAATCAAAAATCACAAAACAAACTTAAGATTGAAAAGAAAGAACCTGATGAAACGAATTTAAATAACTTGAACAAATCGTCTAGCCTCCAAATCATCCAGCACAAAGAAAAGCAAAACGGAATAAAACGGAAAAGAAACGACCACCCTCGGCCGGCCAAGCACCAAGGCTCAGCCGGCCGAGGTTACTTGGCTTGAAACTAGGGTTTTCTCAAAGCGGCTGTGTAATAATATATGTCCTAGGGTTGAAAACAGCGCTGGTATTTATAGAAAATAAAGTCGGCTGCTCTAAGTCGGCCGTGGACGCCCGTCCAGAGTGTTGGACGCCCGTCCACTCTGCTTGAAATCTTCGAATCGGGCCAAGTCATGATCAGACGCCCGTCCTGTGTTAAATTGGACGCTCGTCCACTGAAAATATGAACATCTTGAACCAAATTTCTCCTCCTGGAAGCTCGTCCAAGCTTCTGGAAGCCAGTCCAGGCTGGACGGACGGCAAACGCTCGTTCAGTCAGTCTTGCATGCAATTCTTCATTCCAGCACATAACTTGCATCTTCCTTCTCCATTCAAACTCCTTTTATGACATGTTTATGCACCTTCAAAACCACAAAAGACACGCAAAGTGTAAAACCATAGATAATTACCAATAAAATCACAAAATTAGCTCAAGTTTACACTTAAAGACTTTTAAAACTCATTTGCTCAATAATTCGATTAAACCCTTAATTTCTACACAAATAATACGAATATGGAGGAAATCATTATAAAATATAACGTTATAAATCGCATAAAATCACCCTTAACAGTCATCATAGTGGTATAGGACATTCGAGATACGCCCTACCTCACTCCAATCATCGACCAACTTTCGACACACACAATTAATTCATATATTTTTCTTAAAACAACTTTTCCAAAGCACAGTAGTTACGTTTCACTTATCACATTCAGGCTTCGGTCTATTCACGATACTTCCTACTTTAATTCCAACTATGCACATATTACAATTTCCATGACATTAGCACTCAGTGAACGGTCTGATAACCAGAATCAAACATTATCGGTTTAAATGGGTACAGTTTCCAAAGTTCAGCTCGTCATGGAAGAGGCTTACGTGAAAAGAATTCGAGTAAAAGCTTATTTATCAAAGGTCTATGCAAAAATACTAGTCAACCAGCACAAGTATGGGAATATAACAAGTAAGTAAGCCAAACTAAAATCATGCTCGGGACAATTTCAACAAAAAATTTCAAAATTTGTTGAATTTTTTGAAGAATGGTGGTAAGCATAATAAATTAAGCACATTGTAGGTACAACCAATCCCTCCCCCACACTTAAATAACAACATGTCCTCATGTTGTGCAGAATAAGAAAAACTTAGCTGATTTTTCGTTCGAATGTTGCAATTCTGGAAGTGGTCGCGAGTCAGATCCAGAAACGCTTGAAGAAATCAGTAGACTGTGGACCATCCACCGGAAAAATGGCTTCATCTAAAAGCGCACCATCACTATCGCAAATACCCTGCACACATGAAAAACAAAACAAAACGTACCTCGGGGGATAGGGGCACAAAAAGGGAAATATAACATGTCGCAACAGAAAAATTTGATAACAAGATATATAGCACATGATATAATCGCTTCAGACGGAAAAATCACCCACACAGTTAAAACACAGAACATCTAAGCGTCAATTATAAAGCCACAGAGGCTTGACATCCGTATAGGTTCCAACATGTGCATACAGAAATATTAAACTCCAACTGAAAGTGTAAACGCATCTTACAAGATTCATCAATAAATAGCAACGGAAAACCGATAGTAGCTTCCGCTCATGCAAGTTACCTGGCCACAGAAACCGACTCCAAAAACCTAGACGACACAAGACAAAACTAGCCCCCCTTAAAAAACAAAATAATCCAAAAAAAAACTATTCTTATTATTGGGTTGCCTCCCAACAAGCGTCTTTCTTTAGTGTCTTTGGCTAGACACACGTATTATTCAGCCTGGATCAGGCCACTTAATCTTCCTTCCGGCCACTACGTCATGTAAGCTCTGGTCATTAGTGTGGCTACAGAAACAGCATCTCACACATGGGGTCAGGTTCTTTACCGCTTTCCAAACATTCTTAATTTTCCCCATTGCAGACTTCTTCTTCTTCAATCTTCTCTTTAACTGTGCCTCCCGTTTAAACTCCTCCATATCCCAACTACTAGCCAGAACTTCCTCTACTGGACCACTGCCGTCATTCTCAGAAAACAAATCGGGCGAAAACTCGTCAAACTCATTGACTTCAGGAGTACCACACCCGAGGATGTCGAGGAAGTGAACGAAAGGCTTCTCTTTGGGTTGACCGATATAATGCTTACACCTTTGACCATTCACTCTAAACGGCTGGTCACCATGACCTCTTAGTTCTAAAACACCTCCAGGAATGATTTGGAGAATTTCAAAGGGACCGGACCATCGTGTCCTCAGCTTACCAGGGAACAGATGTAACCTCGAATTGTACAATAAAACTTGTTCCCCAACATGGAATTCTCGCTTCTTGATTTTGGCATCGTGAAGGAGTTTTGTCTTTTCCTTACTTATCCCGGCGCTTTCGTAGGCACCGAAGTCTAAATTCGTCTAACTCATGCAACCGTTGCAATCGATGTTTTCCACAAGATTGGGTATCGAAGTTTAAAAACTTCGTGGCCCAATACGCTCTATGCTCTAACTCGATTGGTAAGTGGCATGGTTTGCCATAAACCATTTGATAGGGTGATGTACCCATGGGGGTCTTATAGGCAGTTCGATATGCCCATAGTACATCATCCAACTTTAGACTCCAGTCTTTTCTATGACTGTTCACTGTTTTCTCCAGGATCTTCTTTAAACTTTGGTTGCTTCTTTCAACCTGACCACTAGTCATAGGATGGTATGGTGTGCCAATTTTGTGCCGGACACCATATTTCTCAAGAACTTTCTCCAGAGGTCGGTTGCAAAAGTGCGTTCCCTCATCACTGATTAAGGCGTGGGGACATCCAAATCTCACGAAAATATTTTTCTTCAGGAACTTCATGACTGTTTTATGATCATTGTGAGAAGTGGCTTCAGCCTCCACCCATTTCGATACATAATCCACGCAGACTAAGATGTATTTATTTCCACAAGATGATGGGAATGGTCCCATAAAATCAATGCCCCATACATCAAAGACTTCGCATTCTAGGATGGGTTTCAATGGCATGTCGAAACGCCTTGTTAAAGTGCCGGTTCTTTGACACCTATCACAAGCTTTATAGAAAGCTTCTGTATCTTTAAAGATCGTGGGCCAATAGAAGCCGGATTGAAAGATCTTAGCAACGGTTTTCCAAGGACCAAAGTGACCGCCAGTGGGTCCACTGTGGCATTGCTCAATAATATCACGTTGCTCGGATTCTGGAACACATCTTCTCAGCAAACCATCTTTACAAATCTTGAAGAGGTAAGGTTCATCCCAAACAAATGTTTTCATATCCGAGAAAAAATTCTTCTTCTCCTGATATGAAAGTTTCGGATTTAAGTATTGGGAATGTAAGAAGTTGACGATAGAAGCATACCAAGGAATATCAGGAGTGCACTTGTCTAGATGCGTAACATTCTGGAGAGGAAGGTAAAGGTCTATCCCTTCAGGTTCTTCCTCTTCTTCATCCTTCATTCTAGACATATGATCATCTACTTCGTTTCCACCTTCCTTACCAGTCAGGAGATCAGCCTCCCGACTTCCACTAAACTCTTTATTTTTCAGGGGATCATCCACCTGAGTACTCTCATCCAGAACAGGGAAACCACTAAGTTGAGTGTCGGACCTTACATTCATAGCACTAGCCTTTCCTCCACCATTGTATGTGGATGCATAGATAGATTGAAGTGGATTCTCATAACTTGCATCATAATTGCTATTAGTATTCCATTGGTGGGGTGAATTACCTCCACTGCACTGAGCCTCATAATGGTTTCCACCACAATACGAACATCTCACTTGAACGTTGTTAAATCCATGTCCATAAGAAGTCTCATCAGTTGAGGGTATACGAGCATCAGATCCAAAGACAGATGAATCCATTAAACTTGACACTTCTACTTTTGGGGGACCACTGAATTGAATGCCGGATCCTAAGTTCATGGCATTGTCCTCTTCTCTATCATAAGGAAGTATGAGAGCTAGGTTAATGCCTTGGTCTTGAGCCATTTGCCTGAACCGTCTCTCAAGATTCTTGAGTGTCCTGTTTTGCTCCTCCCAAAAGGAGCTCCATTCAGCTTGGATATCATTCAAGTGCGAGGGGCCTTGAGAGTTTTGAAAGTTCTGTGAGAAAGATTGGCTAGACTGACTATGAAACATAGGATCGGGACTGTTCTGATTTAACCACTGATATTGATTGGAAAAATTGATATTTTGGATCTGATTGAAGTTCGGGTATTGATAGAAATTCGGATTCTGAGAATTGAAACCCTGGTTCTGAAAACTGCTTTGGCCAGAGAACTGATTATTAAATCTCTGATACTGCTGGCCACAGGAAGCATTTACTTCAGCGTTACGTCCACCCATAGGACAGAAACGAGCTATGTGTCCCTCACTGTCACAATTTTGACATATGACTAGATTAAAACTTCCCTGATTGTGGACAGTGCTAACTTGATACGCAGCAGGAGAAAGAAACTGACACTGGCCAACAGCATGGCCAGGTCGACAACATCTTCCACAGAACAGAACTTGTGAGTTCTGTGGGAAAGACGGGGTCTTATTCATAGGATTAAGCGACATTTGAAGAGCTGCCATCTGCAGTTTCAGCATGGCGTTCTGATCTTGCATAATCCCAGTTGATGACATTTTTTTGTTTTTATTTATTTATTTATTTATTTTTATTTTTTATAGAAAAGATAAAGAGACAGAAAAAGAAACGGAAACAGAAACAGAAACCTACCTACGAAAAATTTAAAACAGAAAACAAGAAAACAATAAAAGGGAGAAAAAAGTGTTGAAATCTTCTGAGCCCAAAATGGAAGGGAAAAAAGCAGATTTTGACCTCGAAAACGGTGTCGAACGGCGTCGGAACGAGCTTTCCGAATTGTGGTCCTGCGCGCCAAACGGACACTCGAGCCAAAAGTTACGGCCAAAATACTACCATGTGCCTTAACGATCCCTTTTATCCAAACTAATAACAGAAAATCAGAAAAATTAATAAGCTAGACAACCGTACCGATTCCCCGGCAACGGCGCCAAAAACTTGTCTCGGATTTTATCTAAGCAAAACAAACAAGTAATAAAAATAATCCGGTTTACCCCAAGTGCAGGGATCGTAGTATAGCAACTAATACCGGAGTCGAATCACAGGGAATCGAGGTTGTTTATCTAGTTTATTAATCTTTCTAAAGATTTGTCACGAAAAACACAAAACAAAACTAAAACTAAAACGAACACAATAAACTGGATAGAGGGTTGTCAATCCAAAGCCAGGAAATATGATTACGAACTTAAAATAACTAATTCTATTCTATAAACTAAAACGAAAATAAAATTCTAAGCTAGCAACGAAGAACAAGGCACAAAGATTCTTTCAATTAAGTTAACGAGGAACAAGCAATGATCCACCTATTTCGCAACTCTCAATTTCTACCCTAGATCGTTTAGTGAAGATTTAATAAAGATGTGGTTCACCTATCAAAGGTATGAATTTCTACTCTCGTAGATAATTCGCCTATTAATCTTCTATCTTTCGATCTTAAAGATTAACGCTTCCATAACAAGGTGTAAGATTTCTCAATCTAGCAACCTAGAAATTCAACCTAATCAACTCTCGTTATTTTTAGGTTAAAAGTCCAATCTTTAATATGGTGATCTAGGTCTAACAACGATTCTCATCAAACGTTAAACATCAAATAGCAACCATCTCTCGATTTAAATTGCATAATCAATAAAGCACATAATAAAGATACAAACTTTAAATAAAAACTCACAAAACAATCCATGATTCGAAATCAAAACGCTGCACGATCGGCTTCACAAGGCTTGTTCAAATTGCTTAGCCTCTATTCATCGTTGGAATACAAATCATATAAATAAAAAAGAAGATAAAAAGATGTTTATGATGGTGGGAAAACGCAGGTAGGGCGCCCCCAAGGGGCCTGGGGCGTCCAGGGATCGAATTGTGGTGTTTAGGGTTCAGAAAAACGCTATTATTTATAAGTTTCTAGGTCGGTTTAGGCAATGGCGGCGGCTGGACGCCCGTCCAAGGATTCTGGACGCCGGTTTAAAGGGGTGAACGCCCGTCTGGATTGTCGGACGCCCGTCCAAGGTGCATAAATTCATCGAGTCGGGCCGAGCTGGATCAGACGCCCGTCCAATAGGTTTTTGAACGCTCGTCCACAGAAAATCTGAACATCCTGAATCAACTTCTCCTCCTGGACGCCAGTCCACTTCTTCTGGACGCCAGTCCACTGGACGGGACCTCAAACGTGCGTCCAGACTTGTAAAGATTCATTCTACCTTCGACTTGCAACTCCTTCCTTCCATTTAATCTTCAATCAAACATCTTTTCAGCTCATTCCTTGCCATGTAAATGTACCTACAAGGTAATAAAAACGTGCAAAATGTAGAACCATATATCTAGATAGAAAACACCAATAAAACCACGTAATTAGCTCAATTTTGCATTTAAACCAATTTCATATGCATTCTCTCAATAAATCCTTTAAACACTTACTTTTCTATAAAAAGTAATAAAACACGAAGGAAATTGCTACGAAATAAAGTCATATAAACCGTAAAAATCACCGTTAACAATGATTTCTCAGGTCTTCTGGTTCACTCTGATTTCCAAAGTGTTTCAATTATTAAAAGTTGAATAATAACCATCATTGAGGTCTGTACAGACCTTTGTACTGGGACTTTTGCTAAGAACTGAAATTAGCTCTCTGCTGAGTTTTGGACTGAAACTTGTGATACGTTTTCTGTATGGAATGATTGTTCTTATCAGTTTTATAGTAGATGCAGTAAAATTCCAATCATCATCAGTGGGATATATTCTTCCTTTCCCCTTGGATGTGTGAATCTTTGAATGGTTGACATTCTAAGATTTACCGTGATTGTAATTTTTCTGATTCTTGACTTGATCAGTTTTTGTGGATCTGACACTTGATCTACCATTTCAATTTCCTTGAGATACAACTGATCTACCATTTGGTTTACCTTTGTTGGTATATATAGTTGTCTTCTTAGATAACCGATTTATCCTATGTGATACTGACTTTGCTGGTTTAGCAATTTTCGTAGTTTGTGGAAGTTGCTCAGTTACAAACTTAATACCAGTTTTGATACTAGGTTCAGCAGCTTTGCTAGTTCTTTCTTTAAAAGATTGTTGTGTATCAAATCCTAAGCCTGTTTTGTCTTCATATGGATTTCCTCATTTCAATCCAGTAGTTGAACTTGATTGAGCAAAAGATTCGTTGCTGCTTCTAATGCAGTAGGCTGATGCTGATTCTTTTCTTTATCAGTTTTAGTCAGTTTCATCATACTCAGTTCGGACATCAATCTTTCAACTTCAAGAATTAGAGTTAATTTCTCAGCTGTAATTGATTTATAACTAGCTTGAATAGTTACTAGCTGATTCATCAATTCGTCAAGTGTTTCCTCTAATTCTAGATTTTTTGGATTGGAGTCAGCAGTCGAAGAACATGCATTTTGCATGGAAATCTGAGCTAAAGAGTATTTTGAGTTAGATTCGCATACCTCATTTGGACTTTCCATGTAAGCCATTAAAGTTGTGTCATCTGATAATCTTTCAGTACCAGCTTCATAGTCTGACTCATCTCCGGCTAAGAGTTCTTTTCAACTAGTTCTTCGTTGCTGAGTCTTCTTGGTCAATTCTGGACATTCATCTTTGTAATGTCCAGGCTTCTTACAGTTGAAGCAAAGATATTCATCGTATTTCTTCTTTTCAGGAGTCCTCTTGATGAACTTCTGAGTGACTGGATGTCCACTCTTCATCCTTCGAATTATGTTCATCATTAGAGCCATCTATTCCTCCATCTAATATAATTGCTGAAGATTGCTAGATGAGGTTTCTTGGTTATCATTTGATGCTGCTGCTGCAAGAGCTGTTGTTTTAGGTTCCTCCATGGCTTTTATTAGAGCCGTTGTCATTGTGAAATCTTCATTGAATTCGTAAGCTTTGAGATCTGAGAAGATTTTGAATGAATCTTCTATGTCAAGTCTTCTTGATTCTTCCATTGTTGTGACCTTCATCTTCCAGCACATTGGTAAGGCCTCCAAAAACTAGTGTTGATTTCTTTCTTGGTGTACTCAATTTTGAGTAAAGCCAATTCATCCATGATAGCGTTGAATCGTGTTTCCATCTGATCAATATTTTCGCCTGACTTCATCTTGAAATTCTCAAACATCTGTTTTGCTATTGATATCTTATTCTCCTTAATCAAATCAGTTCCTTCGCCAACTAACTGAAGTCTTTCCCACATCTCTTTTGTAGTAGTACAATGCTTGACTTTCAGGTACATGTTTCTACAAGAGTTCTGAGTATGATATACATGGCGACATTGTTCAGATTGTTTCTCTTTCGTTCATCACTGGTCCATTCAGCTTTAGGCTTGGGAACTTTAACTTGATTTCCATCAAAAGTTTGCATGTGAGTAATCTGGATAGGTCCATCAGTGAGTAAATCAATCATCTCATCATGAGAAGCCGCTAGAAAAGTCTGCAAACGACGTCTATATTCATCAAATCTATCCATGTTGCACATTAGAATTTGTCTGGCATACTGATTGTTATCCATTGTGATAGAGTGAAAACAGATTATGTGAGAACTAAAAACTGAGCTTTCTAAAAAGAACAACTAAAGGTGATTTAGAGCAAATGAGCTTTCAACAATGGCTTGTCAAAGAAACACTGCTCCGATACCAATTGTTGGTCCCACGGAAAGGCTAACACAAGTTTACAGGGGGGGTGAATAAACTTGTCCCTACAAGACTGGATTTTAAACAAATAAAAGTTCAGTTATAGCTTGTGTGGAGTTAAGCTGACTGAGCTGAGTTTATGTCAAACTGACTTAAGCAAAACTGAGTCAACCGGCAGTGGATATATTTCTAGCCTTTTTCTTGATCATGTTATTCTATGCGAAAGCTGAGTCGGCTAAACTTAATTCAAGTGAATGTCAGTTTGTGAACTGTGAGGTGTATAACAATGAATTCTCAGAATGCTGTAGATAAATGTTACGTAAATAAATAAATGCGTAAAGTAAATGAGGCAAATATTATAGAGGTTCCAGGTGGTGTAATCATGTCAATCCTCTCTTCCCTTGTGGTGTAGGAGGAAAATTACACTAGAATTTCTTCAGATGAGCTGTTACAAAAAGTCCTAAACAATAGTCCATGGCTAATCCTAGCTTCACTATCTAAACAGTTGTAGAACCGGTAGAATTGCTGCTCTTCAATTGCTTGAACACTGGTCTTTGAAGGGTTATGTATGCCTCTTCACCACCTACCACCACCAACACAGTCTACCCGACTGCTATGACAACTGTCCTTGGCAAAACCTTCCCGGTTTTCTTCACAATCTAAACCTTTGATTAAGAATCAAAGTTGGGCTGAGAATCAATGAATTGATTCTTGTTTGTGGTTCTTCAAAGTGTCTGAATCTGGATAAGTTCTGTGTAGCTAGAACACTTGAAGAAATGCTTGATATGATCTTGTTATAGTGTAGAGATGATAGCAATTCGAATAAGAAGACTAATGCATAAAATGCTTGTTCATCTTAATGATTCTCTGTTGTTTTTCCTTGGTGCAAAGTCCTCTATTTATAGTGTATGGTCCAACGTTCATCTTGTTTGATTTCGAATTGTATCAACGTCTGTCTTGTAACGACTATATTTTGTGACCGTTCTAATGTGTCAGTATTTCATCCAATAAAATTGCTTCCTTTCTAACGTTCGGTTGTACTATCAGTTGTTGGATGTCTGACTTATAAAACTGAGTTTCCAAATTATTTTTATCATGTGTTTATCGTTGTCAGTTTGTTGACTGATTTGGAGCATTAACTGAGATTTTACTCTTCTTCAAATATCAGTACTCCAGTTTTCAACTGATTATAATTGACTTAATCAGAGTACACCATAAACAAATATCTTCTAAGAGTTCATTGTCCTTATGATTCATAGGTCTTCATACAAGATCCATAAAGTTAGTTCAGGTCACCACAAACTTGCCTAAGTCTAACTTTATAGTCTCGACTTGTGATCTTCATAACTTAGTTTGAGCCCTCAGTCCTTCAATCTTCAATAACTAAGTCTGTGACCCTCAGTTCTTTATGAACTCAGTTTGAACCCTTAGTTTTTCTATCTTCTAGATAAGCCAACCGAGTTTGTGTCCCTCAGCGAACTTACCTTCTTCAGTTCCATAATGGTGTAGTCTGAGTCAGTTTGTTCATTTTGATGATTTCTAGTTTTCTAAGTGACTTCCAGTTTTCAGTTTCACGACACACTAACTATTACAGAGTTTGTCTGATGTAACCTATACAAATATCAGACTCTAGTAAAACCTATACATTCAGTTCTAGACATCTTTTAGCTTTTCCCTATAACAGCTAGCTTCAACACTTTATCAATGAGGTTAAGATAATACTTTGAATAAATATGATGAATTATCATCAAAACATAATTTTTATTTCCAACACATACAAAATAACGAGCTCTATTTTGATGTAGTACCCAGAAATCTTGAATGTGCACAATGTTATGACCAAAATAACGGAATGGTAGTAACCAAAATAACAAACTTGACCTTGGCTCTTTTCTTAACGTGAAAATGCTAAGAGTGTTGATTTCTCAAGAGCAAACTCAATAGATTCACGTGTCCTTAGTCCTTTTGTGGATGAACAGTTTGCAAACAACCAATCAAAAGATCTGAAATGAAGTTTCCTGCCAGGAAACATACAATGCCAACTCCGATGAGTTTCTTTATGCAAAAGTCATGAAAGAGGTGATGATTCAAATGCAAACTCGTGTTTCTGAATAGGAAATTGATGAGGTTACCTTGTTTTGAGATGATTTTGGGACTGAGTTAGATATTTGAACGTGTGCAAGCCAAAGCTGAGTGATTTTTGATGAAGAAACCGTGAGGGTGGCCTGGGAAAGATGGAGCTCTTCCTGGGGCTTCCGTAAATCCTGCAAACTATGGGTGAGTTGTACGCCGGAAACAAGCAGAAAACCTTGATTTTCCCGGTAACGGAGCCAACTAATAGCGTCGAAATTATCACGGGTGTTCAGCGGTGGATTTGAGATGGATATCTAGATATGAAAACGTTGTGAAGATGGTGGCTCACGGAGGAGCTATATGGTTGTGTGGAGGTGAGTGTGGTGGTGATGCTTAATTAAAAAGAACAGCAAATTGGATAGAGTTTTGCCTTGCTTTGCATATATTTAGCTTAGTTTATGATTTGTACATGGAGCCCTATTTATAGGATGAGAACCAACTAAGTTCAACATAATCACAACTAAGGACATAGTACAACTAAATCAGCGGTGGTTGGTCAGGCTGCACTAGAGCAATGGCGGCACGGATCCTTGAGCTTTCGTTGTTTGTCCCTATCCGGCTGGTTGTGTCGTCGGTCCATATTCTCCAGTTGTTCGGGTAACGGATCTCTGTCGGATCCCTAACCCTTTTACTCATTATGGGCTTATGGTCAAACCACATTACAAGAGCAAGAACACGTCTCGAGGTGGGGCCTGGTAGTATATATTTTTTCTAGCCCCCGTTCTCCCATACTTAGTAGGTCTAATCGGGTCACCATTCGGGTCGGCGGGCCGGAGCGCGGAACCATCCTATCAAGCTGCTTAGCTATTCACTCCACTTGTATGTCACCGTCTTCCAGCTGATTTACTTAATTGGATTATTTTACAAAGAAGCTTCATCAAATGCTATTGTTCCTAACAATCAGTTGAGTGTACTTCGTTAATCTAGTGGTTGGCCTGCCATGTGAGCTAACCCAAAATGGCAAAGGTCAACCCCGTTCATGAAATCACTCAATTGGTTACTCTAGTTAGCGGCTCTCCAGTTGATGTAGCTTATTCCAATTCTATCATCCCTAGCTCGGCCCTTAATTTACAAAATCTTTCATGACTGATTTGTTGAAATAGTGTCCTAAACCCAATCGGGTTGGACCGGGTCGGATCATTTCTACTATTTCTTTATGTTTATACATATATTAAAAAGCTATTCTATTGTCATATATATGTTCTTTTTAAAGAACCAATTATGAATTGTTATATGATAACGTCCCTAGTATTAAATTGTGGTAGAGAAACCATGATAGGTGATTATAGTTGATGAGATCTCTAATTACTTTGAAAAGCATAAAGATTTAAACAAACTTAAACTAAAAAGAAAAGTATGACTGAAACTTGATTTATCATTAGAATAAAAAAACTGATCTGATTACAATAGGTTGTTTTTAGAGCTAAGCTTCTAAGTTTGTTGTGTAATTTTCATAAATAGTCTTTCCTTATCATACAACCTATATTCTTCTTCTTTGGCTATACCTTCTTTGGTAAACATGTTGTAGCCAACTTGGCTTGTATCTTTCCATTTTCTCCATTAGAGCTAGCTTAGGAAGATCATCATTGTCCATGTAGTGTTTTTCAAATTCATGAATATCGACCTTCATTTCATCTCTTTTATCTTTGATTCCAAGCCTTTCTTCCATCTTTATGAACTTCTTCTGTTCCCTTATCTTGTTGGAATAAAACTTGTTTGACAGGAATGTTACCAAAGATTCTTCAAAACTCTTATGCTTGTATCCGGTCTTCAGATGATTGAAGTCTTTCTGAAAATCCATCCATAGATCATTTGAGAGAGCTGCCCTCTTTTCACCATGTTCTTTGTATTTTACGATAAGCACTTCTTCACTTAACTCAATGATATCTCTAATGTTTAAGGTTGATTTCTCTGTATCACTTTTCAACTTTTGTATCTTAGCTTCAAGTTTTAGCTTTTCTTCTTCTACTTCCCCTTTTTCGGCATCATATAACTGTTTACTAACTCATGGGTGAGCCATAAAATCTCTGATTGAGGTGCCATTCTGCTTGAACACGTATCTCTCAATCTTCATGTGTTGCTCTCTCCAAATTTTCTTTTAGTTGGAGTATCTCTGAAGCTGAGCTTGTTTTAACTTTGTTGATCTTTTCCAAGTGTGAATTTACAGTTACGCCAGTCTTCTTCCGGTAGTCTAGATATCATGAAATATTGGATATAAGACCATTCTAATCTTTTTTCTGAGTAAGAAGGCTATCCAAAGTTGTTTGTATCTTTCTTAAATCATCTGCTGTTAGAAACTCAATTGGATTATCAGCTTCCTTGATTGTTGAATGAGCACGAGGATCTAATATCATTAGAGCTTGCCCACCGTCCTCGGTTTTCTTTTGATAGTCTATTGTTTGTGACCCAACTTGCAATTCTTCTTTTTGCTAAACTGATTGTCCTAGATTGTAAGTTTTAGTTTCAGTCTGTTTCTCTAAAACGGTCTTAACCTCTATTTGCTCATTTTTTGATTGAGTTGACTGAACTAACTCTGTCAATTTCCTAGATTTGTCATCCTTGTCTTCATCATCATCCTTTTTCATTCTATCCTTAGGTTATGATGAATCGTCTGACTTCTTCTTCTTTCCAGTAGTTTGTAGCATCTTGTCAAAAACTCCTCAATGGGAAATAATTCATACAAATTCTCTACTTCAAGATTTTCCATAAACCATTCCTCTTCAGTTTTCAATGCTTCTCTGAATGATTCCTGATTACTAATAGTGTTCAGCTTCATCTTCATGAGGTAATGGAACTTTCATGTTTGGGTAGTTCCTCGGTTTTAGTCTGTTGAGATCTTGGGTGAGTTCTCGACTGAGTCCTTGAATGAGATTTATGGTATGTTCTTTGTTGAGAATGATTCTTCATTATAGCTTAGAAATAGGTTCTAAGAAGTTCAAATCATCATCAGAAGGAAACAACCTACCTTTCCCTCTAAGTTTGTTATCCTTAAATGGTTAATGTTGGGTATACAACCCTCTGCCCGCCTGTGTGCATTCGACCCATGGCGCTATGAAGGTGTGGTATAAGGAAATAAAATAGCACCTTTACTAAAACCAATTGGTGTTAGTAAAGGTGCTACTTTATTTCCTTATACCACACCTTCACAGCGCTAGGGGTCGAATGCACACAGGCGTGCAGAGTGCTGTATACCCAACAATCTCCCCCCAACACCTGCTACCCACTCAACCATGGTTTAACACATAATGTTGTTACGGGGATTCGAACCCATGACCTGCTCTGCTACCAGTTTTTAGGATCAAGCACTTACCGTTGTACTAAAACCAATTTGGTCCCTTGGAAAGGCTAACACAAGTTTAGAGGGGGGGTGAATAAACTTGTCACCAAAAACTTTCCTAAAACTGAAATACCCTAGGAACTGAGTTTTTAGCAAACTCAAACTGATGCTCGAACTTAGTTTTGTTCCTGTCCCTAACTTGTGCGGAGTTTAGCTAACTCAACTGAGTACAAGTCAATACTGACTTATATTTAGTCTAGTTAACTGGCAGCGGATAAAGACAAGCCTTTATAAAATATAAGTTAACAAATAGCTTATTTACTTGACTTTGGAACAGATACTAGATAAATACAATCATAATAAAGTAAATAAATGCGTAAAGTAAATAAACAAGAATTATAGAGGTTCCAGGTGGTGTAATCCTGTACGTCCTCTCTTCCCCTGTGATGTGGAGGAAAATTCCACTAGAAATTCTTTGAGATTGGCCGGTTACAAAGAGTCCTAAACTGATAGTCCTTGACTAATCCATAGCTTCACTATCTAAAAACTTGTAGAACATGTAGAATTGATGTTCTTCAATTGTTTGAAACACTTGTCCTTGGAGGGTTGAATTGCCTCTTCCCCAGCTCAACACAACCACAATCTTCCTGAATGCTCTCAATCTGTCCTTCACACCTTCTTGGTGTTTCACAGTCTAAACCTTTGATAAAATCAAAGTTGAGACTTGAATCAATAACTATGATTCAATTGTGAATTGAGCTTTTCTTCTAGATGAGTAAATTATGCTCGGCTATGTACTTCTTCAAATGAGTGATCTTGATTTTCCTTGAATGTTTAAGAATCACTTGAAGAAATTTCTTGATCTTGCAATAAAGTATTTAACATGAATTCTTTTGAAATTGGTTTCCCCTTTAATTTTATCTTCCTTGACTAGATTGATTCTTTTTAATTCTTCCTGCTCTTTTCTTTTTCACCCCCTTTTTTTGTTGTTGTAGAAGTAGTCTATTTATAGGGGTTCATCTAACGTTCATCCTGCTTGAATCTTGTTACGGATATATTTTCTGACCGTTCTGATCTGTCAGTAGTTTATCCAATAAAATCGCTTTCTCTATAACGTTCGACTGTACTATCAGCTTGTTGGATGACTGACATATAAAACTGAGTTTCCTTATCAGTTTCATATTGAGTTTATGGCTTGTTAGTTTCTTGACTGACTTGGAGCATTAACTGAGATTTTACACTTCTTCAAATATCAGTACTCCAGTTTACATCTGATTATAATTGACTTAATCAGAGTACACCATAAGCAAATAACTTCTAAGAATTCATTGTCCTTATGAATCTTAGGTCTTCATACAAGATCCATAAAGTCTGTTCAGGTCACCACAATTTTGCCTGAAGTCTAACTTCAAAGTCTCGACTTGTAATCTTCATAACTGAATTTGAACCCTCAGTTCTTCAGTCTTCAATAATTGAGTTTGAACCCTAAGTTCATCAGTCTTCAATAGCTGAGTTTGAACCCTCACTTCTTCAGTCTTCTAGATAAGCCAACTGATTCTGTGTCCCTCAGCGAACATATCTTCTTCAGTTTTACGTTGGTGTGCTCTGCTTTAACTGAATTCCAGTTTCTCGCTAATTCAGTTTCTTGTTTACTCAGTTTCTTGTTATCTCAGTTCGCGACCTAGAAATATTATAGTGTTTGTCTGATTTAACTTATACAAATATCAGACTCTATTAATTCCTATACATTGACATCTAGACATCTTTTTGCTTTGCACTATAACAGCTAGTTATGACACTTCATCAACGGGGTTTAGCATCAAGACTAAATAAGTGATGAATCATCATCAAAACATAAATTTTATTTCCAACAATTTCCCCCTTTTTAATGATGTCAATACCCTCCTTAAAAGCAATGCAAAAAGATAAACAAGTTACAGTAATTAACACAATGAACTTCCACCAGCTATGGCTTCCTTCCAATAACTGTTTCTGATCGAGCGCATATCCTTGATTTAAAAATTCATCGATATTAATTCTCTCCGATAGATTTGTAATGTTGTATAGATCAAATACCCATTTCTCGACAACTTCCATTTCAGCTTGCTGACTTCTTTGATTGGCAATGGAACTGAATTTCCAAGTCCGATATATATGCAATCACTCATAATCAGCTATCATAAGTTTTCCATGATCAGTTGTGGATTTGTATGGTGTGACAATCTCCTCTGTTTCTCTTATGATCTCCTTGTCTTTTTTAGAATAGAGTCTTCAATTTGCATGTGATCAGTTCATGCAATATCCTCAGTTTGCATAAGATCTGTTCTGCTGGTTCCTCCCTCAGCAGTGTCTTGGACGACTGATGTGTCTTTTTCAATGACTGAAACTGAGATTATCGGCTCAGTTTCCATAACCGTGTCTCTAACAAATTCTTCAGTAGACTCAGGTTCCAATGTAGTAACTAAACGTCATTCACTGTATGCTCAGTGGGTTCTTCTTCATGGATTAGCTCATCCAAGTGGATAATCTTAGTTGATTCTGTTTCTGTTTCAGCCACCTTTTTCTCAGAATGAGCTGAAAATTCTTTAACTGTTTCCTCATGTTCTAATCTGGAAGCAGATTCTTGAGGAGTGGATTTGGATTTTGAAAGTAACAGAAGCATATTCAACGTTGTTTCGTCAATCAATCTTTCTTCACAGTCAGAATCTTCATCATCATGCTCAGTTCTCAGGGTGTGTTCCCCCTGAGTCTCAGCTTCCTTTTGTATGTCAGCTTCAACATTCTGTTCTCTGTTGACAACTTCCGTCTCCTTCGTCATTTCCATTTCTTGTGTATGCATGGATGGTTCTTGAATTGGTAAAGCCTCAGTTACCGAAACTGAAATATATTCGGTGGGAGTAACTTCAGTTCTCACTACTAGTGCTGACTCTTCAACAACTTTAGTTCTTATTCCTTGTGTTGGTGACACTTCTACTGATTTCTCAGTAACTTGATCAGATTTGCCTTTTCTTGAATCTTCCAACTGTTTCCTTCTTTTACTCAGTTCTTCAACTTGTTCTAAAGCTTCATCTCCAGTTAGAACTTTCATCATCTTTCTGCTTTTCTTCTTTCTGGGTTCACTTACCGAACCTACAACTTTTCTTTTTCCAGCTTTTTCTTCTTTAGTAACTATCTTCCCATCGGCAACTGGTGTTTCCTTCCTCTTTGCAATTCCAAAATGATCGAGTATTCTTTGGAGTGTGAATGCAAGAGTCTTTTTATGATAAAAATGACCTTTCTTGACATCAGTTTTCTTCTTGGGTATGTCAATTTATTGTGCCACAAATTGATCAAATAGATACCTTTGCCATCTAAAACTTTTTCCAAACCAAATCACATATAGCAAATCCAATTTTGCTCCAGATAGATTGCTAAAGTTTCCTGCATTTCAAATTATGCAATTTGCTAACATTTTGGTGAGAAAATTGAATTCTGGTTTGATTAGACTTGTGCTTCCGGTCTGTAACACTGCTGATTCTGCATAAATTGCTATGTCTTTCCATAGTTTCTCCTTCTGTTCCTTAGTCAACTTGATGGCTGACGTTCCTCCAGATTTGTCGAATCCAAAAATTTCTACAATAAGGTTTTCAGTAACCTTGATCTGCTTACCATTGACAGTAGTGGTAAAATTGTATGTGGTTTCTCCTTCTATAGCTGTACTTCCAAATTCATAGAAGTCTCCAATGCTTTCCAGACATACATTTTTCAGATCGATGTTGAATACATCATCCAAACCTTTAATTTTCTGGATTTTTGCTGCAATTACTTTGGCTAAAGTTTGATCGGTATTCTTGGCAATGAATTGATCAAGTGAAATGATCATTCCAGGTTCAACACGAGTAGAAGCCATCGTTTTCTGGATTTGATTAAGGAATTTGAAATTTTGGGGAAATAAAAAGTAGATTCAAAAATTCGAGTGTAAGGAATTATAAAAGAAATTTCTGGGTTATTTATAATTTGTAGCAGGGGTAGTTAAGAATTGAGTGGGACTTAAAAAGTTTTGTCAAAAATGTTTTGAGATTGCGAAAAAGAAGATGAGTGGAAAAGATGTGCGGTTGAGATTAGAAAAGGTCACGTATTTTCCTGACATCCGTAGCTAGAGAATAGTAAATAGAGTAGATGCGGTGTAATTCCAGCTGTACATGTTCAGTCTTGTAATATATACTGAATTCATTAGCTCAGTTGTGAATAAACTCAGTTCTGAGAGTCATACTTCTTCAGTTCTCAGTTAGTGATTATTCTCCTACAAAACAAAATGTGAAATTTTTGGTACCCATATATGTTTGGGTCCAAACTGATTAGTTTTCGATGATATATTTTTATTTTAAACTTCATATCTCTCTTGATATTTTGACTCGGTAGAATCAGCTTTCACAAACTTTTCCTGTTTTGTCCTAACAATTTTTTGTTTATTCAGTTTGTGAGACTTAAGTGATGGTTCATTCCAATCTTCATCAGTGGGAAATAGTCTTCCTTTCCCTCTGAGTCTGTTATTCCAAGAATGATCTTCATTTTTAGATGGATATGACTTGAAGATTTTTCTTACTGATCTCGGATCAGTTTTGCCTTTTTCAGCCTTCTGAGTTTTCTTGTAAAATCTGTTGGTTTGGTGCTTATTACCAACTGATTTATCAGTTCTATCAGTTTGTACATTTGGTTGTGCTGAGTTTTTGTCAGTTCTAATAACTTTATCAGTATTCTGAGTTCCTGACTTTTGAGTAGTCACAAATTTTATTGCAACTGATCTTGGTCTGAACTTAGAATTATGCAAATTATCAAACCCTAAACCAGATCTATCTCCAAATGGTTTTCCAGGTTTGAACTGAACACTGGTAGTTGGATCAACTGATGATTTTGTAATGTTTATTACTTCTGTCAATTCATCAGTTGGTCGATTTACCTTGGTTCCATTATTAGTCTTGATTAAATTGATCTCATCATTCAATCTTGAAATTATTGATTTCAATAACTTTTTCTCCTTTTTGACATTCTCATAATTCTATTGAATTTCCACTAACTCCTTTATGAGTATGTCCAAGGTTTCATTGAAATCTTCATTTCTCTGATTGTTCATGGCAATGTGAGTATTGGATGTGGATGAAATTACCTCCTGATGTTTGATAGGTAAACATTCTGTCGAGGAATCATCATCAATTAGAACTTGCTTTCCTTTATCCATAGCATTTGTCTGTGTTGTTCCTAGCAGTGTGATTTCCTCATCACTTTCACCTTCATAACTTATGGGTAGAATAACATCTTTGCCTTTAGTCCAATTTTCTTCTATGTGATCAGCTACTCGTAGTAACTCTTTTTCTACTTCTTCTAAAAGATCACTTAAGGATGGAAATCCTCTGGATTCATCATTAACATTAGCATTAATCTCAATGCCTTCATCATAACTAAAGTGAGGTTCCGGATTCGTATGTGAGCTCGTGGTACTAAATCTTTCAAATACTTGATCCTGAAAATCAAAAACAACATTCTGCAAATAATCAATCAGGGGATTATTCAGCCAATTTCTAATTCTAGATGTGTCCATTGTAATAAAGTTCAGTAAAAGGGTTTTCAACAACTGGTTTGTAAGATATCTCCTCCAAAAGCAGTAACGACTTGGATCTCCTCCAAAAGGAAGAACCGCTCCGATACCAATTGTTGGTCCCTTGGAAAGGCTAACACATGTTTAGAGGGTGGGTGAATAAACTTGTCACCAAAAACTTTTCCAAAACTAAAGTACCCTAGGAACTGAGTTTTTAGCAAACTCAAATTGATGCTCATCTCAATTTTGTTCCTATCTCTTAACTTGTGTGGAGTTCAGCTAACTCAACTGAGTACAAGTCAATACTGACTTATATTTAGTCTAGTTAACTGGCAGCGGATAAAGACAAGCCTTTATAAAATATAAGTTAACAAATAGCTTTCTTACTTGAATTTGGAACGGATACTAGATAAATACAATCATAATAAATTAAATGTATGCGTAAAGTAAATAAACAAGAATTATAGAGGTTCCAGGTGGTGTAATCTTGTACGTCCTCTCTTCCCCTGTGATGCGGAGGAAAATTCCACTAGAACTTCATTGAGATGGCCAGGTTACAAAGAGTCCTAAACTGATAGTCCTTGACTAATCCCGAGCTTCACTATCTAAACACTTGTAGAACATGTAGAATTGTTGTTCTTCAATTGTTTGAAACACGGGTCCTTGGAGGGTTGAATTGCCTCTTCACTAGCTCATCACAACCACAGTCTTCCTGACTGCTTTCAACTGTCATTCACACCTTCTTGGTGTTTCACAGTCTAAACCTTTGATAAAATCAAAGTTGAGACTTGAATCAATAACTATGATTCAATTGTGATTTGAGCTTTTCTTCTAGATGAGTAAATTATGCTCGGCTCTATACTTCTTCAAATGAGTGATCTTGATTTTCCTTGAATGCTTAAGAATCACTTGAAGAAATTTCTTGATTTGCAATAAAGTATTTAGCAGGAATTCTTTTGAAATTGGTTTCCCCTTTATTTTATCTTCCTTGACTAGATTGATTCTTTTTACTTCTTCATGCTCTTTTCTTTTTCACCCCCTTTTTATGTTGTTGTAGAAGTAGTCTATTTATAGGGGTTAATGTAACGTTCATCATGCTTGAAACTTGTAACGGCTATATTTTCTGACCGTTCTGATCTGTCAGTTGTTTATCCAATAAAATCGCTCTCTGTAAAGTTCGACTGTACTATCAGCTTGTTGGATGACTGATATATAAAACTGAGTTTCCTTATCAGTTTCATATTGAGTTTATGACTTGTCAGTTTGTTGACTGACTTGGAGCATTAACTAAGATTTTACACTTCTTCAAATATCGGTACTCCAGTTTACATCTGATTATAATTGACTTAATCAGAGTACACCATAAGCAAATAACTTCTAAAATTCATTGTCCTTATGAATCTTAGGTCTTCATACAAGATCCATAAAGTCAGTTCTGGTCACCACAATCTTTCATGAAGTCTAACTTCATAGTCTCGACTTGTAATCTTCATAACTGAGTTTGAACCCTCAGTTTTTCAGTCTTCAATAACTGTGTTTGAACCCTCAGTTATTCCGTCTCCAATAGCTGAGTTTGAACCCTCAGTTCTTTAGTCTTCTAGATAAGCCAATTGAGTCTGTGTCCCTCTACGAACTTATCTTCTTCAGTTTTACGTTGGTGTGCTATGCTTTAACTGAATTCCAGTTTCTCGCTAATTTAGTTTCTTGTTTACTCATTTTCTTGTTATCTCAGTTCGCGACCTAGAAATATTACAGTGCTTGTCTTATTTAACTTATACAAATATCTGACTCTATTAATTCCTACATTGACATCTAGACATCTTTTTGCTTTGCACTATAACAGCTAGTTATGACACTTCATCAATAGGGTTTAGAATCAAGACTAAATAAGTGATGAATCATCACCAAACATAAATTTTATTTCCAACAGTTAACATTCTTGGATTTAACTTAATTAGACTTTTTCTGGTTCTTAGCTTGGGTTGCTTCTGTAGATGCCATTTGATCTACCATCATTGTTTCTATGAGGTGCAACTAATCTACAGCTGACTTCGTAGAAAACTGATGCTGATGCTGGGTTGATTCATTCTGAATTGGTGTAACTGGTTCAGCACGCTTCTCATTTTGAGGAGAATGTTCAGCTATGAACTTGATGCCAGTTCGACACTTGGTCCAATATCTTTACTAGTTTCTTCCTTTGAAGTTTGTTGTGTCAAATCCAAGGCCAGTCCTATCACCATAGGGCTTTTCGGATTTGAATCCAATTGAAGAACATAACTGAGCTAGAGATTCAGCTGCTGCTACTGAAGTAGTAGGCTGACATTGATTCTCAAAGGTTCGGTTCTTAATACTTTTAGAATGTCCAATTCGGCTTTTAATATTTCAATCTCCAAAAGTAAAGATTCTTTCTCTGCTTTGACTGATTCATAACCACTTTGTATTATTTCCATTTGATTCATCAAAGCATTGAGAATAATTCAGAATTTTAGGATTAGAACCAGCTGTTGAAGAATAAGCACTATGTGTGGAATTGTGTGCTGATGTGTATTTAGAGTTAAATTGAAGTACCTCAATTAGGTCTTCCATATGAGCCTTCAATGTTATGTCATCTGATAGATCTTTTTTGGTTTCAACTTTATAATCTGATTCATCACCATGTAACAGTGCTCTTCTACCAGTTCTTCTCTATTGAGTTATTTTGTTAACCATTTCTGGAAAATCTTCTTTGAAATGTATAGGCTTTTTTGCAGTTGAAACAAATGTATTCCTGTTATTTCTTTGTTTCTTCTTTCTTATCTGGAGTCTTCTTGATATACTTTTGAGTATATTCTTGGCCACTCTTCATTCTTCCAATTCTTTCCATCATGCGTGCCATTTGTTCCTCCATGTCATCTAGTTGTTGAAGATTACTTGCTAATGTTTCCAGGTTGTCATCGCTGCTTGCAAGAGCTGTACTTTTTGGAGATTCAAGTGCTTTAATTGATGTAGAGATTACTGTGAAATATTAACTAAATTAATATGCATGTAGGTCTGAGCAGATCTTATAAGTATCCTCTTCTCCAAGCTTTCTTGATTTTTCCATGACTGTGACCTTCATCTCCCAACATGAGGGTAAAGCCTTCAAAATTCGAACATTGACTACCATCTTGGTGTGGACAACCTTGAGAAGTGCTAGCTCATCCGTAATTGCATTGAATCTTGTCTTCATTTGTTCAATGGTTTCACCAGGTATCACCTTGAAGTCTTGAAACTTCTGTTTGGCTACCAGAATCTTGTTTTCTTTGATTGAATCAATTCCTTCACATACTAACTATAGCTTCTCCCACATTTCTTTTGCAGTTGTGCAGTCTTTGACTTTTAGGTACATATTGCTAGCCAGAGTTCGGAGAATGATGTCCATGCCCACATTGTTAAGGTTGTTCCTATTTATGTAATTATGGTTCCATTTGCTCTTGGGTTTGGGATTTCTTACTAGAGCACCACCTTCAACTATTTGCATAAGAGTGATCTTTATTAGTCGATCACTGAGAACGTCCATCATCTCATCATGTGTAGCAGCAAGGAATGCTTACAATTGTCTTTTATATTCATCAAAATGATCCAAGTTGCACATAAGCATATGTCTAGCATATATACTGATTGCTGTCCAGGATGCAAGTTCAGAAAACTGAGTTTTGAAAAACTAGAAACTTAAAACTAAGCATTTTCAGATGGTCAACAAGAGGAAGTTATCAAAAAAAAGTCTTTGTAAAAGAACACTGCTCCGATACCAATTGTTGGTCCCATGAAAAGGCTAGACACAAGTTTAGAGGGGGGTGAATAAACTTGTCACCAAAAACTAAAACTTGAACAAAAATGAGTTCAATTTAAACTTGTGTGGAGTTAAGCTAACTGAGCTGAGTAAAGATCAACTGACTTTTTCTCAAATGGAGTTAACTGGCAGCAGATTAAGTTTTAGCATTTTATTTAAAATGATCTTGTTGTATCTATGAAAAAGCATGAATGCTGAACTGAATTCTGGTGAATGTAAGTTTGTGTTCTATGTGCGTTTCATTCAGTTTGTAGGCTTGATAGATCAATGCTTCACTATCACAAATCCTGAATGTAAATAAAATGCGTAAAATAAATAAGGCAAGAAATTATAAAGGTTCTAGGTGGTATAATCCTGTTAGTTCTCTCTTTCCCTGTGATGTAGGAGGAAAATCCACTAGAACTCTTGTGGTAGAATGGTTACAAAAGTTCTAAACTATAGTCCTTGGCTAGTCGCTAGCTTCACTATCTAAGAAACTGAAGAACATGTTGTATGGTTGCTCTACAACTGCTTCACTGGTCTGTAAAGGGTTTTATTGCCTCTTCTCTAGCTCCACCACAAACACATTCACCGAGACTGCTAAAACAAACAACTTTCCTTTGCAAATCCTAGACCGGATTGCTTCATTGTCTCAACCTTTGATAAAATCAAAGTTGGGCTTTAAATCAAGTAAGGTATTCTTTCTTGTGGGACTTCAAAGTTTAGATATCGTGATAAATCTTTATAGCTTGAACACTTAGGAGATTTCTAGATGGATAACTTGTTAGCTCGAAATGATATCAATTTTGATCACAGAAAATGCTTTGCTAAAATCCTTGATTCTTGGTTGGCTTTTTTTTGGTTGTGTGATGAAGGTCCTGTATTTATAGTGTGAAATCCAATGGTTATCTTGTTTTAATTTTTCAAACGTTACTTTGGATTCTCAAGAATATGCTATCATATGTCAGATATATAAGTGTCATTCTGACAAGTCAGACATTCATCAAATAAAAATGCTTGTTTTCCAACGTTCCGATTTTCTTCAGTTCTTGGATGACTTCAGCTTCAAACAGAGCTTTTGAGTTATGTCATTTTTAGCTCGTATAATAGAGTTCTCCAATTTTTAGAGCATTAACTTAGTTTTTACTCTTCTTCAAAACTTAGTACTATATTCATCTAATCTTAATTTACTTGATCAGAGTAGACATAATAAGTTCATATCTTCTAAGATATCATTGTCCTTAGGTATCTTAGGTCTTCATACAAGATCAATAAAGTCAGTTCAGGAAATCACAGACTTACCTAAATCCTAACTTTACAGTCTTTGCTTTAGTCATCATAAACTATGTTTGAACCCTCAGTTATTCAATCTTCATTAATGAGTCTATGTCCATAAGCCTTCATAACTGAGTTTGATCCCTCAACCTTCATCTTTTATAGATAAGCCAACTGAGTCTGTGGCCTCAGTGAACTTACCTTCTTCAAACGTGGTCTTCAGTTTTGATGGACTTCTGATTTAAATCATATTCAAGATCAGTTTCAGTTTTGAATGACTTATAGTTTCAGTTTTACGACATCCTGTCTATTATAGTCCTTGTCAGATATAACTTATACAGTAATCAGACTCTAATAAATCCTATACATTTAGTTCTAGATATTCTTTTGCTTTTCCATATATTTTGAGTTTCATGGGTCTTACTTCATTCTCAAAGAGTACTCCGGTCACACCCACCTTAGGGGATTTGTAAAAGATGGCCTATATAACTTCTCCACCCCACTTCACCTCGCTCAACTCTTTCTTGACACCATCCACCACGTGGCATCAGTGTCTCGGTCATTGTTCTTATTCCATACTCCGTCAAGCGTTAAAACGCCTTCCTACCTTCACTCCTACTAAGCCGTCGACTTCTGTCTATGCCCCGTGTCAGTTGGATAAAAGTCACCACTCCCCGTTATACACTTCTAATTCTCCTCTACTGCTCCTTTGGACTTGAACTACTCCGATGTTTGGGGCCTCAGTTCTGAACCCTCGATTTACGGTTCCCGTTATTATGTCAGCTTTCTGGATGACTTCACAAAGTACCTAAGGTTCTATCCCCTAAAACATAAATTTTATGTTTAAACTATCTTCACTGACTTTCTTGATTTGATTGAATGCCAGTTTAATACCAAACTAAAATCCATTGAAATTGACTGGGGTGGTGAGTACTATCACGTTTCTACTCTTTTGCTCAGCACTTTATCAACGGGGTGTAAGCAAATAATTAAATAAGAAAATGATGAATCATCATCAAAACTCAAATTTTATTTCTAACACTACTAATGTGACGGCTGATGTTGTACAAAAACCTGCTGAGAAGGTTGTTCATACTAAACACACCTCTTGTTGTGGATATTGGAAACATGGGGAAGTAAGAACTGCACAAACCCCCTGTTGAGGATGATGTAACTCAAGGGGAAGTTAGTGGTGAACAGATTGAAAGGGTTGATACAAATGTTCCTCAGTCAGCTGGAAAAACAACTGACACATTTCACTCTGCTGAGGAAACTTTGTCTCGTTTAGTGGGAACATTTGGAAGACAAACTGAAGTACCACAACCTACTGCAAGGAAGCCTACAATTCCATATGTAAGGAGAACATGAAAAGAGGTTGTAGATCCAGACTTTGAGAGAATTGAAAATTACTTCCAGTGGAAGTTTGGTTTCTACAAGAAGACAAAACCTACATTACAACCCATGACAAGTTTTGAGGAATGGGTGTTTGAAGCTTTTTGGGTTGAGAATCTGATGGGACTAATTGATACATCGGAGATACAATCAAGGATTTTTTATTTGATTGCTGAAAGGGAGAAGAAAGGTAATACTATTCAAAGACCCCAAGTACATGCCTTTTGGTGATTCTGATGATTCATCATCATCCGACTCTGATGATGATCATCTTATGCACCCAGGAGAAGGTGTTGTTATGGAAATGACAGTAGAACCAGAACAAGCAAAAACTGCTGAGAAATAAAAAAGAGCAACTTGCTGAGGACCCAAAACAATCTACTGAGGATCAGCAGGCTACTGATGCTAATGAAGTAACAAATTCTATCTTTGTTCAACTAAAGTCGATCCTAGAAGATGATGATGAGTTGCTAAATGTCTTTGGACAAGACAACAATTTTGAGGGGTGCTGCTTTGGATGATTCTTATGAAGTAGCAAGGAATCACCGGATAGATGTTGTATCAAGAGAATATGTTTAATTCCAAGGCAGAATTAACACAAATGGAACTTTGGCCAATGCTGCAGTTAATTTGGAAGTGGTTGCTAATCAAATAGCAGTATTAGATGAAAACATGGCAGTTTTTCCTGCCATTGCTGAAGGCCAAGTTGGTCAATCGGGTGTAGTTGCACCTACTGGACAACCTATTCCAGTAGTTGTAACTACAGATACATCAATTGAGCCAATTTTGGTAACACCTATGATTTTAAAAGTGGAACTACAAAAGGCAACTAGATATGATACTTCAACACCTACACAAATCCATAATCAAGAAGAGGAGGTTCAGCAAGTTGGGTTACAAACAGCTTTTGAACAAATGTCAGAATTGGGGGTTCAACAGGCTAAGGTTCAGACTGCTGTGGACAAAGGTTGAAAATAAGGGAGGAGGATGCCCCTACTGATGATGAAGAACTTGTTGATTATGTACCTGAAGAAGAAATCTTTGATGATATTTAAGATGATCAACAAGTTGTTAGTGATTATAATGGCATAGATCAAGACATTTTACAACATTTTGAATGGGATAGAAATGGTGTCATTGTTATCAGACAAGCAAGATCAGATGATGAAGATTCAACTGTAGAAAATGTCGATATAAGAGATGATGCACCGTACATTCCTTCTTTTATAGCTTTTGAACTTAGAGTTGTCAAAGAGGACATCACTCAGCTGAGGGGTCTGCTGAGAGCCAGTGAGCAAAGTTTTGAAGACTTTGTGAATCTGGTGGAAAATAGAGGAAGGACTGCTCAATCCACGACATCTAATCTTACAAATTTGCAGTTTATAGTCAAAGATATGTATGATGATCTCACCAAGATGTCCAATACAAAAATGTCACTGATAAATATGCTAATGATTCTTTTGATGATCTAAACACAAGATTTATCAGCTGAGTCAAAACACTCAACCTCGGTTGACCACTGTTAGGTGTGATGCCCGAAAGACAATTTTGTAATTGTTTTATTTAATAAATGAAATGATATTATTATTCATATTTATTATTCTCATATTCACCGATGTGACAATAGTATTTACACTACAGAAAACCCTAAAGTATATCATTTATGTAATCACTTAACTCAGTGTATGGGATATACACGGGAGGATTGAGTTAGTGAAGATGTACTTAAAATACAATTAGCCCGTAGTGAAGTTAATCGAGAGTATCGGGTCTCTCTTTAACGTGCTATTAATGCGCCCAGAACATAATAGGTGTGATTGTCTTATCCAGACTTTCGGTTAAGAGAACCTAGTAGGGCATTATATATGATAGATATATCATGTAGGCTAGACCGATTTGATTAGAGTTCACGATATAATTCCGTAATCGAGAAGTCTTATCGAATCAATCGATGATCATATTCATGGATATATCTTAATCCTGAGGTGATCACAGTCAACTGTTTGAATCAATATGAGGTTTGACTTGATGGTTAAGGATTACACTGAGTCTGTGATCTGAATTACCCCATCTTGGCATTGTACTGGATTGAGTGATTAGTCAGTGTTATCACAGATACGGAATCCATTCCTTCCATTTATGGAAGTAGATGGACAGTTCTCTTATTTGTTAATCCGAGAAACTGATCGATCGCACGAGTTCATATTACACTGATTAGCTACCAGTGAGTTGTATGAATTAATTTATCACTAGGGGGTTAATGGTAAATAAGGATAAGAGGTTCTAAAAAGGGTTAATGGTAACTTCCCGATTTAGAATGAACATTCTATGGAGGATTAATCCATATGTAATGATTATATCAATGGACGCTTATTATTATTCTCGTGAGGAGATAAATATAATCTCGTAATCGGAGGAGTGCAGTCACGGGATTATGGTGGCATATTCCTGTGATTGATTTATCGAATATAATTATTCTGTTCGTAAGATAATTATTTATTTGATTTATCGGAGCCGCTGATTATTAGTCCATGGTCTCCGACGTGCCTCCAAATATAGCATAGCTATTCTCGGACGTCGAATCCTAATAATATTAATTTAGTTCTTATTAGAATTTAATTAAAACGATATGTGAATTAATTGTTTAGTAGACTATTAAATTAGTTGGGCTAAATAATTAAATATGTGAAAAAGACATTTTTCATAATCTTGGCAAATTAATGTGTTATGGCCGAAAATTAACATTGACTAGGTCAAGGCCAAGAGCAATGTTTTAGGAAACAAGAAATTGTTTTAAGACATGTGCACAAAATATTTATTGGATAAATATTTATGGTAAGAAATAAAGATAAATATTATTCTAGATTTGTTCTAGAATATTATGGGATTATTTTTATTTATTGGATTTATTTTATTTGCAAAATAAAATCCTTGGAGGTCAAGGGTTACTCTCCTATATAAAGAGAGTTCTCCCAAGCCTTACACACACACATAATTCGACTTCTACCTCTTAGAGAGGAGAAGAATAAAATTCGGCCAAGGAGAGAATAAGGGGAAAATCTTGGAGGTTTTTCCGCGTAGCATATCGGAGGGATTTGAGACGAGAATTTCCTTCCAACCGGGAGTTGCTTTCACACGTACGGAAGATCGTGGTGCTCACACCTTCGTTCGTTCTTTCTATTGCGGTTCATCAACTTGGATTTTGAGATCCAAGAGGTATGTTCTACAACCCCCTTGTAGAGTAGATCTAGTTATTTTATTACGTGTAATTCATAGATCTAGATCCTTAAATCGCTTCCGTTGCGGATGGTATTACTAACAGTGGTATCAGAGCCAAGGTGATCTATATTTATACGTATAAAATATTAGATCTAGGAGTGGTAAACATGTAGTTTTTTTGTCCCAATTTTTTTGATAGGGGCCGAAAATTGTTTATTTTTTTTATATGCGATTGTTGTGATTTGAAGAGATTGATTGGTGTTGGTACTGTTTACTCGTTAGATCTATTTTGTAGCTCCTTTGTTTAGTAACAATTGAGCATAGGATTGATGTAAAAGTTGTTTTTTTTTTATTTCTTCTTTTTCGGCTAGTTTTATTTTTTTGGTAATTCCGGAAAAACGACGAAGAACGACGAAGAACACGAAGAACACGAGATGAAGACGGAACTCGAGGTATGAATAGGAGTCGGGGCTGAAATTTTTTGTTAACTTTTTTTTTGGTAGAACACGGCTAGGGTTTGATTTTCATCAAACCCTAATTTTTTTAATAATCGGTGGCTGTTTTTTTTTTTTTAAAAAATTTAATTTATTTTTCTAGAATAATAAACACTAGGATTTTAATTTTTAAAAAAATTCGAAAAAAAAATTTATTTTATTTTATAAAATAAAAACCCCTTCTCCTTTCGGGTTCGCGGTTCGTGGTTCAAGGTTCGAAGATCGAAGACATGAAGACAACAAGATTGTAATTTACTGTTTTCCTAGGATAGATTAGATACGGGGGTAGCAACAATCCATCTCGGTGTTTAAATTTTCCGCAATTTATTTTTTATGTGTTTGATCATAAAATAGATATAAAATCGGAATTGCCATGACATGCATCATATCATAAATCCACTCCATGCATACATGTAGAATTTTAATTTTGGTATTTAAAATAGGCATGTATACAAACTCGCGTAATTAATTGAAATTTAATTAATACGTGGTAATTAATTAATTTAGTAACTAAATATAGATCCGAGGACGGGTTATGAAATTGTTAAGCCTTTCGGTGTGTGTTCTCGGTGAACCGCCTTAAAGCCCAAACGAGATCACGTTCGTAGTGTCTACGAGATTGAATGATGGTAAAAGAAAAATAAATCTTGGATAACAACGGTTCGCCTATAGGTTGGGTGGTCAACTGAGCTGGGCTCGACCGACTTAACCCTCCTAGTGTGATGTATGCACGGGGGTCCGGCAAGACTAAGCCACACCGGCGAGCGGAGGGGTGATTCCCTCTTAACTCAATGGGGCTCTCTTGACCCGACTTCGTCCGACTGTCACATATGTTCCAACGAATAGGACGGGTAGGCTTGCCTACGTTACCGACATCATTCGGAATCCTTGATTTGATGTGCTTTTATGTTAACATCAAAAAGACGTGGTTAGTTAACCCACCACCACTTCCAAAATATTGAGTGGGAGCGGGGGAGGCGACGCCCAACCCCACGGCCTCTACTATAGATACAAGTAAGTGAGAGAAGGGTTACGCCTCGCGGCGCTTTGATTTCGTCCCCCTAAGGATGGTGTTCACCCCTATCAACATTCATGGCTTGGTCTCCGAAAGGATAGGATTTCCGGGTACTCGTCGGGTCACTGACCTATCCTAAGACGGCACACTCGGGGCATACCTAAGAGATCCGATATAGTAGGTCACACTCATAAAGGATGTTCTTGATAATATCTAGGCTAAAAAAGGATGGTAGTCAATGAATAAAGGGATGTTCAATTCTCGTGGGATGTTCGATTCACACAAGTTATTCATTGATGAGATTGTCTCGATTTAACCGTCATCTCTTTGACCTACCCTAAGGCGGCACCGAGATGCGAGGTTAAAACCTTGGAATGGTAGAGTAGACTTAATTTTAGTTTACAATTCCTAAAATAAACTTATATAGTAGTGTTAAACTTGAATTAATGTATGTCATTTTATTTTCAGCAAAAAATGTCTGCTCAAATTTCTGCTTTACTGTCTGATAAATTAACGGGAAACAACTTTAAGAAATGGAAGAGTAACCTAAACGTGGTACTCACACATGAGAATGTACAACATGTACTCACTTCTGAATGCCCTACGGTGGCGATCCAAAAATCTGGAAAAGCTTAGATCGAACAGCGTAATCCTTGGATCGAGGCAGATAACCGGGCTCGTGGGATCATCCTAGCGGCAGTGTCGGAGGTAATTAGGAGCTAGATTGAAGAGTTTGAGACTGCATGAGAAATCATGCGGAAACTTACTTCGATGTTTGGATCACCTAGCAACCAAGCAAGACACGATGCCACCAGGATGGATGTTAACACGAAATTGAAGAAAGGTCAAGCAGTGAATGGTCATGTTTTGAATATGATCAGTTACTTCAATGACGCCGGTATTCATGGATCGATGTTCGATGAAGCAACTCAAGTGTCAATGATTTTGGAATCATTGACTCCGGAGTTTATCCCGTTCAAAACTCAGTATCTGATGGGAAAACATGAGTTGACCAGGAGACATATGCTTAATGAACTGACTATGTACGAGGGCCTACTATCGAAAGATAAAGTGCAAGTAGGGATAAGAAAGCTGAAACAAATATAGCCGAAGCTAAGTCATCAAACAAACCTAAGGCCAAACCAAAGAAGAAGGGTAATGTTACACATGTGCCCAAGCAAATGAAGAAAAAGAAAGCCAAGAAAGTTGACGAGGCCAAGCCCAAGGGCAAATGCTTTTACTGTAAGGAGGTAGGACATTGGAAATGCCATTGTCCGGAATATCTTCGTGATGTAAAGGATGCCAAAGTCAAGGTTGTCACTGGGAAAGATAAGAAAGGTAATTTGGAATTATCATTCTTGGAATGTTTTAAAGTAGCTAAAAATGTGTCCACTTGTATACTTGATACCTGAGCTACTAACCATGTATGTTCTTTATTGCAGATTCTTAGTTCGTACGAGGAGCTGGAAGAGGGTTCTCAAGTGATGCGAGTAGGCACTGGGGCGCTCATTTCGGCAAAAGCAGTGGGAGCTGTGGACTTGCATTTTAATATTAGAATTTTACATTTAGAGATTTTTTATTTGTTGGAAATAAAATTTATGTTTTGATGATAATTCATCTAATTTGTTTAATGTATTATCTTAACCCCATTGATGAAGTGCTGAAGCCAGCTGTTATAGTGCAAGCTAAAAGATGTCTAGAACTGAATGTATAAGTTTTACTAGAGTCTGATATTTGTATAGGTTACATCACACAAGCACTGTAATAGTTAGTGTGTCGTAAAACTGAAAACTAGAAATCATTTAGATAACTGGAAATCATCAAGACAAGCAAACTGACTCAGAATACACCTACATGGAACTGAAGAAGGTAAGTTCGCTGAGAGTTACAAACTCGGTTGACTTATCTAGAAAATTGAAGAACTGAGGGTTCAAACTCAGTTATTGAAGAATGAAGAACTGAGGGTTCAAACTCAGTTATGAAGATCAAGTCGAGACTGTAAAGTTAGACTTCAGGCAAGATTGGGGTAACCTGAACTGACTTTATGGATCTTGTATGAAGACCTAAGAATCATAAGGACAATGATTTCTTAGATGATAATGAGTCATGGTGTACTCTGATTAAGTCAACTATAATCAGATGAAAATTGGAGTACTGATATTTGAAGTAGATTAAAAACTCAGTTAATGCTCCAAGTCAGTTAGAAAACTGACAAGTGAAAAATTCAGTATAAAACTGATAAGGAAACTCAGTTTTATATGTCAGCCATCCAACGAACTGAAAGTACAGTCGAACGTTGTAAAGGAAGCAATGTCATTGGATGAGTTACTGACACAGCAGAACGGTCAGAAAATATAGCCGTTACAAGAGAGACGTTGATACAATTCGAATTTGAGCCAGATGAACGTTGGACTTCACACTATAAATAGAAGACTTTGCACCAAGAATAAATATATATAGAACATACAAGAATAAACAAGCAATCTTGTGCATTAGTATATTTTATTCGAATTGCTATCATCTCTGAGCTATAACAAGATCATATCTAGTATTTCTTCAAGTGTTCAAGCTACAAAGAATTTATCAAGAATCCAACACATTGAAGAACCACAAACAAGAATCAACTTATTGATTCTCAGCCCAACTTTGATTCTACATCAAAGGTTTTAGACTGTGAAGCAAACCAGGAAGGTTTTGCCAAGGACAGTTGTGACAAGCAGTCGGGTAGACTGTGTTTGTGGTGGTAGCTGGTGAAGAGGCAATCCTACCCTCTAAGGACCAGTGGTTCAAGCATTTGAAGAACATCAATTCTACCTGTTCTACAACTGTTTAGATAGTGACGCTAGGGATTAGCCGAGGACTATTGTTTAGGACTTTTTGTAACAGTTCACTTCAAGAAGTTCCTGTGAATTTTCCTCCGCACCATAGGGGAAGAGAGGACGTACAAGATTACACCACTTGGAACCTCTATAACATTCGCCTTATTTACTTTACGCATTTACTTATTTACTTACAGCATTTTGATACTTGATTGTTATACACCTCATAGTTCACAACTGACATTCATCAGAATTCAGTTCACATCACTCAGCTTTCATAATAAAATAACAAGATCAAGAAAAAGGCTAGAACTATATCCGCTGCCGGTTGACTCAGTTTCAGCTTAAGTCAGTTTGACTTAATCTCAGCTTTGTCAGCTTAACTCCACACAAGTTATAACTGAACTTTAAGTTGCTTAAAATCCAGTTTTAGGGTCAAGTTTATTCACCCCCCCTCTAAACTTGTGTTAGCCTTTCTAAGGGACCAACAATTGGTATCGGAGCGGTGTTTCTTTAACAAGATATCATTTACTCTATATCTCCTCTAGTTGTTCTTATTTGAAAGCTCAGTTTTTCAATTAAACTACTATCAGTCTTCACTCACTCACAATGGATAACAATCAATATGCGAGACAAATGCTTATGTGCAACATGGACAGATTTGACGAATATAAGCGTCGTATGCAGGCTTTTCTAGTAACTACTCATGACGAGATGATGGATGTACTCACTGATGGACCAATCCATATCACCTACATGCAAACTGAAGGTGAAAGACAAATTCGTGTTCCAAAGCCCAAATCCGAATGGACTAGTGATGATCGCAAGCGAAATAATCTCAAAAATGTTGCGATGGACTTTATCCTCAGAACTCTTGACAGCAACATGTACTTAAAGGTGAAAGAATGCACAACTGCCAAGGAAATGTGGGACAAACTTCGCTAGTTTGTCAAGGAACGATTCAATCAAGGAAAATAAAATTTCTGTTGAAAAACAAAAGTTTGAGAATTTCAAGATGAAATCTGGAGAAACCATTGACCAAATGGAGACAAGATTCAGTGCTATCATGGATGAACTAGATCTACTCAAGATTGAATACTCAAAGAAAGTTATTAACACAAGAATCTTGAAGGCATTACCAATGTGCTGGAAAATGAAGGTCACTGCAATGGAAGAATCAAGAAGACTTGATGTAGAGGATTCATTCAAGATCTTCTCAGATTTGAAGGCTTATGAATTCAGTGAAGATTTCACAAGCACAGCTGCAATAATCAAAGCTCTGGAAGAACCAAAGACCACAGCACTTGCAGCAGCATAAAATGACATTCAAGAAAACTCATATAGCAATCTTAATGAATTGGATGAGATGGAAGAACAAATGGCTCTAATGATGAACAGAATTCGAAGAATGAAGAATGGACACCCAGTCACTCAAAAGTTCATCAAAAAGACTCCTGAGAAAAGAAAGACAATGAATATCTCTGTCTCAACTACAAGAAGCTAGGACATTATAAAGCTGAATGTCCAGAACTGACCAAGAAGACTCCACCAAGAAGAGTTGGTAGAAGAGCACTCCTTGCTGGAGATGAATCAGATTATGAAGCTGGTACTGAAAGACTATCAGATGACAAAGCTTTAATGGCACACATGGAAGATCTAAATGAGGTATGTGAATCAAACTCTAAATACTCTTCAGCTCAGATTTCCATGATAAATGCATGTTCTTCGACTGCTGACTCCAATCCAAAAAATCTTGAATTAAAAGAAACGCTTGACGAATTGATGAATCAGCTAGTAACTATTCAAGCTGGTTATGAATCAATTAAAGCTGAAAAGGAAAGTCTAATTCTTGAAGTTGAAAGATTGAAGTCTGAACTAAAAATGTTGAAACTGACTAAAACTGATAAAGAAAAGATTCAAGATCGACCTCTCGCATCGGCGGCGAAAGAATCGAATCGTTTGCTCAATCAAGTTCAATTACTGGATTCAAATCAGGAAAACCATATGGAGACAAAACTGGTTTAGGATTTGATACACAACAATCTTCCAAGGATAGAACTAGCAAAGCTGCTGGACCTAGTACCAAAACTGGTATTAAGTTCGTAGCTGAGCAACTTCCACAAACTGAGAAAATTGCTGAACCAGTAAAGCGAGTATCACACAGGATAAATCAGTTTTCTAAGAAGACAACTGTATCTACCAACAAAGGTAAATCAAATGGTAGATCAGCTGTATCTAATGGAAACCGAAACGGCAAGTCAACTGCCAGATCCACAACAACCAATCAAGTAAGGAACCAGAAAAATTACAATCAAAGTAAATCCAAGAATATCAATCATTCAAAGATTCACACATTCAGGGGGAAAGGAAGACTATATCCCACTGATGATGATTGGAATTTTACTGAATTTGTTAATAAAACTAATAATGACAATCATTCCAGACCAAAAACTTATCACAAGTTTCAGTCCAAAACTCAGCAGAGGACTAATCTCAGTTCTCGGCATAAGTCACAGTACAAAGGTCAGTCCAGACCTCAGTACAGAAGGAATGATGGTTATCATTCGAGCTTTAATAACAAAAGGCATGATGGAAACAAATTTCAGTCAAAAGATCTGAAAGATCATATAAATAAGACACAGTCCAAACATAGATACTATGGGAGTGTGGCTTACATATATGAAAACAAGTGCAACAATATCTGAAGAAGCCCAAAAGGATATATTCCCAAAGTTGTACTGACAACTGACCCCCATGGACCCAAACTGAATTGGGTACCTAAAAACTTTTAATTTTTATTGCAGGATATTTTGTACTTTGACAGTGGTTGCTCTAGACACATGACAAAGAGCAAGGACTGTCTCAGTAATTTTATTGCAAAGGATGGACCAAAAGTCAATTTTGGAAGTAAAGACAAACCTGGTTACACCAGAGGTTATGGCACCCTAATCAGAAATGGACTTACAATCAAGAATGTATCTTATGTAGAAGGACTACACTACAATCTACTCAGCACCAGTCAATTTTGTGATATGGGATACAAAGTTACTTTTGATAAAGAATTCTGCATCGTCATCAGTGAATCAGCTTATCAAGTTGTTCTAGCCGGAAGAAGAAAAGAAAACATGTATGTAGTAGATTGGACAACTGCCGTTGCTTTGAAACTTGTTTACTTGTGCATACCAAATCGAGAGATCGATTGGCTATGGCACAAGAAACGAGTCATCTTAACTTTGATGACATCAACACACTTGTTAAGAAGCAGCTAGTCATTGGACTACCAGAGATCTCATACAAAAAGGACATTTTGTGTGACGCATGTCAACAAGGAAAACAAACAAAAGAAAGTTTCAAGACCAAGTCTCAACATTCAACAACCAGACATCTAGAATTGCTACACATGGATTTATTTGGACCTATTACACAATTAGTATCAGTGGAAAGAAGTATACATTGGTGGTAGTAGATGATTTTTCAAGATACACTTGGGTAATCTTTCTAACCAAGAAAAGTGAAACCAAGCAAAGGCTTACAGAATTACTCAAGAGACTTCAAAATCAGAAAGGAGTTTCAGTTGTGAAGATAAGATCAAATAAAGGAACTGAATTCCTCAACAGTGTAATTATTGAATATTGTGAAGATAATGGTGTTTTACATCAACTTGCTGCCATTGGAACACCTCAACAGAATGGTGTAGCTGAAAGAAGAAACAGAACACTCAAAGAAGCAGGAAGGACTATGATCTGTGAAGCTAAACTACCGGAAAGATATTGGGCGAAGCAGTTAACACAGCTTGTTACACTCAGAACAGTGCACTCATGAATAAGAGACATGAGAAGACTCCTTATGAAATTTGGAATGGAAGAAAACCAAATGTTTCATACTTTCATGCTTTTGGAAGCAAATGTTTTATACACAATAATGGAAAAGATCAACTTCACATTTTTCAGCCCAATTTCGAGCCGATGAAGGAATTTTTCTAGGATACTCAAGTGTCAGCAAAGATTTTAGTGTATTAAATAAAAGGACACTCAAGCATGAAGAATCAATACATGTAGTATTTGATGAACCAAACTTCCCTGGTGAAACAACTGAAGACCGACCAGAACCAGTTTCTCAGTCTCAGTTACCAGTCATGCCAGAACCAGTTTTAGTTGACATTGGACGACTACAAATTTCAGAATGTTCAGATCAAGATCAGTCCCAGTTTCCAATTGCTCAACAACCTGAACAACTTCACTCAGATTCAGTTGAACAAGTTCAAGAACCGGTCTTTGAAGAATCAGTTGAACAAAATGCAAATCAGTTGATACAAACTCACACACATCAATGGATGAAAGATCACCATGAAGAACAAGTTATTGGTGACACTCAAGCTGGAGTTCGAACAATACATCAACTACATGCAATGATTGCATGCTTCCTATCTCAATCAGAACCTAAAGAAATTGAAGAAGCTTTGAAAGATCCAAATTTGATATTAGCTATGCAAGAAGAGCTTAATGAATTTGAGAGAAATCAAGTATGGGAATTTGTAGATAGACTAGTTCATGTCAATATCATTGGAACCAAATGGGTTTTCAGAAACAAACTTGATGAAGATGGGAATATCATCAGAAACAAAGCTAGACTTGTAGCCAAAGGATACTCTCAAGCAGAAGGCATAGACTTTGATGAAACTTATGCACCAGTTGCAAGATTAGAAGCAATCAGATTATTTCTTGCCTTTGCAGCTCACAAGAAATTCAAAGTTTATCAGATGGATGTCAAAAGCGCGTTCCTGAATGGAATTCTTGAAGAATAAGTATATGTTCAACAACCACCCGGATTTGAAATCAAAGATCAAGTAGATAAAGTTTTCAGACTAAGGAAAGTCTTTATGGACTTAAACAAGCACCAAGAGCTTGGTATGAAACTCTATCTCAGTTTCTAGTGGATAATGGATTTATCAAGGGAACAATTGACAAAACATTATTCAGGAGGAAGAATGGAGTCTACTTGTTCAAATTTATGTTGATGATATCATTTTTGGATCAGAAAATGAACAGCTATGTGAGAAATTTGCAAGTTTGATGAAAAGCAAATTTCAGATGAGTATGATGGGAGAATTAAATTACTTCCTAGGATTGCAAGTCAAACAGATAGATGATGGAATCTTTATTCACCAAACCAAATATACTAGAGAACTTATCAAAAAGTTTGGTATGGAGAAATCTACTGGAATTTCTACACCAATAGGGACCAACATCAGGCTTGATGAAGACAAGGAAGGCAAAGATGTTGATCAAAGACTTTACAGAAGGATGATTGGAAGCTTACTCTATCTTACAGCAAGTAGGCCAGACATATCTTTTATTGTCGGTGTATGTGCAAGATTTCAGTCAAAACAAAAGGAGAGTCATCTCACAGTTGTGAAAAGAAATTTGAAATATCTGAAAGACACGGATGGAGTTGGAATTTGGTATTCAAAAGAAGGAGAATTCAAGCTGATTTCTTATTCAGATTCAGATTATGCTGGATGCAAACTGGACAGAAAAAGAATATCGTGGCACATGTCGATTACTAGGAAATAGACTCGTGTCATGGTTTAGCAAGAAGCAAAACTCAATCTCAACTTCTACAGCTGAAGCTGAATATATAGCAGCTGGAAGTTGTTGTGCTCAAGTTTTATGGATTAGACAGCAATTAAGAGACTATGGGATAGAAGAACGAACAATTCCCATAATGTGTGACAACACCAGTGCAATTGCAATTACTGATAATCCAGTTTTACACTCAAGGACAAAGCACATTGATGTACGTCACCACTTTATAAGAGATCATGCAGAGAAGAAGGACATAACAGGTCTTTATGTACCAACGGAAGATCAGTTGGCAGATATCTTTACAAAACCATTGGACAAATCTTTGTTATGTTGGGTGCGCTCACTTAACAGACTAGTCATTGACATCAACAATCTCAAACTGATTAACTGAAACTGAAAATTTGATGGAACTGAATTATCTCTAGAACTGACCTCAGAATCAGTTTTAATTCCAGTCAAATTTAGTCAAAGGTTGATATGGTAAAATCTTCAGCGGTTATGTCGCATTAAATTACCGCAGTTCTTTTTGTTAGAATTTCGCGTGTACACCCCACGATTGTCAGAACAGTACAAGCATCGGTTACCAAAACCATCATGGAATTTGAAAAGTTGTACTACTCAACCGCCAGAATATCCTACCTATTTATTCAATCCCCATTCACATTATCTTCATTCGAAATTCAAACTCTTCATCTCTTTCCAGAAAGAAAAACAGACTCTTTGCAAAACCCTTTCTCTCTAAATCAAATTTTTATGTTCACACTCAAATATGGCCACTTCAGGAAGTTCGAAGGAAAAACGATTGATCACAGAGCTGGACGAACTAACACTTGAAATGTATGAAGGTATGTGTCAGGACACTCTGTTAGACAGCTGGGTACGTGATAAAATCGAGAAACTACCCGGATTAAGGAACATCTTAGAAGTTAAGTTCAAAGAAAGACTTGATGTGGAAGGCATTTTGCAATTTTGGCAAAATATGCGATTAGTAAGAGACTCCTTGATAACTACGGTACGTGGAGATCGCATTGTTCTCAATGAAAGAGTCATGAGGTCACTCTTTGGCTTCGCAAATACAACAGCAACTTCAACAGATTTTGCCACTCTACCATTCAAAAGAGAAGCTTTTCTTGAGATGCTTACCTTTTCTACAGGACCAATCAAACCAGGCATTCATGTAGATAAAATCAAGCCAGAATTTGGAATCCTCAGCATATGGCTCAGCAAACGTGTCATTGGAAAATCCAAAGGAGTTAATATACTATCAGAAGAAAATATCTATCCCATGAATATAATCTGGGATGGAATAGAATTCAATTGGGCAGGTTATGTTGTAAATCAGTTCAAGAAACAACACTTAGCTGAATTAGACAGTGTCAAAAGAGCTCAAGCTAAATGACAAGTAACTGATGGCAGATTCCGACTGAAGAAGACTCTTAGTGGAATCTTTCAGTTTTACTTAGAAAGAATTAAGGAAGGGAAGCAAGCAAGGCAAAGTGAAACTTCAAAGAAAATCGCAGAAACAACTTCCCAACCTGAAGCAAGTCAGAAAACTGTGTCTCAACCGGAAGCTGTACACAAAGGAACCAAGTGAAAAGCTGAATCAGCAGAAGCAAGATCAGTTGTAAGATGTTTATACCCAGAAATCTCAAGTGAAAAAGGACCAACTGAGGGGGAACAACAACATCAACTGACTGCTGAAGGTACACAAGAAAATGTCACTACTGACCATACTTCTCAGTTAAAGGAGCGATCAGGTCAGCAATTAGCACAAGTCTTCGAAGCTGACAAGATCATCAAGCTGATGAAAATGAAACTTCAACCAGAAGATGTTCGAGATATCGAGTTTACGAATGAAGAGAAATTACTCTTGGAGAAATTGGAAGTTAGAGACCTTTACTCTCTGTTTCCTATTTCAGAATTTCTTGACAATTGTTTCAAAAGATTTACTGAACTAGCAAAAAGAAGAGGATCAGACACATCATCTAAAGACAGTTCAAAGAAAAAGGATGATGATGACCATGATAAGTCAAGAAAAGATGCTGATAAGACTACATTTTTGCAAACATAAACTCAACCTCAACCTCTAGCAACGCAAACTGTACCACAACAAGAAGAATTGCCAGTTGGAGATCAGACAACTGACAATCAGCAAGCAGCTGATGGAATTGATAATCGGAAACTGATGATTATTGATGATAATACTCAGGTCAAGGATCAAATAGAAGCTACGTATGATCCTTCTGACATCCTCACAAAGGATGAATTGGCAAAAGTTCATGAAAAGTTGAGAATTGTACTCAGTCAGAGAGATACACAAAATGGCCTTTTATCAAACATCTCTGGATACCTTGATTATAGAACTAGAACAGATGTTTCAGTTCATGCAAGATTAGAGATGATCCACAAATCAAGTTCAAGTTCTGCTTCAGAAATTGTGTTACTCAAACAACAACACGAAGACTCAACCGCAGTAGATAGGGAAACTCATGCTCAGGCTCAATTGCATATGAATCAGCATATCTACGGGTTAGAAACTTAGCTTAATGAAATACTTGCTTCTTAGCGACAAATCTCAGAAGATCAAAAAGAAACCCATGCCCTGGTAGATCAGTTATATGATGCCAAAAAAGGGGAAGCTGAAGACGAAAAGCTGAAGTTACTTGGAGAAATGAAGCGACTTGAAGAAGAATTACAAAGATACAGATCAGATCCTACATTTTCGAAGAAAGAGTTAACTGATGATCAACTTATTGAAAAATATAGTCAACCTGGAGACAGAAGAGTTACTCTTACAAAGGATCTGTGGATGCAGTTTATCAAAGATTACAATCCCATCAAAGGCAAATACGGGGACAGGACAACTGAAGAATCCCTGAACTACTTTTTATCTGATTTATTCTTGTTGGTCCCTTGAAAAGGCTTTGGTTAAGTTTAGAGGGGGGGGGGGTGAATAAACTTAACACTTAAAATTTTGGAGTTAACAAATTCAGCAACTTCGGCGACTGCTTTGAAGTTCGATGTCTATTCGATGCTTCGCAGCCCGTCGATAAACGATAGTCTACCGACAATTCGCCATTACTGAATTTGTGCAGCAGAATTATATCAAAATTAAGCCTTATTACTTGTTGTTAAATATGATACTGAGTATTAGATAATCAGTAGTGTATGTGTGTGATTTCAGTTGCTAGATTCAATAGATTGATGTGTATAATAAACTAAGTGCATAATGTAAATGCTGAAAGTAAGTAGGCAGATTTTATAGTGGTTCCAGGTGGTGTAATCTTGTCAGTCGACTCTTCTCCTGTAATGTTGGAGGTAATTCACTAGAGATCTTTGATGTTGCAGTTACAAAGATTCCTAAGTTTGCTTGTCCTTCACCAATGACTATGGCTTCACAAACTGAAAACTGGGAACACGTAGGATTGCTGCTCCTGAGTCTTCCACTGGTCCTTGAAGGGTAGTATTGCCTCTTCACCAGCTCCACCACAAACAACAGTCTTTCACACAACTGTGCTTCACTGTCTTCAGCAGGTTCTTTATAAAATAAAGATTGAATGAAATAAATGATTCAGTTGCAGCAGCTTGATTAGGATGATATAATCAGCAGCTTGCAGTCTTCAAGTGTGTATACTTGATGTAGCTTGAATACAGAATACACTTGAAGAATATTTCTGGATCAGTAGCTTTAAGTTCAGTAAGTTCAGCAGGGTGTTTTTCAGCTCAGAATAGTCTCTTATATTTTTCCCTTAAAGTTCATCAATCATCATCTTCTTTTTCTGAGTTGAAAGTCCTCTATTTATAGGTAAGAATGCATGTGACCTGTACTTGAAATTCAAATGTAACCGTTCCTGGTTTTTGTCCCATCTGATTTGCTTTCTGTCACTATTCATAGGACTGACACTGTCAGAATTCCTTTTGACAAGTGCGATCATGTCCACCCTTTGACTTATAACCATTGGATAAAAATCTGAATCATCCCAACGTTCTTTTAATCTCAGCCATTGATTTGTTTGATAAGTCAGAGGTAGTTGGCTGTCCTTATCCATGTAATCTTCCAATATAATCTTGAATTAATCGAGGTATATTATCAGCAGGTATATTATCAGCAATTCCTTGGTATACTTGCTATTCATTAGATTTGCAAACTTTTCACATAACAGTTCATTTTCAGAACCAATGATTATGTCATCAACATAAATTTGTACCAGTAGGGTGTTGTCCTTCTCATTGATTCTGAAAAGAGTTTTATCAATGGTGCCTTTTGTAAAACCATTGTCCACAAAGAATTGAGATAAAGTTTCATACCAAGCTCTTGGTGCCTGTTTCAATCCATAAAGTGCTTTGTTGAGTCTATACACTTTATCTTCTTGATCTTTAACTTCAAATCCAGGAGGTTGCTGTACATACACTTCCTCCTCTAGAATGCCATTCAAAAATGCACTTTTGACATCCATTTGATATACCTGGAAGTTCTTATATGCAGCATGTGCCAAGAATAATCGATAGCTTCCAATCTTGCAACAGTGCATAAGTTTAATCAAAATCTATTCCTTCTGCTTGAGAATAGCCTTTTGCAACTAGTCTGGCCTTATTCCTCACAATGGTACCAGATTCATCAAGTTTATTTTCTGTATACCCACTTAGTACCAATGATATTTGCATGACTTGGCCTTTCACCTAGTGTCCAAACTTGATTTCTTTCAAATTCATTCAATTCTTCTGCATAGCAATTATCCAATCTGGATCTGAAATTGCTTCTTCAACAACTTTAGGTTCCATTTGAGATAGAAAACAAGTAAACATAGCTTCCAATTGTCTTCTAGTCCTTACACCTTGCTGTACATTGCCAATAACTTGTTCAGCAGGGTGATTCCTTAACCATTGTGGATTCTGGTTAGTTTGATAATCGGGAACCTCATCTTCGGTAGGGTTTGTTGTACCTTCTTCAACAACGGGGGTTCAGCAGATCCTTGAATTGCTTCAGTTGTTGCATCAGTAATATCACCAGCAGGGTGTTCGGCGGGGCGATCGAAACTTTTAAGTCATTGAATCTTTGCAAAACTTCAACACAATCTGGATCGGTGACTTGTTGATTCTCGACGTTCACAATCTTCATCTTCCATACCGTGAACTTAGGTTCATCAAACACAACATGGATTGTTTCTTCATGTTTCAGTGACCTCTTGTTCAGTACTCTGAATGCCTTGCTGACTGAAGAATATCCAAAGAAAATTCCTTCATCTGACTTTGGTTGGAATGTCTTCAAATGAACCTTGTGATTTAGGATAAAACACTTGCTTCCAAATGGATGGAAATATGATATATTTGGTTTCCTTCCATTCCAAATCTCATAAGGTGTCTTCAGCAGCTTCTTGTTCACTGATGTTCTGTTTTGTGTATAGCTTGATGTATTAACTGCTTCAGCCCAATATCTTTCAGGAAGCAATGCTTCACAAATCATTGTTCTCCCTGCTTCCTTTAAAGTCTTGTTTCTTCTTTCAGCAACCCCATTTTGTTGAGGTGTACCAGCAGCAGCAAGTTGATGTAGTACACCATTCTGTTCACAATATTTTCTTATCACTTTGTTGAGAAATTATGTACCCTGATCTGATCTTATTTTTACTACTGTCAAACTTTTCTCATTTTGTAATCTCTTTAAAAGATTAGGCATGCTTTTGAGTGTTTCACTTTTCTTGTTCATAAATATCACCCAGGTGTACCTTGAATAATCATCCACAACCACCAAGGTGTATTTCTTTCCTGTTACACTTGTTGGAGTTATTGGTCCTAATAGATCCATATGCATCTGCTCCAACACTCTATTAGATGATTGTTTAGTTTTTGACTTGAAGCTTGACTTTATCTGTTTACCTTGCTGACAAGCATCACATACAACATCCTTTTTTAATGTGATCTCAGGTAAACCAATCACCAGCTTCTTCTTCACCAACTGATTGATATCATCAAAGTTCAAATGATTTAACTTCTTGTGCCATAACCAATTGAGTTCAGACCTGGTATGCACAATCAGGCCGGTTTCTGGAACTGCAGTAGACCAATCCACGACATACATGTTTTGTTGTCTTCTACCAGCCAATACAACTTGATCACCTCTTTCACTAATGACAATACAATTGTTTTTGTCAAAAGTGACATTGTATCCCATGTCACAGAATTGTCCAGTGCTCAGCAAGTTGTAGTCCAGTCCTTCAACATATGCAACATTCTTGATTGTAAGTCCATTCCTCACAAGTGTGCCATATCCTCTTGTATATCCAGGTGTATTCATGTTGCCAAAATTCACCCTTGGACCATCCTTTGCCACAAAGTTTGACAAACAGTGCTTGTTCTTTGTCATGTGTCTGGAACATCCACTGTCAAAGTACCAGACACCCTAGAAAACAAAGTTAATACATTTTAGGTACCCAAACATGTTTGGGTCCATAGTGGTCAGTAGTAAGCATGACCCTTGGTAAGTTTCCATAAGGTCTTCTCCTAAAAGTGTCATACTTAGGTTCATACATGTATTCCACACATCCATAAGTTCTAACAGTAGGTTGTGTAGGATTCACATATGTTTTCTGGCCTTTTGGTTTATAATGCTGTTTGAAGTGATTTTTGGTGTTAGAAGCATTAGTATAACCATTTGTTTGTTGTCTGTTAGGAACAGCCCTGTAGTATGGAGTCTGCTGAGGTCCCTGCTGAGTCCTTTGCTGATTCCATTGCTTAGGTTTTACCCTAGTAGCATGGTTATACTGGTTGTTTCTATCAGCAGGTACAGGAATATTCCAATCATCATCAGTAGGGAACAGTCTACCTTTCCCCCTGAGATAAGTATCCCTTAAATGATTAACATTTTTAGATTTAGGATTCTTATCCTTGGAATATTTCTGATCTTTACCTTTTTGTGGTCCAAATAGACTTGGTAGCGGTCTCGCTATCGCAGGTCTAGAAGGTCCAGGCGGTCCTATTTTTGGATTTGTTCTTTTTGTTAGGAGCTGTTGACTTCTTTGACTTCTGATTTTGCTTCCTTGAAGTATTCTCAGTAGGTTTTGCTACCTCAGCAACCTTACTTGGAGTTGGATCTAGTGCAGGCACAAACTTAGGACCAATTCTGGTACTAGGTTCAGTAGCCTTACTGGATCCACTCTTGTTAGATTATTGAGTTCCAAATCCAAGCCCTGTTTTATCACCATAAGGCTTTCCAGATTTGTATGCAATAGATGAACAAGAAGGTTCAGCAGACTCAGCAGCTACTGATTGTACAGTAGACCTATGTTGATTCTGTCCAGCCTCCTTTTTCTTTGCCTTTAAGAATTCTTAATTCAGCATTTAATCTTTCAACTTCCAACTGAAGATCTTCTTTTTCAGCCTTCACAATCTCATAACCAGATTGTATTTTCCTCAGTTGATTAAGGATAGCATCCAAAGTCTCCTCATTGTTAGAATTTCTAGGATTTGAACCACAGGTTGATTCACAATCACTTCCAAATAGGCGGGAGTGTTTATTGATACGGTATTGTATACCTCCTCACTTTCATCCATATTCGCCATCAAAGCATAATCCTCCATATCAGCAACCAATGTTGTGTCATCTGATTCATTTCCTTTTTCAGATTCCATTTCATACCCCGATTCATATTTAAAGCAACCATAGCCTTCTTGCCATGTCTTCTTTGTTGACTCTTGGTCTTCGCAGGTCCGGACAATCGAATGTCTAAAGTGTCCAGCATCTTGCAGTTGAAGCAAAGATAATCAGGTTCCTTACTTTGTTTTAACTCAGGACAGTCAGGTTTGAAGTGTCCTGGTTTCTTGCAATGAAAGCACAGATAGTCATTATCTTTCTTTGATTCTTCTTTCTTCCTTTCAGTAGGCCTTTTTGTGAAATTTCTTGAAGGGGCCTTTCCAGTCTTCATCATCCTGATTTTCTTGCTCAGTAGAGCAATCTGTTCATGCATCTCATCCAGTAGATCATCTTGTCCTCCAAATGTTTCTTCCTGGTGTGAAGCAGCCAATGCAGTGGTCTTTGGCTCTTCTTTTTCAGTCTCAGGTGCAAGCTTTTTGCTAAATTCATATGCCTTAAGATCTGAAAATAACTTGAATGTGTCTTCTTCATGCAGCTTTCTCATTTCTTCTATTGCAGTCACCTTCATTTTCCAAATATCTTTTGCAGGTAATGCTTCCAAGATTTTTGTGTTTATTTCCTCTTTTGAATAACTTACACTCACCAGGGTAAGTTCATCCAGGATAGCATTAAATCTTGATTCCATCTGCTCAATGGTTTCATTTGGTAGCATCTTGAACTTTTGAAACCTCTTTTTGACCACACTGATTTTGTTCTTCTTTATTGCATCAGTGCCTTCACAGATCAACTGTATCTTGTCCCAAAGTTCCTTTGCAGTTTTGCAATCTTTAACCTTCATGTACATATTGCTATCCAAAGTTCTATAAATAATATCAATAGCAATATTGTTGAGGTTTGCTCTTTTTCTGTCTTCTGCATTCCATTCTCTTTTTGGTTTAGGAATGTACTCTGTAGTATCACCCACTGTTACTCTTGCCTTGGTAATCTCCAGTGGTCCATCAGTTAGTACATCCATCATCTCATCATGAGTTGCAGCAAGGTATGCCTGCATTCGACGTTTATATTCATCAAATCTATCAAGAGAACACATCAGCATAGTTCTAGCATACTGGGTGTTATCCATGATGCAAGTTTTTGAAAAGCAGTAACTTGAAAAAGTTTCAAAGTATTTTCACAAGCACAACAAGTAGGATTTCTTCAGAACAGAAGCACTGCTCCGATACCAATTGTTGGTCCCTTGAAAAGGCTTTGATTAAGTTTAGAGGGGTGGGTGAATAAACTTAACACTTAAAACTTTGGAGTTAACAAATTCAGCAACTTCGGCGGCTTCTCGAAGTTCGCAATCTCGTTGATGCTTCGCAGCTGTCGATAAACGATAGTCTACCGACAATTCGGTTCTTGAATTTGTGCAAAGAAATTATATCAAAATTAAGCCTTATTACTTGTTGTTAAATATGATACTGAGTATTAGATAATCAATAGTGTATGTGTGTGATTTCAGTTGCTAGATTCAAAGGATTGATGTGTATAATAAACTAAGTGCAGAATGTAAATGCTGAAAGTAAGTAGGCAGATTTTATAGTGGTTCCAGATGGTGTAATCCTGTCAGTCCACTCTTCTCCTGTGATGTTGGAGGTAATTCACTAGATCTTTGATGTTGCAGTTACAAAGACTCCTAAGGTTGCTTGTCCTTCACCAATGACTATGGCTTCACAACCGAAAACTCGGGAACAAAGTAGGATTGTTTGCTCCGAGTCTTCCGCCGGTCCTTGAAGGGTAGGATTGCCTCTTCACCACTCCACCACAAACAACAGTCTTTCACACAACGTGCTTCACTGCGTCTTCGACGGGTTCTTTATAAAATAAAGATTGAATCAAATAAATGATTCGGTTGCGAGCGACTTTATTAGGATGATATAATCTGCGGCTTGCAGTCTTCAAGTGTGCATACTTGATGTAGCTTGAATACAGAATACACTTGAAGAATCTTTCTGGATCAGTAGCTTTTAGTTTAGTAAGTTCAGCAGGGTGTTTTTCAGCTCAGAATAGTCTCTTATATTTTTCTCTTAAAGTTCATCAATCATCATCTTCTTTTTCTGAGTTGAAAGTCCTCTATTTATAGGTAAGAATGCATGTGACTTGTATTTGAAATTCAAATGTAACCGTTCCTGGTTTTTGTCCCATCTGATTTGCTTTGTGTCACTATTCATAGGACTGACACTGTCAGAATTCCTTTTTGATAGTGCAGTCTGTCCACCCTTTGACTTATAACCATTGGATAAAAATCTGAATCATCTCAACGTTCTTTTAATCTCAGCCATTGATTTGTTTGATAAGTCAGAGGTAGTTGGCTGTCCTTATCCATGTAATCTTCCAATATAATCTTGAATTAATAGAGGTATATTATCAGCAGGTTCATCAGTCTGCTGCAATACCTATCAGTCTGCTGAACAGAAATTTTCTGTGTAATTTAATGCAGCTGATTTCTTTTATCTAACTTTTATTTGTGAAGTTAGATTACACCTTTTTAATTATAACCAAGTTCCAAACATCATCCAACTTATGGAACTTAGACCTTGTACACAAGGTATATGTAATCAGTTTAGGTCATCACAGACTTGCCTAAATTCTGTTTCCATATCCTTGACTTTAATTACTAAGTTTGATCCCTTAGCTTTCAGAATCGAGTTTGAGCCCTCAGCCTTCAGTCTTCAGCAGGTTCCAGAAAAGTCTACTGACCTAACTACCCTACTGATATAGACCAGTCTGCTGATATAAATCAGCTGACCTTTACAGTGCTTGTTTGATCAAACCTATTACAAGGATCAAACTCTAATAAGCCTATACATTTAAGCCTATACATTTGATCTAGATATCTTTTTGCCTTTGCACTATAACAGCTAGTCTGGCACTCATCATCAAAACTTAGAAATAAGTCCAACAATTCTCAAAGCAGAAAATGGCACAATATAAGAAGAATCATAGGATTGATGATAAACAGAAGATTAAAGACAAGACTGAACAGATGAAAGCTGATCTATTAGAATTTGAAAATTACTACTTGAAAGAATCAGGCTTACCCAAGCTAATTCAATGGAAAAGATGGAAAGAAGGTAGTCAAGTTGACTACAACAAGACTTTCTCAAAAGAAGACTCCAAGCTAGAAGAAGATTTTCAATCGTATGACAAAGCAAGGAAATATGACTCATTCATGCAAAAAGCTAAGAAAAAGATTAGTCTTTAATCACAGTTAATTGAACAAAATGTACGTATCCAGTTTTTGCTCATTCTAATGAAAACCAGTTTTCCAGTTTTACAGTGTTTTACATTGTTTTGATCTTTAAGCTTTTCTTTTAGGGAGAGTTTTGGCATCATCAAAAAGGGGGAAATTGTTGGAAATAAAATTTATGTTTTGATGATAATTCATCTAATTTGTTTAATGTATTATCTTAACCCCATTGATGAAGTGCTGAAGCCAGCTGTTATAGTGAAAGCTAAAAGATGTCTAGAACTGAATGTATAAGTTTTACTAGAGTCTGATATTTGTATAGGTTACATCAGACAAGCACTGTAATAGTTAGTGTGTCGTAAAACTGAAAACTGGAAATCATTTAGAAAACTGGAAATCATCAAGACAAGCAAACTGACTCAGAATACACCGACATGGAACTGAAGAAGGTAAGTTCACTGAGAGTTACAAACTCGGTTGACTTATCTAGAAGATTGAAGAACTGAGGGTTCAAACTTAGTTATTGAAGAATGAAGAACTGATGGTTCAAATCAGTTATGAAGACCAAGTCGAGACTGTAAAGTTAGACTTCAGGCAAGATTGTGGTAACGTGAACTGAATTTATGGATCCTGTATGAAGACCTAAGAATCACAAGGACAATGATTTCTTAGATGATAATGAGTCATGGTGTACTCTGATTAAGTCAATTATAATCAGATGAAAACTGGAGAACTGATATTTGAAGAAGAGTAAAAACTCAGTTAATGCTCCAAGTCAGTTAGAAAACTGACAAGTGAAAAATTCAGTATATAACTGATAAGGAAACTCAGTTTTATATGTCAGCCATCCAACAAACTGAAAGTACAGTCGAACGTTGTAAAGGAAGCAATGTCATTGGATGAGTTATTGACACAGCAGAACGGCCAGAAAATATAGCCGTTACAAGAGAGACGTTCATACAATTCGAATTTGAGCCAGATGAACGTTGGACTTCACACTATAAATAGAAGACTTTGCACCAAGAATAAATATATATATAACATACAAGAATCAACAAGCAATCTTGTGCATTAGTCTATTTTATTCGAATTGCTATCATCTCTGAGCTATAACAAGATCATATCTAGTATTTCTTAAAGTGTTCAAGCTACAAAGAATTTATCAAGAATCCAACACATTGAAGAACCACAAACAAGAATCAACTTATTGATTCTCAGCCCAACTTTGATTCTACATCAAAGGTTTTAGACTGTGAAGCAAACCAGGAAGGTTTTGCCAAGGACAGTTGTGACAAGCAGTCGGGTAGACTGTGTTTGTGGTGGTAGATGGTGAAGAGGCAATCCTACCCTCTAAAGACCAGTGGTTCAAGCATTTGAAGAACAACAATTCTACCTGTTCTACAGTTGTTTAGATAGTGACGCTAGGGATTAGCCAAGGACTATTGTTTTGGACTTTTTGTAACAGTTCACCTCAAGAAGTTCTAGTGGAATTTTCCTCCGCACCACAGGGGAAGAGAGGACGTACATGATTACACCACCTGGAACCTCTATAACAATCGCCTTATTTACTTTACGCATTTACTTATTTACTTACAGCATTTTGATACTTGATTGTTATACACCTCACAGTTCACAACTGACATTCATCAGAATTCAGTTCACAGCACTTAGCTTTCATAATAAAATAACAAGATCAAGAAAAAGGCTAGAACTATATCCGCTGCCGGTTGACTCAGTTTCAGCTTAAGTCAGTTTGACTTAATCTCAGCTTTGTCAGCTTAACTCCACACAAGTTATAACTGAACTTTAAGTTGCTTAAAATCCAGTTTTAGGGTCAAGTTTATTCACCCCCCCCCCCCCCTCTAAACTTGTGTTAGCCTTTCCAAAGGACCAACATTATTTTATTCTGAATTTTAGGAGAAATTTGATTTCTCATTCTGCCTTAGTTGAACAATCATTTTCTGTTTCAAATTTGAATGGCGAATTTGTTATTTCGAAGAATGGATTTGAATTGTGTTCAACTACGAATGAAAATGGTTTATATTTTGTAAGACCACATAAAGCTCCCCTACTAAATACTGAAATGTTTAAAACTGCTCATCAAAGATCTGCTAAAAGGCAGAAAGTTTCTCAAATAAAGAAGATAAAACATACTTATGGCATCTAAGGCTCAGCCATATTTCCTTGGAAAGACTCAAAAGACAAGAAAAGGTTCATGCCTTAGGTGAGTCATCTGTTGACACACTGCATGTCTGCGAGTGTTGCCTGGAGGGAAAAATGACTAAGCGTCCCTTCTCATCAAAGGGTAATAGGGCCACGGGAACTCTAGACTTAGTGCATTCAGACCTTTGTGGTCCGATGAACGTACAAGTTAGAGGCGGATACGAGTACTTTGTGACTTTCATTGATGACTACTCAAGATTCGGTTATGTTTATCTGCTGCATAGAAAGTCCGAAGCTTTTGGTAAGTTCAAGGAGTTCTAAGCAGAAGCCGAAAGGCAACTAGGCAAGTCATTGAAATGCCTTCGCTCGGATCGTGGAGGTGAATATTTAGATACTGAGTTCATTGACTACTTGGCTGAAAAAGGAATATGTTTCCAACGTTCAGCGCCTAGGACACCTCAGCAAAACAGAGTTGCTGAGAGGAGAAACAGGTCATTGATTAACATGGTTAGATCAATGATGAGCTACGCCTCACTACCTATATCCTTTTGGGGTTATGCTTTAAAAGCAGCGGTCTACATTTTGAATGCAGTACCGTCAAAGTCTGTCGAAAAGACACCCATAGAGATGTGGTCCGGACATCGCAAAAGCTTTCGTCACTTCCGCATATGGGGTTGTCCTGCACATGTGCTGATGGACAAGACTACCAAGCTACAATCACGTACGAAATATGTTTGTTTGTAGGCTATGCAAAAGGTACACGTGGTGGTCTATTTTACGATCCGGAATATTACAAAGTGCTAGTCTCGACTAACGCTATGTTTTTGGAGGAAAGTTATATGAAAGACCACAGACTTCGAAGTAAAATTATACTAGAGGAATTTTTCTCCGATGACGTCAGGCCTATTGTGGCTGCTGATGTTCCTGTAAACAACACTAATAATACGACAGTCACTTCCGACATTCCTGTTCCACCTAGACGTACTGCGAGAGTGGTTCGGCCACCGGCCCTGTACGGCATGAATTTAGAGGCAAACGTAGTCGCCTCTGATGGTGTGGAAGATGATCCTCCGACCTATAAGAAGGCCCTATTGGATCATGATAAGGATAAATGGATTGACGCGATGAATCAAGAGATGGAGTCTATGTACTCTAACTCAGTCTGGAAACTTGTAGAACTTCCTCAGGGTGAAAGGCCCATTGGATGTAAATGGCTCTACAAGCGAAAGAGAGGAATAGATGGGAAGGTCGAAACCTTCAAAGCATGGCTAGTAGCCCAAGGTTACACACAGCGAGAGGGTATAGACTACAAGGAAACCTTCTCACCTGTGGCCATGATGAAAACCATCCGCATCCTCCTTTCGATTGCTGCATGTCTGTATTATGAAATCTGGCAAATGGATGTTAAGACAGCGTTTCTAAACGGCTTTCTCAGTGAGGAAATCTATATGCAGCAACCAGAAGGATTCATTGAAGAAGGTCGAGAGCACATGGTGTTCAAGTTGCTCAGATCCTTTTATGGGTTGAAGCAAGCATCTCGTTCCTGGTATCACAGATTCGATCACACGATCAAGTCTTATGATTTTGAACAACACTTTGCTGAATCTTGTGTGTACAAGAAGGTTATCAAAGATAGTGTTGTCTTTCTAGTGTTGTATGTTGATGACATAATCCTTATTGGCAACGATAAGGGGATGATGTCTGACGTGAAAAGTTGGTTGACCACGCAATTCCAAATGAAGGATTTGGGAGAAGCAAGTGATGTTCTAGGGATCCAAATTATAAGGGATCGCAAGAACAGGATGTTAGCTCTGTCCGAAGCAACTTATATAAATAATGTGCTGGCACTCTTCAGTATGGAGAACGCAAAGAAGGGTTTTCTACCAACCCGTCACGGCATTTACCTCTCTAAGACTCAGGGGCCTCAAACTCCTGAAGAGATTGAAGCTATGGGAAGAGTGCCATATGCCTCGGCTGTTGGTAGTCTTATGTATGCTATGAGGTGTACGAGACCTGATATTTGTTACGGCGTTGGATTAGTCAGCCGTTTTCAGTCAAATCCAGGGCAACCGCACTGGACAGCAGTAAAGAATCTCATCAAATATTTGAAGAGAACCAGAAATTATATGTTCGCCTATTCGAGTGGGAGTTTGGAGTTAGCGGGGTACACCGATTCTGACTTTCAGTCAGACAGAGATGATTATAAATCAACCTCTGGTTCAGTGTTTTTGCTAGGTGGCGGTGCAATAGAAAGGAGAAGCCAAAAGCAATCCAGCACAGCCGATTCAACAATGGAAGCTGAGTTCATAGCGGCCTCGGAGGCCGCTAAGGAAGCAGTTTGGTTAAGAAAGTTCATCAGCGAATTAGGCGTTGTCCCGAATGCTGAAGATCCTATTACTCTCTATTGTGATAACAATGGGGCCATTGCCAACTCTAGGGAACCTCGAAAGCACAGTAAGTCGAAGCATATATAGAGGAAATACTGGGTGATCAACGATTTTGTCGATAGAGGGGACGTTTCCGTCCGAAGAATCGCCTCCGCCGATAATCCCCTTGATCCATTCACCAAGACGGTGTCGATTGAAGCTTTTAGTCGACACTTGGAGACTATAGGTATTAGAGACATGTCTCATTTGCTTTAGAGCAAGTGGGAGTGATAGTTTGCTGTATTTTAAATAATAGGGTGTGCTCTAAAACAATTAATCACATGCTTTCGTGCAAGTGGGAGATTGTTAGGCGTGATGCCCGAAAGACAATTTTGTAATTGTTTTATTTAATAAATGAAATGATATTATTATTCATATTTATTATTCTCATATTCACCGACGTGACAATAGTATTTACACTACAGAAAACCCTAAAGTATATCGTTTATGTAATCACTTAACTCAGTGTATGGGATATACACAGGATGATTGAGTTAGTGAAGATGTACTTAAAATACAATTAGCCCGTAGTGAAGTTAATCGAGAACATCGGGTCTCTCCTTTAACGTGCTATTAATACGCCCAGAACACAATAGGTGTGATTGTCTTATCCGGACTTTCGGTTAAGAGAACCTAGTTGGGCGTTTATATATGATAGATATATCATGTAGGGCTGGACCGATTTGATTAGAGTTCATGATATAATTCCGTAATCCAGAAGTCTTATCGAATCAATCAATGATCATATTTATGGATATATCTTAATCCTGAGGTGATCACAGTCAACCGCTTGAATCAGTATGAGGTTTGACTTGACGAAAAGGATTACACTGAGTCTGTGATATGAATTACCCCATCTTGGCATTGTACTAGATTGAGTGAGTAGTCTGTGTTATCACAGATACGGAATCCATTCCTTACATTTATGGAAGTAGATGGACAGTTTCCTTATTTGTTAATCCTAGAAACTGATCGATCGCGTGAGTTCATATTACACTGATTAGCTACCAGTGAGTTGTATGAATTAATTGATCACTCAGGGGTTAATGGTAAATAAGGATAAGAGGTACTAAGAAGGGTTAACGGTAACTTCCTGATTTAGAATGAACAGTCTATGTAGGATTAATCCATATGTAATGATTATATCAATGGACGCTTATTATTATTCTCGTGAGGAGATAAATATAATCTCATAATCGGAGGAGTGCAGTCACCGGATTATGGTGGCATATTCCTGTGATTGATTTATCGAATATAATTATTATGTTCGTAAGATAATTATTTATTTGATTTATCGGAGCCGCTGATTATTAGTCCATGGTCCCCGACGTGCCTCCAAATATAGCATAGCTATTCTCGGACGTCGAATCCTAATAATATTAATTTAGTTCTTATTAGAATTTAATTAAAACGATATGTGAATTAATTGTTTAGTAGACTATTAAATTAGTTGGGCTAAATAATTAAATATGTGAAAAAGACATTTTTTATAATCTTGGCAAATTAATGTGTTATGGCCGAAAATTAACATTGACTAGGTCACTGCCAAATTTCACCCAAGAGCAATGTTTTAGGAAACAAGAAATTGTTTTAAGACATGTGCACAAAATATTTATTGGATAAATATTTATGGTAAGAAATAAAGATAAATATTATTCTAGATTTGTTTTAGATTATTATGGGATTATTTTTATTTATTGGATTTATTTTATTTGCAAAATAAAATCCTTGGAGGTCAAGGATTACTCTCCTATATAAAGAGAGTTCTCCCAAGCCTTACACACACACATAATTCGACTTCTACCTCTTAGAGAGGAGAAGAATAAAATTCGGCCAAGGGGAGAATAAGGGGAAAATCTTGGAGGTTTTTCCGCGTAGCATATCGGAGGGATTTGAGACGAGAATTTCCTTCCACCGGGAGTTGCTTGGATCACACGTACGGAAGATCGTGGTGCTCTTCACACCTTCGTTCGTTCTTTCTATTGCGGTTCATCAACTTGGATTTTGAGATCCAAGAGGTATGTTCTACAACCCCCTTGTATAGTAGATCTAGTTATTTTATTACTTGTAATTCATTGATCTAGATCCTTAAATCGCTTCCGTTGCGGATGGTATTACTAACAACCACATCTGATCCTAATTTTTTTGGAGAGACTGAAACTACAGGATCATACCCTACAAGCTAGGATTACTTCAGTTGACACTAGAACAGAGATTATGGAAATTAGACAACTAAATAATCTAGTATCAACTCCAGAAGGAGTTTTAAACCTACTACACCGTGTCATTGATGATGTGAATAAGGGCGAAGAAGGTAAGACAACAAAAGGAAAACAGACTTCTACGGGTTATCAACGAAGAATGTATGGAGGAGAAATGAATGCTCTAAAAACCCCTTGTACCTTGAAGAGTGCAGTTGACTGATGATCTACTAAAGTTGTTTACCACTGCTTTTAATGCGAGAAGAAGACCTTACAACCACATGAAATTCTTGGATGGGTTAATTCATTTCTGGGATTGAAGCATTGGGAAGTAAGAATCAAATATATGAGAGCATCAATAGGTGGAAGAGTTCAATGTGGTGGAAGAGAACAGTCTGTTGAACAAAGACTGAGAGGACTATCAGGAAAAGATTCCGTAGATTAATTCAAAGGACTATACACGCTAGGAGCTTTCCACTTTCAAGGAATATGAATGACATTTGCTGAAACATGGGATTGGTGGAAGAAGAAACATATTTGGTTGATATGCAGAGAGAAATCAGAGAGTACCAACTGAAGAGAGACCAAGAAAGACACTAATTCAGTAGACTACATAATAATGTATTTTGTTGAAATTAGTTGTAATAATTTTTTTCAACCTGTTTTAAACCTCAATGACATATATATTGTTGGTCCCTTGAAAAGGCTTTGGTTAAGTTTAGAGGGGGGGGGGTGAATAAACTTAACACTTAAAACTTTGGAGTTAACAAATTCTGCAACTTCGGCACTGCGATACTTCGAGTCTGTCGAGACTTCGATAGCTCTGGATAAACGTAGTCTACTGATAGTTGAGTTTGCTGAATTTGTGCAACGGAATTATATCAAAATTAGGCCTTGAAACTTGTTGTTAAATATGATACTAAGTATTAGATACTCAGTAGTGCAAGTGTGTGATTTCAGTTGCTAGATTAAGTAGGTTGATGTGTATAATAAGCTAAGTGCAGAATGTAAATGCTGAAAGTAAGTAGGCAGTTTTATAGTGGTTCCAGGTGGTGTAATCCTGTCAGTCCACTCTTCTCCTGTGATGTTGGAGGAAATTCACTAGAGATCTTTGATGTAGCTGTTACAAAGATTCCTAAGTTGCTTGTCCTTCACCAATAACTATGGCTTCACAACCGAAAACGGGGAACGGTAGGATTGTTTGCTCCCGAGTCTTCCACCGGTCCTTGAAGGGTAGGATTGCCTCTTCACCAGGCTCCACCACAAACAACGATCTTTCACACCAAAGTGCTTCACTGTCTTCAGCAGGTTCTTTAAAAAATAAAGATTGAATCAAGTAAATGATTCAGTTGCAGCAACTTGATTAGGATGATATAATCAGCAGCTTGCAGTCTTCAAATGTGTATGCTTGATGTAGCTTGAATGTAGAATACACTTGAAGAATTTCTTTGGATCAGTAGCTTTAAGTTCAGTAGGTTCAGTTGGGTGTTTTTCAGTTCAGAATAATATCTCTTCAAAGTTTATCAAAATTCATCATCTGGTTTCTGAGTTGAAAGTCCTCTATTTATAGGTAGGAGAACATGTGACTTGTGTTTGAAATTCAAATGTAACCGTTCCTTGTTTTTGTCCCATCTGATTTGCATTCTGTCACTATTCATAGGACTCCTTGTCGTCGAATTCCTTTTTGACAAGGTGCGATCATCCACCCTTTGACTTGTATCCATTGGATAATAATCTGAATCATCCCAACGTCTGTTTAATCTCAGCCCTTGATTTGTTTGATAAATCAGAGGTAGTTGGATGTCATTTTCAATGTAATCTTCCAATGTAATCTTGAATTACCCGAGGTATTTCATCAGCAGGTTCATCAGTCTGCTGTGATACATGTCAGTCTCCTGAACTCCAATTTGCTGTGTATAAAATATAATGCAGCTGACTTCTTTTATCTAACTTTTATTTGTGAAGTTAGATTACACCTTTTTTGAACATAACCAAGTTCCAAACATCATTCAACTTATGGAACTTGGACCTTGTACACAAGGTATATGTAATCAGTTTAGGTCATCACAGACTTGCCTAAATTCTGATTCCATATCCTTGACTTTAATTACTAAGTTTGATCCCTTAGCCTTACGAATCGAGTTTGAGCCCTCGGCCTTTCGCTTCGGTCTTCACGGGTTCCGACTAGTCTACTGACCTATCTACCCTACTAATATTGACTAGTCTACTGATAAAGCTCGGCAGACCATTACAGTGCTTGTTTGATCAAACCTATTTATGCAAACTCTAAGAAACCTATAAAATTGATCTAGACATCTTTTTGCCTTTGCACTATAACAGCTAGTTTGGCATTCATCATCAAAACTAAAAAATAAGTCCAACAATTTCCCCCTTTTTGGTGATGATGTTAATACCCTCACCTAACAGCAAAGCAAAAAGATATAAAACAAAAACAGAGCAAATGTAGTCATCTTTCATTATAATCAAGTGTTCAAAGATATTACAGTCTAGAATCAGCAAAAACATAATGAAGTTAAAGTATGCTGATCTACTGTCTTCTTTCCCTTTTCTTCTCTAGCTTTCTCAGCCTGTTCTTGGTATTCTCTGACTTCTCTTACCATATCTCTCATCCAGTCATTCTCAATCAGAGAGAAGTCAATATGAGGATTTACTTGTTTCCACCAATGCCAAGCTTCAGGTAGAGTAAGGGATATTTGACTTACCCTGAAGCCTAACCTCATATACACTTCTTTAAATTCATTCACTGAGTCCTTTGCCTTTGTGGTAGGTATACCAATGCCACTTCTACCACCTCTGTGTTTGATCCTCATTGATCTGACTCTTGCTTCCCAAAATTTAAGTCCCAAAAATGAATTCAGACCTTCATGAAATCCCTTGTCAGGATAGGGTCTATGTCTGTTATTGTATACCTTCTTGTATTGTTGGAGAAGCTCATCAGTGAGTGGAAGTCTGCAAGGTGCTGGTTGTCTGAAAGCATTTGTACCAGCTTCCCATCTCTTCTTTGCAAAAATTCTGGCAACTTCTTTTGCTTCTGCTGTTGCCTCTTCCCCTTATTGACATCATCAACAAACCGGGACAACAGGCCATGCACACTTTCCTGTGTGATAACTAGGTTGTTCAGTTGTCCTTCAATGATTTCAGTCCTAGTATCAATGGTTGTTATCCTTTCTTGCATTGTTTGCTCCAGCAGGGTTATCCTCTCAGTAAATTTAGGATCAGGCACAGCAGGTTGTTGTGCATCAGCAGGCTCAGCAGGCTCAGATGTAGCAGCAAGGTTGTCAAGTTTCTGATGGATAGAAATAAGTTGGTCTTTTAGAAACTTATCTTTTGCAGTATTTCCAACCCTTATGCCCCTCACATCTAGTATCAGATCATTCACACCATTTTGAGTAGATGTGAAGTTTGAAGCAACCGTGCTAGTAGATTGTCTGTTTTCATTTACCATTTTCATCAGTTCTTCAAATCTCTCTTCCTGTCTGTCTAGTTGAGTCCTTAACTGTTGCATGTCATTACTCACAGTTCTTAACTCATCCAAAACTTCTACTGGTATCTCACCAGTCATTCTTCCACCAGTAGTGCCATCAGCAGGCTTCTCAACATTGTACTGTGGCCTCTGATTGCTCACAACCATTGCCCAACTCCTATCCAATCCAGCAGGATTAGGTCCTTGATATTCTTCCAATATAGGATCAATGGCTGGTTCTTCAAAAATAGGAACAAATGCCTGTGGTGGATCAACATTAATATTCTCTTCTTCAGGCATCTGGAACTCCTCATCACTAAAGTCATAGTCCAACAGCTGCTCATCCATATTAACAGCAGTCTGCTGACCATCTTTCCCTTTAGTTGTCTTGTCTCCAGTAGGCTCCGCTACGGCAGGCCTCTTCGAAAAACGGGGTTTCTCCAAACCCAAAGTTTGTTCCAACCTTTGTCCGGAGTCTTTGTTTGAGACTCAAAGCGACATGTACCTCCCCGTTCCAACCTTTGTGCGAGTCTTGTTTGTAGCACAACAACCCGTACCTCCTCTTCACCTCTCTCGTGGATTGAATATAGCCTCATTATCCACTTGGAATCCTTCAACATGACCAATCTTGTTCAGAATGATGGCAGTTTTAGTGAGAATGCCCTCAAAGTCAAATCCATCTTGATATTCAATAGATGCCTCTGAGCTGGCACTAGGTTCACTGAAATCAGTAACCTTTTCTTCATCCAAATCCTCACTCTGTTCAGCTTCGGTTTGTGTAGTAGGCTCTACAACATGGAATGTAGAAGATTCATCAGCTAGCCTACCAGCACTCAAATTAATTCCTTCATTGATCAATGCTTCCAGATCATCCATGGTGAGATCCTGCAAATCCTCATCCATCTCTCCAGTCTGCTGGCTCTCAGCAGACTTACCAGTCTCAGTGGGTTCCGCTTCTATGATATCAGTGGCTTCTTGACCAGTAGCTTCAGTTGTTGTTTCTCTAACCACTCCACTGGTCTCCCCAGGGAACATAGAGGTATCATCATCAGAATCTGATGAATCACTGTCTGGTGTAAACTTTGGATCTCTGAACATAATAGCTCCACTTCTCTTTCCTTCATCCAAAAGATCCATCAGCCTGGATTGCAGCATGCTAGTGTCTATCAAATCCAACAGGATATCCACACCCAGCTGCTCAAATGCCCATTCTTCAAATCCACTCATTGGATCAGCAGCTGGTTTCTGTCTCTTGTAGAATCCAAACTTCCACTGAAAGTAGTTTTGCACCTTTTTGAAGTTAGGATCTACTTTGACCTTTTTAGATGCCTTCTCATATGGCATAGATGGCTTTCTAATGGCAGGTTCAGTGGTTTGCTTGACCTCCAAAGGACTCAACAAGTAGATTCATGGTTTCTTCAACGGATGTTCCAAAGTCGAGAGTTGCTTTGAGGTTGTACATTTGTGCCTACTACTTCCATCCGTACCACACTTGGTTCCCCCGACTTACATGCTCATCGGCAAGGTTAGCGACGATCGCTCTTCCCCCGAGTTCTTGCAACACTTGCGGGGTCTTCAACCAATTCTTCAACTACCACGGCGGTTCGGGTTCGGTGGTTTGTTGTGGGTCTTCGAGATACTACGAGCTCGGGGTCGGTGGGCGATGTATATCTCCAACAGATTGCTCAACAACAACCTGTGCAGCTTCAGTAGACTTAACAATCTCTTCAGGTGAGGAGTCAGTAATTTTTACAGGCTTGATGATAGTCAAGGGCTCAGCCTCAATAGCCTCTTCTTCCTCTTCTACTGATGCTTCTTCTTGGGCTCTTTGTGCCTCCAAGCTTTTCAGTTCTTTCCCTTTTCCATGTTTCTGTTTATGGATAATTTCTTTTCTCCTCTTGGAAAGGGGTTCATCATCCTTTTCAGTCACAGTAGACTTTCTCTTTCTACTATCTTCTTTCTGTTGTTCCCTTAAGATTTCAACAATAGTTTTTCTTACAGCAACAGCAGGGTTAGTAACCTCCACTGAACCCTCAGCAGACTCAGCAGTCTGTGATGTTTGCTTCCTTGTTCTTTTAGGCTTTAACACTTCAGTAATCTTTCTTGTTTCTGCAGCCTTTCTTTTCTCAGCAGCTTTCTTTGGTGCAGCAGGTTTAACAGGTTTCTTTTTAGTTTGCTTGACCTGCTCACCACCAGCATCACCATCATCTCCACCATTTCCATCATCAGCAGCTTCTGCAGCAACCTCTTCATCATCATCCAGACCAGGAATTGCATGATTAATCTCTTTCTTGTATCTGGACTGATTTATCTTCTCAGGTTCTATGTCAGGAACCCCCAAGTGATTCAAATAGGAGTCGGGGTGAACCATTAATCTTAAGGGCGGGGCCTTGGATTTCCTCTTTCCTCTTTTTCTTCCTTGGCTACCTTCTTCATGTAATGAATGAAATAGCCACCCAATCAAACTTCATGCTCCCGCCGATGATTATCATCGGCTCTATCTTGGGTCCCGATAGAGTATCCATACTTCCAACCGGTCCTAGTATGTTCTTTGCAATGAGTTTGCTCGGCGGGTTGTACTCATTTCCAATATGTCTCAGCTTGATGCCTGGAACTCGATTTGGTGGCTTCATTTGTTTTGATTTGATCAACAAATGCCATCTTGTCCAATCCCATTGCTTCAGGATTTACTGGACCATCCACCATTTATTCAAAACCAAAAACTTCCCTCAGTAGACTGGGGGAAACTTCAATCTCCTAAGCATTCACAGTTGTTTTGAATGCTACGCTTCCTTCTTCCACAACCATGTGTTTCCAGAAATCCACAACATTTGTATACGAGATTGTTTCCAATCTTATATTGAGTTTGTTTTCCAAGCCAGCAAACCTTCTTATTCTACGACCAATGTTGATGGCCAGCTCTGTTTGGTTTGCATCAACAACATAGCCTCTAACACTTTGGCTTGATTCGATTTGAACATCAATCTTTTCTACCATTTTTATGAGAAGAATGAGATGGAGAAGATAGATTAAGAATCTGTATTCACACAGTGTGAAATTCGCAGTGATAAAGCAGATTTTGCAAGTAGAGAATCTGCTGTGTAACAGTCTAAATATATAGACAGTGAGTGGTTGCAACTATCTTTGCACGTACATTGATGCTGACCACGATCAATCTGAGTAAATGCAGTCTTGACACGTGGCCCATTACTCTTCCATAACGTTTGTAACCGTTGGATAATGTTAACTGCGATTATAAGGGATAAAATAAATATCCCGCCAATCTGCTTTTTGACTTTAAGAGCTTTGACTGTATAACGTTCCATTCAGCAGGGTAGTCCTCAGCAGGGTGGGCTCAGCAGTCTGCTGATACTGAAGCTTCAACAGGCAGCTGACAAAGTGACTCTGCAGATCCTTGATTTCTTCTAATTTTGTTCAATTGATAATACAAAATGAAGTTTAATACCAATGACTAATCTGTCAAGTGAGCTCACCCAAAATGACAAAGACCAATCCCCTTGGCAACTTCATTTGCTCAATTGTACAAACATAAGTACAATGAATTGTTGATACCAATGACTAGTCTGCTAAGTGAGCTCACCCAACATAGCAAAGACTAATCCCCTTGGTGAATTCCAGTACACTGCTGATTATCAGTCAACTTTGATAATTCCAAGTTCGATCCTTAGTTTAGCAAATCTTTCACCGTCAAGTGGTTTAGTGAAGATATCGGCAAGTTGATCTTCGGTAGGGATGTATAGAACCAAAGCACATCTTTCTTTTCAACATGATCTCTTATAAAATGATGTCTCACATCAATATGCTTGGTTCTTGAATGCAAAACAGATTTTCTCGTGATTGCAATTGCACTTGTGTTGTCACACATAATTGGAATTTCCTTTTCTTCAATTCCATAATCCCTTAATTGTTGTCTTAACCATAATACTTGTGCACAAGAACTTCCAAAGCGGCTATATACTCACCTCAACAAAGGGAAGTTGATATAGAATTATGTTTCTTGCTAAACCAGGAGACCGTCTATTTCCCATGAACTGACAGGTTCCTGAGGTGCTTTTTCTATCAATTTTGCATCCAGCATAATCAGAATCTGAGTAAGATATAACTTTGAAGCTTCCATCTTTGGAATACCATATCCCTACTCCCAAAGTCTCTTTTAGGTACTTGAGAACTCTTTTGACTGCACCTAAATGACTTTCTTTAGCTTTAGATTGAAATCTTGCACAAACACCTACAGCAAAGGATATATCAGGTCTGCTGGCAGTAAGGTACATCAGACTGCCTATCATTCTTCTGTATAAGGTCTGATCAACATCTTTGCCTTCTTTATCTTCATCCAATCTGATATTTGTACTCATAGGAGTTGAATTTTTAGTGCAATTTTCCATACCAAACTTCTTCAGCAATTCCTTGGTATACTTGGTTTGATGAATGAAGATTCCATCTTTCATTTGTTTAACTTGCAATCCCAAGAAGTAATTAATTTCTCCCATCATACTCATTTGAAATTTGCTCTTCATTAGATTTGCAAACTTTTCACAAAGTAAATCATTTTCAGAACCAAAGATTATGTCATCAACATAGATCTGTACCAGCAGGGTGCTGTCCCCTCCACTGATTCTGAAAAGTGTCTTGTCAATGGTGCCTTTTGTAAAACCATTATCCACCAAGAATTGAGATAGAGTCTCATACCATGCTCTTGGTGCTTGTTTCAATCCATAAAGTGCTTTGTTGAGTCTATGCACTTTATCTTCTTGATCTTTAACTTCAAATCCAGGAGGTTGATGTACATACACTTCCTCCTCTAGAATGCCATTCAAAAATGCACTTTTGACATCCATTTGATATACTTTGAAGTTCTTATATGCAGCATGTGCCGAGAATAATCTGATAGCTTCCAATCTTGCAATAGGTGCATAAGTTTCATCAAAATCTATTCCTTCTGCTTGAGAATAGCCTTTTGCAACTAGTCTGGCCTTATTCCTTACAATGGTACCAGATTCATCAAGTTTATTTATGTATACCCATTTAGTACCAATGATATTTGCATGACTTGGCCTTTCAACTAGTGTCCAAACTTGATTTCTTTCAAATTCATTTAATTCTTCATGCATAGCAATTATCCAATCTGGATCTGAAATTGCTTCTTCAACAGCTTTAGGTTCCATTTGAGATAGAAAGCAAGTAAACATAGCTTCTAGTTGTCTTCTAGTCCTCCCACCTTGCTGTACATTGCCAATAACTTGTTCAGCAGGGTGATTCCTTAACCATTGTGGATTCTGGTTATTTTGATTATCAGGAGCCTCATCTTCAGTAGGGTCTGCTGCAGCTTCTTCTACAGGGGGGTCGAAGATCCTTGAACTCGCTTCGCTTGTTGCATCGGTAACATTACCGCGGGGTGTTCGAGCAGGGCGTATCGAAACTTTCAAGTCATTGAATCTTTCCAAAACTTCAACACAATCTGGATCGTGACTTGTTGATTCACAAAGCAGTTCACAATCTTCATCTTCCATACCAGTAAACTTAGGTTCATCAAACACAATATGTATTGTTTCTTCATGTTTCAGTGACCTCTTGTTCAGCACCCTGAATGCCTTGCTGACTGAAGAATATCCCAAGAAAATTCATTCATCTGATTTTGGTTGGAATGCTTTCAAATGAACTTTGTGATTTAGGATAAAACACTTGCTTCCAAATGGATGGAAATAGGATATGTTAGGTTTCCTTCCATTCCAAACCTCATAAGGTGTCTTCAGCAGCTTCTTGTTTACTGATGTTCTGTTTTGTGTATAGCATGTCGTATTGATCGTTTCTTGACCCAATATATTTCGGTAGAAATGCTTCACGATCATTGTTCTTCCCGCTTCCTTTAAAGTCCTCGTTTCTTCTTTCAAAGAACCCCATTTTGCCGAGGTGTACCAAAGCAGACGCAAGTTGATGTAGTACACCATTCTCGTTCACGTATTCTCTTATTACTTTGTTGAGAAATTCGCACTCGATCCGATCTTATTTTTATTACTGTTAAACTTTTCTCATTTTGTAATCTCTTCAAAAGATTAGGCATGCTTTGGAGTGTTTCACTTTTCTTGTTCATAAAAACCACCCAAGTATATCTTGAATAATCATCCACAACCACTAAGGTGTACTTCTTCCCTGTTACACTTGCTGGAGTTATTGGTCCAAAAAGATCCATATGCATCAGCTCCAACACTCTATTAGTTGATTGTTTGGTTTTTGACTTGAAGCTTGACTTTATCTTGTTTACCCTACTGACATGCATCACATATAGCATCCTTTTTGAATGTGATCTCGTGTAAACCAATCACCAGCTTCTTCTTTACCAACCGATTGATATCATCAAAGTTTAAGTGATTCAACTTCTTGTGCCATAACCAATTGAGTTCGGACTTGGTATGCACAATCGTGCAGTGTTTCGGAACTGCAAGAGACCAATCCACAACATACATGTTTTGTTGTCTTCTACCAAACAAGTACAACTTGATCACCTCTTTCACTAATGACAATACAATTGTTTTTGTCAAAAGTGACTTTGTATCCCATGTCACGAATTGTCCAAAGGCTCGCAAGTTGTAATCCAAATCCATCCACATATGCAACATTTTTTATTGTAAGTCCATTTCTCACAAGTGTGCCATATCCTCTTGTATATCCAGGTGTATTCTTGTTGCCAAAATTCACCCTTGGACCATCTTTTGCCACAAAGTTTGTTAAACAAGTGCTTATTCTTTGTCATGTGTCCGGAACATCCACCGTCAAAGTACCGTACACCCTACAAAACAAAGTTAATGCATTTTAGGTACCCAAACCCGTTTGGGTCCATAGTGGTCGCTTGTGAGCATGACTTTTGTTAAGTTTCCATAAGGTCTTCTCCTAAAAGTGTCATACTTTGGTTTATACATGTATTCCACACATCCATAGGTTCTTACAGTAGGTTGTGTAGAATTCACATATGTTTTCTGGCCTTTTGGTTTATAATGCTGTTTGAAGTGACTTTTGTTGTTAAAAGCATTAGTATAACCATTTGTTTGCTGTCTGTTAGGAATAGCCCTGTAATATGGAGTCTGCTGAAGTCCCTGCTGAGGCCTTTTATAAGTCCTCTGCTGAGTCCTTTGCTGATTCCATTGCTTAGGTTTTACCCTAGCTGCATGATTATACTTGTTGTTTTTAACGGTAGAGTACGAAGTATTCCAATCATCATCGGTAGGGAACAGCTACCTTTCCCCCGAGATAAGTATCCCTTAAATGATTAACATTTTTGAGTTTAGGATTCTTATCCTTGGAATATTTCTCGTTTCTTACCCTTCGTGGTCCAAATAGACTTGGCGTTGTGTCCGCTATCGCAGGCTTAGAAGGCACAACAGTCCTATTTTTGGATTCATTCTTTTTGTTAGGAGCTGTTGACTTCTTTGAATTTTGATTCAGCTTCCTTGAAGTGTTTTCAGTAGGTTTTGCTGCCTCAGCAACCTTACTTGGAGTTGGATTTTGTGCAGGTACAGACTTAGGACCAATTCTGGTACTAGGTTCAGTAACTTTACTGGATCCACTCTTTTTGGATTGTTGAGTTCCAAATCCAAGCCCTGTTCTATCACCATAAGGCTTTCCAGATTTGTATGCAGCAGAGGAACAAGATGGTTCAGCAGATTCAGAGGCTACTGAATGATCAGCAGGCTTATGCTGATTTTGTCCAACATCTTTTCCTTTACCTTTGAGAACCCTTAATTTAGCTTTCAATCTTCCAACTTCCAATTCACGAGCTTCTTTTTCAGCCTTCACAATCTCATAACCAGATTGTATTATCCTTAGTTCATTAAGGATGGCATCCAAAGTCTAATTGTTGTCAGAATTTCTAGGATTTGAACCACAGGTTGATTCACAATCACTTCCAAAGAGTGTTTATAGATACGGTATTGTATACCTCCTCGCCATCCATATTAGCCATCAAAGCATAATCTTCCATCTCAGCAACCAATGCTGTGTCATCTGATTCATTTCCTTTTTCAGATTCCACTTCATGCCCTGATTCATCTTCAGCAACCATAGCCTTCTTGCCATATATTCTTTGTTGACTCTTGGTCTTCAGTAGGTCTGGACAATCAGGTCTAAAGTGTCTAGGCTTCTTGCGGTTGAAGCAAAGATAATCGTGTTCCTTACTTTGTTTTAACTCGGGACGATCGAGTTTGAAGTGTCCTGGTTTCTTGCGGCTTAAAGCACGTATAATCATTGTCTTTCTTTGATTCTTCTTTCTTTCTTTCGGTAGGCCTCTTAGTGAAATTTCTTGAAGGGGCCTTTCCGGTCTTCATCATCCCGATTTTCTTGCTCGCAGGGCAATCGCTCCTCGCATCTCATCCAATGAGATCATCTTGTCCTCCCGATGTTTCTTCTTGATGTGAAGCACCAATGCGATGGTCTTTGGCTCTTCCATTTCGGTCTCAGGTACAAGCTTTTTGCTAAATTCATAAGCTTTGAGATCTGAAAACAATTTGAAGGTGTCTTCTTCATGCAACTTTCTCATTTCTTCTATTGCAGTCACCTTCATTTTCCAAACATCTTTTGCAGGTAGAGCCTCCATGATTTTGGTGTTTATTTCTTCTTTTGAATAACTTACACTTAGCAGGGGTAAGTTCATCCAGGATTGCATTGAATCTTGATTCCATTTGCTCAATGGTTTCATTTGGCAAATCTTGAACTTTTGGAACCTTTTTCCGGCCACACCGATTTTATTCTTCTTTATTGCATCGTTGCCTTCACAGATCAAATGTATCTTGTCCCAAAGTTCCTTTGCGCTTTGCAATCTTTAACCTTCATGTACATATTGCTATCCAAGGTTCTATAAATGATATCAATAACAATGTTGTTGAGGTTTGCTCTTTTTCTCGTCTTCTCGCATTCCATTCTCTTTTTGGTTTAGGAATGTACTCGGTTGTATCACCCACTCGTTATTGCCTTGGTAATCTCCAAAGGTCCATCGCTTAGTACATCCATCATCTCATCATGAGTTGCAACAAGGTATGCCTCGCATTCGACGTTTATACTCATCAAATCTATCAAGAGAACACATCAAAGATAGTTCTAGCATACTTGGGTGTTGTCCATGATGCAAGTCTTTGAAAATCGGTAACTTGAAAGAAAGTTTCAAAGAATTTTCACAAGCACAACAAGTAGGATTACTTCGGTAACGTGCTAATCGCTCCGATACCAATTGTTGGTCCCTTGAAAAGGCTTTGGTTAAGTTTAGAGTGGGGGTGAATAAACTTAACACTTAAAACTTTGGAGTTAACAAATTCGCAACTTCGGCCCCACGATACTTCGAGTATGCGAGACTTCGAGCTAGCCGCCGATAAACGTAGTCTACGATAGTTGAGTTTGCTGAATTTGTGCAAATGGAATTATATCAAAATTAAGCCTTGAAACTTGTTGTTAAATATGATACTAAGTATTAGATACTCGTAGTGCAAGTGTGTGATTTCGGTTGCTAGATTAAGTAGGTTGATGTGTATAATAAGCTAAGTGCGTAATATAAATGCCGAAAGTAAGTAGGCGCTTTTATAGTGGTTCCAGTGGTGTAATCCTGTCGGTCCACTCTTCTCCCCGTGATGTTGGAGGAAATTCACTAGAGATCTTTGATGTAGTCGTTACAAAGATTCCTAAGTTGCTTGTCCTTCACCAATAAGTATGGCTTCACAAACCGAAAACTCGGGAACAGTAGGATTGTCGCTCCCGAGTCTTCCACTTTGGTCCTTGAAGGGTTGGATTGCCTCTTCACCAACTCCACCACAAACAACAAGTATTTCACACCAAAGTGCTTCACTGTCTTCGACGGTGTTCTTTATAAAATAAAGATTGAATCAAGTAAATGATTCGGTTGCGGAACTTGATTAGGATGATATAATCGGCGGCTTGCGCCTTCAAGTGTGTATGCTTAATGTAGAATACACTTGAAGAATTTCTCTCCTGGATCGCAGCTTTAAGTTCAGTAGGTTCAGTAGGGTGTTTTTCAGTTCAGAATAATATCTCTTCAAAGTTTATCAAAATTCATCATCTTGTTTCTGAGTTGAAAGTCCTCTATTTATAGGTAGGAGAACATGTGACTTGTGTTTGAAATTCAAATGTAACCGTTCCTTGTTTTTGTCCCATCTGATTTGCATTCTGTCACTATTCATAGGACTGACACTGTCAGAATTCCTTTTTGACAGCTTCGATCGTCCACCCTTTGACTTGTATCCATTGGATAATAATCAATCATCCCAACGTCTCGTTTAATCTCGGCCCTTGATTTGTTTGATAAATCGAGAGGTAGTTGGTGTCATTTTCAATGTAATCTTCCAATGGAATCTTGAATTACCCGAGGTATTTCATCGCGGTTCATCGGTCTGTCGTGATACATGTCGATCTTTGAACTCCAATTTGCCGTGTATAAAATATAATGCGGTGACTTCTTTTTTATCTAACTTTTATTTGTGAAGTTAGATTACACCTTTTTTGAACATAACCAAGTTCCAAACATCATTCAACTTATGGAACTTGGACCTTGTACACAAGGTATATGTAATCAGTTTAGGTCATCACAGACTTGCCTAAATTCTGATTCCATATCCTTGACTTTAATTACTAAGTTTGATCCCTTAGCCTTCTGTAACTGAGTTTGAGCCCTCAGCCTTCAGTCTTCAGTCTTCAGCAGGTTCCTGACTAGTCTACTGACCTATCTACCCTACTGATATTGACTAGTCTACTGATAAAGCTCAGACCATTACAGTGCTTGTTTGATCAAACCTATTTATGAATCAAACTCTAATAAACCTATACAATTGATCTAGACATCTTTTTGCCTTTGCACTATAACGACTAGTCCGGCATTCATCATCAAAACTAAAAAATAAGTCCAACATATATATATATATATATATATATATATATATATATATATATATATATATATATGAAATTTGTTCTATTTTTATTGTCTTTATCATTTTGCTTTGTTGTAAGGAGGGCATTGACATCATTACTAAGAAGGGGGAAATCGTTAGACATGTTTTAGTTTTAATGATGAGTGTCAGACTAGCTATTATAGAGCAAAGGCAAAAAGATGTCTATAATGAATGTATAGGTTTACTAGAGTTAGATCATTGTATAGGTTTGGTCAAACAAGCACTGTAAAAATGTCAGCTGACTAGGTCAGCTGACCTATCTAGACTAGGTGTTTAGTAGAGTGTCTAGGACCTGCTAAAGACTGAAGGCTAAAGGTTAAAACTTATTATTGAAGGCTACGGTTTCAAACTTAGTAATGTAGACTTAAACGCCTGGGATTAAAATTTGGGTAAGTCTGTGATGACCTAAACGGATCACATATACCATGTAATGAAGGTCTAAGTTCCCAAAAAGGAAAAGTGATGAATGGGACATAGTTATGTTTAATATGGTGTACTATAACTTCACAAATAAAAGTTAGATATGAAGCAGTCAGCTGACTGGTCATTCAAGAACACAACAGACTATATGTCAGTTGACCAGTGTATACCTCCGCAGACACAAGAACCAGACATCGGTTGAGTACACATAAATTAGATTAATCCATTTCAGGAATTATTTTGGAGGATTAAATGGATTTGTATGAATATCAAACATTGGATTAATCAATTAATCAATGGTGGAAATTAAAAGGATGTTACAAAGGATTCAAAGCCAAATCAAATTGGAATTAAACCATTGGTTGAAAGTCTATCTGTCTTTTAGAAGGACACTAAAATAGAGTACAACGAAGGTAATTTTAGAGAATACTCAGAATTTATATTCAAATTCAAACACAGGATTTTCACCTATAAATAGATGACCCCTGGAACCAGGATAACTACCAAACTTACAAGAAATCAAAAGCTTTACACACCGCTGAACTGAGCATACATATGATTTAGAAATTTTCAAGTGTTACTGTATTCAAGTATCATCTAGTATACACAATTGGAGGACATAAGTTGTTGATCTTTTCACCCTGATCAAAAGCTTGTCAAAGCTGAATCACTTTATTGATTCAAACCACTTTATTTATCAAAGAACCCTGAAGACAGAGAAGCACTGCTGAGTGTCAAGAACTGTTGTTTTTGTGGTGTAGCTGGTGAAGAGGAAATCCTACCCTTCAAAGACTAGTAGAGTACTTAGGAGCAGCAATACCATATGTTCTTAGTATTTAGTTTGTGAAGCCAAAGTTATTGGTCAAGGACAAATAGTTTAGGGCTTTTGTAACTGCAACATCATAAGACTCTAGTGAATTTCCTCCAACATCACATGAGAAGAGTGGACTGGTAGGATTACACCACCCGGAACCACTATAAATCTTGCCTTACTTTATTCACTGCAAGTCTATTCACATCAATGTGCTAAACTAGCTATTGAATTTACACACATCTCACTGCTGAGTATCTAATACTTAGCATCATCTTTTAAACAACAATTAAAAAGGCTTAATCAATTTTTCGTTGCATCAGACTCAGCAGACTCTATAATCAGTAGACTATAAGATCACATGACCTGTCAAACTCAAAAAAAATTTTAAGTGTTAAGTTTATTCACCCCCCTATCTAAACTTAACCCAAGCCTTTTCAAGGGACCAACAAAGTTGAAGGCTTTCAATTTATCAAAGTATGGGCACTTAAAATTTCCAACAATACTTTGTTATGAATGTTGTTGTATGCCCTTCTGTCAAAGCCATCTATTTATAGCCATATTTCCTTGAATTAGAATTTCCGTCCATTGGCTAATTAATGTGGAGAATAATCATTGATTTCATCATGATTTAATTCTTCATGATTTGCATGATCCAGTTTTTCTCCAAACGTTTATCACCAAATCTGTTCTTGATTGATTTTGCAATTAATGCCATGCCTTCAATATTTTCCATGTTTCTGAATTGCCATTGTTAGCTAAGTCACTCAGCTGACTGATCTTACTTGGCTATTCTTGATTCACTGATCTGTTATGAATTACTCTGTTGTCTTCCCTTGTTACTTCACTAGTTAAGTGACAGTTTCACATGGATGTTAACTGATTGTTTACTAGTAGACAATTTCTTGATTACTTAGCTGTTGCCACTCTGCTGTTGCTTCTCTACTGGTATTCTTTAGCCAATATATATATACTTCACTGACCCTTATTTTGGATGAGGTCAATGTACACCATATTTAAGATAATTAGGTTTCATCACTTGTCTTATATCTTAGACTTTCCCAAGGTCATCACAGAGTTCCTTGGTTGTAAGTCAGTCCATAGGTCTTCACATCACTGAGTCTGGATCCTCAGCTATTCAACTCAGCTGGTCTTATGTTATTTACTTCACTGAGCTGGTCAACCAGAATACCTTTACAGTGCTTGTCTGACTGAACTTATACAAATGTCAGAATTCTAAATAAACCTATACAATAATTTTTAACTTATATCAGGCTTGCTATAACAGCTAGTATGGCCATCAACAAAATTAAATAAAATGTTCCTAACACAAACCGTCGGAGAGGCCGTGTAATGGGAACAAAAATTATTAATTGGAAGCTTCGAGCCTTATCCTTACATCCTCTCTTATCTATCCTGAAGATGCCGGCTACCTCCTGTGTACATAGTTGCACCAGTAACCCCATCACCACCACCGGTGCAAATGTGTAAGAACTCATCATTTAGCTCCCATCCTAATTCCAACGCCTTCACACCCAACAAATAACCATAAGAACACCCTGGGCCTTCCTCCATAGCCACTCACCATCCTTGCTTCCTCTCAAACACGCAATGAAACGAATTCCGGCAAACACCGGTGACAGAGAAGTCCGGCGTTTTCCAAGATATGTCCATCATCGTTTTAAATTTGGAAAACGCCAACACCTTCGGCAAAAATGATTTTAAGAGTATGCTCCGTTCACAGGCGCCTCTCGTCTCTGCAAGCACTCGACTTAGTAACAAACAGTGATGCGATTCGGCCTTAGTTAATGTTAGGGATTGCAATAGCTCCGCCAATGCCTCGTTCATTTAATCTACAACTCCAAAGATGAAGAATTCTTTCACCAATTATTTTTATTTTTTAATGATATTTATTTCAAGACCACACCAACCATATTTCAACATAATTTCTGAAAATCCACTATCAAATTTACTATTATTCGTACTTCACTGCCGAAATTCACTAGGGAGATTCGCAAAGTGAATTTCGACATTTAATGTAGAAAAATTGATGTAATGATATCGAACCATGTCTCAAAACGACGACCAAAAAAATTTAAAAAATATCAGTGAAATTTTCATCACATTTGATGATCTAGATAAAAACATATGAATGTTTAAATTTTTTTAGGGTAATGTTTAAAAATTAAGGAGGAAAGATGTTAATGTGTCCCACCTTGAGTACTTGTGATTGTTTCACCTACCATATTAAGAGATCGACTTCCCTCACCTCATAGTCTAGGTTTTGAAGATGATACCATTCCTCTTACATGATATTAGGCTTAGATTTTCTATCACAACCACCCATTTATTGTGCAAGTAATGGGCATCTTTGTCGGCCTTATTATGCCCCGATATGCCTTGTGTGCATGTGGGCTATTCTTGATATAGGCCTACTATTGAGAGGGCGTGTTAAAGTGTTCCACATTGGGTACTTGTGATTGTTTCACCTACCATATTAAGAGATTGACTTCTCTCACCTCACATCCTAGGTTTTGAGGATGAGAGCTGACGATTCCAAAAAATTGTCTGTGTAAATTTTTAAGGTTCCTCCTCTCGTGACAACATATTCAAAGCCTCAAGAACAACAACAAAGACACAAGGAGAGGGGTATTTTGGTGATGGTTTAGACTACACTTGACGAGGATCAAGCTGCCAACGTATCCAATGCCGAGATCGGAATCAAGTCTCCGTAGTTCTTTGGGATTGTTTATATAGAGGGGCTTGTGCCCTAGAGTTAGCGTGTGGCGTGTCTATGATAGACACTGATTAACATGTTCCCAAGGAAAAAGATTATGACTTGTTGATCTCCTTGATTTTAGGAGATAATCATGATATTCAAATATTCGTATTAAGTGATAAAGATTGGAGCCTTTAAGACTCGAGATTCCTTCCACATTTATCTGATCTAAAACGTGTTCAAAGGTTTTATCCCGAGATGGTCCTAGGCCGAACTTACAAATCAGATGTGGGTATGTTCGAACACAAGTATTGGCCGTCATGCAGAGGTCGGGACAATACTTGTGCCGGTACTACTCGGAGGCCGGTCCTAAGCCCTGGCCGACCTAGAGAGGCTGGGGAGAGTAGCTGAGCTCTCGGCTGCTGGGAGATCCGACTCCTTAGACAACCTTTCTCTACTATACTTACTGTTGGGCTATTACATAGGGGCTATGTAGGTACTTTCAGTTTTTGGCATCGTCAAGAGCCTTCCTCTTATATGGTTTGGGCTTATTTTTCAACAAAATAGAAGGAAAAAAATATTGGAACAACATTTCTTTTCTTATTCAAAAGTTGCACATCAGGTTTGATCTCAAAGATCTCTGTAATCTGAGTCGTTTCTTGGGTATGCAAGCCTACATGGATTAAATTGGGTTATATTTAAACCAACGTGTGCATGCTTTATATAAGTTCTTGACAGACTTGATATGCAGAACTAGAAGCCATGTCATAACCCAATGTCTGGACAGTTACTAAATTCCAGTCCATTCATGCATAATCCCACTGTTTACGGGTGCACAATTGCGGCCTTGTAGTATCAAACCTTCACTCGACCATACATTGCATTTGTTATTAATTTTCTAAGGCAATTCTTTCACAGTCCTACTCTCATTCAATAACAAGGTGTCAGGAGACACCTTAGGTATGTTAAAAACACAACTTGGTATGGACTGCATTTCAAGCCACATAATCATGCTGCCTTGGTTGTATACTCTGATATCAGATTGGAGATGCAACATTGTTGAAAATTGGCCGGAACTCTATCATAAACGTGTTTAAAATATGTGTATTGCCCACATTATATTTCAACAAAAGAGAAAAAAAAATTTTGGAAGAACTGTTCTTTTCTTCATCAACATCGACATTCTTTTCTTTTCTTTTTGGTCCTTCAGGCTATTAATATTGTATAAGTTGTCATTTTTCCAAAAAAAATTATTTGAGCGTCCATTTATTTCAACATATTTCAAGAATTGTCCAATTTACTAATGATCTAAAAAAAATCGAACTGTAATATCTTTATCTTTTTTTAGTGTGTCGGCCGAACAATTTGCTATAATGTGCAGCCGGCCGGGATATAACTTCCATTTTGATATCAAATATTGTAATGAATAAGCGTATTAGAAGTAAAAGAAAATAAATGTTCTATTAAAAATGATATTATCACACGTAAAAATGGAAAAAAAAAAAAAAAAAAAAAAAACTTAAAGGTTTTAGCAATTGATGGAACAGGCGGAGTATTTTTTTGTTAAGATAAAAGCAACGACAAACGCATACTGATGCATTACAAAAAAATCTCCGCTAAATTAAACATTCACCTACCTAGACAAGGAATAATGTTGTCTACTAAAGGGACAAACATGGAAGTGTGTAAAAAGGTTGTTTGTCCGTTGTAATTTGAATCAGACAACGTTACTTTATTATAATGCATGTAATCTTCTGAATGTTTCAATACTAAATTTCCAGTTCATTATCCTTCCATTAACATTCAAAAGATATTCTGGGTTGTTCAAAATATATGTATTATTTTTTTTAAAAATATATGTATTAACTGTTGCTGTAAAATAATCCTGATACATGTATTGGCTATTTATCCCTCATGATATATTATTGCAACCAGAAATAAACAAGAGGGCACTATATTATGTCTCCAAAGTCAAACAAATGTTTAAGATTAATGACATGCCTAACCTTTTGATGTTAGATAAGAAACATGCCATGATTTTTTCTTTATATTACCACATATTAACTAAACAGTGCACAGAAACAGACAGTTCGTCATTAACTTTAATTAAGAGCAGAAACTAGAGAAAAATTAAAGAGAGGGATGATAACCATTGCATCATGTAAATGTTTCCTCTCAAACACAAGAAAGGAAAGCCCTCACAATGATCAGATGTTTGCTCTTAGGAGCATAAAGGATGTTGTATACTGCAGGGGGCAATTACATCCTTCTTTTTTTCTATGAGGGGTACATCCGTCGTCGTCGTCTTCTGACTCTTATCCGTATCATCGTCGACATCGTTGTCATCATTGTCGTCATCACCAACTGAAAGATCTTCGGTTGCGTCATTATCATTCACACCCCTATCTCCACTTTCGTCATCATCTGAATTATCGTCATCTGAATTATCGTCATCTGAATCATCGTCATCCTCATTTGAAACATCATCGTCGTCATCGTTGTGATCATCATCTAAATCATCATCGTCAACAACATCGATTACCTCATCACTTCCGGTAGCCCTATCTCCACTTTCATCATCATCTGAAACATCATAGCTCGCCTCACCATTACCCAGAACATCATCGCTCGCCACGCTATCACTCCCACCCGTAGCTCTACTTGGTTCGCTCGCCCCGCTACCATTCCCACCCGCAGCTCTACTTCCCTTGCTCACCTCCTTTTTCTTCTTCTTATTATTATTATTCTTCTTCTTCTTCTTCTTCTTCTTCTTCTTCTTCTTCTTCTTTTTCTTATCATCGTCGTCATCGTCGTCATCATCCTCATCGTCATCACCGTCTGAAAGAGCTTCGCTCTCGTCAATATCACTCAGACCGTCGACGTCCTCGTCTTCATCATTTGAAACATCATCGCCCCCCTCATCATCATTCACGATACCCCCATCTCCATTTTCGTCATCATCGCTTACCTCACCATCATCCCCACCATCATTGCTCGCCACATTACCGTCACTCCCACCCGTACCTCCACTTGCATCACTCGACACACTATTACTCGCAGCGTTATTCCTTGACTCACTATTACTCCCAACAACGTTATTGCTTACATCACTATCACTCCCACCCGTAGACCTACTTGCGTCGCTCGCCTGACTACTACTCCCAACGTCATTACTCACCTCACCACTACTCCCAACGTCATTACTCACCTCACCAGTTTGACTCACACCACTACTACCCCCAACGTCATTACTCTCCTCACCAGTTTGACTCACACCACTACTACTCCCAACATTCTCAGTCACATCACCTGTTTGACTCACCTCAGTATCAGTCCCAACATTCTCAGTCACACCACTAGTTTGACTCGCACCAGCACTTTGACCATCACCGATTACCTCAACCACATCCCCACCCCCTATTCCCCCCACACCCTCCACACCCTCAGCAGCGTCTCCAAATATTTCTCCCACAACATCCCCGATTACTTCTCCGATGATTTCTCCTTGAAGAATCTTGCGCGATTTCATAACACTCCCCGGATTTCGTACGAATGCCATCTGATCGGATTTATTCACGTGCTTCTGCAAATCTGTTTTTGCCAGAGCTACAACTGCACCTATAAAAGAAAGGAAAATGAATTTGTTATGTTTAGCGTCAAATTCTTTTAAAAATTTAGGAAAACAAACGATGTAATGAAGCATGATGTGCGATTAAGGAGATGATTCATACTAACATGAGAGAATGAGAAGGAAGAAGAAGAAGAAAACTGAAGCCTGCAGCTTATTAGCCATTTTTTCTTATTCAAAATTTCTATCGACGCTATGTGGACTGTAATTCATTCTTGTGAGAGAGGAGGTTAACCTCATTCAAATAATCAAATTCCACGAGAAAATGTCTTAAGATTCCATCTTCTTAGCAATTTTGTAAGAAACAAAAAGAAAATAAGGTGCCAGTCAGTAAAATACATCATGCACTTTCTAATACCTTTGTAAACATCCCTTTCAAATAAATTATTTAAATAAATGTCATTGTAATCTTAAAAGCTATTAACTATTTTTCATGTATCAAATTTTGATTATCCTTCCCAGCTGTGGGATCTGGGACCTTTAGAAAACAAACAAATTGCAGACTCGTTCCTTAAGTTTGCCTTGAACTTATTTAGAGGAACATGGGGAAATTAAAATTGTACATTTTTTGTCGCACGTAATTCAAAATTTCAAAATTAATAAACTGGTGTTGTTTTGAATTAATAAAGTGGTTCCCTTCAATAAAAAATTATATTAAGAACGAAAATATGAGTATTCGCTTTTTTTTTTTTTGAGTAGTTATATGGACACAACCATTGTGACACATTGAGTGCACGCGTTTATTTACACCGTTGATTTCTAGTATACACTCATTGAAAATTATTATGTCCATCATGATCAATGGTGTAGATGCACATTGTGACAATCGTTGTGTCACGTACAACAATTGTGTCTGTATCATTACTCACTTTTTAATGCTTTAGCAAGCTTATTTTCGAAGATTTGACGGCCGGACTTTTTTTTTTTATCTCAAATATTAGCCACAACGAACCTGACTTTAACCGTATCTTCTGTCCAGCACGAAAAACATTATTATACAACAAGTATTCTTTAGTGATACCAATTGGATGATTGAGATTTGTCTTACAGAACACATAATTATAGGCGTAAATGAGCCTAGCAGCTCCGAGCACTTTGGTGCACGACTTGTGAAAGACTCGTTCCTATAGGAATTTATTGAACTTGAGCCAAACTCGAGTATTCTTAGATTGAATCGAATGTTCACGAGTATTATCGAGCTTTTTAACTTTATATTAAATCAATTTAATTTTGGTATGGTTATTTTAAAATAAATATTTAATAGAAAATGAAAAATAAATTTGCATTTTTTGATTTATAATATTCATTCTTTTCGAGCATAACGAGCCGCTCAAGTTGGAATTCGAACTTGATCATGCATGAAATTTTTCATGAGCACATGGTCGTGTTGAGTAATGAATCATCATTACCCGTAAGACACTTTGATCTATGATGTTTGATTGTTTCAAAGAAACACAACACTATTTGAGCAGTTTATACAACATCAAATGAGCTTTGAATGGCATTTGAATTGATCTATTTGACCTTGAATTGATTCGATTGAGGTAATATGTTAGTTACAAGACATTACTTGTTTCTTATATCAGCCGGAACAAAAGATCATTTAAGAAGCAATTGTTGATCATTCCTGGATAATTGTTATGTAGAAGAACTCTATGAATTTGAAATAAATCAAGTCTGGGAAAAAGTTGACAAACATGGCCATACAAATATCATTGGTACTAAGTGGGTTTATTGAAACAAATTTCATGAATCTGGTATATTGCTAGAAATAAGGCCAGACTAGTTGTCAAGGAATATTCTCAAGCAGAATGAATAGATTTTGATGAGACATGTGCACCTGTTGTAAGACTGTAAGCAATTAGATTATCTCTTGCTTATGCTGCTTGTAATAACTTTAAGGTGTATCAGATGGATGTACAAAAGTGCTTTCTTGAATGGTATTCTGGAAGATGAGGTATATGTTCAAAAACCTCCTAGTGTTGAAGTAAAATTCCAAGAAGAAAAGGTGTATAGATTGAACAAAGCATTGTATGGCTTGAAACAAAGAACCAAGAGCTTTGTATGAGACCTTGTCTCAGTTCTTCGTTCTGATTGGATTTACAAAAGGAACATTTGACAAGACATTATTCAGAATCAAATATGAAGATAACACCTTATCGGTACAAATCTATGTTTATCACATCATTTTTGTATCAAAAAATGAGTTGTTGTGTGAGAAATTTGCTAATATCATGAAAAGTAAGTTCCAAATGAGCATGGTGGGAGAAATGAACTAATTTCGAGGATTAAAAGTCAAACAAATGCAAGATGGGATCTTCATTCACCGAACTATGTACACCAGTGAGCTGATGAAAAAGTTTGGGATGGAACTAGTTCTAAAATGTCAACTTCAATAAGTACTGATATCAAATTGGATGAAGACAAAAATTGAAAAGATGTTGAACAAACACTGTATATATGGATGATTGTATGTTTGCTGTACCTAAAAGGCGGCAAACCAGATATTTCTTTTGCAGTTGGTGTATGTGCAAGATTTCAATCAAAACCAAAGGAGATCCACTTAGCTGCTATACAAAGAAATCTCAAGTATCTGAAAGAGACTTTGGTAGTAGGAATATGGTATTCTAAAGATGGAATTTTCAAGTTGATATCCTAAGCGCAAGGATGATAGAAATAAGACCTCAGGTACATGTCAGCTGATAGAAAACGGACTTGTGTCTTGGTTCAGCAAGAAGAAGAACTCCTTTTCATCCTCCACTGCTGAAGCATAATAAATAGCTGCTGGAAGTTGTTGTGCACAAGCGTTGTGGCTGAGACAAAAGCTGCGAGATTCTGGTATAGAAGGAAATGAAATTCCTACAAAGCTTATCCAAGGGACCCATACTAATCACAACCCCAAGTTGGATGTTTTTTTTTAACTTAAATAACAAATTAAAGGAAAGCAAAAGGTAGCTTCATACATCCAATACGCCAAAAATCATGGGGAATAAAATTCAAACACAAAGGTTAGTTAAGGTTTGATCAGAATTCTACCGATACTGAAACATTGTCTAAAAAAAGAGTAAACTTTGTCATTGAGAGACTACTGAAACTACCGCCAAACCTGAGGATTTGTTCTATATTTTTTAACTTCAATTGAGCTCTAAATATTCATCCACACTCTTAATTGAGACTTTGCAACAAACATACTTCTATGTTCTTGTAATAACAAATCGATCTAGAAGTTATGGTGATTGTGAGTACAGATAAACAATTAGTAAGTAAACAAACACAGAAACAAAAAGAACACATATTTAACGTGGTTTCCTACAATATGCTGACTACTCCATTGACAAACGAGAATTATTTTATTATCACAAGAAAGTTACAATTTACATGTATTATAGATGGTATTTATAGCCTTGGGAATCCACCTCTAACCGACTAAACAGCCAAACCAGATAATGACTGAAATTCCCCAAAAGTAGCATTATGTAGAATGTAAAACCATGCAAACGTGCGCCCCAAGTAATGCTAAGAACCAACTCAGCAAACCAAAACACAGCAGATGATTAGTCTGTTGACTTCATTCACCAGAATACCAGACTTAGCAGAAAACCAAACGTTGTGCAGAATGATCACGGTTTCCTAAGACTCAGCTGAGCACCATACCTAGCTGACAAAACTCAGAAGCATAGTTTAAGTCACCATTACAAATCTGCACCTTGACTTCAACTTTATGCAAACTGACGAGATGTACAACCAAGTGCCAAATTTCCACTTTGTCTTCAGATTTGAATACCTCAGCCCACCTTCCGCTGAGTATTCTCATATTCAGATTAATAGCTTTGGATCATCAGGAAGTCCAAGCACAACTGAAACTTCCTCCATGGAACAGGTTTAATGGACATCAAAGATGATCTATTCAACTTTGACCATCCTCTCATTCCTCAGAAAATGGTACCTAACATCTTGGTTCTCTCATGATGAACCTGATCCTTAGCAAAACAAATTGCACTGAGACAGTCACAATACACCCTGGCTTGATCTTGATGCAGATTTAGATTATTGACTAGCCCATTTTACCAGATTGCTTCCTTTGCTTTCTCTGTCAGTGCCATGTATTCTACTTCGGTGGCAGATAATGTCATTGTACCCTATAAAGTTGCCTTCCAACTTACCAGAGAACCACCCAAAAAAACAAATACCCAGTCATAGATCAAACGTTGTCCACATCATCGGCATAATCAGAATCACAGTACCATGTGACAAAACATTGAGTACCGTCTTCATATATGAGTCCAATATCAAATGTACCCCTAAGGTACCTACACACCATTTTCACTTCTTTCCAGTTTTCCTTTCCAGGTTGAACCATAAACCAGCAGACAACACTGACTGCCTGAGTCAAATCAGACCTAAAACAAACCATGGCATACATCAAACAGCCCATTGCACTAGCATATGGAACCTTAGACATGTATTCCTCCTCTTTAGTTGACTGTGGAGCAAAAACACCATACATATGTAGATTTGGTGCCATAGGAGTGTCTAAAGGTTTGGCTAATGATATACCAAACTTGAATATTATCTTCTCAATATACCTCTGCTGAGATAAGAACAACTTTCCATGCTTCCTAACTCTATAGATCCACATCCCTAGAATTTTCTTTGCATTTCTCAAATCCTTCATCTCAAATTTAGCTTTGAGCAAATTCTTCAGATCTTGAATATCAGACTTATTCATAGCAGCTAACAGCATATCATCCACATACTGAACTAGATTGATGTCTGAACAATCCTTCAGCTTGTGAAAACACAACAATCATATGCACTCCTGCTATAACGCTACTGAATCATATAACTATCAAACTTCTTATTCCACTGCCTTAGGGCCTGCTAAAGTCAATACAAGGGCTTCCTAAACTTGCAAACCAACCCTTCCTTTCCCGGAACTTGGAAACCCTCTGGCGGAGTCATATAAATTTCCTTATATACATATACATGCAGAAAAGATGTATTCATATGTAATTTCTCAAGTTAAAGATTCTCATGTGCCACTATTGCTAATAGCACCCTGATGGAAGTATGTCTGACCACTGGAGAAAATATCTCCTCTACCACCTATTCTAACTAAACACTCTAGCAAAAGCAAACGTGCCTTATAGATTCGGGGTCTTCACCCTCAAGGGTCGTGTTTACGGTCATATTCCTCGTCACGTTTACGAGCCGCTAGGTGCATCTCGTGTGCGAGCGGGACTCCGATAAGCTCATCTTTAGTCATGACCTCTATATCCTTTCCTTCCTCAATGGCATATGCCTTGCCATCCCATTCGGAGGTAGACTCCGAAGAATCTTAAGGATTTGGTCTTCCATAGAGACGGGTTTACCGTACGATTCTAGTGCATTAACTATGTCTGTGAATCTGGTGTCCATAGCACTAACACTTTCGTTTGATTCCATCCTAAACATTTCGAATGCACGCATGAGTTGGTTTATTTTAGATTTCTTAACTCGAGAGGTTCCTTCATGCCTTCTTTCGAGAGCCTCCCAAATCTCTTTGGCGGACTTGCATGAATTAACTGTCCGAGTTTCAGATGGACTTAAAGAGTTGATAAGGATAGCATTGGCCTTTGAGTTCAAGGACAACATTTTGAAGTCCTCGGAATCAAATTCTTTTTCTTCTTTATCAACTTTTATTGAGAGACCACCTTGTTCAATGGTCTTCGTAGGAACTAATGGACCATTCTTTATTATTAACCATAGTTGATAGTCCATTGATTCTATATGTAGACGCATTGAATGTTTCCATTCCATGTACCCCGATCCATCAAAATATGGGGTCTTATCAAGGATAAGCCCTCCCTAGGTGTCACGGTAGATGACATGGAAGCCATGCAAAAATTAGGTGAAGTGAAGCTAATCTATATGAAATGCGGATTACAATGCAATATATGCACTAACCAACTAATGTAGTGATTACAATGCAAATAATTACAAAATGATTTAATTTTTTTTATTTTATTTTTATAGATGGAATCAACTGAAAAAGCGCAAAGAGTAATCAGATTGTAAAGTGCAGTGAGTGAGTGAAGTGTGTGCACAACCTATACTTAGGTGAATTAAATTCAATTTAAAACAACCTTATACAAAATAATATCATTCTACCACCGTCATCGGCGATCAATAATTGATGTCATTCCTTCATTTTTCTTGAATATCCATTTGCAGTTGACCACCCTTCTATCATGTGGTTTTTTGACTAGATCGGAAGTCTCATTCTTTTGAAGAGAATCCACTTCTTCTTCCATGGAAGCAAGCCATTAAGATGCCTCAGAACATGTCACAGCTTCCCTGTAAGTGTTTGGTTCAAAACCATCCTCTTCTTCAGGTACATGTAGTGCATATATAATCATATCCTCCTCAAACCATATCTTCTAGGGGTCAAATATTTGTCATTCTAGCTCTGCTGAGAGCTATACTCTATTGACCAACATCAGCTGTTTGATTATCTATTGACCCTTGTTCACCAGGCTGGTTTGGATCCAGCTTTGGATCTGCTGAATGTTGAGTATCCCCTACTGAGCCTTTCAATTCAGCAAACTCCACTTGAAACTCCACTTGTTTGTCAACCCTCAAAGATTTAGATCCAATTTCAGATTTAGATGTGACCTTCACAGATGAGTTAAGCATATAAGTTTCACCAAAGACTACACTCATGCCCTTATTTTCACCGATGACCAGATTCTTTACCCTTTAACTCCAACTCCATATAAAACAAATACACCCTTCTTTGCTCTAGGTTCCAGTTTACCTTCACTGACATGATAGTAGACTGTGCTTCCAAAAACCCTTAAACCAGAAAAGTCTGCTCACTTTGACCAAACCTCAAGTTGTGTTTTAAGATTGATCCCAGAGAGAGGCCCCTTATTGATTAAGTAGCATGTTGTGCTAACAGCCTATGCCCAAAATATTCTTACCAGAATAGAATTAGAGAGCATGAACATTGCCCTCTTCAAAAGAGTTTTATTCATCATGTCGGCAACACCATTAAGCTGTGGAGTGCTTCTAAGAGAGTATAGTGCCTAGAAATGCATTCATTCTTGCAGAATTCATCAAACTCAGACCAACAGAATTCTGGTCCATTATCAGTTCTAAGTCTCTTGATCTTCTACCATGTATGGTTCTCAACCAATGCCTTCCACTGGTTGAAGTGCTTGAATGCTTCACTCTTGTGCTTCATCATAAATACCCAAACAATCCTTGAATAATCATCTAGAAAAGAAACAAAATACCTGTGACCACCCATTGACTCCACCCTTGAAGGTCCCAAACAATAAGAATAGACATAATCCAGTGTCTTTTATGTGATGTGAAATGCTTTTAGGAACTTGCTCCAATGTAGCTTCCTAAACACACGGTGCTCACAAAATTCCGGCTTCTTGACCTTATGTCCCCTAAGTAGATCAGACTTAGACATAATTTTCCTTCATCTTTCACCCATACGACCGAATCTCATGTGCCCCATATTGATTAAATGTTACTATTGAACCTCTGATGATGCCACAGTAGCAGAACCTGATACAGCAGACCCTTGTAAGATGTACAAAGTCCTCTGTCTGATACCCTTTGAAATCACAGCTGAACCTTTATAGGCTTTCACCACTCCACCGTCACCCCTGAACTTGAACCCTTTTCTTGTCTACTAGACTATGTGATATCAAATTCTTGGTCATCTGTGGAACATGCCTAACCTCTTTTAGTGTGCAAAATTTACCATCATGTGTCCTCAGCTGATCTGACCCAATCCCAACTATTTTGCAGACATTGTTGTTAGCCATTGCAATAGGGCCACCATCCACCTGACGATATGCTGAAAATCACTCCATGTTTGGACACAAATGATAAGATGCCCCGGTGTCCATAATCCACACATCTTTGTGCCCTGTTGACTCTGAAACTGCTAAGGCCAAATCTTCTTCGGTGTTTGTGTCATGTTCTGCCAAAGTGATAATACTCTGCTAAATACCTTATCACTTTATCCTCTTTGGACATTCATTTTCCAATGTCCTTGCTCCTCACAGTAATTGCAGACATCTATAACTTTAGGACCCTTGGAACATCTCTTTGATTTCTTCTTTCCAGAGTTTCCTGATCCTCTGCCGACTTAACCTGCCACCAATCCAGTAGACTGATGGTATGTCCCAGAACTAGATGTCTTATGGCGTAACTCTCTAACATGGAGTGATGATCTTACATCCTCCAATGATACTGAGTCCTTCCCAACAATAAAGGATTGCACAAATTTCTTGTATGATGTAGGCAATGACACAAGTAGGATCAATGCTGCATCTTCATCTTTAATCTTCACATCAATATTTCTTAGGTCAAGAAATATTGTGTTAAGCTGATTTAGATGATCCCTCGGCTAATTACCCTCATGCATCCTTAAACTTAACATATGTTGTTTCAATAAAAACATTTTGGTTAGAAACTTTGTCATGTACAGACTCTCATGCTTGGACCACAGCTTCTCTGTTGTATTTTTTGAGCAACCACTGTGATACTATTGTTTGACAAACACAACATAATTGTTCAATGTGCTTTCTCCTCTAGACTGGCTCTCTTAGCAGCACTTCCTTTTGTTGATTTAGACAAGGACCCTATAGTCCATGTTGTTTCAACAAAGCACACATCTTGATCTACCACAGACTAAAATTGTTTCTTCCCGTGAACTTGTCATTCTTGACATTTAAAGTAGACATCTTTCACACCATAAAATCTTGCATAGATCCCAAATCCCAGCGTCAATTATGACCTTGGTTACAATCTACCTTGCTTCAAACAGATAAACAGACTTTTTGATGAACCTGGATGCTCCGATACCAATTTGATATAATGGATCGATCAAGAAGTGATTGTGATTGTGAGTAAAGATAAACAAATAACGAGTAAACAAACACAAAAATATAAAACACAAATTTAACATGGTTTTCGGCAATATGCCCACTACTTCACAGACAAACGAGGTTTTATCATGAGAAAAGTTACAATTTACGTGTATTACAGATGGTATTTATAGCCTTGAGAATCCAACGCTAAACGACTAAAATACCAAACCAGCTAATGACTGAAACACCCTAGAAGTAACCTTATCCAAAATAGAAAACCATGCAAACATGTTCCCCATGTAATTCTGAGAACCAACTCAACAAACCAAAACTCAACCGATGATCAGTCTGTGATTTCATTCAGTACAACACCAGACTCAACAAACAACCCATTGATGTACTGACCAGAACATAGTTTCCCCAGACACAACTGAGCACACACCCAGCTGACAAAACTATGCAACAAAGATTAAGTTACCATTACAGTTTTGTTGACTGTCTTTGGTTGGATAGTTTATTGTTAAGGCCTGAGTAATATGCTACTTATCACAAGCCGCTGAGATAATTATAAGGTTGATACTTTATCATTCAACATAGGAGTGCTTATAGATAGTGGAGATGAGGTTTCCTAGCAAGTACTTGGTCTGTGTATGTGATTATGCAGATATTGATTATTTGTTCTTTGTTTGGTTTGTGAACAAATTATTTAAACTCTTGTGATACCGGATAGTATCATGAATAATAGAATCCCAATTATAGGAAGGTTTACAAATCCATATTTCACCATCTGCTACATGATTGAACCTATAGTTTAGGTGTTTTATACCTACTACTTTAAACCTGTATAAATTCATGTGTTCTCTTCCTTATACAATTTACGTGTTTAATCCGAATGATGTGATTGTACTCCAAGTTAACACATTGATTGAGCAACCATTTGCAAGCTTTACACCATCAAGAAGTTCAGCAGGATTTCTATATTTTCCCTGGACCTAATACTCTACAAGTGTGGTTCTCATTCATTGATTATTAAAACTATTGCAAAATAAGTGTTGAGGGAAATTTGAATTGGAAATGATTGGTAAAAGACCCATTCATCCCCCCACTTGTTCATTTGGAACCCTGTTGTATCCCATCAATTTGTATTAGAGCTGGATACTTGTTCAAATTGTTTGATCAGGTCCTCTATTTTGAAAACATGACGACAATGATTTATACTCAGCCTAAAGAGGGCATGTCTTGAATGAGACCACCTTACTTTAGTTGTGTTCCTAAGCTCTAGAAAATAGCTATGAGACTGCATCATGAATCACTTGATCATGATCTTTGGTATGCCATTGTAGATGGACAGTTTATCCCAATGAAAACCAAGAATATTACAGATGCGTTTGAGAATGTTGTCAGGACTATATAAGATTGGGAATATGGTGATATGAAAAAGATTTATTTGAATGCGAGATCAATAACCGTCTTGGTCAATGAATTGAATATTGAAGAGGCCAGAGATGTTTCTCTTTGCAAATGTGCAAATAAGATATAGTCTAAACTTGAACAAATGTATGAAGACACAAACAGAGTGAAGTAATCAAAGATTAACATCCTTATACATTCTTATGAACATTTCAAGATGAAATCTATTGAATGTGAAATGGATAACAGATTATCTGACATCATTGATGCTTTAAAATCTCTTGGTAGAACTTTTAAAAAAAGGCTAAAAAATTAATGAGAAGTCTTCCATTGATGACAGTTAATTTGGTACCACTTTCATATCTATTTCACCCTAGAATTATGCTTGATTTATAGGAAATGACCAGTTAATTTTATGATTTTTTTAGTCGATTGCATGGTGAGGAGTTCTTGGATCACGATTCTGCATTTTCATAGTTTACCCCTTGCAATTGGTATTGCTTTGCCTTGTTTTTCCATGACTTTTAGGTGATTCCATTTTGGGAGCATTGACAAATCGGATCAGAGATGTTGGATAAGAGATTGTGCCAAAGAGAAGAGGCCCAAGAAGAGAGATGTGGGGAAACCGGGAAAGTCCAGCCTAGCCGTGGCGTGATGGGGAAATGCAGAGATGATAGTCAACTCAACTATATTTTCCTGCATCTTTTATACCCTGTTTCGACTCGTTTTACTTAATTCCGGACACCATTGGCTTGGTTTTGACAATCATTGCACCGTGTTGATGTTTACGAGACCCGGACAAATAATCTGGGATTCTCGATCTTTTTTGGTGTATTTATTCTACTCTCGGTCACCCTAGTGTCCGCTAGGGTTTATGTGTGTTGTCGTTTTTGGTGTTTTTCAGGAACTAGGTGTACGAGATAACCGGGAAACGTGTTTTGGAGCTTCAAAATGATGAAAAATCCACTTTTGGGAGGAAAAGTTGATAAGCCACCGCCCATGGATCATAGGGCATGGCCTATGAACAATAGAGAGTTGCCCAAATTGACTCTGTTAATAGGCCAACGCCCACGAGCTATACGCCACCGCCTACAATATGCAGGGAGCTAAGGAAATTTTCTGCCTGTAGGCCACGGCCTATGGATCACAGGCCGCCGCCTACGGGCATGTGACCCACTTGCACCAACCCACTATAAAATGTGGTTTTAGTGGATTTTCTGAGATATCTCCATCCCTTCGACCCTCAAACCCTGTATGATGTTGTCGGAAACATCACAGACAAGTTTGGTGTATGATTTTGGTGGATATCTGGATTGGAGAGAGCGGTTAGATGTGTTTTACCTCAAGAACAACATGAAGATATGAAGAACACTCAAGAACACAAGAACAAGAAACAAGAAACAAGAATAATAGACTCTGACATGTATTTTCTATTATTCCACCACCTTTTAAGGTTGGGGGTTTCCTCTATTTCTAGGGCATACATGGTCTGTGCTTACGTGGCAATTGCAATGTATGTCTTTAAAAAATAAATACATAAGTAATATAGTTGTGCGGGTCGAGATCACACGATTCGGGATGGCGATCATCTCGATTGTAAAGGAATCCGCACTTGTAAGCTTGACCTTGTTGCCTTATGTTTGTGGGCTATGGGTTGAGGGCAGGCTGAGGGGTCCCTAGTGCTTCCTCTCACAGAGGATGTGGCGTATGAAGGATTCTTATCCTGATCCTAGTTGTTTCAACCAATGTCTTGGGCAATGGTATCTAAGCGGCCTGGGACCTTCTCGGCCCGGCTCGTCATATTGGACTACGATCCAATTTGGCCCGATGCCCTACCTCTGATCGGACCCACTTAGGGGCCCGATTCGGGTCATTGGGCTCCTTTACGGTTTTGGCATATCAATGGTCCCCTACTACCTGAGCTTTCCACAGCAAAGTGGGAAATCAGAAAGTAAAGTTATAACCGAGTTCACTTGCTAATTGCCTTTTGAACTGCTGTACCACGTCCTGCACGAGTGCCGTTGGGGCTCATGATCTTAGTTTTATGCCATGCTTCTTTGCGATCGGTCTTTGCAGCTATTTATGGCGCGAACACAACTGGCTGCCGGGTTTCCGAGCTGAAGCGGGTGACCCCGATTAGTCATGCTTAGAGGTGAAAGACGTCGGGACCACGCGGAAGCATTCGGTCTTGTGTCATCATGCTGAACACGAAAGGCTACTTTAACTTAGTTCGAGGGAGAGATGACATTATCTCAACCTTCAACGAAGCGGGCCATCTAATATTTGGGAGAAGATCAGGCTTCTTTTTGACGGGATGACTCTAATCTCGGTTTCAACACGTCATTTCTGAGCCAACTGCCCAATATCAACCCACGTAGTGCCAATAATATGGGGTTTCATCAACCGTCACCGTTATCCCTTGGGCTTCATTAACGGCGCCATTAATACAATTTTTCGAAATTCAAATTTCAAAACACTCAAATGTCCTAACAGTCGTTCTGACGCATCAGCCAATCGTCACGAGGAACTTATAAAAGGAGATGGTCCCTCTCTCTCTCTCACACTTTCCATCTTTCATTATTTCCATAGCAAAAAGAATTATGACTATTCCGTCTGTAGCTTTCCGGTGGGTGGATCAAGTTTTCAATCAAGCCCTTTGTCTTATTTCCTGCTTTAATTTCCGACTGCTAAGGTGAGTCCTTCGTTATATATGCTATTTTGTTTGGTTTAACATGTCGTTTTTCTTTCATAGACCTGCTCAGGCTTGATATCCAGTGTTTTATTGATGAACAAGCTTGAATGTCATACCGGCGGTGTTTTGATTGTTTGCACATCAGTGTCTAAATCGATGTTTTTGTCGTATGTCTTCTCTTTATTTGCTCAATTATTGGCAGTGTTTGTTTATTGATTGAAGAATTCAAACTGATCAGATTTTGTTCTTCTGCCCTGAAACTGTATGAATTGTGTATTTCTAGGCCTTCCCCGGAGTGTTGCAGAGTTTTTCCCATTAGGGTTAGGGTTTCCAATTGTCCGGTGTTTGGGAGCGAGGTGTCCAGATGGCATGTGTTTTCAATCTCAGCTTGACCGTAGAGTCTGAGTGATTTACCTTCCACCTCGCTCTCTTTTACAGGGAATGTCTGAATATAGAGGTGACGAAGTGAGCTCGAGTGGGTCCATAGCTCATTCCGGTCATGCTGACCCTGATGTCGAAGTTGAACAAGTTGAAAACACAGACCAGGCATTGATCGATCCACCGGCCGATGGTGCGGTTGTTCATCTAGCGAGCTAGGAAGACGCCCAACAGCACAATGTTGATAAGAGGGCTATGACTTGCTGGGCGATGAGGATTTAAGATCCTTTCCTGACTCTTAGGTTTTTCTGAAACTATTTAGCCTGTCAGAGGATTACTGGTTTTATTTTTAGGGTGACGACCTTAGGCAAGTAGGCTACGGGATGATCGTGATCTAATTTTTAAACATTTAGATTCTATGATATGTGGAATCCGACCTCTATTTGACCGATTTTCTAACAAGTTCATGGAGGCTATGGAATGCATGCTGTCTGATTTGGCACTGGGAGCTATCAGGACGATATCTCCTTTCATCGCTCTTATCCGTGTTTTGGGTTTCGAACCGAGTTTGATGTCTTTTGGTCATTACTACACGGTATCTGTTCAAGTGGAAAATAGGCAGGTCCAAGTGAGAGGCCTATCCGTCAAGAACAAGTTAACGATGTTCTACAAACCATCATCCAAAGTGAACTAGTGGAGTCACCGATGTATGTTGGTCGAATCTCGAGTTGGCTGGCCTTTCAGGAGGCGTACCTCGAGATCAGGCAAGTTCTTTGAGTTGCTATAGTTGAAGAAAGTCATGGATTTTCTGGAGAGTGATCTCACATTGTTTGCAGAAGTGGAAAGGTTGTTGGGATGGGATGCATGGAGTCAGTCTCAAGCTTTCACCTTTAATTGGGGAATTTTAAGTTCAAGTCCGTGATATAACACTTTGACTGCGATAGCTGGCCCTAAGCTTCCTCACGTTCAACCTTTAATAGAGATTGTTCCAATTCCGTCTGATCCGTCCTGGCTTGCGTCCTGTCATCGGGTGGAATTTCCCCTTGATTGCCCTGTATGTTGTGGGTTCCGCCAAGATCTCTCTCTAGAACCTGGTAACAACTGGTTAACTTTGTTTTCCTTAGTGTTTGTCATTGGTCAGGTTCATCTTATAGTTTCTTCTTCTTATTCTAATTTATCTTTGTGGGCTAACCGTTTTCCCCTCTTTGTGCAGTTAACGTGGACCCAACCGCATTGCGGGCTGAAAATAGGAGATTACAGTGTGAGCAGAGGCTTGCCAGGGAGGAGGACATGGTTGGTCAGAGGGGCCAACACACTCCACCGATGGTGGCCGTCGGGCTTAATGCTTATCATCTGCCACTTGCTGTTGCCTGGGATCCGAATATTCCTATTCCGCCTAAGGCTCCTATAGTAAGAGAAACTGTCCCAAGAAGGAGATGGGATGAAGGCATACGTATAAGGGAGCCTAGCTCTGCTGCTGCTACGATTTGGAGGCCTCTAATGAAGATAGTGATCTGGCCCTGTTAAAGTGGGCTCGTTGAAGTGAAGGTTCATCTGTTGGCCCGGCTAGAGTTGTTTTTGAGCCCGAGGATCCTACCGGCAGGGCGGTTGTGGGGACATTGGAACAAGGTCCTAGTCTGTTGGTGTTGGAGCCTGTTTTTCCAGAGAGTAAAGGCTCGGTGGGCTCTCGTCCCGCTGTGAATTCTTCAGGTTCTCGGACATCTTTCCCACCTCCTGGGGAGCATTCAATATGGCTGAGAGAAGGTTTCAGTTTGCTAGAGAACTGATCTGAGGAGAGGGTCTTGGCGAGAGCGCTTAATGAGGGTGTTCCCCTATGAGGAATATTGACCCCACTAGCTTTGACGGCCCATCTTATAACGTAGGTGTCGGGTTGGGTAACCAGATCGTGGCCGAGGATCACATGACGATCTTCTTATCCGATGTGGATGATCTGTATGGACTGATGGGTAACCGGGGCAGCATCGTAAGTCTTTTGATGGTATTTTCCTTCTCCACTTGTCCATTGTTTTTCACCTCGATTTTGAGTTGGTTTTTTCTCCTTTTCTTTCTCTCTGTCCATCTCTTATTTTTAGATTTTGACGGTGGTAGGACATGCGGTGTTTGAGAGGAAGAAACTAAAGAAAACTTGTGCTCATTTGGAGGAGAAAGCCAAGAAGACTGACGAATTACAAAAGGCTCTGGATGAGGATAAGTCTTGTGCTATTGACTTTGAGAGCAAACTTGACGCCAAACTGGTTGCTGCGAATTATGACAAGGTCGAGCTAGAAAACAAACTGAGCAAGGCGACTACTTAAGCCGAGGCAAGGGTCCACGATCGTACTTTTAATGCGAGACGGAGGGATTCTGCTCTTGAACCGTTTGCTTTTTCCGAGCAGAGGTTAGAATATGTGCGCGGGCTAAAGGATGAGCTCGCCGGGAAGATCAGAAGGCCGAGGTAGAATTCCAAACCTGACTTGAAGAAGCTCAAAGGCAGGCTGTTGAGGAATTTAGGGCATTTGTAGAGAACCGGGATACTTTGGCTATTGCTCGGCTGACGGGTTTTGACCAGTGAATGTTCCATCTTACAAGGTGCTTGGGTTGTGACTTGGGTCGTCAGGCCCACAGTTTTCGACATGTGGCGGGATGGCCTGGTGAGAGGTTGTATGACCCCAGCGTGATGAGCTTTCATGATGTTGTCCCTAATTCTTATTATGAGGTTGGAGGCTACTTTGCTGGTGTAGCCGTGCCTTGGGAACCTCCTGTTGTTCAGCCCGGTAACCTCAGATTTCTAATTGATGAAGCCAAAGATGATGGTGATGCCACCCTATAGTATCAAGGTATTCCCGAGGAAGAGTCCCTTTTCTCCTTTCTTGAATGTTGACGCTCAGCGGACTGGCCAAAAAGATGTTGTTGCCGAGTTGTTGGGTTCACGGGAACCTGTGGTCGATTTGACCAATCCCAATCCGCTTCGTCCTCATGCCTGATTTGATTATTGCTCTATCAAACATTTGATTTTGTTATTTGGAAATTTGGTCTGTATCAACTAGATTTTTACTTTTTGTATCTTCTTTTTTGCATTTGGGTATTCGGGCTACTCTCTAGCCTTGACTTTGACTTTTATAACCTTGCTTTGTCGGCTTGGGCCCTGTTTTAGGTTTTGGCCTTTTTATCGATGTACTGAGCTCGCTGTGTGCGTGCTGCTTTCGGTATTCCTCCTTGTTTTTTTTTTTTTAAATTTTTCGTCCATCAAGTTATCTATTTGCAGGTTCTTTACCAAGTGTGGCCCCCTTGTTTTTGAAAAGGTTGTCAGGCTGTGATCTGCAAACTTGTCGAAGATAACTCGACTATCACTTTGTTAATGCTTGTATGGATAAGTAAATATTAATACACAAAATCGGATATTTCATTGATTTCTTCCACAACTTGGTGTGGGTTGATTACAAAACTGTATTTATTCACGTTAAAACGTGAGTGAATGAATGCAAAATCGGATTTTACATTGATTTCTTCCACAACTTGTTGTGGGTTGATTACAAAGTGTATTCACTCACCTTAAAACACGAGAGAACGAATATCCTTTGGAAATAAAGAAAGCTTAATCACTCATATTAAACACGAGAGAGTGAATGCCAAAACCCATGCCGACTCTTACATGTGTTATCGCTTCATGTTTGACCTGTCTATTCTCCTGATTGGCGACCAGCTCGTAATGAGATACTCGAAGTCTCAGGATCGCCATTTAGATTGATGCCATTTCCTCCGATCTATAAGTTAAAGCGAATGGCGTTTGTCGGTGAGTCTTAACAGTCGATCTCAGAGCCCACAACACATCCGGGAGCTCGTCGACCGTCTTCTGGCTTTATCACTTAGGCTTTTCTTTAGCGCTTTGAGGTTTTGCTTTTTCACACTCTCTGCTTTTCCGTTTCCTTGCGTGTATGAAATGGAAGACTGCCAATGCTTGACATTGTGCTCATTACAAAAGTTAGTGAATTCATCTTTGAATTGAGGACCATGATCCGTGACTACTGCTCTCGGGACCCCGAATCGAGGAAACACTTGGTCGTGTAAAAAGGAAAGTGCATCTTTGACCTTGGTCTTGGATAAAGCTTTGGACTCTATCCACTTCATGAACAAGTCCACTGCCACAATTACATACTTGCAGTTACCTAATCCTATTGGCATAAGAAAAATTAGATTGTGACCCCACATGTTGAATGGCCAGGCTGATACAACTATGCTTTGAGCGACCGAAGGTATCCGAGGTATGTCCGTAAATCGTTGGCATTCCGGGAAGAGTGTTACGTATTGCTGCGCATCATCTGATACAGTTTGCCAATAGTAACCTATTGATATAATCTTTTGTGCCATAGAGCGGCCCGCAGGATGACCCCCTAATTCTCCCCCGTGAACTTCAGCCGGTATCTTTCCCGTCTCTTCGTGTCGAATGCATCTTAAGAGTGGCACTGGTGTAGGAACGTCAGAAAAGGATCCTTTTGAGTTGTCAGGTAAGGTTCCCAACTCAATGTAAGATTTTATCTCGTCTACCCAGCACATCGGTAGTGCATCTATATCCGTCATTTCAGCTCGGTCGATGGTTGGGATGGAGAGATATTCAATCATGACTGCATGATTGATGCGCTCAACTTCAACAGATAGTTTAGATAAGTAATCAACTTGCATATCGTCTTCCCGACTGACTTGAATGAATTCGCAGTAACCAAAGTTGCTTTTCAAATTTCTAGCGACATCAACATATTGACCATGAATGTCATCTTTAGCTTGATAGATACATGTTATTTGGCTCATGATTAATTGCGAGTCTCCTCTAAAAAAAATTGGGAGGTACTATCGACTTCAACGTTTTCAATTTTCATTTCTTTGGCGAGTTCCAGTCCAGCTATCACGGCTTCATATTCGACCTGGTTGTTCGATGTATTAAATTCGAACCTTAGTGCCTTTTCGATTTCCTCTGTCATGCCTGGTTCAAAGAGTATGATTCCTGCTCCACATCCTTTCAGACTTGCTACCCTGTCGACATAATGTTCCCAACAGTAATCAGGCCTCTAAGGGGCTGAAGTTGAAGTAGCCCACCCCTTTTCCCTCATCGGGAATGGTGCTTTGTTCTGATCAGTGATAGAGCAGGTCTCGATGATAAAGTTGGCTAGCGTTTGGGCCTTAATCGCATTTTTGTGCTGAAATCGGATGTCGAACTCGGTCAACTCAATCCCCACTAAATTAAACGGCCCAAAAGGCCAGTTTTGTGCAACACCTGTCGCGATAGACTATATGTAAGAACAGTGATTGTATGTGAGGAGAAGTATGCTCTCAGTATGCGGGCCACAATGACAAGTGCATAGGCCAATTTCTCTATGATAAAATAACAGCCATCAACCGGATAGAGAGCTCTACTAACATAGTAAACGGGGATTTGGATGGTTCCGTCTTCTTTGACAAGGACAGCAGCAATTGCCCGGTTTGAAGCTGCCAGATATAGAAAAAGTTTGTCCCCTACTATCTGGCTCACTATAAGAGCCGGCCTTCCCATGTATTCTTTTAGAGCTTTAAAGGCCTAGGTGCACTCCTTGTCCCTTATAAAAGTCTTGTTTCGCTTAAGAATTTTGAAGAAAGGTATGCACTTTTCGGTCGACTCAGAATGAACCTACCAAGAGCGATAACTCTTCCATTGAGCGTCTAGACCTCTTTGACGGTGGTGGGTCTTTCATGTTGAGCAGAACCTTGATTTTTTCTGGATTGTCCTCTATCCCTCTATGGCTAACCATAGATCTAGGAAATTTTCCTTCCCGGACGCCGAATAAACATTTTGCCAAGTTGAGCTTCATTGAGTGTTTCTTTATGTTCTGAAAAGTTTCTTGGAGGTCGGCGTCGTGGCCTTGATGAGATGATTTTACGACCATGTCGTTGATGTAGGCTTCTAGGTTCCTTCCGATCTGTGAACTGAAAGCTCGGTTAACCATCCTTTGATACGTGGAGCCTGCATTCTTCAGCCCGAAGGGCATAATTTTGTAGTAGTATAAACCTCTGACAGCTCGGAAGGTTGTCATCTCTTTATCTCACTCCGCCATCTTGACTTGATGGTACTTATAATAAGTATCCAAAAAACACAGTGTCTCGAAACCGGCGATGGAATCTACAAGCCTGTCAATTCTCGGGAGTGCGTAGGGGTCTTTGAGACAAGCTTTGTATAGATCAGTGAAGTCTACGCACATCCTCCACTTTCCGTTATGTTTCTATACTATTACGATGATTGCAAACCATGTATGGTAGGCTAGCTCTTTAAGGATACCTGCTTTTAAAGTTTTTGACCTTAACCCTGATCGCTGCCTCTTTCTCTGCTGAGAATTTCCTGGCCTTCGGTTGTATAGGTGTAAAGGTCGGATCGACACTCAACTAATGTATGGCCACTTCGGGCTCTACCACCCTTATATTTGCAACTTTACATGCGAATGCGTCCAAGTTTGTTTTGAGCAATGTAATCAGCTTTTATCTTTCTAACTCTGTTACACTCCGATCTTGACATTCTGATCAGGATATTTCTCGTTGACTACTACCTTGGTCAGCTCGTCATCTATCGTGAAGTCGGGCTCATCCCATACTTGCAAGGTTTCATATTCTATCTTAGCCCGATATGGTTCAAATATCATATATACTGTGGAGGCCCTATCATGAGTGCTGGCTGATGAACTAGAGCCCTTCTACCTTCTGTCCGATTATTGCGGACGTGCTGTAACATTCTCCCGGGACGACTCGCAGAAACGCCCACACTGTCCCCAATATGAAATTTAGCACTCTAGTGCAGTATAGAGACTACCATTCGAAAAGATTTGAGGGTCGTAATTCCCAAAATCATATTGTGTGTTGAATACATGTCGACAACTAGGATGGTTTTCTTTTTGGTCATGGTGGGCTCGTGGTCACCTATATGCAATTCGACGTCCATGGCCTCTTTTACCTGAACTTTGTCATTGGTAAAGCCTTCTAGGACGCTGGAGTGAGGTCTTAGGTGGGAGTCGTGGTAGCCCAGTTTTCTGAAGCAGACATAGTACATGATGTCTTTCAAGGCTCATGTGTCGACAATGACCATGTGTACAGTGTAGCCATTAATTCCAATTGTGATGAAGAGTGGCATCGCAGGGACATCCGGTGGGTTTACCAACTCATTACGGATGAATGTTATAGGTTGTTCTACCTCGTGCAGGACAACTTGATTTCCCATATCAAAGTGATTTAGAGAGTTTATCTGCAACTTTAGTTGGTGGTTTCTTCGAAACTCCTCGGTGATTACATGAATCTCTCCCCTTCTCGGCTATGCTGGAAGGGCACCCATGTTGGCCTGTCCACGATTTGCTTGGTAATGATCTACAATGACTTAAGCAACAAGCTTCTCGATCTCTCTCTCATGAGGTGTTTACACGAGTCTGTATCGTCTCCATGGTCCCCATGAAAACGATAGTATTTCATCATGTGGCGTTTCCCCTCCGAATCTAGTCTTAAGGGGTGAGGAGGGACCATCTCATCCTTTACTTCGAGCAGGATCTGAGATATTGGCACCGTGAGTGCGGTGGAGCGCTCCTCTAGGAATTTCTCGGGCTTTTTCAGATCTCAGGCCCGAGTGTTACTCTCCTTAGTTGATGTGGACTCGACTTTTTATTTTAGTTTGTGAGACAAGAAGGACGGCTAAGGTTCGGTCTCTCCGTACGTCCATGCTCGGCTCAACATTTCCCTATAATTTGTCGGTGGATGGAGGGCGAAGTGGGATTTGAGGAATCCTTTCGCTAAGCCCGTCTCGAATCTAGTCATTACCACATCATCACATAGACCTCTTGTCATTTCCAACACTCTGTTGAACCGCTCATAATAACTACAAGTTGTTTCATTTTCCCCCTAACGAATCTTGAATAGATCAACTTGTGTTATCTTTGGCTACCCGGAAGCTTTGAACTCAGCGGCGAACTTTGTGCGGAGGTCCTGCAAGGATTTCATCGACCCTAGTGGTAGGTTTTAGGCCAATACTGTAGGTCTATCATGCATGGCGTCCATTCAAGAAATACTCAATGCCGACTCATGTCTTGTGGCCAGTGTAGGCTTATTCTGAAAAGATAAAAGCCCGTCATGTGGACAAGTTGCACCAGTATTACACTAAAATTGAGGGTAGTGAACCCTTTCTGGTGCTGAGTTTACAATTTCCTTGCAAAGAGCGCTGGTTCTAGAGTACAATTCATCCTCTTTTCCATGTTTCTCCTTATGTAACTCTTCGACCTAATTTTTAAGTTTAGTTACCATTCCATGAAAGTGTGGGAGACTGGCTCGGCAGGTTGTTTTTGACTGCTTATTGAGATAAAATTTTCAGCCAGAAGTTTGACTTTCTTGGGTTGGTTTCCCAACCTTGAATTGACATTTCTTTGGGCTGACTGTGCCTCGTCACTTCTTTCTTTCCTGCAGGGTTCATCCATTTTCCCCGTCACGTGACCCATGCGTTCTTGAACCGACCAGTGAGGTTGAGTCTTCCCACCGTGGAGTGAACACTTAACTCTCATTCAGCATGCGGGGCAATGGGACCCCTCGAGTGGTCTAGGACGTCGATGTACCTATCTCGAGCCGGTGACCTCCGTGGAGGAATGAAGTCACTGATGGGAAGGGTGTGTTGGTTCCTCTGAATGAGTTGCTGATTATTCTGATGGATCCTTTCAGTCAAAGTGCCATATTCAATCATTGCTATCACGTAGAGTTTGTCATAGGCCTCTATCTTCTCTTGGGGAGATGGTTGATGAGACTTGGATGGTCTGGACTCTTTCCAATATTCTTCTTAACAATTTGCTCGTTGACAGGAGCGAGCTGAGCAAGGGTTTGTTTTGACCTCGCTCGGATGTTGAGAAAGTCACGTGCATCATACTCTATGGGGTCCCCTTTGAGGGGACAAGGTGTCAATTTCACTCCAGTGTCAGGGAGTGCAGTGTTCTGACCCACTGCTATGCCGTCTATATGTTTTACGATGTTCTTACTCGCTTTTTTGGAAGTTGGAGGTAAGCCCTCATGAACGGGACCACCAGCTAAACGCATCTTAGACATGCTTATGCCGGAAAAGTACTTTCATTAGAGTCAGAAGTGCTCTTGACAATGACACATCAAACTGACCGGAGATATGAAGGTCAGGTGCAGCTCTGAAACTTTTCTGGGATTTCAGTGAGAGAAGAATAAGAGCTTTATGTTAGATTTTTTAGAATCTTAGGGGAATGTTTTATGAAGCTGAAGATTCGGGGTAGAATATATGAAGGTTCCGATGAAGATTGAAATGGAAAAACAAGAAGTGAGAAAAGTACGACTTCTTGGTGTCGGACCTAAGGGAGGCGGATACGAAACTCAGATCTTACCGAAGAAAAGCTTGGTTTTCCCGGTAAAGGAGCCGACTGATGTTGTGAGAAACATCACAAACAAGTTTGGTGGATGATTTTAGTGGATATCTGGATTGGAGAGAGCGGATAGATGTGTATTAGCTCAAAAACAATATGAAGATATGAAGAACACTCAAGAACACAAGAACAAGAAACAAGAATAACAGAGCTTGGCCTTTATTTTCTATTATTCCACAATATTTATAGACATTGTCTATGCTTACGTGGTAAGATATGTCCTTAACGAATAAATACAAAAGTAATATAGTTGTGCGGGTTGGGATCACACGATACGGCATGGCGATCATCTTGATTCTAAGGGAATCCACACTTTTATGCTTGACCTTGTTGCCTAATGTTAGCTGCGGGATAAGGGCAGGCTGAGGGGCCCCTAGGGCTTCGTCTCGCCAAGGATGTGACGTATGAAAGCTTCTTATCCCAAGCCTAGCTGTTTCAACCAAAGTCTTGGGCAATGGTATCTTAGCGGACTGGGACCTTCTCGGCCCGGCTCATCTTATTTGATTGCAATCCGATTGGGCCGGATACCCTACCTCTGATCGGGCCCACGTGAGGGCCCGATTCGGGTGGTTGGGCTCTTTTACGGGTTTGGCATATCACTGTATATATGCCTTTTCACCTTCCAATCACCATTAATGTAGTTTGTAAGCTAATATTAACATATCTTTTGTAGAATCAAGCTTGGATCGATCTTAATTACCATATTTTGGAGTTGATTTTGTAAACTACTTTCGGTTTTCTTCTTGTTGGATGTTCTAGCTTTACTGTCAATAAAGATACCTTTTTTATCTTTCTTTTAGTTGTATGCTTATTTTCTTCGATGATTTCTTGTTGTTTTCTTGGTATAATAAGTAATCGTTATATAGCCGAATTATGCTATAATCTTCGAAATCGAACCCTAGTTTGTTGATTGAGGTGTTCTTGATGTTTTGATTATTGATTCTCGATGTTAACGTAGTTTAGAACATATTCTTAATCACGTTTGTTGAATTGGCCATTTGATAATCATATATCACGTATCGTCTTTATAAACGTATTTTGCGAGAGGATACGGGAATCGGGGTTCTAGGATCACCCTATAAAACGACTGAGTTGTTCAGATTTGGTTTTATTTGTGAGGTTAATATTGACATTGTTGAGTGTTTCACTAAACATAGACCGAGTTAGGTCAGTTAATTCCGGCCAGTGGACTGTTGAACCTGATATAGGAGGGTAGATTATTGTATGGTGTCTATTTTCAAAATTAGGAAACGACACCCAACGAATGACATCGAGAACGTTTAGGTAGGTCAAAAAACACTTCTGAATTTAGCTAGGGTTTGTGAGTATTAGATTGGACCATAGCTCGGATATCTCTATTTTCATAGTTTAAACTCTTTTATTTCGTGGATAATTAGTATGTAAAACCGGTGATCTGACAAATCACCATTTCTCGTAATAATGTTGACCTAAACTAGAAACAATACCGACTTTGATACTTGACCACATTCCCTGTGACATACGACCTTGCTCGCCATTTATAGCATAACCTACTCGGTACCATGCCGGTTAGAGTTGGGTTTAGTGTAAAACGGCCATCATGTTTTTTGGCGTTGTTACCAAGAAATCCGGTTGATATCTATGAGTCATTTTATTTTACTTGTTATTTGTTTTTTATTTCTTTGTTGTTGTTTGTGAGTCACCCCACCTACTCCGGTAGTTGTAGTTACTAGATACCGTGATTGTGTTCGTGTTGTTTCCCTGGTATGCAGATGATGAATCCACATGAAAATTACGGCTCTTATCCTTACTCATTCGGATGTTACAATTACGGTGCTATGGGTTACGGAACACAGCCATTTTATCAATTCAACCCATGTAGCATCATATGGAAATGAGCGGGGGAATGTCCCAAGTTACGTTGATCAACAACTCGGTACACTTACACCTCCGCCTCAAGAATCAGAGACTTACATGGAGAAAATGATTGAGCAACATCTATAAATTATCCAAGAGAATACTCAAGAGTTTTGTAATTACACTACGACAATTCTAGCTTCTTTACGAAACTCAGAACATCAAGTTCAACAAATGATCGAGAGGGAGGAGGTCGAGAGGAGAGAACCAAAAGGTATGATTAAAGTCACCCCTGAGGAATGCTATGAAGAGGGAATGAATCCTAGGTTGAGTTCGATATCGCTTAAGAGCGTTTCTTGAAGTTGGAGCAGTTGAAGTCAATCTTTCTTTTATTTTGTTGTAATAATGGTTGAGAATCTTCTTTTCCCCTTTCTAACAGTTTGTGCTAGTTGAGCCTTAGGAATGTGATTAAAAAACGGTTTGTAATAGTTGAATGGCTATTCATCATTGTGTATCTTTTCTTGGGATTTTGTTTTAGTTGCAGCTCGTGTTACTTGTCGATCGTTGCAATTGTAATGCCCCATTCCCGGACACCGAGTCCTTATCCGGAAAGAGCGCTCGGCACAAATATTATCAAATAAATTCAATAATATGTGTATGCCTTACGTCATACATCAAAACTAAAATGACGCGGAAGATAAAACGACTAGGAAAACAAAAGTTTGAACACACGGCTTTCAATGCTGTGAAAACTAAATTATCCAACATTCAAATCCAAAAGAACTCAAATGGTACTAGTCCAAAAGAAAGACAACACTGTTTGAACTTGAATCAACAACTTTATTGAAAGAAAACAAAACTAAAGAAACTAAGTCTTCAAGAGCTCCTCCTCACACGTCATCGTCGAAGAACTCATCATCAATAGCAACCTGTTCATCTTATTTGGGGAAAGAGAAAGACAAACATAAAGTAACGGGGTAAGTACATAAGTACTTAGTAACGCGTAGAAGATCGTATAACGTTGGTCTCATAAAGAAATAAAATCAACACCGTCTTTTATTAATTCATTCCATTATTAGCCCTAGCTAACTATCATATTATGTTCATAACATAACATGAGGTTCCAAAGTTATCTAGCTTAGCTCAAGTTGGTTACATCATGAATAACAAGGGCACTACGCCTAGTAATAAGATGTACTAGGACAAATGGGTGCAACTTACTAAGAGACACGCTCTAGTAGCCCCGGGAATATCTGAGTCCCGATAGTGTGATGACCGGCAGAGTGCACCAGACGCTTTATCTAATCAATCGATTGACCGGCGTGGGTACAGACTACTTTGTCTAGTTAGAGAAAACATCGCGATATTGTACTATGCCTCATCAAGCATTGCATGATGTTTAAGATTATTAATCTAACACATACTTTTGATTAGATGTTTAACTAGCCACTTAAGTTGATTCACATAAAAGGCTCACCTATCAGTCTACTCCATCTTCTTAAGACCATTAGACTCTAACAAAACCTAGCACATACACAGACATCGATAAACCCTAGGTTATCGAAGCACAAGGAAAATCCGAAGCTTTCGATGGTCCCACACTTCATCTTTTTAGGGAATCCATATGGTGCCGGAACTAAATGCATCAAAATCTTGTTTAAGGCTTTGTCACATAAGGTTAAGTAGTAAGGACATGTTTATAAAGCCTGAAACCAAGCTGACACGATAAAACAGTAAAGAAATGAAATAGACAGGTCAAACGCAAGTTCGACACCCTGTAAACACACGTTTGCCTTGAACAAACGTTTACTACTCCCCAAACGACCGTTCATGAAAAAGGCCACATCCTGTATCAAATGTCGAACTCTCAAACGCTCGTCCATAAACACCAAACGCTCGTTTGAATTGTAACGATCGCAAACGCTCGTTTGCCTGGGCTTTTCCCAGAAATCTACAACTGTCAAAATACGATTTCCAACCCAATTCCCCCCCAAACTCCAACATAAAAAGATCATAAACAACGAAAATAAACATACAAATTGCTCTATAACTTTACAACACCTTAATCATACGATAAGAACACCACGTTACCTTAAATTGTGAGCTACTACGATCCATGCTACCAAAACCTTGAAAAGGTTAAACTTTAAAACTCCGAACCTACAACGATTCGACCCAAAACTGATCATTACGAAAATTAACTCAGAAAAACTCATCCTTAACAATGGTGATTAAACCCTAATCACCAAGAACGATGGGGGAAAACTTACGTTAACGGATTTAGAGATTGTTGGTATCAAAAGCTTCCTCGCCTTGAGATGATTGCTTTTCCCTTGAAGAGTCTGTGGAAAATATCAACGGATTAGCCTAGAGATTTGAAAGTCTCTCATCTTCTTCTTTTTTCAAAACTTGCGCCGCTCTTAGATGATTTTTACGTAGAACTATAATTAGGTTAATTTAGGATTAGTTTTCCTTTTATAATCCCAGTTAATTAATTAAATCCTTATTACCGCTTTTTTTTCCTTTAATTCCAAACCTAATATTCAGATTTTTCGTGAAAAGACATGGATGCCCTTTTTGAACAATCGGGATATTACAACAATGATCTTTTAAGTTTTTCCCAAGTCTATGTGTTGAATTTTCACTTGTATATAATCGATTTATTTTAATTATATATGCGCCGGGCATTCATTTCCGGTTAAGAACCCGGTATCCGGATCAAGGTCGTCACACTCCGACATCAAATCCAAACGCACGAAATTAGAACTGAACATGAAAAATGCCAATTAAAACGGGGGCGCTGATACTAAAGAAACAACAAGCAATTATAAAATCACCATCGGCAAATTCCTGTTGAAATCAAGAGCAAAAGTCCTCCAGCAATAAGTTAGCTCGAACATGAAAACATCATCGGAAACAAACGGAGGAGACAAATGAGATATGGAATTTGACCAAGATGACTGACTTAGTGACTGAGGAGGAAAAAAATTACCGGCAAACAGACGAAGAATAGCAGAAACGGATAAAGAATGGCGGATGATGGAAGAGATATACCCTAGAGAGTTGAATCTCTTGACCGATAAAAGTATTGGGGAAAAATAACGCCGGATATTGTCCCGTTTTTCTTTTGTAAGCGAAAATGAAAAAGGAAAACAAAAAATAAAGGTTATATGGTGCTTCTGAAGGCCTTTACTTCTATTAGGAAATAAAAAAATAAAAAACAATAATATATTGGAAAAATTAGTTTATAGTCCACTTTTTCTCCCTTAATTTAGTTGCATTAAGGACAAATAAATTCCACCGGACGAATATACCCCTATTTGATACTGTCAAACGCACACCTGAAACTCTTACCTTTCCATTTTCTTACCTCAATTGCTGAAGAAGAAGAGGAAGCAATAAAGATGGCAGGATCATCATCATCGATGATTCGAGGCGCTTTCTATGGCTGCTTAACTCATTTCCATCAATCCCAGGTCTTGATTTCTCTTCTCTTTTTGCTTGCTTGAGTAATACGTACGATTTTTAATTGTCAGATTATGAAATTGACTTGCTGCTTTTTTTTTTCAGTTGCCATTTGCTTGGCCTTCCGGTTTATCATCGATGAGAAAGGTTCAATTTCGTCCTAAAAGATTTGTTGTTTTTGCTCGTTACTCGTAGAGCCAAGATATCTTCACCTCTCTTTTTCAAGGTTCTTTCTATGCTTTTTACTTCTTCTTCTTCTTTCAACTATTTACCAGCTCAAATGCAACAGCTCTATTAGCATTTCATGTCCTCCTCCTCTCTGCCCTTTCCCCCTCCCCTTAAAGTCACACTTAGCAATTTGAAACTTGCTTGATATTATGCATGGAAAAGACTCGTGGGTTGGGGGTGCTATTTAGAACGTGATGTTGTAGTAGTTATATTTTCTATAAATCTGTATTTCAATCTGATCATATTAATACAAGTTGCTACTGTATGAAAATGTGATTGTATACTGATACTAAGTGAAAATGTCATCATGTAATTGATTCGAAAACAGGTTTCAAATGAGCAATTGATTTTCAGAGAGAATGTGGAGTAGAAGCGACGGAGTTGCCGTTTTCATCAAATGAGGCTGGAATGGAAACTGATTAGCTTGTTTTGATGGGTTAGTCACCTATGTCTACAACAAGGCTGGTGGTGACTGATCTATATCTCTGTTTTCCTTCTTTTTCAATTATGTATTAGCTCTTAAAGTACTTTTTGAATTCAGAGGATTGAAATCCCTGATGCTTTTGTTTGATGCAATTTAACATTTTGTGACATTTTTAATTCATCTAATTGAATGGTTACTTTGAAGATGTTCTTTTTCTTATGCTGCCATGGATGTTTTTGTATACCATGTTTTCATGAGCATTTGAAAACGAGAGATATAGATATAATTCCGTTAAAAATGTTGAAAGTGTTTTTAACCCTCCATACTTGGCATTTCAAACAATATGAGATTGGTTTCCATGTTCCTTGAAATTTCTTCCCTTTAATCCTAATTAAATTTGATTCTGAAAACCTGTGAAAATGTTGGACTTGTTTTTCTATTGTATGCTTTTGTTATTTTTCTCCTTAATGAATGTGTCTTAGCATATGAAAATGTTGGACTTGTTTTTCAATTGTATGCTTTTTGTTATTTTTCTCCTTAATGAATGTGTCCTTAGAATATGCTTATCATTCAATTGCTATTTCCTTCCTTTCTTTTCACGTGTATGCACGACGTGTTCTAGATAATGACATGCCCATACCATTTGAACACGCTCATGTTGCATGGAGTTAACTCTATATGATAATATTGAGTACACTATCAGTTTGAATGTTGGATTTGCTCCTTCATCAATTTTGTGGTGGATTAGGTGTTTGTATTGAAGGCTTTTAGGACTGTAAATTATTCTGGAGTCCATGTTAATCTGTTTTAGAACTCGGCTATGCAATGTATCTGTTCGTCTTGGTGGTTTTATAACCCTTCATTGTGAAATTAAGGGCAGTGGTGGATAATATTAATGGTTTGGTGTCTTTCTTTAATCTTTTGTTGTTGTGGTTGGGTCTCTAGGAAAAAACCACCAAGAATATTGTGTTGAGGCTGGAATGTCAGGGATGCAAGTAGTCACTTGAATTAAGCCTTAAATGAGCCTGATGTTGTTTACTGATACTGTTACTGTTACTGATACTGATACTGTTACTGATACTGTTTACTTATACAGATATTGTATGCCGTATACGATACTGTTAGTGATATTGTATGCCTTATATGAGCCTTATATGAGCCAGATATGATATTATGTCCCTTGAATTAAGCCTCAAGTGAGCCTTATATGAGCCCGATATATGTGCCTTGAAGTAGTCACTTGAATTAAGCCTTAAATGAGACTGCTATGAGAGAATCAAGAAGGTATTCTGTTTGAAATGAACAGATTATGTCTTCATTTTGTTTGACTCAAATGTGTGTGTAAACTTGGATTTTGATCTGTTTTTTGGTGTGCAATTTTTTCGATTACAAAATACAAGAAAATGGTGATGAAGTTATACAAGCCTTCATAAGCGTATTGCAACTCCTACAAAGAGGAAGAAACAAAGGCAGCTGCGCAGATTATGGAATTCAAAGGCAGCGGCAAAATTGTCGAGTCTAGATTGTTAAAGAAACCTGAGCCTCACGACGGTGGTAATTCACCGAATGAAAACGGTAATAGACATGCCTCTTCGGTTCGGATGATGAAAGAAACATGGGAACGATTGTTTAAGGCTTATGTCTGCTGCAAGAGAAAGCCGATTGGCATGTCGGCCTAATGTGATTGAACCCAAGAACAAGAAGAGGCCTAAAAGAAATGATCCTAAAGAAAAGTAGTATCGAAACATGCTCCGAAAAGAAGTAAATATGAGTGCTTGAACTGTAAGAAGACATTTAGTTCATATCAAGGACATGTGGGACATAGACCTTGGAACAAAAAATCGAAAGGAGTCATTTTGAGCCTGATACATCGATACTACGATACGATACTTCGATACGATACGCGATACGATCGCGCGATACCGATACTACGATACTACGATATCTTGTGTGCCTTAATGCAATAGATAGGCCTAGTTTATAGGCTTACTATGTGCCTTGGTGTGCTGAGGTTTTTGATCTACATTGTATCATCATGTAATAGATAGGCCTAGTTCATTGGCTTACTGAACTTGTAATTCATCACCTTGTGAATTCCGGGCATGATAATTTAGTTCTTTGAACTTGAATATCCTTCTTATAATTTGGCTGATAGTTCAGACTGTTTCAGACTTGTATTGTTCTTCTATGTATTACATTTTAGTCTGATGTACCTATTGTACTAAATCTATAGTCTGTTGTATTGATCTTCTATGTATTACCTTATAGTCTGATGTACTTTTTAGGCTTAATTCAAGTGATTAACTACTGAACCTGCATGTTATAAACACCACACCTTAATTAAGTTAATCTATGCTATTCCTTTTATCAATCAAAACCACATAAACTTGACATAGGCTTAATAGTTAATCACTTGAATTAAGCCTTAAATGATCTTTATAAGAGCCAGCTATGTGTGCCTTGAAGTAGTCACTTTAATTAAGCTTTAAATGAGCCCGACGATCATATCATTATCTTATCATTCGATACTAATACGATACGATACGATACGATACTATGTTAGTGTAAATGCTGTGATTAAATTCGGCTTTCAAATACTACGTCGAAAAGGTATCAAACACGGTCTCAAAATGAAGATAAAAAAAATATGAACTTTGGTGAAACAATTTTGATGATCGGTATTCTAAATCAAAAGTTACAGTCGTTTATAAGAAAAAGCACTCTAGTTAATACAAATATTTTTTCATCTTTCAAAATATACGTCGGAAGGGTATCGTATTTGGGCTAAAATTGAAGAGCAAAAAAAACATGAATTTTGGTGAAAAAATTTCGATGATCGGAGTTGTAAATCAAAAGTTACGAGTGTTTGAAAAAAGAAAAAAAAACATATAAACAACTACAGTAAATATCATATATGCAAACAATACCACTGAAGCTACGCGCGCGTCTCATAAAGGGTAATTTTATCCGTCTGATATTGTTTGTCCTGTTTGCAACTAAAAAAATGTGTATGTCCTATTTATTCATTTTATGCCAAAAAAAGGACTTTTGCCTCTTTATCTCTAATATATTACTGTGGCGAAAATGCACTAACCCACTGAACGCCCCCATTAATGGAATGAAAGGGCGTTTGGGAAAAAAATGTCTTAATATCTATATTTTGTAGTAGTGACAATATTCTTGTAACACTTTCGAGAGAAAATAAAGTTTCGTGTGAGAGAGTTTTGCGAAAAAAAAAGGTGACGTAGCAGTCGACCTTTTTCCGATAACAATCATTCAATGACTTGGGCGGTTGTTGTTGGATGGATCACTCCTCGGTAGAGCCCATTAAATAATCGAAAAATAAAAATAGAAGAAAATATATGTCAATTATTATTTAAGGGAATAAGCTATGTTATTCTTCACTAATTTTTTCTAATCTTCACAATAAAAAGAGAGGCAAAAGGAGGAAAAATTTGCAAGATTTTTGGTCTTGCAGCAGTCTCTTTCTGGAAACGATCGGGCATCTAAACAGACTACGATCGGCACGAAATTTTGAGGGCTTGTTCGTCTCTCATTTTTCTTCAATCTGAATGGCGGAATTTGCGTTTCAATGGTTCACTTGTTGGGAAATCGTCCGAGACCTGACTGCTGCATTTCTGCTGCGTTTTCGGTGACATTTTTCAACAACTCCTGTATTTTGCATTCTTAGTTGATGCATTGGTGTATTTGAGTTGGTTGATGTGTTTTAAACACTTTTGTATCATATTTTGCTGATTAGTGGAGTTTTTGTGGGCCTCGACCTCGTGGTTTTTACTCTCTCTCACTTCAAGAGGGGTTTTCCACCTTAAAACTGTGGGGTTGCCTCGTTTAATTCCATTACGTGTCAAGGGGAAGACTTTGTGGGTATTTGTGATACGTGTGGTATTGCAGTTGTTTGTTTTCCCAACAAGTGTTATTAGAGCCCCGGTAGTTGATTTGGGATTGAAGTGTTTTTGGGGAATTTTTTTTATTGGGAAATGGAAGCCAGCTGAATAAAATGATCACTTTGAATAGGTCTAACTATGCCATATGGAAAAATAAAATGGAGGATCTTTTGTATGTGAAAAAATATTTCTTGTCGCTTTCTTGTGTGGAAAACCCGGATGATAAAATAGATGAAGAGTGAAATTTGTTGCATAGGCAAGTTTGTGGTTATATTACACAATGGGTTGATGATAATGTTTTAAATCACATTAGTGAGGAGAAACGTGCTTGGTCTTTGTGGAAAAATCTTGAAGACTTGTATGCCCGGAATATTGGAAACAATAAGATGCTTTTGATGTATAAATTGATGAAATTCAGATATCATGATGGAACTTCTATGACTGATATTTTGAATACTTTCTTGGGTATTATGAACCAACTTAATGCTATGGGTATTATGTTTGATGATGAAGTGCAGGGATAGATGCTTCTTGGCTCTTTACCGGAATTGTGGGAAAATTATCGAAGTTCTCTATCTAATTCTTCCCGAGATGGTGCTATGACCATTGATCTTGCTAAGACTAGTGTGTTGGAAGTAGAGACAAAGAGGAAGGCACATGGTGTCTCCTCACAATCAGATGTCTTGGTTACTGAGTCACGGGAAGAAGTCAAAGTAGAGCTTCTAAAGATAGAGGTCGGAGTAGAAGTAAATCCAAGGGTAAGTACATAATTTTTGAATGCAATCACCGGGGGAAGAGGGACACATCCTGAAATTTTGATTTAAATTAAAAAAGAGAAAAAGGAAAACAATGACAAGAAAGATGATAAGAAGAAGGAAGATATAGTTATTGCAGCTTCTTCTGATAATTTCCTTGTTTTTCAAGAGGTTGATGATATTATTCATGCTGATGATATGACTAGTTGGGTTGTTGACAGGGTGCTTCGGTCCATGCTACTTCAAGAAGAGTGTTTTTCACATCATACTCTCCAGGTGACTTTGGTGATGTGAGAACGGCTCATGATTCTATCTTAAAGTGCGCAGGTGTTAGAGATAACAGTTTGGAGACGTCTAATGGTACGAAAATGATTCTTAAGCTTGTTCTAGGGATCCGGTTGAATTTTATTTTTGTTGGCAGACTGTGTGATGATGGTTAGCTAATTTTCTTATGATAAGTTGATGCTCACAAAGGGGTCTTAAGTTGTGGCTAGAGGTACAAAGACATCTACACTTTTCTTGACTCAACCCAAAGTTATTGTTGATGAGGCTCATGCAGTGGTGTCACGTGATGAGACTGAGTTGTGGCATAAGAGGTTATGTCATATGGGCTTGAAAGGAATGCACGTATTATCTAAGAAAAATTTATTGTCTTGTTCTTATTGTTTTCATTTAGAAAAGTGTGCTCATTGTTTTGCAGGGAAGCAATCTAGAGTTTTTTTAAAATCAAATCCACCTTCAAGAAAGTCAGAAGTACTTGAGCTTGTTCATTCTGATGTTTGTGGTCCTGTGAAGACAAGGACGCTTGGTGGTTCCCGATATTTTGTGACTTTTATTGATGATCACTCAAGAAAACTTTGGGTCTACACTTTGAAGACAAAAGATCAAGTGTTAGATGTGTTCAAGAAGTTTCAAGTTTTAGTTGAAAGGGAAACTAGAAAGAAGTTGAAGTGTATTCGGACTGACAATGGAGGTGAAGACAAAGGTCCATTTCATTATTATTGTAAGCAGCAGGGTATCAGACATGAGAGAACTACGCCAAAGACTCCACAGTTGAATGGCATGGTGGAGAGGATGAACCGAACATTAGTAGAGAGATTCAGCTGTTTTCTTTCACAAGCCGGATTGCCTAAATCCTTTTGGGGTGAATCTTAGAGTACAGTGGTTTATGTACTAAATCTGTCTCCATGTGTTCCTTTGCAGAATGCTGTTCCTCGGAAGGTATGGTTATGTAAAGATGTATCTTACCACTATTTACGAGTTTTGGCTGTAATCTTATGTTCACATTCCGAAAGATGAGAGGTCTAAGCTTGATGCTAAGACTAAACACTGTATTTTTCTAAGTTATGGTCAAGATGAGTTTGGGTACAAATTTTATGATCCTGTTGACAAGAGAGTGATTAGAAGCCAATATGTTGTGTTTCCAGAGAATGAGACTTTGCAGGATGTTGATAAAGATCAGAGTTCAACACCTCAGGCTGGTGATGGTTCAACTGACTTAGAGATAATTTCTCCTACACCCATAGAGGATCATGGTGCAGTTGATGACCTGGGTAATCAAAAAGATGATGTAGATGATGCAGTTGATTTTGATCAGAATATTGACAATGATATGATTGAGGAACCAACACCAGATGAGGTTCCACCAGTTATCCCTAGGAGATCTACTGGAGTGAGACACCATTCTACTACATATCCAGTGAATGAGTATATTTTGCTCTCAGATAGTGGAGAGCCTGAATGTTTTGAGGAGGCCATGGATGATGAACATAAAGATAAATGGCTAGATGCTATGAAAGACGCGATAAAGTCTTTGCATGAGAATCACACATATGAGTTGGTGAAATTGCCTAAGGGGATGAAAGTTTTGAAGAATAAGTGGGTCTTCAGAATTAAGAATGAAGAAAATAATTTTACACCTCGATATAAGGCAAGATTAGTAGTCAAAGGTTTTGGTCATAGAAAGGGCAATGATTTTGGTGAGATTTTCTCTCCTATTGTGAAAATGACTTTTATCCGGACCGTTCTTGGCTTGGCAGCTAGTCTTGATATGGAGGTTGAGCAGATGGATGTTAAAACAACTTTTCTTCATGGTGATTTGGAGGAAGACATCTACATGGAGCAGCCAGAGGGTTTTCAGGTTAAAGGAAAAGAGGATCTTGTGTGCATGTTGAAGAAGAGTCTTTATAGGTTGAAGCAAGCGCAAGTTGATGATATTTTGATTGTCGTCAAGAATGCTTCAAGGATTGACAGGTTGAGGTAATAGTTAAGCAAGTCTTTTGCCATGAAAGACTTGGGTCATGCAAAGCATATTTTAGGGATGCAGATTACTCATGACGGAAAGGCTGGGAAAATTTATTTGTCACAGAAGAAGTACATAAAGAAGGGCTTCAGAGATTTACCATAAGTGATGCGAAAGAAGTGTTAAGTCCACTTGCATCTCATTTCAAATTGAGTATCAAACAGTGTTCTTCTAGCGATGATGAAAAGGAAAAGATGCAGAAGGTCCCATATGCTTCAGTAGTGGGTAGTTTATTGTATGCCATGGTATGTACTAAACAAGACATAGCTTATGTAGTTGGTAAGATCAATCTTTTTCTTTCTATCCCTGGTAGAGAGCATTGGAATGATGTGAAATGGATTATGAGGCATCTTAGGGGTACTACAGATGTAACACCCAGACTTTTCGAGAAAGGGTAAAATATTAATTGGGCATACCCATTACGACCTAATTACTATTTATCCTATTTATTTAATTAAAAAGGATTTAATTAAAAGGATTTAGTCATTTAATTAAGATATTTAATTAATCGCTATAAAAATAAATAATACCCAAAATCACTCATTTTATTTCACACGCATATTCTGAAGGAAAAAAAGAATAACGACGGCAATAGCAGAGGCAACCGACGCAGAAAGAAAAAGAGGAAACGTAAACTCAAATCGCTGGGCCAATCCATTCATCATTTCAAGATGCCGCAGTAGAAGAAATCGATCACACGATGAAGACAGTCGTTTCCATACCATTTGTTTTCTAAACAGTAAGTTTTCAGTTTAGCCCCAGTTTTTGGTATTCGTCGAGTTCGATTCTTCAAATATTCATATCTTTAAGTTCGTAGCTCTGTTTCACAGCCATGAGTAGTTTAAACGATTGTCTTGGAGCATAGATCATTCTAAAAATAGTTTCACAGTATATAATCCAGGTAATCTTGTGTTTCACAAAATTTTGTAGTTTGGCTTTTGCAAGGAAAATAGGATTTTAGGGCTTACTTGTTGGTCAAATAGGTTTTGGGGTTGAGGATCAACAGTTTTGCATTTGCTTGTCATTTTTCTTTCAGTTTTACTAGCAATTATGGTCAGATGCTCTTCCTAATGAATAATTATATTTTTATTATGTTTAGTTGAGTTTTAGTATAGATTGGTGGTTATAAATCATGTTTATGTGTACTTGTTGTCTATGTGATGCTATGACATGTTTTGAACATGTTTCACTGTTTTTTCTGTGTATTTTTGGTGGTAAACATGTTTGGTTTGAGTTAGAAATCGTTGAGTTGCAAAAAATTGTGTTTATGGCTTTTCAGGTGCAATGCGCATGCATTGCTGTATCAGTATGGTCTCTTTTGTTCCCAGCAGATGCAATGCGCACACATTGATTAGCAATGCGTACGCATTGATGATACGGGTGGACATATTTACTTTCAGCAGGTGGAATGCGCACGCATTCAGCCATGTTTTACGGGGCTAGTTTTAAATGTTATTTCTTGATCTAATAACACTAAATGAAAATGAACAAGCCTTGAATTAGTTTTTGATGCGTTTAGTTCCGGCACCGAATGTACTCTTCAAGGGAGTAGAAGTTCGGGACCGTCGGAAGAGCAAGAAAGGCTTGTGCTTTGATAAATTAGTATTCATAAATGTTCGTGTAATTTCTAGCCTTGTCCGTGTCTAGTGGTCTAGTAAAGAGAGTAGTGTATGTGAGAGAGCATACTTGAAAACACTTAGGTGGCTAGTTAACAATTTATAAATACATACTTGATTAGTAAAAGACTAATCAACATGCCACTCTTGGATATGCACCAGTCCATATCGCTTGTGCGGGCGTTTAGATAAAGCGAACAATGCTGCTGGCCTATAAACGGCTAAATGGCAGTGGAGGAACTTCTCCGAACGTGTGGACCATTGGGCTTTCCTCCGGGGCCATTGGTGTGATCCACCAATGGGTTGCAATCGATATATCTTGGTGGATTTTCATCAAGCGTAGTACCGTTGAGTGCGGTTGTAACATAGATAGGTTAAGCTAGAAACTTATAGTCATTACATGATGATGGACATTGAGTGAACCCTAGATTGAGTCGGTCTTATAAAGATAACCTGAAAATAATAATGAGAACCTTTTTGTTGTAGATCTTAGTTATTCATTTGCTTCTCACTTTTACTAAGTACTTCGTACTTACCTCATTTGCATTTTCTTTTGAATGCATTGTGGGGTGAGAAGACGAACATGTTGACCAAGGGTTGATGACGACTTCTAATAACGTTGATTCCTTGAAGATGCTTCTACTTTCTTTTCCTTGTAAAGGTTGTACTAGACTAGTTGTATTCTTTTTCTTAGACTTGTTGTACTTCTACTTCTAAGATCTTTGTAAGTTTGGTTGGTTCTTTTAAGAACTCGTATTGTATAAGTCTTTGGGTTTTCGTCGTTGTAATTTAAGTATCCATCTTTAGTATGGTCGTATCTATTCTTATTAGCATTTTAGTTTTTACCCGAGTCTTTTTAGGTTCCGTTTGCTTTATTTTAATACGATGATGGGCTTGCGTATAATATTAGATTTATTTAATGCTATACACACCGAACATTTTTCTTCCGGATAAAGGCTCAGTATCCGGGAGCGGGGCATTACAGTTGGTATCAGAGAGAGCGTCCTTTCTGTCCTAGGCTTCTTTTCCACTAAGATAGGATCCCTTTAGACCTTTTAGAACCTTCCTACTTTCTCTTGAGCTTTGTGGTAAACCTCGTAAGACTAAGAATCCTTAAACCGTGGTTAGGTTGCATTAGGACCAAGTGAAGAGTCTTCGTAAACGAAGGTTAAGTCGAGTTCTCAGCTAAAATCTTGTGCGTGTTTCCCTCAGGTTTTGTTTCTTCTAGGATCCTTAGTAGAAACTTTCATTTCTTTTGAAGTTTCCAAACCATAACTGGTCACATAGGATTAAGTGAAACCATTTTGGGATCGGAGCCTTATGCCTACACCTTAAAGTCGAGGCCCTCTTGGTTGATTTCCTTTTTCCTTACTTTCCCAATTGAAATATCTCCACTTTATTTTATACCTCAAAAATCTAAGCCTAATTTTGGCTTGGCTTAAATTTGTAGAGAATTATATTTGACTGTACTCTACAAGTCCTTTACTTTCCCTTTTCACTATTGCTTTTTTTTTTGTCTACCAAAATTCTTTGATCTTGCTTTACTCGAGATGGGTTCTAATCAAATTCCATATACCATTCTACCCCTTCAATAATTAATGATTAAAGATTTCTTGCTTGGCAAATAGTTTTTTATCATCTCTGCGTTTAGCGTTACCCAACATGAGTGAATGCTTTTGTTCCCATATTTCCCCTTTAACATAAAACTGTTTTCCCCTGGTCCAAAAATTTTGAAAATTTTCAGCAATATAAATTACTATCTTCTCTACAATTTCTCTTTGTATACCAACTTGATAATTATTATGGATCGTTCAGAAAATTCATGTTTATGCCGGGCACTTTGTCCAGAAAATCTGCAGAAGCACCTTCACCTCTTCTTTTGTTTTGAACCGGTTAAACATCTTCAAATGACCTGGATTTTTGATATGTTTTAGAAAAAACTTTTATCTACAATTTTTATTTTGGAATCAAGTTCAAATTCCTTTTTTGTGTTTCACAATCTGCAATTTAAGTCAGTGTTTATTAATCTGGAAATTATGACAGCTTGAGTATTCGACAAAAATGAATGTTTTTGACCAACTTATTTTCATTAAAAAATTCTAATATTTTTATATCACCTGGAAAACTACAGTATCTAAATATTTTCTCTTTGTATCATGCCCAAATTCCTTTTGTTTGGGCTACACAAGTCGATAATGACAGGTCTTGAGTAGATATCATACACAACACCCTAAAAGGAAATCCTCACCTCTTTGACATAGGGTTTGGGCTAAGAGGGTAGTAAGTTACGATTGTTATGTTTTTGGAGTTCCCCCGAAGTTTGATCTCCTTCTGAGTTAAACCTTTTAGTAGGATGCTTGTAAAGCTAATGTTATAGTTTCTTTTGCAGTTGTAAACAAGAACCAAGATGCTATCCTCCAGCATGCCATGTTTGATGTTCAGACCCTGTTTGTGCCCTTTTGTAATTATACCTTTTCTGGCAAATTTTTTCTTATGTAATCCCTCACTTGAGATCATTAAAGTCAACAAATGCTCCCGCTTGTTGTCATGAATTACCTCAGAAACATTTCGCCTTAAGCCCTTCTTCTAAACATGGTCTTACCTTCTCATGTTTCAAATCAAGAAACAAGTTCTCTTCAAAATTATACATTGTTGCACTCCCATCATTCATTTCAAATTCAATTTTGACTAAGCCTTCTGATGTCATAACATTTTTCATACTTGTGCTCATTCTCAGCTCCCCTCCTAAGGGTAGTGTCGATGTTGTAACTATTTCACCTAATGCTTCCTGTTCTTTTAAGGTATGCATATCTTCTTTAGCCGGTCGAATTTTTAAGCCCACCATGACATTACTTTTCAATTACTTACCCATAACATTCTAGCAATTGATGCCAAACAATTTCAAGTAGAAAGTAGACTTTTTCAAGATGCCTTCCGAACCTATCTAGCCAACCAACATTTGAACTCCAAAACTTCTATTGAATTTCAATCTAGAATAATGCACCTTTTACCATTCAGTATTAAATCTCTTTCAGGCCATTTAGAGCCATGAACCACCGGCACACTTTTTAACATTCCTTCTTATGTTTTGGCATTTCTACTACAATTTTATTACACCGGTTGAAATGCCAATTTATTACTTAACCTCTTCATTCCCACATGACGAATAACCTCGAGCATTTAATCCTTGGCAGTGTACTATGCATGTCGAGTAGTGAAACCTTGAACCCTTGATTTGAATCGTCAATGATCGTTTAAACTTCCTTTGAAAGTTTGAATTAATTCTTTGAAATCAAACCTTATCCGACATTTCTTAAGTGTCCTTTCCTCTTCACTTAAAATCTTGTTTTCTGCTTACTTCTTCAAACTTTTGATATTCACTTAAAATTCCTTGGGGGAAATTTCTATTTCTTTTAAATCTTGAAATAACATTTCATTGACTACTGCAAATTTGCACACTTCTTGACAAGTGTTTTTTTTCAGAGACCTTTTGGTGTACTCGTTTTATCTCCATGGCTCCTTCATGTTGAGATTCTTGCTCTCATTTGATATCTAATTTTTTTAGTCATTCTAGTGCTCGACCTTGCACCTTTACTTTGCATTTCTGTTGTGTGATGTTTCAGCTATGACAATCACGCGAACTAAGCATTTTCCTAGTTCGCCAACAGCTACTTTGTTAACCAAATGATTAACAATCAAGGTCACCTTCCTAATGTTTCCAAGCTCAGTGTTCTCTTTCCATGCATTGAGAATATTTCCAAGTCCATCAGGCGATGTTTCCTTTAGCATCTCCACTTTTCAAAAGGCTTATGTAAAAGCGTATTACCATCCTTTCAAGTTGCCTGAGTTCTTTGCAGACAACCGTATCTTGCAGAATTCCACTCTCTCTAAAGAATTTCATCTGCAAGGTGTTCTTTTGTTTTCCTTTTGGTGGCTATCTTTTGTATATGAACCGATGTCTCATTCTTCAGTTTGGAACCATCTTCAACTTTTCCCCAACACAGAATCATCTTGTTTTGCTTATAACCCAAGGAACCTACCTTATTTCAAGTGCATTGTACCCTTACTTGACTTACCTACTTGACATACCACCCTGGTACACAGCTTGTGACTTTTCAACTTCTTTTATTTTCCAAGCTAACCCTAATTGTCATAAGGATTGAATCAGACAGTCATAGAGAGAAAGTATAGCTAATTCATGTTCTCCGTTCTCTAAGAATTCTTAGAAACTCTACAACTAGAATCCTTGCAGTCCACAGCAAGCTTGGGCCGCAGTGTAGGAGGTTCAGATCAAAAGAAGTGAAGTATGCCAGAAAGTTATGAGTCAGTTGGGAAGCTTAAGCCTTCAGAACATAGGTCAGCAGAAGCAAGTATTCCGTACCATTGATTGCGAGATGCGAGGCAGTTGTCGAGATCGTGAAGAAACAAGATAAGGATCTAGTTGTCTCTGGTTACAAGTGAGTTGCTGGAGCCCAACCAGCCATTGGTCATGAGTTAGATGAAGATGGCAACTGTTGGCATCAGAATCATCTTTGGGTTCCGAATGCGGAAGATTGGGAAAGAGAATGAAGAATGAAAACCATGAGATTGCAATTGCAGTTCATCTCGGAGCGACCAAGATGTACAAGAGTTGGAACAGTACTGCTGATGATCTTTCACGAAGATAGAGATAGAAGAGTTGACTACAATAATAGCTACCGCGCCAACAACTAGATGTCAACATTTGAAACTTTGCATGGGGAAGAGGGAAGAATGCGAGTTTTCTGGGATAAAGTGGAGCGACGGGAGAATACAAGACCAAAGTTGATATACAAGCCAACGTGAAGATTGAAGCAGATTCTCGCAGCCTTAAGATGGCTCAAGACAGGTAAAAGAGTTGAGTGGATGGAAGAAGAAGATTGTAAGAGTTAGAAGATGAAACGCTGCGCAAAGTCCAGAGTTCAAGTACACCCCAGTTACATTCGATTTTCAAGGACGAAACTCCTCTTAAGGGGGCAGGAATGTAACACCCCAACTTTTCGAGAAAGGGTAAAATAGTAATTGGGCATACACACTACGACCTAATTACTATTTATCATATTTATTTAATTAAAAGAATTTAGTTATTTATTTAATTAGTGGCTATAAAAATAAATAATACCCAAAATCACTCATTTTATTTCACAAGCATATTCTAATGAAAAAAAAAAGAATAACGACGGCAACAGCAGAGGCAATGGACACAGGAAGAAAAAGAGGAAACGTAAAATCAAATCGCAAGGCCAATCTATTCATCGTTTCAAGATACCGCATTAGAAGAAATCGATCAATGGATGAAGATAGTTGTTTCCATACCTTTTGTTTTCTAAACAGTATGTTTTCAGTTTAGCCTTAGTTATTGGTATTCGTCGAGTTCGATTCTTCAAAATTTCTTATCTTTCAATCCGTAGCTCTGTTTCGCAGCTATGAGTGATCTTCTTGGAGCGTAGATCATTCTAAAAATAGTTTCACAGCAAATAATCCAGGAAATCTTCTATTTCACACACTTTTGTAGTTCGGCTTTTGCAAGGAAAATAGGATTTTATGGCCTAATTGTTGATCAAATAGGTTTTGGGGTTGAGGATCAACAGTTGTTGCGGTTGCTTGGCGTTTTACTAGAAATTAAGATAAGAGGCTCTTCCTAATGACTACTTATAGTTTTATTATGTTTATGTTGAGTTTTTGTATATATTGGGGTTAGAAATCATGTTTATGTGTAGTTGTTGTCTATGTTAAGCATTGACATGTTTTGAACAGGTTTCACTTTTGTTTTCTGAGTATTTTTATGGTAAACATGTTTTGTTTGGGTTAGATATCGTTAAGTTGCAAAAAATTGTGTTTAGGGATTTTCAGGTGCAATGCACACACATTGGTCAACAACGCGCACGCATTGCTGTAGAAGTATGGTCTCTTTTGTTCCCAGCAGGTGCAACGCACACGTATTGATTAGAAATGTGCACGCATTGCTGATACAGGATGGACAGATTTACTTTCAGTAGATGGAATGTGCACACATTCAAAGGAATGCACACGCATTCATCCCAGTTTTGGGGAAATGTTGTTTTCAGCTACGGGTCCAGTTTTAAATCTTATTTCTTGATGTAATAACACTAAATGAAAATGAGCAAGCCTTGATTGAGTTTTTGATGCGTTTAGTTCCGGGTCCCGAATGTAATCTTCACAGGAGTTGAAGTTCGGGACCGTTGGAAGAGCATGAAAGGCTTGGGCTTTGATGAATTAGTATTCATCAATGTCTGTGTAATTGCTAGGCCTTGTCCGTGTCTAGTGGTCCATGAAAGAGAGTAGTGTATATGAGGGAGCTTACTTGAAAACACTTAGGTGGCTAGTTAACAATTTATAAAATACATACTTGATTAGTAAAAGACTAAACAACATGCCACTCTTGGATAGACACCAATCCTTATCGCATGTGCGGGCGTTCAGATAAAGCGAACAACACTGCTGGCCTATAAACGGCTAAATGGTTGTGGAGGAACTTCACTAAATGTGTGCACCATCAGGCTTCCCCCGGGGCCATTGGTGTGATCCATCAATATGTTGCAATCGATATCTCCTGAAGGATTTTAATCAGGCGTAGTGCCCTTCAGTGTGGTTGTAACAGAGATAGGTTAAGCTAGAGACGTATAGTCATGGCATGTTGATTGACATGGAGTGAATCTTAGATTGAGTTGGTCTCATAAAGATAACCTGAAAATAATAATGAGAACCTTTTTGTTGTATAACTTAGTTATTCATTAACTTCTCACTTTTACTAAGTACTTTGTACTTACATCCTTTGTATTTTCTTTTGTATGCATTGTGGAGTGAAAAGACGAAAAAGTTGACTAAGGGTAGATGACGACTTTTGATGACGTTGATTCCTTGAAAATGCTTCTACTTTGTTTTTGTTGGAAATAAAATTTATGTTTTGATGATAATTCATCTTATTTGTTATAATATTATCTTGACCCCATTGATGAAGTGCTGAAGCCAGCTGTTATAGTGGAAAGCTAAAAGATGTCTAGAACTGAATGTATAAGCTTTATTAGAGTCTGATATTTGTATAAGTTACATCAGACAAGCACTGTAATTGATAGTGTGTCGTAAAACTGAAAACTGGAAATCAATTAGAAAACTGGAAATCATCAAGACAAGCAAACTGACTCAGAATACGCACCTACTTGGAACTGAAGAAGGTAAGTTTGCTGAGAGTTACAGGCTCAGTTTATCTAGAAGAATGAAGAACTGAGGGTTCAAACTCAGTTATTGAAGAATGAAGAACTGAGGGTTCAAACTCAGTTATGAAGATTACAAGTCGTGACTGTAAAGTTGGACTTCAAGCAAGATTGTGGTGACCTGAACTGACTTTATGGATCTTGTATGAAGACCTAAGAATCATAAAGACAATGAATTCTTAGATGATAAATGTATCATGGTGTACTCGATTAAGTCAATTATAATCGATGATGAAAAGCTGAGTACGATTTTTGAAGAAGAATTAACTCTCGCTTAATGCTCCAAGTCGGTTAGAAACCGACAAATGAAAAACTCGATATAAAACCGACAAGGAAACTCGCTTTATAAGTCGGCCATCCAACAAACCGAAAGTACAATCGAACGTTGTAAAGAAAGCAATTTCATTGGATGAGTTACTGACACAGCAGGAACGGTCAGAAAATATAGCCGTTCCAAGATATACGTTGATACAATTCAAATCGAAGTCAGATGAACGTTGGACTTCACACTATAAATAGAAGACTTTGCACAAACAACAAAAATACAGAGAACAAGAGTATATACCGGAATCAACAAGCTATTTGTGCACTCTATTTGAATTGCTATCATCTCTGAACTATAACAAGATCATATCTAGTATTTCTTCAAGTGTTCAAACTACAAAGAATCTATCAAGAATTCAACACTCTGAAGAACCACAAACAAGAATCAATTTATTGATTCTCAGCCCAACTTTGATTCTAATTCAAAGGTTTTAGACTGTGAAGCAAACCGGGAAGGTTTCGCCAAGGACAGTTGTGACAAGCAGTCGGGTAGACTGTGTTTGTGGTGGTAGCTGGTGAAGAGGCAATCCTACCCTCTAAGGACCAGTGATTCAAGCATTTGAAGAGCAGCAATTCTACCTGTTCTACAATTGTTTAGATAGTGAAGCTAGGGATTAGCCAAGGACTATTGTTTAGGACTTTTTGTAACAGTTCACCTCAAGAAGTTCTAGTGGAATTTTCCTCCACACCACAGGGGAAGAGAGGACGTACAGGATTACACCACCTGGAACCTCTATAACATCCGCCTTATTTACTTTACGCATTTACTTATTTATTTAGCATTTACTTACAGCATTGTGATACTTGATTGTTATACATTTCACAGTCACAACTGACATTCACCAGAATTCAGTTCACAACACTCAGTTTTCACAACAGAATAACAAGATCAATAAAAAGGCTAAAATCATATCCGCTACCGGTTGACTCAGTTTCAGCTTAAGTCAGTTTGATTTAATCTCAGCTTTGTCAGCTCAACTCCACACAAGTTTTATCTGAACCTTAATCTGTTTTAAATTTAGTTTTTGGTGACAAGTTTATTCACCCCCCCCCCTAAACTTGTGTCAGCCTTTCCAAGGGACCAACAATTGGTATCGGAGCGGTGTTTCTTTAACAAGATATCATTTGCTCGTTATCTCCTAGTTGTTCTTATTTGAAAGCTCAGTTTTAAATTAATCTACTGTCAGTCTTAACTCACTCACAATGGATAACAATCAATATGCAAGACAAATGCTTATTGCAACATGGACAGATTTGACGAATACAAACGTCGTATGCGGGCATTTCTAGCGGCTACTCATGATGAAATGATGGATGTACTCACCGATGGACCAATCCGGATCACCTACATGCAAGCGAAGGTGACGGACAAGTTTGAGTTCCAAAACCCAAATCGAATGGACTAGTGATGATCGCAAGCGAAACAATCTCAACAATGTTGCCATGGACTTTATCCTCAGAACCCTTGACTGCTACATGTACTTGAAGGTGAAAGAATGCACAACTGCCAAAGAAATGTGGGACAAACTTCAGTTAGTTTGTGAAGGAACGATTCAATCAAGGAAAATAAAATTTCCGTTGCAAAACAAAAGTTTGAGAATTTCAAGATGAAATCTGGAGAAACCATTGACCAAATGGAGACAAGATTCAATGCTATCATGGATGAACTAGATCTACTTAAGATTGAATACTCAAAGAAAGTCATCAACACTAGAATATTGAAGGCATTACCAATGTCTTTGGAAAATGAAGGTCACCTGCTATGGAAGAATCCAGGAGACTGGATGTGGAAGATTCATTCAAGATCTTTTCAGATCTAAAAGCTTATGAATTCAGTGAAGATTTCACAACCACAACTGCAAAAATCAAGGCTCTGGAAGAACCAAAGACCACAGCACTTGCAGCAGCATCAAATGAAACTCAAGAAAACTCACCCAACAATCTTCATGATTTGGATGAAATGGAAGAACAAATGGCTCTAATGATGAACAGAATTCGAAGAATGAAAAGTGGACACCCAGTCACTCAAAAGTTCATCAAAAGGACTTCTGAGAAAAGAAAAGACGATGAATACCTCTGTTTCAACTGCAAGAAACCAGGACATTATAAAGCTGAATGTCCAGAACTGATCAAGAAGACACCACCAAGAAGAGTTGGTAGAAGAGCACTCCTTGCTGGAGATGAATCAGATTATGAAGCCGGTACTGAAAGATTATCAGACGACACAGCTTTAATGGCACACATTGAAGATCCAAATGAGGTATGTGAATCCAACTCTAAATACTCTTCAGCTCAGATTTCCATGATGAATGCATGTTCTTCAACTGCTGACTCCAATCCAAAAAATCTAGAATTAGAAGAAACTCTTGACGAATTGATGAATCAGCTAGCAACCATTCAAGCTGGCTATGAATCAATCAAAGCTGAGAAAGAAAGACTAATTATTGAAGTTGAAAGATTGAAGTCTGGACTAAAAATGTTGAAACTGACTAAAACTGATAAAGAAAAGATTCAGCATCAGTCTACTGCATCAGCAGCAGTGATAGGAACCAACTTTACAGTACATTTCTGTACAGTTCAGCCCACGATTATCACATTTCTGGCATGTTTCGGGTGAGTTTAGACCCTATTTTGAGTATTAAATGAGGTTTTATTGTACGGCGAGTGATTTGTCGGTTTTCCGTAAACTCGACCTTATTTTAGCATTTTATACTCGTTTTTCCCGAGCACCCGTAGTTTGCGTGGTTATGCGTTTGCTTGTTGTTTTCATATGGATGCAAGACTAGGGTGTCTCGAGAACCCGGAAGGCGAATATTTATGATGATAAGTGTGATCAAGGTGCAAGAATGAGCCAAGGAAGAAGAAAGAATAAGAAAAGGAAGAGAAATAGTTGTTGCTCTCACCATATGTTCACTTCATCAGCATTTTGACCGATTATGGAGGCATTTTCTGGTCATGGTGTCTTCATTAAGGTTGTAGATAATTCAAAGATCTTTCTAATGGTTTTTGAATCACCCCAATCAGAGGTCGGATGAAGAAGTTATGAAGTGTTTACTGCAGAGCTGTTAGAAATGGAGCAATCTGGAGGCAAAACCAGAGAGTTGTCCGTACGGATGACACATTTTGTCCGTACGGACGACTGGAAAATGATGAACTATGTTCTCGGTGAATTTTATGATTTATATCGTAATATTTCATAACAATAATCCCCGTGTTTTAGTAATTTTTATAGAAAATTATGTATTAAATGAACAAATTGAAGAAATGGTTGTAGAGTTATAAAAAGTGTAAAACGCGCCAATTACGTGCTTAAAATGATGATTTTATGTTGGTTTGAGTTGTGTTACACTTTGGTATGTTTTCAATGACGTGCAGGTGTTAAATGTGGCTGAGGAAAAGTTGATTTAAAGTGTGTAATCGTGCTTTGAAGATTGGGAGCTGAAGAATAAAGAGATAAAGATGAAAGGTCGAATTTGAAGGCATGCTGGACGAACGTCTGAAGTATTGAACTGGCGTCCAGAAAGATGAACGTGCGTTTGATGTCCCGTCCCCTGGACGAGCGTCCGGAATAGTGGACGGGCGTCCGGAATAGTGGACTGGCGTCCACTGGAAGAATTTTGATTCAGGTTTGACAGATTTTTAGTGGACTGGCGTCTGATTTTGCCCAATTTTGCATAGGACGTGTGTCCAACCCCAGCTCGGCCCGACTCAAATAAGTTTTGCACTTTGGACTGGCGTCCAACCCTCTGGACGGGCGTCCAGTGCCGTTTTTGACCTAGCCGCCTCAGAATTCTATAAATAGGCGTGTTATTTCAACCCTAATACACACTTTATACAGCCGCACTAATACACAGACAAAAGCGGCGCCCTAGAGAGTTCAGCCGCATCTTCTCTTCATGAAGATGAGTTCTTCCAATCCAACGATCACCAACATGATTGTTGGCTAAACGAATAGCAGTGGAACAACCGGAGGATATCACATCAACGTCATCACAACCATGATTCGTTAGTTTATCTTTAGTTATGATTTTGAATACTTTGTTTTATTTATCGTTTGAATCCTGATTTAATTGTTAAGAGTTTTATTAGATAGGAATGTCAATGAAACTTTATGTTGTTTGAATTTTTATGGAAATATAATTCAACAATAGTTTTCTATTTCAATCGATACAATTGATGATGTTTTGAGGAATCATATATTGTTAGTCGGGTATTACAATTTGGGAACGAATTGTTGATCTTGTGATGAATGTTATTTGTTTTTCTTGGAAAAGTGAACAAACCCTAGAAATCGATCTAAAGGAATTTAGTCGGTTTCGCGATTGATCACACCAATAAAACTGTATTCGAATCATAAACTGGTTGTTTGATTGTTGAGTGATTGATTCTAGGTGTTCTACTGTCTCCCTTTTATAATTTGAAGACAAAGTCGTTTGTTTCAACGTTAGTCTTAAGTTAGTTAATTGAAACCTCAATCTTTGCTGTTTTATTTCCTGCATATTTCCAGTTAAATCGTATCCGGACGCCCGTCTGTCTAAGCGGACGCTCGTCTACTCTTGAATATTTCCTGTTTTCTGTTTATTTTTAGTTGCTGTTTTAGTTTCTTTTCTTTAGTTTTTAGTGTATTTCTTAGGTTTAGTTTATAGTTAGATTAACCTTAGTTTTAGGTAATAATTAGTGACATATTTGATAGAATAACGCCGCCTTAATCCGATAAACATTCGACTCCCTTAGGACGACCCGTTAACACCACTATACTACGAACCTTATACTTGGGGTGTTTCGGTTATAAATTGTAAAACTCGTTTTTACCGAACAAGTTTTTGGCGCCGTTGCCGGGGAGTCGGTAACGGTTGTCGGATTCTTCATAGGACAGTTTTCTGTGTCAAAAGGGATCGCTTTTAGCACGCAGTAGTATTTTGGCCGTAACTTTCGGCTCGAGTGTCCGTTTGGAACGCAGGACCCCAATTCGGAAAGCTCGTTCCGATGCCGACGACGTGGTGAACGGCCACAGGCCGTTCAGTGCGTTTTCGAGGTCAAAATCCACTGTTTTCCCCCCCATTTTGGCCCTAGAAGATTTCAACACGTTTTTTTTTACCATCCTAGTGCCTTTTCTGTTTTAAATTTTTCGTAGGTAGGTTTCTTTTCTTGTTTCGTTTCTAGACCCTTTTCTAAATTCGAAAATAAGAAAATAATAAATAAATAAAAAATAATAATAATAATAATAATAAAAAAAAAACCTTCGAACGAGCGTTCACCCATGCGGACGCCCGTCCGCCCCCATCCTTCTTCTGAACGCCAGTTCAGTGCTCTGAACGAGCGTTCACTCCCTGAATCCTCTCTGAACTAGCGTCCACTTACACTGAACGCCGGTTCGGTCCACGAAAAATTCCACTTTTCTCTTCTCTTCTCTTCTCCAATCTTCTCTAAACTCGTTCTCATCAACCCTACGGTTGGTTTCTTCTGTTCTACTTCTCTGGTTTATGCAAACCAGGAGTAAGAAGGGAAATCTTATCTTTAACCCCGAACCTGAGCGAGACATTGTCAAAAGAAGATTATTTCAAGGTTCTGACAAGATGAGCGAACACGGTTCTAGCGATGACGAACCGGAGAACCAAGGGAATAATAACCAAGATCCCGCTCAATTAAACCAAATTCTGATGCAAATATTGCATAACCAACAACAGCATCAAGCCTGGATAAACCAGCAGATGCAACAACAACCTCAGAATGTTCAACGGCAACAACAACAGCCCCAGGCGGCTGCAGCTGTTGTGCAGCAAGACCCTTATGCGCCATATCTTGATCAAGACTTCTTGGAAGGGCATAGACCAATCCGGCCTCCGGAGATGGGAGGAATGCATTTTGATCATAAGAATGGAGTTGTGGGGATGGTCCAAAATAGTTCATTCCATGGCACTTCTTTGCGAGAAGACCCACATGCCTTCTTGTCGACTTTTGTGCAAATATGTGAAGCGAGTCACTACCACAGCGTTCCTTCGAAGTTGTTAAATTGAAACTTTTCCCGTTTGCTTTGAAGGGTGAAGCAAATCGTTGGTTTAAGTCCTTACCCCATCACTCTCTTCATAACCTGGGGGTGATGTTAAAAGAGCCTTTGCTGCGAAATTCGTTTCACCTGGATCGATAATGGAACGAAAAAGAGATATAGCCACTTTCGAGCAACTAGAAGGGGAGAGTGTGGGAAAGGCTTGGGAGAGGTTGAATCTGTTAATGAGAAAATGCCCTAACCATGGATATACTCGACATGAGCTTCTAGAATTATTCTATCATGGTGTTACGCAACCCAATAGAGATTACTTGGATTCCACACGACTCATGGATCGTTTTTAGGAGGAGGAGATGATGCCACCTATAGGGTGGCAGAAACGATAGCTAAGAATAACATGTGGGCAACTCAAAAGAAGACCCGTGTTAGCGGAAGCAAAAAGGAGGCTGCTTCAAGTGACTCAGAGACAAAACTGCTTGTTGCTCAAATGGAAATGATGAACAAGCAACTCGCCAACATGCAAATGAAGCAGCAGGAAGGGCCAGCAGATGTGAATCACTCGGGCATACAGGCCGGGAATGTGATGAATGAGGAAGTACAAGCCATGGAGAACCAGAATCAACCTTTCAGAAGCTTCAGTCACAATTCTGGTCAATCGAGTCAAATTCAAAACCGCAACTTTTCGGGAAATCCGCGGAATAGTTAATATACACTGCCTGGTGCATCCAATAACCCAAGACCCCAAGGTAACTGGGCCCAAACGCAAAATCAACGGCCCACCTACGTCTCTCGAAGAAATTCGATGAGCTAGTTGACATGGTGAAAACACTAGCCACCGGTCAAAAGACGATGGAGAGACAGATTGGTCGGATGGCTGATCAACAAGCAAGCAGACCTCAAGGAAGACTGCCGAGTTATACAGATAAAAACCCTAAGGTAGATATCAATGCTTGCACTGCCATCACACCTCAATGGGAGTATGGAGATGAGGAGTTAAATGCAGTCACCCTCAGAAGCGGTAAGACGACTAGACCCGAAAAGATGTCGGGAAACGAGTAGCCCCTCCTGAAGCCATAAGTTCAGGAGGGGGCAATCAGAAGTTAAATGCCAAACAAAGCAACAGTGAGGAAAAGCTGAGTGGTGATGATACTTCGGGGGATAGTGATGAGGATGTTGAGAAGAGAAGTCGGATATCGAACCCCGACTAAAAAGAAAAGCGAGAAGTTCGTCGGATGGAAGGATAAGGAGGATGAAGCCATTAAAAGTCAACCTATGATTAATCATTCAAAAACCCTTCCCTATCCGGCAAAGAAAAGAGAAAATATCCTAAACTCTGACAAACAGTATGACGGAGTGAGGAAGATGCTTAGAGATACTATGGTGACTATGCCACTTGCTGAGGTATTAACTGAGATGCCTAAGTGATGTAAGTATCTTAAGGATGCCTGTGGAAGTAAAAAGAAGCTCAAGGACATGGCAGAGGAAGTGCTAAGAGAAGTGTGTTCAACGGTTTCACAGAGCGTTGCAATCAAGCGAGGTGACCCCGGACGACCTTCAATCTCCCGTACGATTGAAGGCCACACGTTCCACAATGTCTTATGCGATTCAGGGGCCTCTGTTAATGTAATGCCATTGAACGTCTGCAAGAGTCTCGGGCTGGACAAAAGGCTAAAGGAGCGTCCCGTCTCTCTTTAGTTAGTGGACCGAACTAGCCGTTTAGCAGCTGGTTGTGTTAACAACGTCCTTATTCACGTTAAACATCTAATTTTTCCAATCGGCGGGTCATCTTGGATTACCGGTCGACAAGGAGATGCCCCTAATTCTGGGCCGGCCTTTCTTAAACACTTCTGCCTCCACCATTGACTTCCAAACTGGCCAAATCACTCTGAAAGTAGGGGACACTTCCATTACCCTCGAGCAAGGAAAAAGTTCTGCGGAAGCTTCGAGCCAGGAGATCTCATTCATTGAAGCAATCTATGGGGATGAATTCGACCCTGATGAAGAGCTCACGGAGATAGGAGCCCTGGATGTTATAATTCACGAACAGGCAAGAATCACTGTAGAGTTGTCTCAACAACTTGCGCATGCGAGCCTATGAGTGAACGGAAAATCAGGGATATTCCGGGGATGAGCGATAATGATTTGAATGAGCTCAACCGAGGCGGACTTTAACCTCGCGAGAGGAGGAAGTTTTAATGGGTAGTTGGGACGAAATAGAATTCTGGAAAGAAACTACTCATTGGGAGTTGGATGATTGGGAGCGGCTTGCGGAAGAGCTTGAAGAAGAAGAACTTAAGAAGATGGTTAAGCATAAGAAAGAACAAATGGAAGCTGACAGGAAGATTCCTCTAGATGATGTCATTCAATACCTTTCTGGGGTTACACCTCAGGAAGATGAGGTGTTTTTCAGTCAACCAGTCCAAGCTCACAAGGAAAAAGGTGGTCCCTTAAAATCTAGTATAGAGCAACCACCTGCTGACTTAGAGTTGAAACCACTTCCGCAGCACTTAAAATACATCTTCCTCAAAGACGGTGATAAGTTGCCCTTGATCATCTCGTCTAAACTCGAGCCGGAGCAAGAAGCGAAATTAATCAAAGTGCTTGAGAAACATATCCTCGCGTTCGGATGGCGGGTGGGCGATATCGGAGGAATCGGCCCGGACGTGTGCATGCATAAGATCCGAACGGAGGAAGGAGCGAAAAGGTCGGACAACCTCAAAGGAGGCTGAATCCGCACATGCGGGAGGTTGTCAAAAAGGAGATCATAAAATGGCTCGATATGGGCATTATCTACGCCATCGCCGATAGTGAGTGGGTCGCCCTACTCAAGTTGTGCCAAAGAAGGGAGGCATTACCGTGGAAAAGAACGAAAAAGGGGAAGAAGTTGCCTTACGCCTTGTGACTGGCTATAGAGTTTGCATTGATTATCGCGAGATTAAATGAAGTCACCGCTAAGGATCATTTCCCCTTGCCCTTCATTGACCAACTTCTAGAAAGACCGAGTGGTCATAAGTATTATTGTTTTCTCGATGGATATTACGGTTATTTCCGGATAGCCATCGACCCTAATGACCAAGAGAAGACAACTTTTACCTGTCCATCGGGCACTTTTGCGTTCCACAGAATGCCTTTCGGTTTATGTAATGCACCGGCTACGTTTCAACGATGCATGTTGGCCATTTTTGATGGACTTGTGGAGCAGTGCATGGAGGTCTTTATGGATGACTTTTCAGTCTATGGCGACGGCTTTGATGAAATCCTAAAGAATCTAGATATGGTACTCCAACGTTGTGTTGAGAAAAATCTGGTGCTTAAGCGGGAAAAGTGCCATTTTCTAGTCGAAGAAGGGATTGTTTTGGGACACAAGGTGTCCAGTGATGGTATTCAGGTGGATAAAGCTAAAGTAGAAGCCATTGAGAGAATGTCGTACCCGAAGACAGTGAAGGAGGTACGAGGATTTCTAGGACATGTGGGCTTCTATCGGCGTTTCATTAAAGATTTTTCGACGATAGTAAAGCCGTTATCCAACTGTTTGAAAGAGGAAGTGGAGTTCTTGTTTGATGATGGGTGTAAGAAAGCTTTTAATAGCTTAAAGGATAAGCTAACCGGTGCCCCCATTTTAATCGCGCCCGACTGGACTAAACCTTTTGAACTAATGTGCGATGCCTCTAACTACGCGGTGGGCGCGGTTCTAGGGCGGAGAATTGATAAAAAGTTCGGGCCGATTTACTATGCGAGCCGAACTTTGAACCCGGCTCAATGCAATTACGCCACTACCGAGAAAGAATTCTTGGCGGTCGTTTTTGCTATTGACAAATTCGAAGTTATCTTTTAGGGTCCAAAGTGATGGTATGGACGGATCACGCGGCACTACGCTACTACTTATGGGCAAAGCGGACGCTAAACCAAGGTTACTCGGATGGATTCGATACTACGGGAATTTGACCTTGAAATTAAGGACAAGAAAGGTAGTGATAATGTTGTGGCGACCACTTATCTCGCCTAGTGAACGAGGGTGACGAAAATCCTAAGGAAATAGGCATTGACTTTCCGACTGAGCAATTAATGAGACTAGAGAATGTGAGGCCGTGGTATGCTGATTACGTCAATTACTTAGCGACTGGGCATTTAGAAGAGATGACGTATCAGGAAAAGAAGAAGTTTTTCAGTGACTTGAAGTATCTCGTATGGGAGGATCCACATTTGTTTAAAGTCTGCAAAGACGGGTTGCTCAGAAGGTGTGTTCCGGAACATGAACAATTGGATATCTTAGAGCAATGTCATAGTGGTCCTGCTGGTGGACACTACGGAGCACCAAAGACTGTTGCGAAAATCCTTCAAGCTGGATTTTACTGGCCTACTCTGTTCAAAGACGCTGAAGCCTTTTGCAAAGGCTGTGATAGATGTCAAAGAGTAGGGAGGCTCAGTAATAGGATGGAGATGCCTTTGAGGCCAATCTTGGAATGTGAAGTCTTCGACGTGTGGGGCATCGATTTCATGGGACCTTTCCCATCATCGTGCGGTAATAAATATATCCTAGTCTGCGTTGACTATGTTTCCAAGTGGGTAGAGGCTATAGCCACCCAAACCAATGATCACAAAGTTGTAAAGAAATTCTTGCAAAAGAATATCTTTACTAGATTTGGTGTCTGAGAGCCCTTATCGGCGATGAAGGTTCGCATTTACGTAACGCACCACTTTGGATAAAATTCTTGAGAAATATGGTGTCAAGCATAGAATTGGTACACCATACCACCCCCAAACCAGTGGCCAAGTCGAGGTAAGCAACAGAAGTCTAAAGCGGATTTTGGAGAAAACGGTGAATTCTAATAGATCCAACTGGAGTCTGAAGTTGGACGACGCACTTTGGGCTTATCGCACTGCGTTCAAGACCCCTATGGGTACGTCGCCCTTTCAAATGGTTTACGGCAAGGCATGCCATCTACCAGTCGAGCTGGAGCACAGAGCTTATTGGGCTATTAAATACTTGAACTTCGATAGCCAGCTCTGCGGGGAGAAAAGATTACTGCAACTACATGAGCTCGACGAATTCAGACTCAGGGCCTACGAGAATGCCAAGCTGAGCAAGGAGAGAACAAAGGCGCTCCACGATGCCAAGATAAAAGATAGAGATTTCAAGGTAGGAGAGATGGCTTTGCTTTACAACACCAGATTACATCGTTTGCTGGCAAGCTTAAGTCCAGATGGTCCGGACCCTTTGAAATTGTCGAAGTTCATCCGGGTGGAGCGATCTCCTTAAAAGGGTACAGCGGTCAACCTTTTAAAGTAAATGGTCATAGATTGAAAAAGTATTTCGGACAGCCTTATGAAGCACACGAAGTCCTATACTTTCGAAGGTGGTTGACATGAGGATGTGTCTTGATTTGTGATGAGATCCCATACGACTTCTTTAATTCGGATGATGACATTATTGCCCTACATCTTAAAGATGCTTCTACCACGACTCCTGCACCCATTAGTATGCCGGTGCCAAAATTAAGCAACAACATAAAGAAGAGAATCAGTGCTGTCTGGATGGCTAAAGTACAAGACTTAGTCGCGCACTTGACTTGTTGTTGCTGTGACCACACCGATGCTCTCCACTCTGACTCTGATAAAGAAGTAGCCCTGATCAAACCAAAGTGGCCCGATCCGGGTTGATTTTGAGATCTTTGTCAAGCTAATGACAATAAAGAAGCGCTCCTAGGAGGCAGCCTAGTCTTTTAAGTTCATTTTTAGTTAAGTTTTTAGGGCATTAGGAATAAAACCTTGGTGATTTGTGTGTTGGGTATCCCTGTCCTATTTGTGAATGCTTTATTTGCCCATTTCCGTGTGTATACATGTTTACTCATATGCCCCTTGTACCCCGAGATTATATGCTATGTCGAGTGTTGCAGATACTGTTGAGCGGTTTTTGCCAGTTATCACTTTTAGTGTTGTCTGTTCGTGATACGAGCTGCAGCCCGACAACCACTTTGAAACCAGCTAAGTATTCTTTTCTTTTATTTGCACATTCTGAGGACATAATGTGATTTAAGTGTGGGGGGGTAAATTGGGTATGTTTTCATGCTATATCCCTTGAGATTTGGGTAAAATTTTTGTGAATCTCGAGCATGTGATTGAAACTAAATGCTTGCTAGTTGTAGTTTTCTAACGATGATAGTATGTGACTTAGTGAGACAATTATAGCATGTCTTTACTTTCATGGAGCTAGTATTCATTTTTCACTCACGAAAGCCTTTGAGATTGAAGCAAGATTTTTGAACTATATCCTTTCATTGTTTTAGTGATTTATCTTAGTAAGATCAGTATAGTAACACCTTAGTTAGACCGTGTCTTGTGAATATCATAAAGTTCGAATGTGATGAGTGAGATGTAACTTATGTCTTGAAAAAGGTGAATGAATAAGCAATCATAATAATTACGTTTGTCGGAAGGCGGTCGATGATTTGAGTGAGGTAGGGTATACCACGTATGTCTATTCCACTATGATGACCAATAGCTCACGACGATCGGAAAAAGCTACCTTATGATTTGAGTAGGTAGGGGATTATCACGAAATGTCCTACTCTACTATGACGGGTAAGAGCTCATTCTGATATGCGTCAAATTAGAAAATTTTGAAAATGATGAATAAAAATAAAGTGAAGTTTTTGTTATCATGGATCTTATACCCAGTAGAACCGCATGATATGATGTAGGGATTATCCTACTGAGTGCGTGGGAAGGCTTTGAGTGGAGCTATTACTGCCTATATCTAGGATAGTCATTGGATTCTTGAGAGGATATTTCTTTGAAAGGCTTGTTAAATTTGAAAAGGGCTTGTCACACATACACCGAATCTATCTCTATGATGGTATTACTTGCTATAGTTGTTGTATCTTCTGTTACGTGAGTTAGAGATCTATTTGGATTACATTTAACGTGAGCTAGTTTTGATTGTTTTGTTCGGGACGAACAAAAAGCTAAGTGTGGGGGAGTTGTTCTCGGTGAATTTTATGATTTATATCGTAATATTTCATAACAATAATCCCCGTGTTTTAGTAATTTTTATAGAAAATTATGTATTAAATGAACAAATTGAAGAAATGGTTGTAGAGTTATAAAAAGTGTAAAACGCGCCAATTACGTGCTTAAAATGATGATTTTATGTTGGTTTGAGTTGTGTTACACTTTGGTATGTTTTCAATGACGTGCAGGTGTTAAATGTGGCTGAGGAAAAGTTGATTTAAAGTGTGTAATCGTGCTTTGAAGATTGGGAGCTGAAGAATAAAGAGATAAAGATGAAAGGTCGAATTTGAAGGCATGCTTTGGACGAACGTCGAAGTATTGAGCGGCGTCCGAAAAGATGAACGTGCGTTTGATGTCCCGTCCCCGGACGGCGTCCGGAATAGTGGACGGGCGTCCGGAATAGTGGACCGGCGTCCACTTTGGAAGAATTTTGATTCGGGATTGACATATTTTTAGTGGACGGCGTCGATTTTGCCCAATTTTGCATAGGACGTGCGTCCAACCCCGGCTCGGCCCGACTCAAATAAGTTTTGCACTTTGGACGTGGCGTCCACCCCTGCCGGGCGTTTGACCGTTTTGACCTAGCCGCCTCGGAATTCTATAAATAGGCGTGTTATTTCAACCCTAATACACACTTTATACGGCCGCACTAATACACGGACAAAAGCGGCGCCCTAGAGAGTTCGGCCGCATCTTCTCTTCATGAAGATGAGTTCTTCCAATCCAACGATCACCAACATGATTGTTGGCTAAACGCATAGCGAGTGGAACAACCGGAGGATATCACATCAACGTCATCACAACCATGATTCGTTAGTTTATCTTTAGTTATGATTTTGAATACTTTGTTTTATTTATCGTTTGAATCCTGATTTAATTGTTAAGAGTTTTATTAGATAGGAATGTCAATGAAACTTTATGTTGTTTGAATTTTTATGGAAATATAATTCAACAATAGTTTTCTATTTCAATCGATACAATTGATGATGTTTTGAGGAATCATATATTGTTAGTTGGGTATTACAATTTGGGAACGAATTGTTGATCTTGTGATGAATGTTATTTGTTTTTCTTGGAAAAGTGAACAAACCCTAGAAATCGATCTAAAGGAATTTAGTCGGTTTCGCGATTGATCACACCAATAAAACTGTATTCGAATCATAAACTGGTTGTTTGATTGTTGAGTGATTGATTCTAGGTGTTCTACTGTCTCCTTTTATAATTTGAAGACAAAGTCGTTTGTTTCAACGTTAGTCTTAAGTTAGTTAATTGAAACCTCAATCTTTGCTGTTTTATTTCCTGCATATTTCCAGTTAAATCGTATCCGGACGCTCGTCTACTCTTGAATATTTCCTGTTTTCTGTTTATTTTTAGTTGCTGTTTTAGTTTCTTTTCTTTAGTTTTTAGTGTATTTCTTAGGTTTAGTTTATAGTTAGATTAACCTTAGTTTTAGGTAATAATTAGTGACATATTTGATAGAATAACTGCCCTTAATCCGATAAACATTCGACTCCCTTAGGACGACCCGTTAACACCACTATACTACGAACCTTATACTTGGGGTGTTTCGGTTATAAATTGTAAAACTCGTTTTTACCGAACAAACTATCCGTACGGATAGACTTTTATCCGGGACAAGTACCCTGTATATAAACACCTCAAACATCGGTTTTAGGCGATTTGGGCCTCTTTTGGGCGATTTTCTTCATCCTTATTGTTAATATATCGTTAGAATCCTCTTTCGATCTTCTCTTTGATCTACTAACTTTTAGCTTCGATCTGTAACATTTCAAGTGACAAGATTTGTTCTTTTGGAGCTCGAATTTGGTAGTTCTTCAAGTAATCGAAATGGGTATGTTTTCTTGTTGTTTTACCATTGTTGGGATGTTTTTCTTCCATTTGTATTGTTTAGATTCGATTATGAGTAGCTAGATTCTTCGTATGGTTGAACTATGTGAAGGCGGGTGAAACGCCGTTAGATTGATGAACCGGGAGGTAGTGTAGCGCGTAATTTAACGTTCTAATCGATAATCCACATCACGAAACTTGTTTTGATTGTTTTAATAGCTTTGAATGAGATTGACAACCTTATTCATTGTTGCACACACGTAGCTTATAAATGTATGTTGCGGCGACGTGTGGGAACGGGGTTTCGGGACCGTAGAAGTGTTGGGCTTGAAAGGTAGTCTGACACCTACCCGTGTACTAGATTGACGCCCTAGTCATCAAGTCCAGTTCCAATACGGGGTTTGTCCTATGAGTTATCGTTAGACGGCAAGGTAGAGTAAGGCACACTCCTGGGGCAATCTTTCTGAGGGTAAAGTAATCCGCTGAAACGTAGTTCGGCCATACCTCTTTTAATTGTTTAGAATTCCGAGTAGTGTAATCTTTCTTTCACGCAATAGTATAACTTCACACCTATCTGTTTGACCTGAACTGAGTGCTAAGTCAACTGTGGTACTCAAAAAAACCAATCTCTGTGGGTTCAACCTCGGACTCCTCAAGCACTATCCTACAATCGACCCGGTCCACTGCCGGTTAGAAAGTAGATTTTGCTAAGGTTTCGAGTTTTTACTTGATCGTCCGGACCTAGAAAATCCGCTTATCAAGTTGGCGCCGTTGCCGGGGATTGGCAATGCTTTGATATCACAAAAGTTGACCGAAAGCTTGGGCTTAGGTCGTTTTCTTTTATTGTTTTCTTGTTGCTTTGTTTTGACTTGCAGCTGAAGTGCCACACCACCTATTGATGAGGTGGTGGTGACGAGGCACTGTGATTGTTTTCGTGTTGTTTTCTGTGATTTTGCAGATTGAGCATAAATGGGTGGATACTCTCAACATTACAACTTTTATGAAGAAAAATCCACCTACCAACCTTGGGCACCTGAGCTTGGTCAAAATCAGTATTATCAACCTTATGACCAAGAGCAGGGTGCGTCCATGGGATGTGGAATAGACAACGATTATCGATATGATATGGGGAACTATAATAGACAGAATTTTGGGGGAAATTGGAACCAGAATCAACCGGGAAACTGGGGAGGCAATCAAAGCCAGCATGACTACAATTGGAGCCCAAATCAAGGACAAGGGAATAATCAGAATTATGACTCGAACAACCCTTGGAATTGGAGCTCTCAAAATCAGCACTTACAGCAGATTGACCTTGCCTATACCGAAGAGGAACGAGAAGTAGGTATTATTCAGGAGCTGATGGAAAGGGTTTCTATGGCTATGGATGAGGAAGTGTCGGCACATCAATTGATCGATTGGTTGAACCGTATGCTCGTGTTATATAAAGAGGCCGAGGATGCTTTGAAACGGGCCGGGGAGATGCAAGACAAGTTTTCCGGCGGGGAGTATAGGACCCGCCTAGCCAATGAAGATTGGCCCCATATGAGATACGAGCTATGTTGGATGTCTCGGGATATCGTGTCTCTCATGACGGCCCGGATGCCGGATCAAAATGAAAAGTCTTGCACACAAACGGTCCGGGTAGACAGTGATATTGACGAGTCAAGTTGCTATAATGAGGTGCTCGTCCCGGAGGATTCAGTGATTGAGTTGGCTTTATCGCCGCCACCCCCCATTGTAGTATTTGATTATATGAGTTTCCAAGTCCTCCCGAGTGAACTCCCGAATAGTGAGCTGAAAAATGATGATGTTTTGGCGAGTCCATGATGCAAGCGAGCCGTGGAAGCTAGGAAAAGGGAGTTAGGCTGTCACATTAAGAGAGAACTCGCGATGGAAATAGGGCCAGAGAAAGTCGTCAGTGAAGAGGTTCAGGTGGAGAGTGAGGTTGATGAATCGGCTTTCTATGAGGAGATTTCTGAGCCAGAGATTGAGATGCAAGAGATTGATATGGGATCGCCCATCACTCCATTAGTTGATGATGTACCATTCGAGTCGGTGGAGAATTTTTATGAGTATGCCAAGCCACTTGTAGTGGAACCTACCTCAGTTTTGGGTGAGCCGGAAGCTTTTGGTATTGCCATGCTCTGGGACATGGAGGATACCCATGATTGTAAAGTAAGGGAGGTGGAACTGTTGTCTATCATACCACATCCCGACGATGACCATCATGACACCTTGACGAGAGGTGCGATAGATTTATTTGAGGTCGTCGATCCGGTGGGATTAGAAACGGAGAAGAAGATGGGACAGCTCATTCTGCCACCTAGCTCGCTAGTGGTTCGAGGTTATGTGGATGAGCCCATTATGTTGACACCCCCGGATAGATTGGTCATCTTTGATATACCGGTCCCGGATTATTACTCCCTTCCATTCTGTGCGGATGAGTTCTACGAGGTTAAGTTCGAAGGGTCCCGGGTGGAAGACACACGTAGAGGTGATAGAGAGGAAAGACCACGGTGGTGGGGTGATTCCAAGAAGAAGATGATAAGAGGTTTTGACGAAGAGGATTCCCGAGTTGGGAGGAGGTTGCATCGAGGGCTATGAGAGGTAAGTTTCTAACGAACTCGGTTTTCATGATGCTTGCTATTTGTATTCTTCTTGAGTTGTTGATCTTTTTGAGTTCGGATTTTGGTTGATGGTTTTGATGATACTTGTTTGAAATGAAATATTTGAATTGTTGTTTTGAGTCTTTTATGGTTTGAGTCCGTTTTGGTGTCACTGTGTCGAGCCAACGACATAAAACAAAGGCGCTCGGTGGGAGGCAACCCATCATTTCCTGTGTTTTTGCTGGTTTTGAATTCGTTTTGCTGGGGAGGCAACCCTTCATGCTTAAAATTCACTTTTCCTCTATTTTTACCCTTGCCCGGACGGACACACACACCCATCCGTCCGGATATATCACTGGTTTTTACACGTCCCGTATCTTTCTGGTTTGTTTTGAGATGACTTTGTTGCTACTTTGCTCTTGATCCGTGGTTGTAAGCCGTAAGGCGCGTACATTTTCACCTTTTCATGCCTTCTGTGACTATGCCTTGGATTTGACTTGGGTTAAGATTTTATTTTGAGCATGTTTAAACGTGTTGGTTGTTTATTGTATGGTTGATTCGTATTTTGACTATCTCTATGCCATATGTTCAAGTCTTCTGACGTGACGAGGTCATTTATTTTTATCACCCCCGGATTCTCCCCATATTATATGCTTTGGCACGCGGACCATGTCCCGTGCATGTATTTCTTGGATGTTTTTCAATGACTAGGGATTCGGGATGGACTACTTTCACGACCGTTACGGGACTTGATCGCGCCGTTTTGCCGGGCTCATAAGCTAAGTCTTTCTTTTTCCTTCTCGTTCACACACCGAGGACGGTGCTTCACTTAAGTGGGGGGGGGACGACTTAGCTTATTCTCTTGTTCTTAAAAGTATTATGCCGTGATGTGATAAACTTGGTTTTTACTTGTTTCCGAGTCGATTTTTAGGCCGTTTTTCAAAATTTTCCAAGATTTTAACACCACGTTATATGCATGTCGTTCACAATTGAGTGGTGAAAGGTCTTTAGTTTTGTGAATGTCTCACGTGAGTCTATATTGTCATGATACGGAACACTTTTTAGTACACGTTTGACGACGGTTATGCTTATCACGATTACTTTACACATCTGTACCCCTAGTTTCGAGGCGAAATAGATGGATTGGCCTTGGTAGGAACACGGGATGACAGTTTTGGCATTCTTTTTGACCCTACTTTAGCCAAATAAGCCTGAGCCGAATGTTTGACCTTCGTAGCCCCTCTCAGCCTTGATAGAATGGTCCGACCACCATTCGCTTTATAGCCGTTTCATTACTTAGTCAGAAACCTACCCTTGAGCCTTATTTTGGTCACATTCCCTTCATTTGACCCTACGAGTGGACTAAGTCTCTTGTTAAACCACACTTGCCAAGGCAAGTGTGGGGTGGGGGGAGATGTTGTTTTTTGAGTCGGGTTGTTGTTTCCTCAGTTTTAGAGCTATAAGGAGATGAGGAGCTCAGTGGGGCTGGATGCTCGGGTTTCATTTCAAAAAAAATAATAAAAAAAAATCAAATCAAATAATTGTGTTGTATATAGAAATAAAGGGTTGAAAAAGGCAATGAGCTTAAAGCAATGATGATGTTAGGGTTGGGATAGTCAGATAGGTACTAAGTATTCGAGCTCACCTCACGACACTTTAAACATAGTCGAGTTTGGCAATGAGTTCGGGTATTTCAGTATCCTATAGTTCCCAAAGTGTCGAAAATGATCAAAAAGGAGTTTGGATGGTTTGTATAGTAAAGAAGACGTGGTACGTGTTTGGATTATGTTCACTCATACTTCTTTTCTCCAGTTTCACAAATTACCCTTTTCGATTAACCGAATTTACCCTAACCTAACGTTATAACCATCCAAGTCCTGCTGGACCGTGTTTAACCTTGCATGGTAAGTCCCGATTAGTGGAGATTCTAGGAAGGGCAGGATTGTGTAAAGTCTTTTGTCCGGTATTCCAAGCCCGAAATCGTATAAAGCAAAAGTCGTCGTCATTCAACACACACTCACTCCGTGTCATGATCCAGTAGAGTCAATGTAATGCATTCACTTAACTAAGTTCTTTTCACCTCGATATTTTGAAATGCATGCATGTACCGTAAAGTTGATTCCTTGGTATTGTTTGAAGTGATAGGAACCAACTTTACAGTACATTTCTGTACAGTTCAGCCCACGATTATCACATTTCTGGCATGTTTCGGGTGAGTTTAGACCCTATTTTGAGTATTAAATGAGGTTTTATTGTACGGCGAGTGACTGTCGGTTTTCCGTAAACTCGACCTTATTTTAGCATTTTATACTCGTTTTTCCCGAGCACCCGTAGTTTGCGGGGTTATGCATTTGCTTGTTGTTTTCATATGGATGCAGGACTAGGGTGTCTCGAGAACCCGGAAGGTGAATATTTATGATGATAAGTGTGATCAAGGTGCAAGAATGAGCCAAGGAAGAAGAAAGAATAAGAAAAGGAAGAGAAATAGTTGTTGCTCTCACCATATGTTCAGTTCATCAGCATTTTGACCGATTATGGAGGCCTTTTATGGTCATGGTGTCTTCATGAAAGTTGTACATAATTCAATGATCTTTCTAATGGTTTTTGAATCACCCCAATCAGATGTCGGATGAAGAAGTTATGAAGTGTTTACTGCAGAGCTGTCAGAAATGGAGCAATCTGGAGGCAAAACCAGAGAGTTGTCCGTACGGATGACACATTTTGTCCGTACGGACGACTGGAAAATGATGAACTATCCGTACGGATAGACTTTTATCCGTACGGACAAGTACCCTGGACTATATAAACACCTCAAACATCGCAGCAGCAGCGAGGAGCGGGTTTTAGGCGACTTTGGGCCTCTTTTGGGCGATTTTCTTCATCCTTAGGAGTTAGAATTAGTGTTATATATCGTTAGAATCCTCTTTCAATCTTCTCTTTGATCTACTAAATTTTTAGCTTCGATCTGTAACATTTCAAGTGACAAGATTTGTTCTTTTGGAGCTCGAATTTGGTAGTTCTTCAAGTAATCGAAATGGGTATGTTTTCTTGTTGTTTTACCATTGTTGTGATGTTTTTCTTCCGTTTGTATTGTTTAGATTCGATTATGAGTAGCTAGATTCTTCGTATGGTTGAACTATGCGAAGGCGGGTGAAACGCCGTTAGATTGATGAACCGGGTGGTAGTGTAGCGCGTAATTTAACGTTCTAATCGATAATCCGTACCTCGAAACTTGTTTGAATCGTTTTTGAGCTAGATTGATCACCTAGTTCCCCATTGCACACACTTAGCTTATAAATGTATGTTGCGACGACGTGTGGGAACGGGGTTTCGGGACCCTAGAAGTTTTGGGTTTGAAAGGTAGTCTGACACCTACCCGTGTACTAGATTGACGCCCTAGTCATCGAGTCCAGTTCCAATACGGGGTTTGTCCTATGAGTTATCGTTAGACGGCAAGGTAGAGTAATGCACACTCCCGGGGCAATCTTTCTGAGGGTAAAGTAATCCGCTGAAACGTAGTTCGGCCATACCTCTTTTAATTGTTTAGAATTCCGAGTAGTGTAATCTTTCTTTCACGCAATAGTATAATTTCACACCTATCTGTTTGACCTGAACTAAGTGCTAAGTCAACTGTGGTACTCAAAAAAACCAATCTCTGTGGGTTCGACCTCGGACTCCTCAAGCACTATCCTACAATCGACCCGGTCCACTGCCGGTTAGAAAGTAGATTTTCTAAGGTTTCGAGTTTTTACTTGATTGTCCGGACCTAGAAAATCCGCTTATCAAGCAGCAACTGAATCGTTTGCTCAATCAAGTTCAATTACTGGATTCAAATCAGGAATGCCATATGGAGACAAAACTGGGTTAGGATTTGATACACAGCAATCTTCGAAGAATGGAACTAGCAATGCCGCTGGGCTGATTACCAAAACTGGTATTAAGTTTGTAGTTGGGCAAGTTCCACAAACTGAGAAAATTGCTGAACCAGTAAAGCCAGTATCACACAGGATAAATCAGTTTTCTAAGAAGGCAACTGTATCTACCTACAAAGCTAAATCAAATGGTAGACAAGCTGTACTCAATGGAAACCGACACGGCAAATCAACTGCCAGATCCACAAAAACCAATGAAGTCAGGAACCAGAAAAATTACAATCAAAACAAATCCAAGAATGTCAATCATTCAAAGATTCACACATTTAGGGGGAAAGGAAGGTTATATCCCTCTGATGATGATTGGAATTTTACTGAATTTGTTATTAAAACTGATAATGACAATCATTCCAGACCGAAAACTTATCACAAGTTTCAGTCCAAAACTCAGCAGAGGACTAATCTCAGTTCTCAGCATAAGTCACAATACAAAGGTCAATCCAGACCTCAATACAGAAGGAATGATGGTTATCACTCCAGCTTTAATAACATAAATCAACATGGAAACAAATTACAGTCAGAAGATCTGAGAAATCATATAAATAAGACACAGTCCAAACATAGATGCTATGGGAGTGTGGCTTACATATATGAAAACAAGTGCAACAATATCCGAAGAATTCCAAAAGGATATATTCCCAGAGTTGTACTGACAACTGACCCTCATGGACCCAAACTGAGTTGGGTACCTAAAAATTTCTAATTTTCATTGCAGGATATATGGTACTTTGACAGTGGTTGCTCTAGACATATGACAAAGAGCAAAGACTATCTCAGTAATTTCGTTGAAAAGAATGGACCAAAAGTCAATTTTGGAAGTAAAGATAAACCGGGTTACACCAGAGGTTTTGGCACCTTAATCAAAAATGGACTTACAATCAAGAATGTATCCTATGTAGAAGGATTACACTACAATCTACTCAGCACAAGTCAATTTTGTGATATGGGATGCAAAGTTACTTTTGATAAAGAATTCTGCGTTGTCATCAGCGAATCAGCTTATCAAGTTGTCCTAGCCGGAAGAAGGAAGGAAAACATGTATGTGGTAGATTGGACAACTGCCGTCGCTGAAACTTGTTTGCTCGTGCATACCAAATCAGAAATCAGTTGGCTATGGCAGAAGAAACTGAGTCATCTCAATTTTGATGACATCAATACACTTGTTAAGAAGCAGCTAGTCATTGGACTACGAGAGATATCATATAAGAAGGACAGCTTATGTGACGCATGTCAACAAGGAAAACAAACAAAAGCAAGTTTCAAGACTAAGTCTCAGCATTCAACAACCAGACATCTAGAATTGCTACATATGGATTTATTATGACCTATTACACCAATTAGTATCAGTGGAAAGAAGTATACATTGGTGGTAGTAGATGATTTTTCAAGATATACTTGGGTAATCTTTCTAACCAAGAAAAGTGAAACCAAGCAAAAGCTCACAGAACTTCCTAAGAGACTTCAGAATCAGAAAGGAGTTTCAGTTGTGAAGATAAGATCTGATAAAGGAACTGAATTCCTCAACAGTGTGATTATTGAATATTGTGAAGAAAATGGTGTCTTACACCAACTTCCTGCCATAGGAACATCCCAACAAAATGGTGTAGCTGAAAGAAGAAATAGAACACTCAAAGAAGCTGAGAGGACTATGATTTGTGAAGCTAAACTACATGAAAGATATTGGGCAGAAGCAGTAAACACAGCTTGTTACACTCAGAACAGAGCTCTCATGAACAAGAGACATGAAAAGACTCCTTATGAAATTTGGAATGGAAGAAAACCAAATGTTTCATACTTTCATGCGTTTGGAAGCAAATGTTTCATACACAATAATGGAAAAGATCAACTTCACGTCTTTCAACCCAAAGCTTATGAAGGAATTTTCCTAGGATACTCAAGTGTCAGCAAAGCATTTAGAGTACTGAATAAAAGGACAATCAAGCATGAAGAATCAATACATGTAGTATTTGATGAACCAAATTTTCCTGGTGAAACAACTGAAGACCGACCAGAACCAGTTCCTCAGTCTCAGTTACCAATCACACCAGAACCTGTTTCAATTGATGTTGGAAGACTACAAATTTCGAATGTTCAGATCAAGATCAGCCTCGCTTTCCAACTACTCAACAATTTGAACAACCTCAATCAGATTCAGTTGAACAAATTCAAGAACCAGTTTTTGAAGAATCAGTTGAACAAAATACAAATCAGCTGATACAAACTCACACACATCAATGCATGAGAGATCATCCTGAAGAACAAGTTATTGGTGATACTCAAGCTGGAGTTCGAACAAGACATCAACTAGATGCGATGATTGCATGCTTTCTATCTCAATCAGAACCTAAAGAACTTGAAGAAGCTTTGAAAGATCCAGACTGGATATTAGCTATGCAAGAAGAACTCAATGAATTTGAGATGAATCAAGTATGGGAACTGGTAGATAAACCAGTTCATGTCAATATCATTGGAACCAAATGGGTTTTCAGAAACAAGCTTGATGAAGATGGGAATGTCATTAGAAACAAAGCCAGACTAGTAGCCAAAGGATACTCTCAAGCAGCAGGCATAGACTTTGATGAAACTTACGCACCAGTTGCAAGACTAGAAGCAATCAGACTATTTCTTGCCTATGCAGCTCACAAGAAATTCAAAGTTTATCAGATGGATGTTAAAAGTGCGTTTCTAAATGGAATTCTTGAAGAAGAAGTGTATGTTCAACAACCACCTGGATTTGAAATCAAGGATCAAGCAGATAAAGTTTTCAGACTAAGGAAAGCTCTTTATGGACTTAAACAAGCACCAAGAGCTTGGTATGAAACTCTGTCTCAATTTCTAGTAGATAACGGATTTATCAAAAGAACAATCGACAAAACATTATTCAGGATGAAGAATGCAGAAGATACTCTACTTGTTCAAATTTATGTTGATGATATCATCTTTGGATCAGAAAATGAACAGCTATGTGAGAAATTTGCAAGTTTGATGAAAAGCAAATTTCAAATGAGTATGATGGGAGAATTAAATTATTTCCTAGGATTGCAAGTTAACCAACTAGCCGACGGAATTTTCATTCATCAAACCAAATATACAAGAGAACTTATCAAAAAGTTTGGTATGGAGAAATCTACTGGAATTTTTACACCAATGGGGACCAACATCAGATTAGATGAAGACAAAGAAGGTAAAGATGTTGATCAAACACTCTACAGAAGGATGATTGGAAGTTTACTCTATCTTACAGCAAGTAGGCCAGACATATCTTTTACTGTCGGTGTATGTGCAAGATTTCAGTCAAGACCAAAGGAAAGCCATCTCACAGTTGTGAAAAGAACTTTGAAATATTTAAAAGACACATATGGAGTTGGTATTTGGTATTCGAAAGAAGGAGAATTCAAGCTGATTTCTTATTTAGATTCAAACTATGCCGGATGCAAAGTGGACAGAAAAAGCACATCAGGCATATGTCAGTTATTAGGAAATAGACTTGTGTCATGGTTTAGCAAGAAGCAAAACTCAATCTCAACTTCAATGTACCGAAGCTGAATATATAGCAGCTGGAAGTTGTTGTGCTCAAGTTTTATGGATCAGACAACAATTAAGAGACTATGGGATAGAAGAAGGAACAATTCCCATAATGTGTGATAACACAAGTGCAATTGCAATTACTGATAATCCAGTTTTACATTCATGGACAAAGCACATTGATGTTCGTCACCACTTCATAAGAGATCATGCAGAGAAGAAGGATATAATAGTTCTTTACGTACCTACTGAAGATCAGTTGGCAGATATCTTTACTAAGCCATTGGACAAAGAGAGATTTGCAAAATTAAGAACTGAGTTGGGAATAATCAAAGTCAGTTAAGTTAGTTAAGCCAAGAGATTCGTCAAGGGGATTAATCTTTGTTATGTTGGGTGTGCTCACTTAACAGATTAGTCATTGACATCAACAATCTCAAACTGACAAATTGAAGAATTTGACAAAACTGAATAATTTGATGGAACTGAATTATCTATAAAACTGACCTCAGCATCAGTTTTCACTTTATTCAAATTTAGTCAAAGGTTGATAAAATAGAATCAACAGCGGTTATATCGCATTAAATTGCCACAGTTCTTTTTGTCAAAATTTCGTGTGTACACCCCACGATTGTCAGAAAGCAGTACATGTATCGGTTATCAAAACCATCATGGAATTTGAAAAGTTGTACCATTCAACCGCCAGAATATCCTACCTATTTATTCAATCTCCGTTCACATTATTCTCTTATTAAGGAAAACAGACTCTTTTCAAACCTACCCTTCAAAATCAATTTTTTTGTGTTCACACTCAAATATGGCCACCTCAAATGATTCGAAAGACAGACGATTGATCACAGAGCTGGATGAACTAACACTTGAAATGTATGAAGCTATGTGTCAAAACACTCTGTTAGCCAGCTGTATACGATATAAAATCGAAAAGCAACCAGGATTGAACAACATCCTTGAAGTTCGCTTCAAAGAAAAACGAGATGTGGAAGGCATTTTGCAGTTTTGGCAAAATATGCGATTAATCAGAGACTCCTTGATAACTACAGTTCATGGAGATCGCATTGTGTTCAATGAAAGAGTTATGAGGTCACTCTTTGGGTTCGCAAATACAACAGCAACTTCAACAGAATTAGCAACCCTACCATTGGAGAAAGAAGCTTTTCTCGTAATGATAACTTCGTCTACAGAACCAATCGAACCTGGTGTTCATGTCAACAAAATCAAGCCGGAATTTGGACATCTCAGCAGATGGCTCAGCAAACACGTCATTGGAAAATCCAAAGGGATTAATATACTTTCGGAAGAAAATATTTTGCTGATGAACATAATCTGGGACAACATAGAATTTAATTGGGCAGGTTATATAGTCAATCAATTCAAGAAGCAACACTTAGCTGAATTAGAAAGTATGACAAAAGCTCAAGCTGAAGGACAAGTAACTGATGGCAGATTCCGACTGAAGAAAACTCTTAGTGGAATCATTCAGTTTTATTTAGAAAGAATTAAGGAAGGGAAGCAAGCAAGGAGACTGTGACATCGAAGGAAATCGCAGAAACAACTTCCCAACATGAAGCAAGACAGTCTACTGTGTCTCAGCAGGAAACTGAACACAGAGGGACCAAGCGAAAAGCAGAATCCACAGAAGGAAGATAAGTTGTAAGATGTTTGTACCCTGAAATCTCAAGTGAGAAAGCACCTACTGAGGGGGAACAACAATTGACAAATGAAGATACTCAAGAGAATGTCACTGCTGACCTTACTTCTCAGATACAACAGCAGTCAGTTCAACAATCGGCACCAGTCTTTGAAGGTGACAAAATCATCAAGCTGATGAAAATGAAACTTCAACCAGAAGATTCTCGTGATGCCGTTTACAGACTGTAGAAAAATCACTCTTAGAAAAATTGGAAGTAAGAGATCTTTACTCTCTGTTTCCTATTAAGGAATTTCTTGACAACTGTTTCAAAAGGTTTACTGAATTAGCAAACAAAAGAGAATCAGGTACATCATCTAAAGATAGTTCCGAGAAAAAGGATGATGATGATCATGATAAGTCAAGAAAGGAAGCTGATGTTACTACAGTTTTGCAAACAATCACTCAATCTCAACATCTAGTAACGCAAACTGTACCACAGCAAGAAGCGTTGTCAGTTGAAAACCAGACAACTGTCAATCAGCAAGCAGATGATGAAATCAGACAAATGATAGTTATTGATACTCAGGATAAGGATCAAGTAGAAGCTACATACGATCCCTCCGATTTTCTATCTAAGAAGGAATTGGCCAAGGTTCATGAAAACTTGAAAATAGTACTCAGTCAAAGAGATACCCAGAATGGCCTTTTATCAAACATCTCTGGATATCTTGATTATAGAACTAGAACTGATGTTTTGGTTCATGCAAGACTAGAGATGATTCACAAATCAAGTTCAAGTTCTGCTTCAGAGATTGTATTACTCAAACAACAACTTGAAGATTCAACCGCAGTAGATAGAGAAACTCATGCTCAAGCTCATTGGCATATTAATCAAGATATCTACGGGTTAGAAACTCAACTTAAAGAAGTACTTGCTTCTCGGCGACAAATTTCGAAGATCAAAAAGCAACCCATGCCCTGGTAGATCGCTTATATGATGCCAAAAAGGGGGAAGCTGAAGAAGAAAAGCTGAAATTACTTAGAGAAATGAAGCGACTTGAAGAAGAACTACAAAGATACAGATCAGATCCTAAATTTTTGAAGAAAGAGTTAACTGATGATCAACTTATTGCAAAATACAATCAACCTGGAGACAGAAGAGTTACTCTTACAAAGGATCTGTGGACACAGTTTATCAAAGACTACAATCCTATTAAAGCCAAGTACAAGGACAGAACATTTGAGGAATCCTTGAACTACTTTTTGTCTGATATTTACTCAAAGCAAAAAATTGCACAACATAAGAAAAATCGAAGGATTGAAGATAAACTGAAGATTAAAGACAAGGTTGAACAAATGAAAACCGATCTAACAGAATTTGAAAAGTACTATTTTGAAGACTCAAGCTTACCCAAGCTAATTCAATGGAGAAGATGGAAAGAAAGCAGTCAAGCTGACTACAACAAGACCTTTTCAAAGGAAGACACCAAACTTGAAGAAGATTTTCGCTTGTATGACAAAGCAAAAAGATATGACTTAGTCATGCAAAAAGCTAAGAAGAAGCTCAGTCTTTAATCATAGATATTTGAACAAAATGCTTGTATACAGTTTTTGCTCATTCTATTGAAAACCAGTTTTCTAGTTTTACATTGTTTCTCATTGTTTTGATCTTTAAGCTTTTCTTTTAGGGAGAGTTTTGGCATCATCAAAAAGGGGGAAATTGTTGGAAATAAAATTTATGTTTTGATGATAATTCATCTTATTTGTTATAATATTATCTTGACCCCATTGATGAAGTGCTGAAGCCAGCTGTTATAGTGGAAAGCTAAAAGATGTCTAGAACTGAATGTATAAGCTTTATTAGAGTCTGATATTTGTATAAGTTACATCAGACAAGCACTGTAATTGATAGTGTGTCATAAAATTGAAAACTGGAAATCAATTAGAAAACTGGAAATCATCAACACAAGCAAACTGACTCAGAATACACACCTACTTGGAACTGAAGAAGGTAAGTTTGCTGAGAGTTACAGACTCAGTTGGCATATCTAGAAGAATGAAGAACTGAGGGTTCAAACTCAGTTATTGAAGAATGAAGAACCGAGGGCTCAAACTCAGTTATGAAGATTACAAGTCGAGACTGTAAAGTTGGACTTCAGGCAAGATTGTGGTGACCTGAACTGACTTTATGGATCTTGTATGAAGACCTAAGAATCATAAGGACAATGAATTCTTAGATGATAAATGTATCATGGTGTACTCTGATTAAGTCAATTATAATCAGATGAAAACTTGAGTACTGATTTTTTAAGAAGAATTAAATCTCAGTTAATGCTCCAAGTCAGTTAGGAAACTGACAAATGAAAAACTCAGTATAAAACTGACAAGGAAACTCAGTTTTATAAGTCAGCCATCCAACAAACTGAAAGTACAATCGAACGTTGTAAAGAAAGCAATTTCATTGGATGAGTTACTGACACAGCAGGAACGGTCAGAAAATATAGCCGTTGAAAGATATACGTTGATACAATTCAAATCGAAGTCAGATGAACGTTGGACTTCACACTATAAATAGATGACTTTGCACAAACAACAAAAATACAGAGAACAAGAATATATACAGGAATCAACAAGCTATTTGTGCACTCTATTTGAATTGCTATCATCTCTGAACTATAACAAGATCATATCTAGTATTTCTTCAAGTGTTCAAACTACAAAGAATTTATCAAGAATTCAACACTCTGAAGAACCACAAACAAGAATCAATTTATTGATTCTCAGCCCAACTTTGATTCTAATTCAAAGGTTTTAGACTGTGAAGCAAACCGGGAAGGTTTCGCCAAGGACAGTTGTGACAAGCAGTCGGGTAGACTGTGTTGTGGTGGTAGCTAGTGAAGAGGCAATCCTACCCTCTAAGGACCAGTGATTCAAGCATTTGAAGAGCAGCAATTCTACCTGTTCTACAATTGTTTAGATAGTGAAGCTAGGGATTAGCCAAGGACTATTGTTTAGGACTTTTTGTAACAGTTCACCTCAAGAAGTTCTAGTGGAATATTCCTCCACACCACAGGGGAACAGAGGACGTACAGGATTACACCACCTGGAACCTCTATAACATCCGCCTTATTTACTTTACGCATTTACTTATTTATTTAGCATTTACTTACGCATTGTGATACTTGATTGTTATACATTTCACACTCACAACCGACATTCACCGAATTCGCTTCACAACACTCGCCACAACGAGAATAACAAGATCAATAAAAAGGCTAAAATCATATCCGCTGCCGGTTGACTCAGTTTCAGCTTAAGTCAGTTTGATTTAATCTCAGCTTTGTCAGCTCAACTCCACACAAGTTTTATCTGAACCTTAATCTGTTTTAAATTTAGTTTTTGGTGACAAGTTTATTCACCCCCCCCCCTCTAAACTTGTGTCAGCCTTTCCAAGGGACCAACAGTTTTCCTTGTAAAGGTTGTACTAGACTAGTGGTATTCTTTTTCTTAGACTTGTTGTACTTCAACTTATAAGATCTTTGTAAGTTAGGTTGGTACTTTTAAGACCTCGTATTGTATTTGTCTTTGGGTTTTCATCATTTTAATTTAAGTATCCATCTTTAGTACAGTCGTATCTATTCTTAGTAGCATTTATGTTTTTACCCGAGTTTTTTTAGCTTGCGTTTGCTTTATTTTGATACGAAGACGTACAGGGTTGCGTATAATATTAGATTTATTTAACGCTATAGGCACCAAATGTTTCTCTTCCGGATAAGGGCTCGGTATCCGTGAGCGGGGCGTTACAACAGATTTATGCCTTACTTTTGGTGGTAAAAAAACCCGTGTTGGTTGGTTTCATTATTGATTCTGATATGGCGGGAGATGTTTATTCTTACAAGTCTACTTCAGGATATTTGGTTAAATTTGCAGGCGAGATGTGTCATGGAAATCGAGGTTGCAAAAATGTGTTGCACTTTCAACTACTGAAGGTGAGTATATTGCATCAACTGAAGCATGTAAATAGTTATTGTGGATGAAGAAGTATCTTTGAGAGCTTGGTTTGAAGCAAGATCAGTATGTGTTGTTTTGTGATAGCCAGAGTGCCATTAATCTTGGTAAGAATGCAGCTTTTCCTTATAGGACACACATTTGTGTTCGTTATCATTGGATTCGGGATGTGTTGGACTTGAAGTTGCTAGCACATGAAAAAGTGCACACGGATGATAATGGTGCAGATATGTTGACAAAAGCATTGACAAGGGAGAAGCTTGAGATATGTCGTTCAATTATGGGAATGACAAATTCCTCCACAATGTTGTGAGGGGGAGATTTGTTGGGTGGTTCACTCCTTTGTGGAGTCCACTAAATAATAGAAAAATAAATATGGAAAACACTATATGTCAAGTATTATTTAAGGGAATAAGCTAGGTTATTTTTACCTAATCTTTTCTAATCTTCACAATAAAAATAGAGGCAAAAGGGGGAAAATTCGAAGAATTTTCGGTCTTGCAGTAGTCTCTTTCCGGCAACGATCGGGCATCTAAACGGACTCCGATCGGCATGAAATTTTGAGGGCTTGTTCGAGTCTCATTCTTCTTCAATCTGAATGGTGTAATTTTTGCGTTTCAACGGTTCACATTTTGGGAAATCATCCGCGACCTGACTGCTGCATTTCTGCTGCGTTTTCGGTGATATTTTTCAACAACTCTTGTATTTTGCATTTTTAGTTGATGCTTTGGTGTAGTTGACTTGGTTTATGTGTTTGAAACACTTTTGTAACATCTTTTACGAATTAGTGGAGTTTTTGTGGGCCTCGGCCTCATGGTATTTAATCTCTCACATCGAGAGTGGTTTTCCACGTTAAAATTGTGGTGTTGATTTTCTTGTGTTTTCGTTTCGCTTTATTTGTGATTTGATTTTGTTGGGGTTGCCTCGTTTATTTATTTTTCATGTCAAGGGGAAGCCTTTGTGGGAACTTGTGATACGTGTGGTATTGCGGTTGTTTGTTTTCCCAACAGCTGTTTGGGCGGATTACCGCTAGAATCCGGATACTAAAAAGTCTTGATGCAAGGACTGTAGGAAAAGCGTTCATCCAATTGGATCATCTGGTATGATTCTTTGTCTACTTTTTTATGTATTTATTTTTTAAACGAAGTCATTCCACTGTAGAAGGAAATCAAATATATGTTATCCGACGCCTCAACCTAATGACGCTTGAAATGATACATCATACGGAATCAACATTTCACCCAATCTAAGCTCAAATTAGTTGTTTTCGGCTATTTATATGAGCCATTTGTGTTGAATGCGATATGTTGGGTTCATAAGTCGAGTATTTGCTATTTACAATTATTATTCCCATAATTGGTATTATTTCTTGTGTTATTGGCCTATTCAAGTTAACGAGATTTGGGCGAAGCGTTGAGACGGATTTTAGAGTAGACTGGATAAAATGTTGGGCAAAGGGCATTCCAGAACCTTCCAAGTTGAGTCGGCGAAGAGAACATCGCAACTGCGAGGAGTGCCGCCGTAAATTCAAGCATCCTAGAAGCTTTGGGAAACGAGTTTTCATGGACGATGGTTAGTTTTTACGCTAGCTAAGTCGGTTTATTCAGCTATAAATAAAAGGCATAAGACCTCATTTTACATGTACAATTTTCTCAAGACCAATATACAAAGCATTAAAAGTTCCTTTATTCTTTTCTTTTAGTTATTTATTCTTTATGAGTTCGAGTCACGGATCCAATGGATTCGCCTTCTAGGGAGAGATTTACGGAGGATCTATGCTCGGCATCAAGGGTATGATTCTCTGGCTTTTTCTAGATGTAGATCTGTCATTTTTCCTTTGTGATTAGTATGATTTGATTTTCTAATTTAGTTATGTTATATTGTAGTTAGTTTATTTACCCTATATGTGTATAGATCTGAATCGTTAGTGACGAAATCATGAAATAGAGGTTGAGCTCTCCTGTAATAACGATGGTCTATATCACAATTACGAGATACCTAGTAAACCATAATTCATGATAATCGGTGCCTGCTACGACAGATAGACGGATTTAATTTAGCTATTTTTAGCCTTACCAACTATTTGCGTGTTATCGTAAATTAGCATGAATGTCTTACAAGGTGAAGTGTTTATTAGGACATGATCTTGATCAATCCTTAGGAACGTGCCAGTCAATCCACGATGGCGCTTAGGGAGGTCCTTCGTCTTGAGCCGGCTAGCCCTAGATATTTTTATGCATGAATTAATACAACCAACGTAGGTGGTTAATTGCATATAGGAACCTATTGTCCATCCCATGGAAGTAGCGTAATATTAGGGGATATCACTCGTAGCTGTTAAAGATCTAAAAATCACCACAGGGTAGATCAATGCATAGACTGGGGGAAATAACTAATAACACATAGTTAGAACTAATACATTTCAAACTCATAGTATTGTCTTTGCATGTTTGCTCTTGTGAGGTATTCTCACCAGTGATCACCTTTATGCACCTTCCTATGATGTCTCTGTGGATTCGACCTTGACTCGCCTTCAGTATACTGTGATGAACATAGGTCCTATTTCTAGTAATTCATGAGCTACACGTGATCAAGTTTTGTGGCGCCATTTCCGGGGACTCGTGTCAAGAATACTTTTTAATTTGAGATTGAGAATTTGTATATATTTCGTTTTCTATTTATTGAAGTCTATTTTGCAGTCTGTGAATATTTGAGTCTTAAAAGTGTCTGTTATGTTCGTTTCTAGAAATTTTGGCCTTGAAATTGCGAGCGTTCTTGAAAATAATAGAATCGTTTATGTTCGGGCAGCAGTCAGAGTTTGTATATTTTCCGGTCTGTCAGGCGAGTGTAATAGCCGCCGAGGAAAGTAACTAACTTTTTCTTTTTCTTTTTGTGTGTTGTAGTATGTTACACGGAGTTCAGCAGTCAGTCTCGAGAGATTCATACCTAATATTGAAAAGTTTCCAAATCAAAAGCTAAAGAAAGCTCGAGAAATAACTGAAAGGCTGGCGGACGACGTGAGCTCGCACGAAGGATATCAAAGGGAGAATGATAGAGAATAGGAGATACCTGATTTTGAGGACCCTGACGAAAGATGGCACCAATGTTGGTCCCAGAGAAGGGTAAAACTATAGTCAGAGGGAGGGGGGTGTGAATGACTAGAGTGGAGTTTCAAAAACTTTTCTTGCACTTAAAAGCTTTTGGGCAGGGATAAATATATGATATAATTTACGCAATTAAATAAATGTGGTAAGGTAAATTGCAGAAAGTGGTTCAGGATGGTGTAATCTCTTAATCCACTCTTCTCCTGTGATGATCGGAGGAATTCACTATTATTTACACAGATACAATAGTACGATTGTCCTTGACCTCACAAGCTTCACAATCTATAAGACTATCACTCCTTGGCTGCAACAGCTTTAGTGATTCAGTCTCTATCTCTGCTCCTTGGGATCAAATCCTTCAGTAGCTATCACAGACACAACTCCTTCTCAGACGACTCTGATTTAGTTGCTTCATTGATGTGAATTTAATTCACAAACTTGTTGATCAATCCCAATGCTTGATGTTTGAATTGTAGCTCTCAGTTTTGAGTTGATCACTAGATGTTTCCTTTTTGCACAGACAGAAGGCTTTTTACTTTGACAGAGTTTTTGCTCAGATTTACCGTTCTCGCTTTTTTCTTTTTCTGTCAATGCCCTCTATTTATAGCCTTGATTATTTGATTTGAATTTCCGTCTGTTGGCTATATTAATGAGGGGAATAATCCTTGATTTTATTCTTGATTCCCCCTTAATTATATTCTCCTTGATTTCAGTGATCGGATGTTTCTTCAAACGTTTATTTGAAAATCCGGCCATGTTTGATCCTCTATTGATTGTGCATTTAATGCTTGATCTTCTGTATCTTCTTCATATTTGAATAATCTGACTAAGTAAGGTTTGCTCAGCCATTCTCCGAACGGTTAAGTGGTTCATCTTACTTTGCCGCTTAGATTTTACTTCACTGCTTTGTCTTCACTTAGCCGAAAGTCAGTTTACTTTACCGATTCACTGTTTCCTTCATTCTTTCAGTTCAAAGGAGAATCCTTGTACTTCACTGATCCTTGATTTGTGTAAGATCAGTGTACACCATATTTAAACATTATGTTTCATCACTTGAAACATAACTTAGACTTATCCAAGGTCGTCATAGACTTCCTTGGTTATAAGTCAGACCATAATATCTTCATTGCTTCTCTGCTGGAACTTGGCTGGCTTCACTCTTCCAAAAATCTGTTCTTTCTTTGCCGTGCTACCAACTAGTACAACACTTGTCTTACTCAACTTATACAACATGTCAAACTCTAAGTAAAGACTATACAGAGTGTTCTAACTTATTTTAGGCTTGCTATAACAGCTAGTATGGCCATCATCAAAAGATAATAAAATGTTCCTAACAGCTAGTATGGCCGGCATCATCCCTTTGCTGGAGTAAGATGTTGTTTGTAGCCTTTGTTGTTCCAATCAGAGAGTCCAATTTTGACTCAATGGATGTGAGTCTGTTGTCATGATCAGTTAGTTTCTCAGTTACACTGTGAAATCTGGTGCCGAATGCCAATGCCATTGAATAATTTTCTTGGGAAATGTGTTGTCTGAGACCTGCAAGGTTGTTAGTAATATTGATGTTGAGCTGTCTCATTAGATTTCCTTGTTGTTGGACAACAATATTCTGTGCATCAATACAATGTACTCTGCAATGGCCTGGAACTTTTGCTCAATGGAGTAACTTTTATTATTAAATGCTGAAGTCATGGATCTGAGGTACATGGCTTACTGCTCCAATTCTTCAGCCAGCAGATCTGCTGCTTTTTCAAAAGTCTTATTGGAGATGCCAGTGGCCAACTGAGAGAGTTTGTGTCGTGTGTCAGCTGGTTCTGGTTGTGTTTGCTGCCATCTGTCTTGATGTTGGGTAACATCTGCATCGCCATCCAAATCTTCAATTATTTGGGTGGATGTGTACGCTGGTGTAGTTTGGGCTACTATTCCCTCTGGCTCTGTGCTGGGGATTTCCTTGACTGGAGTGGCAGTAGTTGAGCCAGTGTCTAATACTACTGTCGGCTGAATAGTAGTATCCATAGGAGTTTGTGGAATTTGCTCAGGGTTGGTAGCTGGTGTCGACTTTGCTGGACCTTGTGGTTGTAGAAATGAACATAGGAGAATGTTATCATCAATTGCATCAGGTGTAGGGGTATCCTCTTCTCCTTGTTTATCACCATCATCAGCATGGGGATTATCATCATCATTGTCATCATGATCATCACCATCATCCTGATCAGTATTGTCCTGATCATCTTCACCGTCTTCCAAGTCATCACTGTTTTGGTCAGGGATTTGTGGCAGTTTTGCCTTTGCTGCATCAACCATGTCCCAGAGAGGAGATTCATCAAGTACACCAACCAGGGTTGTGATTACCAGAAAATTGAAAAACCGGGCCTCCTTAGAAAGCATGCGTTCGGAGTTTTGAAGTTGAGTTCTGGAATCCCCTTCCTTCCATTCAAGATATTCTGCAATTCTATCATCAATGTCATTTGCTGACATTTGTGCAGGTTCTTCTGGAGTTTCTTCATCGTTATCTCCAGCATCTCTTGCAGTCTCCTTATGTGGAGGTTGTTCATTCTCACTGCCACTTTCTTCCTGTGGTTGTTCTGCTTCACTTTCAGAGTCTTCTGCTTCTTCTTCATCAATTAACAGTCCAAAGTTTTCTTTGTCCAAGTTTCTTTGAACTTTTTGCTTATTTCTTTGGCCGGAGGGATGTGTTTGTAAGGAAATCTACGCGGGAACGCAGCGGAATTCAAAAATTTGATTTCCTTTTACCCAAGATCGACTTCGTTTAAGCAATAAACAAATAAGTAATAGACGGTGGTTACCTTGGTTGATCTATAAGATCGACGCTTTGACCGTCAAAGGAGATTAGTTCTGCATAGAGCCGCCCAAGTGTTCGGTCTCTACCGCTAGTCCACACGAACAGCCCGCCGGAATCCCATCATGGATTGCTATTGGAAAACTCCGGTTGCTAGACCGGCCTTTTTCCCCTCTCTCCAACTCTCTATAGGATGCTCTCTATTTTACACAAGAACTATTAGTTCTTGGAATTATGATGTACAAAAGAGCTTGACACCCACCTCTTATTTATAGTGTAGGTGGCGCCATCTATCAGAGTGGAGGAGAAGAAAACATTTTCCCAATAAAATAAGGAAAATATAATTGATTGATTTATCTCATTTATTATAATATCTCATATTAAATAAATCTAGGATATTGTCAATATCTTATATTGAATATTCTCAAGATATTGTCAATATCTAATATTGACCATCTTTATTTTATTACCATAAATCAGTTTACACATGTGTATATATCACATATATATAACACATATAAATCTATTAATACCCAAATAGTCAAACATGTCAACTTGATCAATTGGCTTTTACGTGTGTCAATTACACACAAAAACTTAGGCGCCAATTATATATTGGATATATATATATATATATATATTAATATCTTATATTAATATTTGGTAATACTATTAATTAAATTGCTCAATCCAAGTGTATCTTACACACTTCAATGTGGCGCCCCTTTGACCAACAAATTGGCTTCCGGAATATTCTTTAATTAATATAATATTATTAATATCTTGTATTTAATTTATTAATAATAAATAAATACCACCATATTAATTTACCACTATAACCTTTATAGTCTCGAGATAAACTTTCCTTATTTGGTTATCATCTATAACCACATTTTAATCCGGCTAGATGTTCTTATGTGTGTGACCCGATAGGCTTCCGAATATGTTGGCCGTAGACACAAAGTGCAAATTACGAAAATGCCCTTCATGCCTAACGATCACGGGATAGCGTCTAGAAACACACCGTGACCCCCAATCATCGGAAGAGTCAAATGCAATGACTACTACCTTTCATGTGAAACAGTTACCGTATAACTTACAATCCTATCGCTTGTAATAATATCCATACGGTCGTACGTCGAGTGTCAAACATTAACGACCGTATCTTATAATCTGGATATCATGCTCTCTCGAAGTAACTCGTTTACTCCCACTTTGCAAAGATTCACGAGAGCTAGACATTCCTTATAAGAAGGCCATTTCGGATATTCGATCCCAATCATAGGATACGCGATTCCCGGACGATCAATCATGTATACTCCGCATGCTTCAATATCATACCCAATCACTACCGCATGATCGCCCCGTGGCTAGGGGAACCTCAATAGTGTCAAAGCATGACAATCCACACCGTGATGCCATGAAGACTCCGGTCTTAAGGATAATTACACAACCGTCACATAGTGTGACACTTATCCGTGTAAGTGGGTCAGTCTAACGTACGCATTCTCTAATACATGTCCACGTACAGTCCAAGTGTCTCTACACTTCGATAGACGAGATCTATCCCTGCCCTTAAAGACAGAAGACATCTAATACGTGCTAGTCTGTTTATACTATTAATGCCCTGTTTAATAGTACATCAGCCTAGCGACATTTAAGTATCAAACTTATTAAAGTGATTAGAGATCTCATCAACCATAATCGCCTATCATGGTTTCTCTATCACAGTTTAATACTAAGGACGTTATCATATAACAATTCACAATTGGTTCTCTAAAAGAACATATATATGACAACGAAAAAAGCCATTTAATATATGTATAAACATAAAGAAATAGTAGAAATGATCCGACCCGGTCGGATCCGGTCCAACTCGATTGGGTTTAGGACACTATTCCAACAATCTCCCACTTGGCCTAAAACCAATCACTCGCACACACAAGACCAAGTTGAAACACAAGAATCTCATGCAATACTCGCAACTAGCCCTAGCCATAAATGGATCGCTATCCGTGGGGACTCAGACTATCTTCATATCACGTTCCAAATTGACCAAGTCAAAGGAACCGCCTCAACACACACATGAATCTCTGACGAGACCCTGGTCCTTGCTTCAAGCAATAAATCCACTTACTATATCATCTATATAGAAAAGGTGGAAGAACCGTACAAGGTTCACGAATGAACCTTCTAGACTCATGTACTGCTCCCGCTGCGCCTCTAAGGCACTACTGTGTTTTGGCGTAGTTGTAGAATTTACAGTGACTCATATGCTAGAACATTTCTAGCTCACTGTATCACTTAATCAAAGTGATTGCAAACCCAGACTGTAGCTCCCACTTGCCTTCATAAGACTCAGGATATACGTCTGTATAACTATATTTATCTAATTCCAAGTTTCGATAAACTAGAAAACTTTCCTTAACTTGTTTAAGGATATTCTCGACATTCACCAGATTTACTTTCATACTTGCTCATGACTATTCATGGACTATGAACATCCGGCATTACCTATAAGATGGTTCCTATCGCAGTAGCGAAGGAAACCTTCCATAAGCATCATCATCTTTCACCTCATCTTTAGGACCAACGTCTTAACACAGATAGATCTTGCGATCTATGCTAAACTCTTTTAGCATCACATCTATATAAGTAAACAATAATCTAACAGCAGTTAAATCTATCGCTATAGATTCTTATTTCTAAAATAAGAACTGCCAATCCAAGTGCTTTCGTAAAGACCTTGAACTACCAAACATTAATTGACTGTGACATGGGGTGACAATTCTCGAGAGAGATATCCAATACCTTACTCAAAAATCATAACACACTCCCACTATCCATCTTGCACATTGGGCATATCCTTCTTTTGACTAAATCAAACTCCTTTGATTATCAAACAAAGAAATCATCTAGAGAAACTTGTTTGAGTCCATAAATGGATCTTGTGGGCTCACATATCATGTTATTGTCTATGAACATCGAGTTGTTAGCCCAACGTCTTCAACACTATAATATAGCCATGATACGAAGTTATAACAAGTATTATCTGAATAGAACTGGGCTCAGCCTTACAGGGACATTCCCTCTAGGTAAGACAGACTAGGTTCATAACCTGGTTGTCACTGATGGAACCTAATTCAGATATTATGGCTCCTGGCCATATCTCTCAATCTTGCCTTTCAAACATTCTTTCATAAGTCGTGAGATATTCATTCTTCAAGATGAACATACCAACAGCCTTTTCAGGCTTGAGGTTATCCACAGACTTACAGAACTTTTGTGTGCACCGAGCCGTGTTCTACACCTCATCGCTATGCGGCGTCTTGCTCATGTTCCTATGGTTGAATATATCTTTGTGGTTCTCAAACTCTTTTGAGATCTGATTCACTCCCACTGTTTCTCTTGGAAGAAACACTTCCTTTAGAAGACAGCATGTTTGAAGACAAACATTTTGCTCCACGGACAAGTAAACAATATCCGGCGTACTTGCTAAGATATTCCACAAAGTTGCATATGTCGTACTAGGCTCCAAGCCTTTCGATCGTGCCTATGAAAACTTCAAATCATCGGTTAAGATAGATTCGACATTATCTTCTTCCATATCTAATATGGAATTTATTCAACCTTTATTCTTTGGGCCCAGGGTTAAGTATAAGGGCACTATCCCGAAACGGGAAGGGATACTTCGCATGGCTTGCGTCACACTTTTATCATATAAAGTGTTGTTTCCATTTTGGGAACACAATCTAATTGTGTATCCCAAAGATGGTATCCTTCAAGGGAAAATCTTATTCCTTTTCAGACGACTTCTGAAACACCCTTCAGGTATTAATTATTTCAATCCAATTGAAGATTAATTCCTAAATAGCTCATCAATCTCATATTCGTGCTTGCTCGAACTTTTCGGGCTTTCCGAATTGTCGTACTTCAATAAGTACATTCAACTATTTCTAAAACAGTCATAGAGATTAATAAACAATTATTTGTGGCATTAATTGTCATAAGCCAACAAACATCGGTATGTTTAGGCTTTAGACAATTTTTCTAGAATTTATAACCTTTTTCATAAAAGGGTATTTTAGTCATCTTTAGGTAAGATACGTATTACCCATACGATTCATAATCATATGGTTCAACATCATCAGAATGACGTTTAATTACACGCTTCCCTCCCAGAGAGACTATGTCTAGAACGACCACAAATATTAAGGATAACAGCCATACAAATATTTAGTTGAGATCTCATCACATATATCAACTATATAGTGACATCAATCTAGTATGTTAGATTCAGTGACCTTCCAACTTTATCGGAATAACATTTATTCTTTACAATTGAATATGTCTACTGAATCCTAACAAATAATCGAAAGCATGTTCTTCATAAGAACCGGAGCATAATAACATTTATTTAGTTCCCTTATCGGTTTACTAGATCCGAATATGGTAAGTGTTACAACATTTGTTTAACCTTCCATATCGTATTTAATCTTTCTAATTTAATCACACTCGTAAGATATCATATATCTAAGAGTTGACTTGAACTTAGATAGATTTATCTCAACTCACTTGCCTAGAATAGAAACTTCAATAAGTTCTCTATTTAAGCACATGCCCTAACTTTCCTTTCAATCCTTTAAGCACTTGTACAATATTTCTTAGTATAGTCTTCATAAGACTTAAGAAGGATCACAAGAGCTATGTCTTTGATTTCCTTTCATAAAGAAAATCTAAAGTATATTAAATAGTTTATTTAACATTTTGAATCGTATTCAAAACATTGACTATTTAATTAACCTTTAAGCAATGATAGAATTAAGTCGATACTTAAATCTTACAATTTTGAAAACAACCTTTCCAAAATTATATGTGTTCATTCTTATTCAACGTTTGAATTAATTGTCATCATATGACTGAATGATTATCTTGGATCGTATCCAATATATGACTAATTCGTTGAAACTTATTTCAAATGATTTAATCATATCATGAGATTCCGCTTTCATTAATAATTAAAGCTTTGGAGTACTCCATCAAATATGTAGCCTCCTTGTCTCTAACTACTACAACGGGATCTCTCGTGTCATTGCTCATTTTAAAAGGATTAAAATTACTTAACCATATTTGAGAATGTTTCTCAAAATTAACAGTCATAATTTGTTTTTACTAATCGAGAATTAAACATAAATATAAAGTTTGCTAAAACTACTACATAAAAATGAAAATAAATGAGTGTTGTTGTTTATACACGCAAAATCAAAAATGGTCTATTGGTTTATGATTTTGCTCCCACTAGTCAACTACTTCCAATTGACTTTCAAGAATTATTAATTTCTTTAGTGGACAAGATCCCACTAAACTACCGCGACCCCCGCTTTAGCTGGTGGGCCGAAAATAGTCCAATAGGTAGACAACCCTTTGTCAATCGCATCTTATACGACTCTTGTTGTTTGACTAGTCAACTCTTTGACAATTTTCATCTTATGAAGTAGTCAAACCCTTGCCTCTAAAATCCAAACGACCCCGCTTTGGCTGGTGGCCGAGAGAATTCTTAGTCAAGTCATAACCCCAATATTCGTGAGATCTCATACGATCATATCTCGATAATAACGATATACCCGAGGTAGGTCAACCCCCTGCTTTGGCTGATGAGTTGGGTCCGAACAAGGGCTCTTCACCGTCATTATAATATGGGGAGGCTTCAACTTGATTCTTTTGAGGTGGAAGTATTTATGTAAATTAATTCACTTAATTAATTTAATTATGGTCTCCTCATAAATATGTCTATCTCTATAAACATACATCCTACACATTTATCTAGATCGTGCCTAGTCATGCATCTATCGTATCATATAAAATAAATACAAGCACAAAATAAATAAATGCGTAAAGTAACCGGTATGATCATGGACTTTTCCTAGGTGCGGTTTCGAATACAAACTGACGAAACCGCGGGTCACAATCTAAGGGTAGCTGCAACCGCCAATAGGATCTTTAATGCTCCATTCTTCAATGAGATCTTTATTTTCGTCTTTCTTTGGTCTCCATCTTCTGCTCCATTCTTGTTACATTTAATTCTATCTAATAAAATAAATACACCCGCCGTACACGGGGGGGGAGCCAACGGGAATGGGAAAATTGCAGAAAATAAACTAGGTCACGTTCTTCATAACGGCCTAGGACAATTTTTAAACCAACAGAAAAATTAAATCATTCACATCTATCCTATCGGTCGAGTCCATGATCAATCGGGGTCCATATAATCATATTATATCTACTATATCTAATCCATACAATAAAATCTTATGAAAAAGATAAAATTAAATTTTAACTACTTGCGTCTTAATTAATCAATTAACATTTAATCTATTAAATAATTTTATCCAATCAATTAACTAATTAACATTTAATTAATTAAACGATTTAATCGAAATAAAATTAACGATTAATTTTAAACCGATTTTAATTTTAATTTTAATTAATTAGAACTATTCCAAAATAAATCAAAATTAAAATTATTTCTCTTTTGTTTCTTTCCTTTTTGATTCGTAATCAAAAGGGATGTCTTTGGTTTCCTAAACCAAATTTGGCTTAGGCCTGGCCACTTTCCAATATCAAAATTTTGGAAGTGGTCTAGGCCTAGCCCTTTTACAAATCAAATATTTGAAAAGGGCCTAGGCCTATTCCAAATCAAATATTTGGAAAGGCCAAATAATTTTGGTTTAGGCCTAGCCACTTTCCAAAATCAAAATTTTGGAAGTGGCCTAGGCCTAGGCCTTTTCCCAAATCAAATATTTGGAAAGGGCCTAGGCCTATTCCAAACAAAGTTTGGAAAGACCATTATTATTTTAATGCCATGTGGCATCCCAATGGCTCAAACTATTTGAACCATTGGCTAGCAACATGACACAACTAAACAAAGGAGGAATTACCAATCACAACTATGAACAATATTGAAACACAAAATACACAAAACAAAATTTAGGGATCCACCAAAAGATGCACCAGCCGACGTCGACTGCCCCAAAGGGGAGCCGCCGCCGCCGACGCAATTTCCAGTGGGGGTGCCGCCGCCGATCGGCCGAGCACCCCAAAAGCCGCCCCTTTTTTTTTCTTTTTTTTTTCTTTTTCTTTTCGTGTATCGATTTGCGAATCAAAAATCTTTCATCTTTTAATTACGTGATTTAAACGATAAAATTAACTACGCAAAATAACATGCTTATTGCTTAAGCTCGAAGCTCTCTCTGATACCACTGTAAGGAAATCTACGCGGGAACGCAGCGGAATTCAAAATTTTGATTTCCTTTTACCCAAGATCGACTTCGTTTAAGCAATAAACAAATAAGTAATAGACGGTGGTTACCTTGGTTGATCTATAAGATCGACGCTTTGACCGTCAAAGGAGAGTAGTTCTGCATAGAGCCGCCCAAGTGTTCGGCCTCTACCGCTAGTCCACACGAACAGCCCGCCGGAATCCCATCATGGATTGCTATTGGAAAACTCCGGTTGCTAGACCGGCCTTTTTCCCCTCTCTCCAACTCTCTATAGGATGCTCTCTATTTTACACAAGAACTATTAGTTCTTGGAATTATGATGTACAAAAGAGCTTGACACCCACCTCTTATTTATAGTGTAGGTGGCGCCATCTATCAGAGTGGAGGAGAAGAAAACATTTTCCCAATAAAATAAAGAAAATATAATTGATTGATTTATCTCATTTATTATAATATCTCATATTAAATAAATCTAGGATATTGTCAATATCTTATATTGAATATTCTCAAGATATTGTCAATATCTAATATTGACCATCTTTATTTTATTACCATAAATCAGTTTACACATGTGTATATATCACATATATATAACACATATAAATCTATTAATACCCAAATAGTCAAACATGTCAACTTGATCAATTGGCTTTTACGTGTGTCAATTACACACAAAAACTTAGGCGCCAATTATATATTGGATATATATATATATTAATATCTTATATTAATATTTGGTAATACTATTAATTAAATTGCACAATCCAAGTGTATCTTACACACTTCAATGTGGCGCCCCTTTGACCAACAAATTGGCTTCCGGAATATTCTTTAATTAATATAATATTATTAATATCTTGTATTTAATTTATTCATAATAAATAAATACCACCATATTAATTTACCACTATAACCTTTATAGTCTCGAGATAAACTTTCCTTATTTGGTTATCATCTATAACCACATTTTAATCCGGCTAGATGTTCTTATGTGTGTGACCCGATAGGCTTCCGAATATGTTGGCCGTAGACACAAAGTGCAAATTACGAAAATGCCCTTCATGCCTAACGATCACGGGATAGCGTCTAGCAACACACCGTGACCCCCGATCATCGGAAGAGTCAAATGCAATGACTACTACCTTTCATGTGAAACGAGTTACCGTGTAACTTACAATTCTATCGCTGTAATAATATCCATACGGTCGTACGTCGAGTGTCAAACATTAACGACCGTATCTTATAATCTGGATATCATGCTCTCTCGAAGTAACTCGTTTACTCCCACTTTGCAAAGATTCACGAGAGCTAGACATTCCTTATAAGAAGGCCATTTCGGATATTCGATCCCAATCATAGGATACGCGATTCCCGGACGATCAATCATGTATACTCCGCATGCTTCAATATCATACCCAATCACTACCGCATGATCGCCCCGTGGCTAGGGGAAACCTCAATAGTGTCAAAGCATGACAATCCACACCGTGATTCCATGAAGACTCCGGTCTTAAGGATAATTACACAACCGTCACATAGTGTGACACTTATCCGTGTAAGTGGGTCAGTCTAACGTACGCATTCTCTAATACACGTCCACATACGGTCCAAGTGTCTCTACACTTCGATAGACGAGATCTATCCACGCCCTTAAAGACGAGAAGACATCTAATACGTGCTAGTCGTTTATACTATTAATGCCCCGTTTAATAGTACATCGGCCTAGAGACATTTAAGTATCAAACTTATTAAAGTGATTAGAGATCTCATCAACCATAATCGCCTATCATGGTTTCTCTATCACGAGTTTAATACTAAGGACGTTATCATATAACAATTCACAATTGGTTCTCTAAAAGAACATATATATGACAACAGAAAAGCCATTTAATATATGTATAAACATAAAGAAATAGTAGAAATGATCCGACCCGGTCGGATCCGGTCCAGCTCGATTGGGTTTAGGACACTATTCCAACAGTGTTGTGGTTTTCTTTCTCTTCCCTCCTTCTGCTTTCTTTTGCTGTTTAACATAGGTAAACATGACTTTGGATTCATGAAGTTTGTGGAGTTTTACAACAGGGATTTGAAGACATTGTAGCAAATAGTGCAACTGAATCCCATATGACTTTTTCACCCAAAATTGGCCTTTCTTATTCTTTCCTTCTGCTATCCCTTTTTGGGCCGCATTTGCTTCACCTTGGATTTGCTCTTTGATTCTCAAGAAGAAGTATTTTGCCCAGTTGAACTGTAGACAGTTGTAGATGATTCCCATCAGTCGCATTCTACCCTCTGTCATGGCATTGTTGGCTCCTAATTTTCCTTCAATATTCTTTCCAATTAGGGCACTGAACTCACTGAATGATTTCTTTAGAGCGGATCTTAGACAATTGACCTTTTTGGACCCTGGGTTTGCCGTTTTTGCAATGATTACCCAGAAATCATCTAGATTTTGCGGTTCCAAGGACACTTTGGCTTCACCGGTATTTGAAAGTTTGAGATACAACGTCTGTGTAGTTGACAGATACAACGATCTTTTTTGTAATGACTACGTCTGTGTAGTTGACAGATACAACGATCTTGTCTTCCTCCCATTCGTCATCTTCTTCTGCACGGAGCCCAGGAACATATTTTGCAGTTGTCCATAAGGAGATTAGGCTTCCATAGCAAATTCGGGTTATTGGAGGATTTAGAAACGTCGATAACTTTACGTTTTTACATCCAGCTGCTAGTCGCTTTGCTTCCTCGTCATTTCCACATAGTTTTAAGTAGTGTTCTTCTTGAAAGAACGATCTAGTAGCAATCGATTTTTCATACCCAGCTTGGGTGTTTGAGGAGGATGAAGCCATTGTTGGAAGTTAAGAGAATTTTTTAAAGAGAGCTTCGAATTGCAAGAGTGAGTAAAGATTTCTGAAAAACCTCTATGTGTTGTTTATATAGGATGATTTGGGTAGTGTGAACGTGGTTTTAATGTTGAAGGATTTTATGACATATTGGCATGATTTTGTGTATATAAATCGCGATATTCGAGTGAAGTGGGGGAGTGGATTGAGGTAGGTAATGATAGATCCCGTGAATCGAGGCGTTTGTAATTCAAAAAGTAATATGGTTCCCTCCATAATTGTAAATTGATCTCCACGTGTGTAATCTTCCACAGTATAATCCTTCATAACTTCCTTATTTTCCACGTGTATAAAAGTTGATTTTGTTCACACTCTAGTTTGCCCATGACTTCAGTCTTCATTTCGGTGGAGTCCCTTGGCTAGTCACTTAGCCGGTGTAGTGAATTTTTCACTGAGCTGCTTTATTTAACTGTTCCTAAAAATTAGTTAAGTTAACTTCGCTGAGTACCACTGCCTTACTTGCTACATCTCCTGGAATGGCAAAGGTTTAATCAACAAGTCAAGTCACTTAGCTGCTCTTTGGTGCTTAGTCAATTTCAATCATTCCCAACTCAGTTCTTAACATGCTAAATCTATCATGACTGAGTGGTTTAGTGAAGATGTCAGCCAATTGATCTTCAGTGGGTATGTATCTTAAAATAACATCTCTTTTCTCAACATGATCTCTGATGAAATGATGCCTCACATCAATATGCTTTGTTCTTGAGTGTAACACTGGATTTTCAGTAATAGATATGGAACTTGTGTTGTCACACATAATTGGAATTATCTTTTCCTCCATTCCATAATCCCTTAGCTATTGTCTAATCCATAGTACTTGTGCACAGCAACTACCTGCTGCTATATATTCTGCTTCAGCTGTTGATGTAAATATGGAGTTTTGCTTTTTACTGAACCAAGAGACTAGTCTGGTGCCTAGCATCTGGCATGTTCCAGAAGTGCTTTTTCTATCTATGTTGCATCCAGCATAGTCAGAGTCTGAATATTATGTCAACTTGAATCCTCCATCTTTTGGATACCAAATTCCAACATTGATGGTGTTCTTCAGGTATTTGATTATTCTTTTGGCTGCTAGAAGATGAGATTCTTTTGGTTGAGCTTGAAATCTTGCACATACTCCTACTGCAAATGCTATGTCTGGTCTGCTTGCAGTTAAATATAGTAGGGATCCAATGATTCCTCTACACATTTTCTGATCAACATCTTTTCCAGCTTCATATTTTCCAAGAATGACTCTTGCACACATTGGTGTATCTGCTGTGCCACTTGTGTCCATACCATACTTTTGTGTTAAGTCTTTTGTATACTTGGCTTGACTGATGAAAATACCATCCTTCATTTGTTTTACTTGAAGACCAAGAAAGTAATTTAATTCTCCCATCATACTCATCTGAAATTTTCTTTTCATTAGGTTTGCAAATTTCTCACACAGCTTTTCATCCTCTGATCCAAAGATAATGTCATCAACATAGATCTGTACTAGTAGTGTACTTGTTTCTTCTTCTAATTTGAATAGAGTCTTATATATAGTTCCCTTGTTGAATCCATTCTTGATCAGAAACTATGATAGTGCTTCATACCAAGCTCTAGGTGCCTGTTTGAGTCCATAAAGAGCCTTTTTGAGCTTGTATACTTTATCTTCTTTTCCTTTGAGTTGAAAACCAAGAGGTTTTTCCACATATACTTTTTCTTCCAAAAGTCCATTCAGAAATGCGCTCTTGACATCCATTTGATAGACATTGAAGTCTTTGTGTGTAGCATAAGCTAGAAAGAGTCTGATTGCCTCTAGTCTTGCTACTGGTGCAAATGTTTCATCATAATCTATTCCTTCTGCTTGAGAATAGCCTTTTGCAACTAGCCTTGCTTTATTTCTGACAACTGTTCCTTGCTCATCCATCTTGTTTCTGAATACCCATTTTGTTCCAATGATGTTGGCTATGTCCGGTCAGTCAACAAGTTCCCAGACTTTATTTCTTTCAAATTCATTTAGTTCTTCTTGCATGGCTGTAATCCAATCTGCATCTTGAATTGCATCATCTATTGTCTTGGGTTCCACTTGTGATAGAAAACATGTTAGCATATGCTCCAGTTGTCTTCTGGTTCTAACTCCTGTGTGAATGTCTCCAATGACTTGTTCTTCATGATGATCTCTTAGCCAGTTTAGGTCAGGTTGAAGTTGTTCTTCACTTTGTGCTTCCACAACTTCAGATTCTGCATAAGCTTCAAGTTCTGGTGCTTCTTCTGTTGTAATGACTTGTGGCTCATCTTGATTTCCAAAATTGTGATTCAGAATAGTGGCTGGTACGGTTGTATTCATATACACTTGTCTTTGTGATGCTTCTTCTTCTTGTTCTTAAAGATTTTCACCATTTGTGTTTGGTTCATCAAAGAATGCATGTATTGATTCTTCAATCACCAATGTTCTTTTATTGAGTACTCTGAATGCTTTGCTGGTGTCTGAGTATCCAATAAAATTTTCTTCATCAGCTTTTTCATCAAAGGTGTGTAACTGATTCCTGTTCAAAACAAAACATTTAGATCCAAACATGTGTAAATGTGAAATGTTAGGTTTTCTTTCATTCCATATCTTATATGAAGTTGTTCCATGATGTTTGTTGATGATTGATCTGTTCTGTGTATAGCATGCTGTGTTTGCTGCTTCAGCCCAAAATCTCTTTGGTAGGCATGCTTCTGCAATCATTGTTCTGACTGCTTCTTTGAGAGTTCTGTTTCTTCTTTCTGCTACACCATGTAATACTCCATTTTCTTCACAATAAGTTCTGATAACTTCATTTAGAAATTCTATGCCTCTATCTGATCTGATCTTGATGATCTTCAGTTCTTGCCCATTTTGAGAATTCTTCTTAGAAAATCTGGCATCTTCTTGAGTGTATCTCTCTTCTTGTTCATGATTATGGTCCAGGTGTATTTGGAGAAATCATCAACCACTAATACAGTGTATTTCTTACCACTTACACTTACTGGTGTGACTGGTCCAAACAGGTCCATATGTAACAGATGTAGAATTCTTGTTGTTGATTGATAGGGCTTTGAAATGAAGGAACTTTTGATTTGTTTCCCTTTCTGACATGCATCACAAAGACTTTCTTTCTTGAATGTGATCTCTGGCAGGCCTTCAACTAACTTGTTCTCTGATAATGTGTTGATGGTCCTGAAATTCAGATGATTTAATCTTCTTTGCCAGATCTAGCTGGTTGATTGTTTATTTTTGACAAACAAACATGTTTTTGCTTTAGCTGTTTTCCAATCCACCACATACATGTTATCTTTTCTTCTTCCTGCAAGAACAACTGTGTTGGTTTTGCTGTGAATCACTTTACATCCTTCCTTGTTGAAGTGTATAATGTAGCCTTTGTCACATAATTGACTGATGCTTAGCAGATTGAAATTAAGTCCCTTAACATAAGCCACATTTTGAATTTTCAAATTGTTCTTGAGCATTGTGCCTTCCCCCTAATCTTGCCAGGTTTTCTCTGCCTCCAAATGTGACTTTGGGTCCTTCAAAAGCTTTGAAGTCAGTGAGCCATCTCTTGTTTCCTGTCGTGTGTCTGGAACATCCACTGTCTATGTACCAGACATCCTTCAAAACAAATTAATTATGTTTAGGTACCCAACACTGTTTGGGTCCATACCTGTTAGCAGTCATGCCTCATACTCCAAGTGTATATCCAAATGATCTTCTTTTTGGATAATTGAAATCATCAACTTCATATGTATAAGGCATGGCAGAATAGCTTCTAATATTTCTACTAAAGGTATTCTGATACTTTTCTCTACTTTTTTGCTGCATTTGCGTCCTTCTTCACCTTGAATATGCAGTGTGAAACTTATGTTGCTTCATGTTTCTAGGAACATATCTTGGTTGATTTTTCTTAAACACATGGAGCATGTCATGGTATGATTTCTTCTTGTATTTTGGAGGTGCAACATTCCAATCATCCTCTGAAGGATAAAGTATTCCTTTACCTTTCAGTAGGTCTTTGTTTTTGGTTCACTAGAATGATAGTTTAGTCTGTTGTTTCACTATATTCGGTTTTGACTTCACTGGTACATGATGAGTGGTTGAAATTATGGTCTGTCCTTTTCTGAACTTTGGTCCATTTTTGGTCCTAGATTCAGAATTGTGTTGTCAATTGTTTCTAATCTCATCCTGACTATTGTAGCCAAGACCAGATCTGGATCCAAACCTTCTTGGAGGTTTGTAAGCTGGTGCATTTAGTGGTGCAGTGGTGTTTTTAGCTGTTAGGTGGATTTTCTCAGATGATCTCTTAGCAGTGGATGAGTTATCATCTGCTGCTTTTTGATTAGGTGAGTATATCTCCTTAGTAGCTAGTTCAGCTTTTAGTTTGTCCAGTTGTTCCTTCAATCTTTTATTTTATTTTCTTAGATCCTTACAATCCTTTTCCAGAATTTCATGATTCATCTCAATTTCATCAAATTTAGTCATGAGATTTTGGACTAGGGCTGCTGGATCTAATGGGAGAATAGAAGATTGTGCAGTGTTAGATGTGGATGCATTTGATGAAGAGTAAGAACTTGATGTTACCTCCGTTTCATCAAAGTCTTTGGCCATAAGACATAGACTTGCTTTCTTATTATCTGAGCTGTAAAGTTCATCTTCATCTAATTCTTTGGTCATGAGACATAGACATGCTTTTTCAGTATCTGAGTTGTCTTCTTCATCACTATTATCTGAATCATTGTCAGATGATTCTTCATTCTTTTCACTGCTGGATTCAGCCTTGAGTGCTTTCTTACCTTTATTCTTTTCAGATGCTTTGTACTTCTTCTTTTCTTCATCTCTATTATTTTCTTCGGGGCAATCAGCCTTGAAGCGACCTTTCTTGTTGCAGTTGAAGCATCTGTACTTATCATCTCTTTTCTTCATGTCTTCGTTTGAGCTTGAGCTCTTGTTTGATGATGAGTTCCCTTTGAATTGCTTCTTTTTGCTAAACCTGTCAAAAAGTTTAACTAATAAAGCTACATATTCTTTGAGCTCTAGTGTCTCTTTTTACTGATACAATAAGCAAAGTTACTTTGCTAAGGTGCTATCAGTGCACTGGCTCTTTGTGTCTCTGCCGGAGCACCACATTCACCGTTCAATTCGAATTCATGAGCTTTTAGTTGGGACATTAGGGTTAGGGTGTCAGTGTTTGCAAGATTTGTTGTTTCTCTGATTCCTGATGTTATGATCTTCCATCTTTCAGGTAAGCCTCTCAAAATCTTTAAACACACTTCTTTCTGAGGGTATGTGTGTCCAAGATATTACAGTTCACTGATGATGCTTGAGAATCTGTTATCCATTTGATCAATGGATTCACCAGCCTTCATTTTGAAATTCTCAAATTTCTGTTTTGTAACCGATAATTTGTTTTCTTTAACTGCTTTAGATCCTTCATTTATCAGTGCCAGCTTGTCCCATATCTCCTTTTCTATCTTGCAATCTTTGATTCTCATGAACATGTTGCTATCTAGGGTCTTCAAAATGATAACTTTTGCAACAAAGTCTAGATTTGCTCTTCTCCTGTCATCCTTGGTCCAATCCTTCTTGGGTTTGTCTACTTTTTTTCCTTGATCTGCTCCTGTGGCCACCACAGTCATGATCATGATTGGGCCATCATTGATTACATCCATTATCCCCGCATGAGTTGCTGCAAGATAGGACAACATTCTTATTTTATATTCATCAAAATTGTTAACATTAAAAATAGGTACTTTTGACATAAAGTTTGAGGAATCCATAAGTACAAATAAGAGATATATATATATGTGAATATATAGAAAGCACAGATTTGAAAACTACTTTGAAAATATGCGATCTCGTTGTTACCAGAATTAGATCTGAACAGGTTCTGATACTAGGAACACTGCTCGATACCAATTGTTGGTCCCAGAGAAGGGTAAAACTATAGTCAGAGGGGGGTGAATGACTATAGTGGAGTTTCAAAAAAAATTCTTGCACTAAAAACCTTTTGGCCCGTGGATAAGTCCCTCCTTACTATGTTATTTCAAAGTATTATAAGCAATCACAAATATATGATAAAATGTACGCAATTAAATATATGCGGTAAGGTAAATTGCAGAAAGTAAATTACAAGGCTTATAGTGGTTCAGGGTGGTGTAATCCCTTAATCCACTCTTCTCTTGTGATGATCGGAGGAATTCACTATTGTTTACACATATACAATAGTACGATTGTCCTTGACTTCACAAGCTTCACAATCTACAAGACTATAACTCCATGACTGCAACAGCTTTAGTGATTCAGTCTCTATCTCTGCTCCTTGGGATCAAATCCTTCAGCAGCTATCACAGACACAACTCTTTCTCAGACGACTCTGATTCAGTTTCTTGATTGATGTGAATTTGATTCACAAACTTGTTGATCAATCTCAATGCTTGATGTTTGAATTTTAGCTCTCAGTTTTGAGTTGATCACTATATGTTTCCTTTTTGCACAGATAGAAGGCTTTTTTCTTTGATAGAGTTTTTGCACAGATTTATCGTTCTCGCATTTTTCTTTTTCTATCAATGCCCTCTATTTATAGTCTTGATTATTTGATTTGAATTTCTGTCCATTGGCTATATTAATGAGTGGAATAATCCTTGATTTTATTCTTGATTCCCCCTTAATTATATTCTCCTTGATTTCAGTGATCGGATTTTTCTTCAATCGTTTATATGAAAATCCGTCCTTGTTTGATCCTCTATTGATTGTGCATTTAATGCTTGATTTTATATATATTCTTCATATTTGAATAATCTAACTAAGTAAGGTTTGCTCAGCCGTTCTCCGAACGGTTAAGTGGTTCATCTGACTTTGCCGCTTAGATCTTCCTTCAATTCTTTGTCCTCCTTAGACGAAAGTCAGTTTACTTTGCCGATTCACTGTTTCCTTCATTCTTTCATTTCAAAGGAGAATTCTTGTACTTCACTGATCCTTGATTTGTGTAAGATCAGTGTACACCATATTTAAACATTATGTTTCATCACTTGAAACATAACTTAGACTTATCCAAGGTCATCACAGACTTCCTTGGTTATAAGTCAGACCATAATATCTTCATTGCTTCTCTGCTGGTACTTGGTTGGCTTCACTCTACCGAAAATCTGTTCTTGCTTTGCCGTCCAACCAACTAGTACAACACTTGTCTGACTCAACTTATACAACATGTCAGACTCTAAGTAAAGACTATACAGAGTGTTCTAACTTATTTCAGGCTTGCTATAACAGCTAGTATGGCCATCATCAAAATATAATAAAATGTTCCTAACAACCAAGGAACAAAATAATGGAAGAGATGGAGGAATAAATGGAGAAAAGGGTGTCAATGGAGGAAGAAATGGAGCAGGAGCTATCATACTTGGAGAAATAAGAACATTACGGAGCTATTCCCTGCCAACGATCAAACAATTTGTGCCAGCAATTGTTCTGCCGAAGCATGCGGCTGAGGTTTATCACCCGAAGCCTAATTTAAATGGTGACCAACTACACTACCTTCCATGGAGTGCCAAACAAAGATCCTAGTGTACATGTCACCAAATTTCTTGAGATAATAAGCACATTCAAACTAGTAGGAGTGCTTAAGGACATTATCAAGCTGAAGTTCTTTCCTTTTACACTGAAGGATAAAGCAAAGCAATGGCTTTTGTCTCTAGCCGCAGGTTCTATCCATTCTTGGACACACCTTCTACAGAAATTCATGAACAAGTATTGTCCACCTGGGAAGTCATTCTAAATGAGACAAGAGATCTTAAACTTCAGGTAGAAGCAAAATGAATGTTTTGAAGAGGTTTGGGAAAGATTCAATGAAGCATAATGTAAATGCCCAAACCATGATATCACTCTGCTTGTATGGATGGATAGTTTCTATCACGGATTACGGCCATGTGAGAAGATCAGAGTAGATGAGTCAAGAAATGGGAGCTTTGCGTTGTGGTCACCTGACGAAGAGGTAAAAAAGTTTGAACATATAGCACTTACAAGTCAATGGGAAACATATGAAGTTTAAGTTGTACGATCAGCCTAAGGCGTATTCGGAGAGGACACCGCTCAACAGATCTTATATCAGCTGTTAGTGATCAATGAGAAGATGGATGGGATGCAAGATTGCATTGCCAAAGTGGAGAAAGTTCAAGGAATTGAAACAACCAACACTGAGGACGTGAGCTATATGGGAAGGCAAGAAAATCCTTATGTGGGCGGATATCGTCCCGGTTCTCACGACCACCCTGGTTTTAGATATAGTGAACTTAATGGTGGAGCGAATCAATCTGGAGAGTACCTATCTCAATCAGACAAGTCCTACGGTTGGAAAGCAGCTATGGAAAAGATGAGCTCAACTTTGACCGATAGTGTCAAACTACTTACAAAGTCCATGAGCGAGCTAAGTCCAAATTTCACGCAGTATTCACTACAACAAAACAAGCCTTTGGCGACACTTTCTTTGTGGCAGTTTCATAAATGCTGTAAATTTTCCGGCATAAGTTATTAATTGTCGTAAAACTATGGCGTTTTGGTGACATATTATTTTGTGCCACGAATTTCCGACATTTAACTGGCAATCATTGTTTACGCCACAAATTTGTGGCATTTTTTGTGGCGTATTACTGTTATGTCGTATAGAATACGTCACTTTTATGACACTCAGTATATATGTCATATATTTTATGACAACGTCATGGCATTTAAACATAATGCCACAAAATGCACGACATTTCACAAACTTCCACTTGTTATTCATTGAAAAAATGACACTAGCTATGGTGTTTTTGCATTTTGCAATAATATAAAGCGTTTTCATAACACTATCTCAAAATGGGCTATAAAAGTAAAAAATATGTTATAAGAACTAATACGTATCTTATCATGGTATTTCATTATAAATTCATACAAAACACACGCATAAATAAATCATAACCATATATATCTTCAAATATCATATATATATATATATATATATATATATATATATATATATATATATATATATATATATATATATATATATATATATATCATAAGAAGATGGCCAAAAACCCCTATTTTCATTTACACAAATGCACAAGCATGCACCATTATAAGAGAAAAGTCTATCGACGTATCTTAGGGGTTATAGTCTATCGACGTATCTTAGGGGTTATAGTTGACCAAGTGGATCACTGTTGGGTTGTTAGCGCGTGTTCAACGGATGCGATTTAATCGACTACGTCTCTGTTATGGTTGTAAGTTAACAAAGCTACTTGTACTCGACTTGTAGAGAAGTTTGACTCGATTCAATTTTTTTGAGTTCGAGCTCGAGTCATGAAACTCGAGTAGTTAACCAAGCCGGTTTCGAGCTTCAAGATATAGTAACAAAGTATAGATTAATAATTATTCGATTAATTATATATATAAAATTTATTTTTAAATATTATTTCATGTAAAGCATTAATTATTACCTGAGTCGAACTCGATCTTGTCATAATTTATGAAAATTAAATAAATTCTAAATGATAATCGAGTTAATGAGCCGAATCGAGTTAAATCGAGTACTTAACGCGTCAAGTTCGATCATGCTTTTTTATAGCTCGATTGAACTTAAGTCGAGTTTCGAGCCCAAGATTTATTAGTCGAGCCCGGGATTATAAAATGATAGAGTTATTCCTTCAACTTTATGTTTCATTTCATAATTTTTAAAAGATACTTAAAACACTCAGAACTAAACCCCAGAAAATAAAAAAATCATAGAATTATTCTTTAAACATTCCGTAATTTGTAGACAGTACATCATATCACTACACTTTTTTATTTCAAAATTTTAAAAAATACTAAAAACACTCACAACCATTAAATAGTGTTGGTCTAAACCTTATATGGAGGCTTGTGATTAACTAGTGTTCGTCTATACATTATATGGAGGCTTGTGATTAACTTTATGATTTTCCAATGTATTTCTCAATAAAATCCATATATATATATATATATATATACATATATATTATTTTCTTGAGGGAAATCCATATATATATTATTAGCCAAATAAAATCCATCCATATATATATTAGTAGCCGTAAAAAAATATAAGTATAGCAATAGAAAAAATAAATATATATTAACAGCCCTTCAACTTGTGCTTTCGTACCAGGTATTTAGAATGCACCTTAAAAAAAGACTATACGGAGCTCGAATTCAATAGTAAAAACAACCTGAAATGTCAGGGTGCATTCCCGAAACTAAAAACAATAGATTAATTACATGGTAAAACTTCAACCTAATACAACGACGATAATGAAATAAAAACGAAAGAAGACGATAAAGCAATAAAAAACCAAAGAAATATTGACCAAAATGAAAACATATCACTGATCCTCGTCATCTTCGCTGGATTCATCATAATTATCTTCACTTGAAAATTGGTCATCCTCATCAACATCCACGTCGAAATCATTTTGACGTTCTTCATCTTCATCTTCGGCATTCAATAAATCCTCATCATTCTCGCTTGAATAAATTTCACTCGTGTTGTCAACCACAAGTGGTGGTTCATCGACAATGACCCCTTCACACTCAGCTCTGACCCAATCTACATCATCACCATTTAATTCTACACTTGAAGTTGGACCTTTATGTCGTATTTCTGCCGTAGGATCGTCGTTAGTAAAACTTGAAATTGTTGATGAATCTAAGGTGCCGTTGAAATAATCACGAGGGGTCATCTTGATGGCCACATGCCAATCCATTTCATGCGGATCTGGAACATACCAAGCTTGCATGGCTTGAGTTGCCAAGATAAATGGTTCATCCGTGTGTCTATTTTGCTTGTATAATAAATGCTTAAAGTTCACTAGGGTGAAGTTGTACTCATCCTGCTTACAACCATTGTTATTATCAACCCAATCACACTTGAAGAGGACATACTTCATGTCATTTGCATAGCTCGGTTCTATGATATCTGTTAGAACTCCATAAAAGATCATATTTGCATATACTGGATTTTTATCCTTTGTAGATGCATAACTATTAGTACTTGCATCTACAAACACCCCACTGTTTTGTGTCTTTCTTCTTCTTTCAATTTTCTTCGTATGGAAACGAAATCCATTGATGATATATCCAGAGTATCTACGAACCCACTTACTAGGACCTGCAGCTAAATAAGTTACCTCTTTATGCATATCTCGCCATGTTGTAGATTGTTCTAGTTGAGCAACCTAGAGTAAAAAACACTTGTTAATAAAAAAACTAAACTATAAAATAATTAAACGTTACACTGTATCAAGAAATATTTCAATTTCCTTACATGGCCTTTAAACCATTTATGAAATGATTCATTATGAATTCGTTCTCTTTCATAGCTTGATACACGGGGTCTCTCATTCTGTAACAATCTCTTATGCTCACTGCAAAAGATAAATATAGTGGTTTTATTCATATGTAAAAATTAAGTTTGTACAAAAAAAAAAAAGATAAATATATTGGTTATTCATATGTAAAAATTAAGTTTGTACAGTAAAAAAAATGTCAATGGTTCACCTGTAAAAAGGATTAACACTTTCTGTATTTGCAAGCACATATCTATGTGCTTGGACCCAAGAAACATCATCTAGATGAACCATGGGTTGATTCTTGTGTGACAGAATCATCCTTTTGTTTGGTACGATACCATGGTTCTTCACCATGATACATCCAATTCGTGTAAGTACTAAGAAATCCTTTAATGATCACATTTCATATACATCATTCCTTTTGTGGGATACAGAGTTCTTACACTTTCTACATGGGCATCGTATTTTTGCATCAATGCTTTTACTGAGAAATGCAAAATCTAGAAAATCTTCTAATCCTTTACTAAACTGAGCACAAGTACGGTCAGCGAGAGTTATCCACGACTTGTCCATGAAACTAAAAAAATACACAAATTACTGCAACAAAAATACACAAATTAGAAGGAATCATTTTAACTTACGACGACGCACTTTCACTATAAAAATGTTAACATGAACTAAGAAACTATTTTAGATTCCCACTTAAATACAAAAATGTCAAGGTACTACAAAAAAATGTTAACATTTCTCACTTCAGAATTTGACTGGTACAAATCGATTGTGACAACTGACAGAAGAAAGATTGATTCAAAAGGTGATAATCGTGACATGTGAAAAAGTCTATTGTTGTTGGGGTGTGACAAAGGTGAGCCTAATGTGGTTTCTTAATCATTAACCATAGTTATGAATCGATAAAATATGCTCAATTTTCTAAATATTGAAACTGTATATCATATTGTCCCAAAATCATTGCAAAAAAATAAATAAAATAACAACTGATAACCGTGTTTGATGGAAAATCACCTCCGAATTTTCATCACTACCCATAATGATGTGATAGAAACAAAACTTATCCTTGGAAACAAACATATTACAAACACTCAAAATTCATATTTAAGTCGCAGTTAAACACACATGACAACAATCAAGAACGCGTAGTCGAACTCCATAACGGGCTAACATTTCTTGAATGCTGTCACATGCATCATTCCTTGTCTAATCAGAAAGCTATAGAACAAATAAATTCAAGTTAAAACACTTACCATAACAGCCACCAACATGCTTTCCATTCACAAAGACTTGGGTAACGGTCCGACACCCAACCAAATCAAGAATAACATCCTGTATTAGATGTCCATCATCTGAAACATAGTCACCAAATAGAAAAAAGGCTGTTCAACATTTTAGGAGCCACATAAAGTAGAGGATGTGTAATGTATGGATTGAAAAGAGTAATCTTTACCTTGAAGATCAAGCTCCACTACATAAGCGTGCTCATGAAGTTCACTAAATATACGCTTAGCATGCAAGGAATATCTGATCTCACACAAAAATAACTACTCATCAGTCACTGAATATAGAATATCAACAGCATTCAGATATAATACACAATACAAAAATGATTTGCTTACGGAATTATACACAAAATGTTAACATTAAGATGATTTAACAACTTCAAAATAACTCTGTGAATGATTGCTAATGGAAATTATGTAGATTTTTCAATTTATGTTTGTTGTATCCCAATACCGCAATACGCAACCTAATTCATCACATTTTCAACAATCAATTGCAAAACAAAACTTTACTTATCCAACTTTTTAACAAGTACAAGAAGACAATTATTAAAGCAATGTCAAAGTACATGAAGACAATGGATGTGAAATTGTCGATTTTTACCTCAAATGTCCAAAAATAATACCACATGAATATCTTATTAACAAATAACCAGCAAAGCCGCTGGAAGTCTGAAACAAAACACAGAACAACAACAAGAACTAGAGCAAACCATTAATTAATCTGACAGCTAATCCATAAACAAACAGAACTGTATCAAACTGCACAACTTATAACTCAAATAGTAGCAATACACAGACTAGTAGAACCTATATTTTCAATCCCAATTGATTGAAAATATAACATGTCGCATAAAAAAGAAAAAAAATTCATCAAAAAATTACATATCAATCATTAAGCAGGTTTACATATATAAATCTATTTACACCAATTATATTGCGTAAAAGAATCCAAATACTGTTAATATCTGCACCCACACAAAAATAAGCCTTCAGATAACTGTCACGGAGTGGAAATTTGCGAGAATTTTGAAACAAGAGCCGCCTACTTAGAGGAAAAACATTGTAGCACTGCAAAATTGCCCTTAAGATTACCCTTCGATTCCTTAGCAGTAAGAAGTTCCCAAGAGCCAATACGAATTTGCTTGAACTGGTTAAAGCAGTGGGAGAATATATATACAGAAAACTGTTGCGAGATTTGATCGAAATAAGGAGATGATAATGAACAAATCGAATGATTTTGGAGGCGAGATAAGGGTTGATCGAATAATTGACTGAAGAGATTTGTGGTTATATATCTGAAGAAAATGGATGATAATGTGGGGAAAAAGAAGGAAATAAATTGAAGTTTTATCCTTTCCAACAAAATCTCCGAACTTGTGTTTTCTTTTTACCAAAGAGTTTTTATTTTTATTTTTAAAATAAACGTTTTTTGATTAATGCACTTCAAGCAATTTTTATTTCTCATTAATCAGAATTTTTTTTCCTTTATTAAGCAGATTTGAGTGTGTGTTACACACACCTACATAACATACACACCATATCATGAGTATAAGAACAATAATCCACGTGTATTAAATGTATTAAGGGTGTACACGGATACGGATAATCCGAAAATCTAACCGAACCGGGGTAATTCGGTTCGGTTTGGTTCGGTTAATAAGTGCTACGGTTCGGTTTTCGGTTTTCAAAATGAAAAACCAAAATTTTTGAATCGGTTACGGTTAGTGCTGTCAATTATCCAAAAACCAAACCGAAACCGAACCGTTTACATCCGAACCGAAACCGAACTGTCTACATCCGAACCGAAACCAGTGAGTCAAACTGTTGTAATTGTATAATTTGGATAAAATTTGGTTTGGTTTTTCGGTTAATCATCTGGTTATTTCGGTTAGGCTCAATTCGGTTATCTCTAATTATTTACTTTTGATTTTATTTCGGTTTTTCGGTTAACCGACCGAACCGATTATTTCGGTTCGGTTTTCTTTTGCAAACGGTTCGGTTTCGGTTCGGATTTTCATTTAACCGAAAATTTCAATTCGGTTTCGGTTACGACCATTAACCGATGCGAACCGAACCTAACCGTGTACACCCTAACGTGTATCTTATCACGGTTCTAATTTTTGACTCATGGTTCAATAATTGACTACACCGCTAGTTTGAACTGTAGCAAACCGTGACCGAACTGATGAATCGTCATGAACATTTGGTCACCAACCAAAAAACCGTCAAACTGGCGCTCCAATCAAATTTTGAGTAAAGTTATTGTTATTGCATCAAAATACAAATATGATATTAACAACAAATCATTTATCCTTTATCCCTTTTTAATCCCTATAATCCATACTTATTATACATCTTTCTTTTCTGGGATATTATTTTATTTTCAATTTGATTAATTATTTATAAAATAAAATTTTTAAGTGTGAAAAAATTAGTAGTTGACCAACTATCTAAACGTTATACCTATCATATCGAACCGTGATCAAACCGTCTATTAATGAACTGGCGGGTTGATATGAGGCAACCCTACAGTGCATGTTTCAACTCCCGTTTACGACACTTTGGGCTCATTCTGAATACTTATAGACCGATTATAGGGTAAAATCACGTTGCACGCTCACTTAGAGGTGAACCGTCACATAGATGGGAAACCTCGTCATTTTACGGTGTTTTTTAACCCTATTTGAGCTCTAGTTATCTTGAGGAGTTATGCTTGGTATGTGTTCAGATGTTGTGATGCAGGATATAGGTGACTCATAAACCTTGAGTGAGGCATGATGCTTAGAAGAACGAAACCGAGGCTTGGAGATAGAAAGTTTGAAGAAAAAGTGAAGATTTGGAGATCCAATAAGTAATGCGTGCGCAAAAGAGGAAATGTGTGCGCATTCCAGTAACAGAATGCAAGTTTGGAGGAATTTCAACCACTGCGTGCGTAATGAAGAAGATGCATGGGCATTCAAGCAGCAAAAGCTCCTGGATTGATACAGAGCCATTTGTGCGTGCGCATTGATCAATGAGCGCACGCATCACACGAAGTTCAGCCAATTGATCTCCAACCAATACAAGCCAATGCGTGTGCATTGTATGGCATGCACGCGCATTATACCGTTTTTCTGCACATTTTAATTTCTACGCATATAAATACCATTTTGCACAGATTTTATCACATATTCTCTCTATCATACTCTTACATAGAATATACCTAGATCGTCCCTCTTCCCTTTTTGATCCATAGATTCACTTTTACACCAAATTCACTTAGATTAAGCATCTCCTAGCTTAGATTATAGCTTAACTTTCTTGTATTTTTGCATTTTTGTTCTTCTTCACCAATTGACATAAGTGTTTATGAAGCTTGATGTAAAGACAAGTTTATGCGATTTTGGTAATTAAGTTCATCTCTTTTACGTTTTATAGCTTTGATTTCCTCTTTGATTGTTATTTCCAGCTTTATTATGAGTAGCTAAACATCTACATAGCTAAATCATGTGAAAATTGAAGAAGTCCGCCTCTAATTGATGAAATTGGGAATGAGTAGTGCTTAATTGTTGTTATATCGATGAATCTGTGTCTCAAAACTCGTTCTTAATGCTTGAATTAGCTTGTACACCTAGTTCATGATCTCACGCACCACTTTTATAAATGTATGTTGCAAAGGGGTGTGGGATAAGGGGTTTTAAGATCGTTTCTTATAATTGACTCAGTTGTTTAGATTCAACTGGGGGACGAGGTTTATCGGTTCGGTAATCGAGCGACTCTAGAGCCGTGTATTCATGTCCCAATGGTTAACCAACATAGACCGTCACTCTAGCAGTTTAGAAAACTTTTATGTATAGTTGATGTTTAGATAATTGAAATCCAAATATGACATTACAATAAATCCCCTACCTCATTGTCCTCTTCCAACCTCTTGTAATCCGTACTTGCTATAATTCGGTGACCAAATACCAACTTGATGTTATTTGAAGTTCAATTCGATTACAAACACTAAACTATTTCAAGTTTGTTTTGATTAATTACTTATAAAAGAATCTATACTTTTCAAGTGTGTGACAAATAAATATTACTTGACGAACGACACGAAATTTAAGTTGAACTCGTATCGAACCATTTGTTCATTAACCACATTTATAATGAAGCCGTGGGCACCGACCAAAATCGTCGAAATGGAGGTTTAAATAATTATTGGACCATGAGCTGAAGATCTGAACTCTGGCCAAATGTCCGCGAATAACTGTTGTGACCTATAACAAGTTATAATCGTTTAAATGTGATAATATTTCCTCAAAAATAAAAGTGTAAATAATATTAAAAAGGACAAAACATCAATATTATGAAGATATCTTTATTGTTTAAGCATAAGTTAATATGACATTCTTTTAAGCATAAGATAATATGACAAAAATTATGCAGATAACTAAACAAATAAAAAAAAGGATGTTTTAAGAAAAAAAAATAGCTGGAAGTGTATTTGTTTTAAAAAAAAAACCACGTACAAATATATATATATATATACACACACACACTTCTTTTCAAAATAACAGATAATTCTTTTGTTCATTTTTTATACGATAATTCTTTTGTTCTAAACTGAAAAAAAATAAGTGGAACAGTTTCATATTATTTTGTTTTAAACGAAAAAAAAGAAAACTAAAGAAAAACACGTTATTGACAAGATAAACAAAAGAACGTGGGATACTACCTCAGTCAGCATAATTTTCCGTGTTTTTTTCTTTTTAGCGCCTCTTTTTTTTTATTTAGCGCCACTTCTTCCTATAAAAAATTTCACGTTTTGTTTTATCCACCAAAACTTAAAACACAAGTTCCCATTACTAATTAAACTCCTTAAAAGTGATGAAAATTTCAAATGATAACCACAATCGATCGGAAAAAAGAATAATCCTTTTTTGACAAACACAATTTCCCGAAAGTACCACATATATTATCATCTTCCACACTCCCCTTCAAAACACGGTTCTTTTATAAAAAATTCCACAATTGTTGCGGATAACGGGAAGTCAAGCGCGTTCCTTTCGAAATCCCTTGATAACTTGTATCGCCTTAAGGTGAGGACTCACATCTCAAGGGTGAATTTCATTTTATCTCATCAAGGTAACTTACTTGTGGTTTAAATTGATTTCGTCTTTGATTCATTGTATATGAGGAGGAAATGCATTAGATTTTTATCATTTTAAAGCAGGATCCATGAATAAAATTTAAGATTCGATAGAGTGTTCACGGTAATGACTTTTAGCTTTAGTAATAGTAGGTTGCTTTTCTCATATGATCTTTTGAATGAAACACTTAATTTTTATGTGTAAAAAAGGACCCTGTTATTTTCCCAATAGGATACCTCAGCAATTCAGGCTTTATGCCAACAACATTGAGTTTATATATTCAGTATTTTATGAATCTTGGTGAGATAGTTTTGGTAGTTTTTAATGATTTTGATTTATTATACTATGTATATATTTACCTCATTTAACTTGGAAAGCATGATTAAAAAAACCTACATTACCAAGTTGGTTAGTCTTGACATATGTAATGAGGTTGAGTATCTAAAGTTGGAACAAGTAATTCATAGCATGAATCGGCGGTAGTAAATCATGGTTTTTTCGGGATGTCATGTTAATGGCCTTTGGTAATATAGACTAATACGATTTTCGAGTTGTTGACTAGAAACAAAATCTAATTCACGGTTTAAGGTTTGGGCAAGAACTTGGAAAAATAACCCTTATTAAGGTCATGGAAGTTGCCTTTAATTTGCGGGGAACCTTAAAAAAATCTTTAAATAAACAGAGTGACAATTTGGAAAGAAATTAATGTGTCAACTTACCGCATTTCGATAGGTTCGATATAACTCTTCATCCCTTTAGAAACCTTTAAAGGCAGTGCTCCAGCCTCTGTAGATCTCTTGTTTCCAGAAAATAGATCTGTTGAAAAAAATATATTACAACATGCTCCCAAAAAAATTTAAAGATTAAACCTTAAAAAATAACAAGAAATGAGTTACCATTTCTTTACAATCCGGAGTGACGTCGTTTTCTTGGCTAGTGCTATTTTCAGTTTCAATTGGATCCTCAACTTGCATTCATGAGTTATCACTCTTTTTAAAATGCAGACAATCAATGTACGCATGCACAGTTAAAAAAAACTATAAAATTCTTGAGTTATCTCATTATCTTCATTGAATCCAATCAACCAAATTCACCATTTTATCATCATCACCTTCTCTCTCAGTTGGCCTTCTCCCACAAGCCACTTCAAGAATCACCACCCCATTATTAAAAACATATGTTTTATCTGTTCTATTTTCAGCAATCAATCCTGAGGCATACCTATTGGAACCTTCTGTAAAAGGAACCTTGAATGTCTTAAGATCGTGTGCAACTAGAGTTCCATCGATTAAGCGAGCGGTACTAACATCTTCCACGACAGCAGTTGCATTCAACAAGAACATAAAAAAACGGTGTTGTTGTTGATGAAAGCTGGTTCACAGATCCATCATTCTGTGAGGAACTTAAGAACTAGTATGCGCTATCGAAAACATTAGCGGAGGATTCAGCTTGGAAATTCATGAAGGAACATAAAATTGACTTGATTGCTATCAATCCTGGACTTGTCATTGGTCCGCTGTTGCAACCTTTTCTTAGCCTAAGTTTGGAAGTTATCCTTGACCTCGTTAATGGCTTATAATTATACAACAGTGCAAATCTTAGATGGGTTGACGTATTGCTCTTGCTCATATCCTAGCACTTGAAATCCCTTCAGCCAGTGGAATATATTGTCTAGTTGAGAGGTCTGCACACACGTCTGAAGCCGTCAACATTCTAATTGGGAGGTCATTGGTAATCCATTAGTCTTGCAAACCCGAAATCCCCATCAAGCATTATGTTACGTGCTTTGATATCCGTATGAATCACCTGATGTTCACACTCTTGATGCAAATAGGTGAGTGTAGAGGCCAAACCAACTGCAATATTGTATCTTTGAGTCCATTGCAATTGGATTACCTTTTTGAGATTCTTGGTACTACACATGGCTATGATTTTATATTTTAACAGCAAAAATCAACCCCGTGTTTGTCAAGAGAGCCTTATAAACTATGCCAAAAGATCCATGTCCAAGTACTCTACTTGAATGAAACCACTGGCGACTAACATAAGCTCTTTGTAGCTAAATTTCCTAGGTCTTGTAACAATCTCTGCTTGTAAGGGAGTTCTCTCGTTTTCATTCCATTCAACTTCTTGAATGTAATCCAACCAAAGACTACAAGAACAGCACAACCGAATGCAGGCCATGCAATGCCAATGCCCAAACCAAACCTTCTATGATGCCCATTGGCAGATTTAGGAGTAGGGATTGGTGGATTCTTGGGCACTGTTTTACTATAGCTTTCATTCTTGTTATCTGTATGTTCAAACTACCAGAATCATTACAATTCAAACCTGATTTCAAAACCGAAAAACCAATCGGAAACTTCGAAAAATCAATAATTGAAATGTTACCTGAAATCCTTGGATTCACATAGTAGAAAGCCAAGCAATGACCGAAAATGCATCGAACATTATATCCTTGCTTGTCTTCTAGCACCTTGATTTCTTCTTTGAGTATTTGGATTTTCTGGGCTGAATTTGTGGTAAAATTCTTTCTCCAGTCAATAAGCTGCTTCCTTACTGTTTTTAATATGATGTTAAACTTGTACATCAGTGTCCCCTCAGTGTCAATGGACCAACCTTTCTCCACGGCATCCAGAAACCCCACCTTCTCAGCCCATCTGTTATCATAAAAGAAGCTTCTTTTGAATTTGCCTATTCTAGGATGTATGTCTAGTATAAGCATAGAAGGGCCCGAAGCAGCTACATCCCACTAGAAACCCAATTCGCTATTCACAACTTGACACCCCACCTGACCAAAAAATTGCTCAAGAAAAGACACCAATCGTTAAATCACCCAGTCGAGAGGACCAAAACTTACCTTTAATTCTCGAATTCTTCAGACGTTTAGCAGCTTTTTCAAAGCAAGGAAGATTTACAGAGAAGATGGAGCGGACGAGGAAAAGGAAAAAAAATTAAAGACAATCGGAAGAATATATATGGCAATGCTGTTTTATGATTTATTTAGTATAAAGAATATGTATGATAATGATGATGATGACGAAAGATCAATGATTTTAATGGCAAGTTAACTAAATGTTTATTGTAGCCAAGTAAATAATTAAAAAACATAATATGATAACATAATGCAGTATGATATCACTATTTTCTTAGGGACAATATATCACTAATTAAGAATGCTATTCCATTGGGCATATGACGTGATTTTGCTTGTAATGGTTCTAGTTTTTTAAAGAAAAAAAAACTAAACGCTGAGGTCAATACCATTTTATCATCTTTATGTCAATCATTTAATTTGTCTGCACTCTATTTTTTTTATATGCTTTCAATAAGAGTGTCAAAATTTACGTAATGTCATGCTTTCTCTTTTGCAGGTTGTTATGGCTTCAAAGAAAACAAATACCACTCAGATGCGTCAAACCAGTAACATGTCAAAAGAAGACCCGAAAATAGTTGTAAATAAATACGGCTGTCCAAAGCTTGGTGAACTCTTCCAAGCAATAGATCAGGATTCTGAAAGTGGCTCAGATTATGAAGTCGGTTCAAATTTTGAAACTGATTCGTATTCGAAATCCGATTCAAATTCGAAACCGGTTCGGTTCGAATCGCATCCTTTTCAAGCGAGACGGAAGATTCAAGTGAAGATAATTTTCCCGATGAAGAATTACAAAATGATGGTGGTATTGACCTCAGCGTCTTCATGTCATATCGCATAAACAATTTCTTATGAATACATCATTTCCTTACATTTAGTTCATTGACGTGTTCTTAATTTAAGGTTTCGATGATGAGTCTTCCGACATGAATGGTAGAGGAGAAGCTCGAATCGCTGAGGATTGGGCTATAGAAGGGAAAATCCATGAACTGGAGCTAGATGAGCAAAATCAAGTTATTGGAGAAAATGCCGCACCATTTGGAACCTATTTGGGAATCCTAGCTAAGGATGGAAATAGGCTGCCCTTGACATATCATGATTGGAGATTAGTTCCGAATGTTGAAAAGGAAAGAATCTGGGAAGAAGTTCAGGTTTGAATTTTATAATTTTATTTTTTCCATGAAAATACGACTTGTATGACTTTGATATACAATATGTACAACTTTTTAATAATGCAATATAAGTGGTATGATCATGCATAAGTCATAGGATTCCTGTTTGTTTTCATTATCAACCTATTTTCTGGATCTGTAATTTTATGTTCTTGCTCTACAAAGCAGGCTTGAAAAAAATCCTTGACATAACTATAATCAACAATTTGAACTTATTTCTAATTTGTGGATCTGTAGTTTTGTTTTCTTTCCCTTTATAGCATGTTTAAGAAAATCTTGACATAACAAAATGAAGCAACATGACAGAATATGAAGAACATATCCAAGCATTCATCCTTGATAAAGTGAGAAGAGTACCCAAGAGCGCAATTTCGAACCACGATAATACACTTAGCTAAATCATGTCCACAAGGGAATGTCCAAAACTGATCTTACTATCCTTTTTCTTTTTTTTACTAGAACTTAAATGATAATTTTTGAAGTAAAGTTATTGATGTACGGTAGCGTTTAATTGCATTGCTAGTTTTCCCTTCATTATTTTTTTGAAAATTAGACATTTAATGTGTTTGGTAGACTTCAAATGACATTGATTGTTGTTCATTAGGGAAAGACAAACCCGCCATCCACACGAAAAATTTGTTTGCGAGAGGGTTGGTAAGCTATGGAGAGATTGGAAGGCAACGGTGAAGGGCACATATTTCACACCCTATAAACACGACAACGCGTTCTTAGCTAGAAATATCCCTGATAGAGTAGAGGATGACCAATGGCCACAATTAGTTCGATATTGGAAGTCAAAGAAGGTTAAAGTAAGTTTTTCAATTCATTAGAGCATTTTTCATGCTTTTCACTTTTGCATGTATTGTCTTGACATTACTCACTCACACTTTACTAATGCAATAAGCATCGTAGCAAGGTAAACCGCCGTAGTAGAAAGAAGCAAACAATGCCTCATAGAACAGGTCGATCGGGCTTTGCTAATGTTCGGCAGGAGGTAGTTCTTTCCTACATTTTATATCTTATTGATAATGTATTATTTGTTTACTTTACTATCATTTTTACTAGTTTTTGGTGTCCTATAAGTTGAACGAGAAGATAACATTACTTTGCAGTTAAAGAAGGAATTGGGTGGTGAACCATCCAAGCTTGATGTTTTTATACGATCTAGGGAAGGAAAAAAGAAAAAAGGAACATCAAAACCACTTGATGAGACTACATCGAAAATGCTTGTAAGTTGAAATTTGATATCATTGATTCACAAATGTGTATGTATTATAATTATTTCATGTAAATTCTAGAATTTTCTTCCTATAATAGGATATGGCTAATGAATTGAAAGAACAACAACCTGAGGTTGATAGAAATGATGTTCGTAAAAAGGATGAGATTTACCACACGCTTTTGGGTCATGAAAAGCCTGGTATGTTGCGCACATATGGAATAGGAGCTACTAATACTCCAGTGACGAGGGCTTCAAGTCAAACGTCTGCAGAATGGACAAAGTTCGTTGAAGATTCTTTAAAAGACAAAGTTACTCAATTGTTTGATGAAATGAAATCCGAGATAGAAAAAAAAATTCTTCACATGATGGAGCAACGATTACCAGAGTTAATGGAAAAATATAGAAACTTTCCATCCAATCCTTCTTTGTCTAACGACCAGGTTAGTTTCTTAACTTATGTACACTCTTTTGGGCATCAACTTGATCACTTAATTGTTAGATTTTATTGTAGTTAGGAATTACTTAGCATACCTGAGTATGTTAGTATGTGCAAGGGCTTAATGTCTAAGACATAAGTCATGAATTGTGATTAAAGGGTGAGTTCTTTCTGATTCAATTTACCGCTTTTTCTGAATAAATCAATATTTTCTATTATTTTACAAGACATTTTTTTGGCCAGCCAGTCAAGTTTTTACGTACTATCATTATCATGACATATTTTTGTTGTTTTTTATTCTCTCTGTGTAGACACCGTTGGAAAATATAGAGCATGTTCTAAGTGAAGACATTCAGCAGGTAAAATATGCGATGACCCGATTTTCCTAACAAAACAACATGTTTACCATTTCTTATTCATTTCGAGAAAAATCATGGTTTTTAACACCTTTTTTCTCTCCTTTTCTTTTGTTTGTAGATTTTTTACGCACTATATTGCTACTTTTTATGTTTCTTAACTATCTTGTTTTTTATATCAAAGGTACATAAATGTACAAGTCCACATCCTACGGAAAAAGAAAATATGGCAAATGAAGATATTTGTGAAAAAGATGATAACTCACCAAATCATGATGTATGTACTTTATCTATTTAGTATTTATTTTATTTTTATCATTATATTACGGTTGGATATCGAACCAACATCTACTATTGCAATTTGGCTATCTTTAATATATTCAATATGTAGTATATTTATTGCATTTTTCATTGTATGAAAGGTGGCTGAAAATAGAACATCATCGCATGGAAAATCAAATGAAGGAGTTGATTGTATACCAACCGTAGATCTTCCCGACATACCTATTGGTACCAAAGTGATCAAGCATGTATGTGCATTTACTTTTTTCCCGGTATATGCTATTAGTGTTGACTTGCATCTTATTCATTTTATATTCTATTAGGTGATTGATTATTTCATAAATTTCTAATAATATGTACCTTATACATTTTCTCATCATATTATCATTTGAAGACATACTAGCATCCACTTTTACAATATGGATACGTTTAATGTATTCAACACATCCTTGTATATTTATTGAATTTTGTTGTTGTTTTTTAGGTGATTGAAAATGTGACATCTTCCTGTGCAAAAATAAATGATGGAGTTTGTCTACCAACAAGAGAACTTCGGAGTAAAGCTTCTGGTGCCCAAAGAATCAAGAATGTATGTGCATTAATGTTATTTTTTCATTATATGTTATTAGCGTTCAAATCATTTTATTCAAGACCTCTTCTATAAAGTGTTTCAATATTTTATTATCAATCTAGGTTGAAGTTGGACGGAATGGATCTCAAACCAATTATGCAGGTGAAGAGGTACGTACAATTAGAATATTCATGAACATACTTATATGATTATGCTTTGGTTTTGACTACATGGTTGTACCACTTTTTTTTTATCTCTTTAATTTTGTATATACTTTATTCCATATTCAGAATTGGGCTAAAGTTTTGTTGATACAATAAAATACTTGTGTATTGATATGTGTTGTCATGAGCGATTGTTTGTTTTCTTCCCAATGGATGCAGGATGGAGCAACAAAGAGGAAAAAGAGAAGGAAGAGTTGCATATAAAAGGTAAAATATACTTGCATATCATACATACTACTATAGTTTTCTAATCAATTCTACATTTTTTTTCATACCATTCAATTTACCTTCTGCAGGACATATTCATGTTACTGGGATTGGAAGTTAATGAGATTGGATGCTTGTTCTTTTTCAGGAGGAAAATAGTTGCATTTTTTAGTATTGAATGCATTAATCTTTTAAACATCATTTTCGCTTTTCTAGTTAATTTAGACTTATTGTTGGATTGAATGTTTGGATAACAATTGTTCTTCAATGTTTTGTTTTCATTTCCTTCAATTTCAACCTTAAACTACATGTTCAATATTTTGAATAATTTTCTTCAATATTAATATATATGAATGTCATGTAAGAATATGAGTACTTTAGTCGTATATTGATAACCGTGACATAAACATTAACATATTACATGTCACAAAAGTGCAATTAAAACAAAACCGACATTTTCTATATGTGCTATACAAATGTTGTGAGATTCACGGCAATAAAAATTAGTGTCGGTAAATTACCATTTAAAAAACCACGTCAAATAGAATGAATGCCGGTATAGTGCCACAAACATGTGTCAAACTATATGAAAGGTGTCGGCAAATTTGCCACAAACTACATGTGGCAATTAAAATAAGTGTCGTTTAAATGCCACAAAGTTATGTCCGTCACATTAATCAAGTGCCGGAAAAACCGTCGTAAAACATTCCGACACATTAGAGAAGTGTCGGCAAAGTGCCACAAATAAAACATGCATCACATTGACTATGTGCCATAAAATCGCCGCAAAAACTTCCCGGCAAAACAGGAAAATGCAACAAAACATTGCCGACATCAGTATTGACGACATTTAAATAACCGCCATATTATGTGCCGGGATTTCTTTTTACGGCACTTATTTCCCATTTCCCGGCATTTATTTTGTGCCGTAAAAAGCCAAAAGTGTTGTAGTGATTGTCAGATGAATGATGCAAGACTGACGAACTAAGAAGCTTTAGTGCATATTCTGTTGCACCAAGTGTGACAATTAGCAGAACAATTTTCAGCACATCCTCCAGGAGGATTGCAAGTAATACTGAGAAAAACTCGAAGGATGTGAACGAATCATGACAAGAAGCAGAAAGGAATTGCCTAGACAAATCATTAGAGAAGAAACAGAGAGTCAGAATCAAAACAAAGTACAATCAAGAACAACAATGGACTCGCAATTGCGAGATACCAGCTTGTAATTGTGAGTATATGGTGGATTCGGCAGACGATCAGGGAAAGTAGCAACAGGCAGCTGGTAAGTCTCCAAGAATAGTAAGTGTTAATCCTTCATCTTTACCCTATCCCCCTCATAAATCCAAATTGAATAATGATGATGCTTGTTATAAGAATCTTAAACAGATGTTTAAGAAGAGTCTAGTTAACATTCCCTTAGTAGAAGCTCTGGAAGGAATGCCAGAGTACGCTAAATTTCTAAAGGAAGCTGTCTCTACTAAGAGAAAGTTTTTGATCTTAAGACTATTTGTTTGAACAAGGAATGCTCGGTAATTTTGCAATGCAGACTACCTCATAAGTGTAAAGATCCTTTCCACTGCCTATTTTTCGTAAGTTAGGCAAGAAAGAACTGAATGAGACATCTATAACCTTTTGGTTGGCAGATAGATCCATGAAGCAACCGTGTGGAGTTGTGGAGGATGTTCTAGTGAAAGTTGACAAGTTTGTGTTTCTTGTAGACTTTGTGGTGCTGGACATGGAAGCCAATAGTGATGTACCAATATTCCTAGGAAGACTTTCCAAGCGACTAGTAGGACTTTGATAGATGTCCACAAAAAAGACTGATTTTGAGAGTCAATAAAGATAGTGGGGTCTTCAATGTGCTGAAGATGATGGGTTATGCTAATGATAAAAGAGAAGCATGATACATGCTAGAAGCCATTGATGAACTTGTCCTAAAATTGCAACAACAAGTGGCTAGACCCTGAAGTAGCAGAGACTTTGATTTTGAATGAAGAAGAAAGTGATGAGGAAACCTGTCATGTATGCACCGAAGAACGTTTATGTGTAGTAGAACTTGTAAACTCTATGGATATAGGGGGACAAATTCATAGACCTTCGTGGCATAAGTTATTTGATTTGCAGTGACTGGTAAACTACTGAAATCATCGTGGGCGAAGCCACCAAGGAATTTTATGCATAAACCTATTCCGTCTTACCTGAAGTACGTGTTTTTCAAAGTGGATACTCTCCCCCTTATAATTTCATCGTCATTATCACCCTTAGAGGAGGAGAAACTGTTGAGAGTACTGAGGGAGCATAAGGTAGCTATTGGGTTGAAAATTAAGGACATTCGAGGAATAAGCCCATCGGTTTGTATACATAAGATCTGTGTAGATCTGGAGAAGAAAATGTTGGTTCCAGAGAAGGGTGAAAATATAGTCAGAGGGGAAGGGGGTGAATGACTATATTGGAGTTTCAAAAACTTTTCCTGTTTAAAAAGCTTTTGGGCAGTGGATAAATCCCTTTTTAATGATTGTTTGAAAGTAGATCAAGCACACATACAATATGAGTAAACTGCACCAGTAAGTAAATGTACACAAAATTTATATATAGTGGTTCAGGGTGGTGTAATCCCTTAATCCACTCTTCTCCGGTAATGATTGGAGGAATTCACTATTGTCTTTCACCAATACAATAGTTATGATTGTCCTTGGCTACATAAGCTTCACAATCTACAGACTATCACTCCCTGAATACAAAAGCTTCAGTAACTCAGTCTTCCATACTGCTCCTTGGGAACAAATCCATCAGCAGCTATCACTTCCAGGGTGCAATCCCTTCTCAGACAATCTGATTCAATTGCTTCAGTTTGGTGTGAATTGGATTCACAAAGGCTTGATCAGACTCAGTATTTGATATAACTTTGATGCTCTATTTTCAGCGTTTGATCTTCTGGATGTGTCTATCAAGTTCAGAAAGAAGGCTTGTGAATTTGATAGAGTTTCAGCAGTTAGTGTTGTTTTATATATCTGTGTGTATGCGTCTATATTTATTTCTGTCAATGCCTTCTATTTATAGCCTTCATTTCCTTGATTTGAAATTTCGTACCTTGGCTATTTAATTCTTAGAATGATCCTTTATTCCGACTTGATTTAATCCTCCTTGATTTTGGCTGATCCGGAATTTCTCCAAACTTTCATCATAAAATCCGTCCTTGATTGATTCTGCATTAATTGCTTAAATAATTTTAATCATGTTGCAGATTTCATAAGTATCAGATTTGACTTACTTGGCTGCTCTGATTATTACTTCACCGTTGAGTAACTCTTTCCTAGTATTCCTTTAGTCATCCGGCAGAACTTCCTCTGAGCTGGTTTGCTTTTTAGTTATATTTTTCCGTCTACATCGATTCCTGATGTCCAATGTATATTTGTACTTCACTGATCCTTGATTTGGGTGAGACCAATGTACGCTATATTAAAAGAGTAGATTCCATCACTTGTAAAATATCTTAGACTTACCCAAGGTAATCACAGACTTTCTTGGTTGTAAGTCTGTCCATAGGTCTTCACTTAATTGTGCTGGTTCCTTGGCTATCTTCCTTGAGCTGATCTAATGTCTTTATTGGGCCGGCCTACCAAATATAATAGTGCTTGTCTGACTAAACTTATACAACACGTCAGACTTCTAAGTAAAGCCTATACAAACATTATTGCTCATTTAGACTTATTTCAGGCTTTCTATAGCAGCTAGTATGGCCATCATCAAAATAATAAAATGTTCCTAACAATTTCCCTCTTTTTGATGATGCAAAAACCTTCATAAGCCGGAAAATAAGTTCAATCATAAAAATTAGAATAAAACTGAACAATTTTATTCATCCATAAAAGGCATAAAGATGTTTAAACAGAATAAAATCATTACAACTACAAGTTTCTCAGATTTTCCTTGTACCTCTTGAACTTTGTAGTTTGGATCCCTTCCATGTTTGAAAAATCAATTTCTGTCGACTTCCATTTCCAATAATCCAATGTAGTGTTGTATGAGATACCTAAAAATACTTTCTTGTCAATTAATCTTTTGAAGTTAGGCATAGTTTCATGTGCATATGGCTCTCCAAAGTGTTTTGCTAATCTGGACATAGCTTCAGCAATGTGTGGGTTTGCAAACTTTAGATCCTTGTATATTACTCATTGTTGTTGAGGATTCAATCTGCCCATAGGATTGAAATTATTTGTCATGCTATTGAACTCCTCTTGTCTTTCACTGGATAATTGCTCAGGCCCTTTAGCAGAGATAGGCACTGATTGATTTGCCGTGCTGCTTGATCTAAATGCTTCTCCCATTGTTCCTTGCTTTACGGATGCATACTGTCTTTTCATTTCATTATACATTCTTTCCAAACCAACTCTCAAGTCATCTTCTTTATACTTGGATATAATGTATCTTGAACTATGAAGAATTCTTTTACATTTTCTAGTACTGCTTCTTCTTTTTCTTTCTTATTTCTGGAAGATGTGAAGTGCCTTTTCTGACTGGAGTATCTTCCACTGCCTTATCTAGTACTAGACCGATATTGACTTTTGGAACATCTCTGTTGGCTAGACCTAGACCATTGCTGATTGCCTGATCTGTCTCTGTCATCATCCCTTCTTTGAACTGGGATTGGTAGTCCAACACAGGGATCATTTCTGGTTCTTTCCCTTTCTTGCAAGGCTATTCTTTGATGTTCTTCATCCTCAGTTCTAATACTCTTGCTCTGAGTTGTTCATCTGTAAAGTGTGGAGGTCTGAATATTGAACCTTCAGGCTTATCACTGCTTTCTCCCTTTTTGGAAGCATCATCATATTTTTGTTGCAGAATCCTATTGGTGGTCTCAGTTGTGCTGATCAGATTATCCAAATTGGATTCAATAGATGTAAATCTTTTGTCATGAGCTGATAGTTGTTGAATCACAAGTGCCATTCTGGAGCCAGTTCTAGATGCCATAGCCTGATTTTCAAGGAGACATGTTCCTTTAGGCCTGCAAGCCTATTAGTGAGTTTGGCATTCATCTGCTGCATAAAGTGATTTTGCCTTTGCACAACCACATTTTGTGCATCTATGTATTCAGCAACTGCATGGAATCTGTGTTCTATGGATAGACTCTCATCCTTGAAGATTGCTTACATAGTTCTGAGATAGTGTGCTTGTTGTTCTAAGTAATCCACCAAGGCGTCTACTGCTGATTGAAAGGATTCATTAGATATACCATATGGAATTTAAGAAAATTCTATCCATAGGTCGACTAGTGGTGTCTGTACTCGTTCAGGTTTAGTTTGCTGTTGTGGCTCCTGTTGCGGCTGAGGAGTGGGTGTGGGAGCGACTAGTTCATGCTCTTGGTTTTGTACAGCTGGTTGAGTAACATTATCACCATCTCCATCTTCAAGTACTTGAGTTGTGGAGATTTCAGTTGTAGTAATGTCTCTCAGTCCCCTTTGCTCTTTGCTGAGGATTGATTTTCCTGGTGTTGCAGTAGCGAAACCAGTGTCCAACACAACTGGTGGGTCAACTAATGTGTCAACTAACAATTGTTTTCTAACTTTGGTTTGCGTATTAGTGCCCCCAACTGTTTCATTGTGATGTTCAGTTTGCACAGCTGGTGATGTTTACTTAGTTGTTCCTTTTTGCTGTAGGAAAGCACTCAGAGTTATATCATAAACAATTGCATTAGCTGCTTGTCTTTGATCATTGTCATTACCACCATCTTGATCATCCTTATCAGAAGATTGATTAAATTGTTATCCTCATCATTAGCAGACTTAAGAAGTCTAGCTTTGGCATTTTTTGTCATTTCCTATAGTAGTGTTTCATCAAGTACACCTACAAGGGTTGTGTCACCAAGAAATCTAAAAAACCAAGCTTATTCATCAAACATTCTTGCAGAAATAGACAGTTGAATCCTGGAATCTCCTATTTTCCAGTTTATGTATTTTGCAACTCTATCATCCATGTCCCTTTCAAGGATTTCTCCTGAGTCTTCATTAATATCTTCCTTTTGTTGTTCACCATCATCACCACTTTCTCATTCTTCTGTCTATTGTTGTTCTTCTTGCTCATCTATCATCTTGCAAAGGATTCTATGTCTACATTTCTCTGAACCTTTTGTTTCTTTCTTTGACCGGAGGTACTTGATTTCTACTTCTTTTCTCCACCTGCTGCTTTTGGTTGTTTGACATTGGTGTACATTACAATAGCATCATGCAATCAATGCAGTGCCACAAAAGGAGTATTCAGACACTTCAGCAAATAATGAAGAGGGATCAAATAGGATTTCTTCACCCAGAAAATTCCTTCTTTTGTTTCTCCTTTTGCTGTTCTTTTTTCTACTGCATCTGTTTCTCCTTTGATTTGTTCCTTGAGCCTTCTGAAGAAGTAGGTGGCCCAGTCAAACTCTAGGCCATTTTAGATCATGCCCATCAGCCGCATCTTGACCTCGGTCATGGCATTCATTGCCCATAACTTGCCTTCTTTGTTTTTCCCAATCGGTAAACTGAATTCATTGAACATTTTATTGAGAGATCATCTCAAGGAATTGAACTTTTTGTTTTGTGTGGTAGCATACTTTCTAATCTCCTTCCAAAATGCATATGTGTCTTGTGAAACGAGCCCCACTTTTGCCTGTCCTTGATTTGAGAGATGAAGGTGCTGGTGAATTAACTTTTCCACAATCACCACTTCTGTGCCATTGACAATAGCAACTATCTTGTCTTCATTTATTTCACCATCCTCAGCAATGAGTCCAGAGACAAATTTGGTGGTTTTCCATAACGAAATGAGACGCTTATAGCAGATGCCAGTAAAAAGAGTGTTGAGTAATGTCATCAGCCCTAAATTGGTGCAGCCATCCACCAATCTTTATGCTTGTACACCATCGTTGCACAGGTTCATATAGTGTGTGGGTTGGGGAATGACCCTGTTACAATTGATTTCTCATACGCCTTTCCAGATTTTATGGTTGAGGAAGATGATGTCATTTATAAGGTTTTGAGAGTGAAAGCTTTGATATTTCTTGAGGAAATAGGGTTTAAGAATTTCAAACATAGCGTAGAAAGTTTGTGGAAAAAACCAAAGTGTTGTTTGTATAGTGGAGTTTTGAGTGTGTGAACACAGTTGAATATGGGGAGATTTTGGTGGAGTAACGGCGTGATTTCCTATATATAAATCACGGTACAGTCAGTCAAAATAATTAATTTGACTTAAACTGAGTAAACTTTGTTTTAATTCAAGAATTCACGTGAGAAGCAAAAATATTCTGATAAAGACGTTCCTCAGTAATATCATCATGACAACAAGGATAATGAGAGAGAGGATTGAGGCAAGTATTGATAAAACCCGAGAATCGAGGCGTTGCCGTCATTCCATCTTGTCAAATAATAACCTCCACAGATTAATCCTTATGTCTGATTAAAAATCCACGTGTGTAATTTCATAAAATAAAAGCTCCATAAATCTCTGATTTTCCACATGTATGAAAAAGATTCATTTCACACATCAATTTGTTGTTTTCTCCATTGTACTTAGCGGTTGAGAGACTTGGCTGATCAGTAGGCTAGTGTAGTGGCATATTTACTAAGCTGCTGTAGAAAACCAACTGTTCCGAACAACCAGTGAAATGGACTTCACTGGTACCAGTGCCTTACATGCCAAGTGAGCACACCCAAAATGGTAAAGGTTCAATCAGCTGGTGAAGTCACTTCGCTGATTACTCTGGTTAGCTGATCCTTGTAACTTAATCAATTTCAATAATTCCCAACTCAGTTCTTAACTTAAAAAATCTTTCATGACTTAGTGGTTTTGTCAATATGTCAGCCAATTGATCTTCTGTAGATATGTATCTAAGGATTACATCTCCTTTTTCAACATCATCTCTAATGAAATGATGTCTCACATCAATATGCTTTGTTCTTGAGTGAAGAACTGGATTTTCTGTTCTTGATATTGCACATGTGTTATCACACATGATAGGAATTGTCTTTCCTTCTAATTCATAGTCACTTAGTTGTTATCTGATCATGAGTACTTATGCACAACAGCTACCTAACACTATATATTCTGCTTCAGCTGTTGAAGTAGATATGGAATTCTGCTTTTTGTTAAACCATGATACTAGTCTGTTACCTAGCATATGACAAGTTCCTAGGGTGCTCTATCTATCCACTTTACATCTAGAAAAGTTTGAATCTGAACAAAATATTAATTTGAATCCATCATCTTTTGGATACCAAATTCGAATATTTACTATTTGCTTCTGATATTTGATGATTCTCTTTGCTGCTAGTAAGTGAGAATCTTTTGGTTGTGATTGGAACCTTGCATATACTTGTACTGTGAATGCAATATCAGGTCTTCTTGTAGATAAGTAAAGTAGTGAACCAATAATTCCAATGTATAGCTTTTGATCAACATCCTTCCTATTTTTATCTTTCCCAAGAAAAATCCTGGCACACGTTGGTGTTTCTGATTTTCCACTTATGTCCATTCCATATTTGTCTATAAAGTCCTTTGTGTATTTGGCTTGAATGATAAATATGCCATCTTTCATCTGCTGCACTTGTAGTCCAAGGAAGTACTTGAGTTCTCCCATTATGCTCATCTGAAATTGTATTTTCATTTGGTTTGCAAATATTTCACATAGCTTTTCATCTCCTGATACAAAAATAATGTCATCCACATAGATTTTGACAAGTAGAGTGCTTGATCCATCTTGTAGCTTGGAAAGAGTCTTGTCAATGGTTCATTTGTTGAATGCATTGTTTTTCAAGAATTTTGGGAGAGTCTCATACCAGGCTCTAGGTGCCAGTTTGAGTCCATACAGTGTCTTTTTGAGCTTGTACACTTTGTCTTATTTTCCCTTGAGATGATACACAGGGGGTATCTCACATACTTCCTCTTATAGAAATACATTCAGAAATGCACTTTTGACATCCATGTGATAGACTTTGAAGTCTTTAGGAGCTGCAAATGCCAGGAACAGTCTTATTGCTTCCAATCTTGCTACTGGTGCAAATGTCTCATCATAGTCTATGCCTTCCGCTTGTGAATATCCCTTTGATACAAGTCTAGCCTTGTTTCTAACAATTGCTCCTTGTTCATCCATCTTATTTCTGAACACCCATTTTCTTCAATGATGTTTGCATTTTCTGGTCTATCAACAAGTTCTCATACTTCATTTCTTTAAAATCCATTTAGCTCCTCTTGCATAGCTATGATCCAATCAACGTCTTGGATTGCATCATCTATTGTCTTTGATTCAACCTGTGACAGTAAACAAGTTAACACGCTTTCTAGTTGTCTTCTAGTTCTTACACCGGTGTGTATATCTCCAATGACTTGTTCAGCTGGATGGTCTTTGAGCCAGTTGATGTCAGGTGCTCATTGTGTTGGTGAAACCTCCTCTACAGATGTATTTACTGTGTTTCATCTTCTTGGTCATCAGCTGCATCTTTAACTAGTGCAGTTGGTGGTTCTACTTCTACATAAGTTGGTCTAGAATCTTGTTTTTTGTTTCTGTTTCCTCTAGGGTGAGTAGGTCTTCACAGTTGGTATTAGGTTCATAAAATACGACATGTATTGATTCTTCAATCACCAAGGTCCTTTTGTTCAGTACACTAAAGGCTTTGCTTGTATCTGAATATCTTATGATTATTGTTTCATTAGCTTTTTCATCAAAAGTTTGTAGCTGATTCCGCTTTAAGGCAAAACATTTAGCTCCAAACATATGTAAGTTAGAAGGTGTTTTCTCCCATTCCAAACTTTATAAGGTGTTTTTCCATGATACTTGTTGATGATTGATCTATTTTATGTATAACAAGCTGTGTTTGCTGCTTCCGCCCAAAACCTTTGTGGTAGTCCTCTTCTGCTATCATAGTTCTTACACCTTATTTCGGAGTTGTGTGTCTTCTTTCTGTAACCCCATTTTGATGTGGTGTTCCTGCTGCTGAAAGTTGATGTAGTACACCATTTTCCTCACAGAAGGTTCTAATCACTCCATTAAGGAATTTTGTGCCTCTATCTAATCTTATCTTGATAATCTGTAATTCTTTTTCATTCTGAATTCATCTCAAAATGTCTGGTAGTTTCTTGAGAGTTTCTATTTTCTTGTTCAAGAAAATGGTCCAAGTGAATTTGGGAAATCCATCAACCATCACTGTAGTGTACTTTATGCCACTTACACTCACTGGTGTGACTGGTCCAAATAGATCCATATACAGAAGTTGTAGAATTATTGTAGTTGATTGGTGTGGCTTTGACTTGAATGAGGTTTTGATTTGTTTCCCCTTGTGGCATGCATCATTTAGACTTTCTTTCTTGAAAATGATCTCATGTAGGCCTTCCAAAGTTTGTTCTTTGATAGCTTGTTGACTGTCTTGAAATTTAGATAAGTCAGTCTTCTGTGCCAAATCCCGCAAGTTGATTGTTTGTTCTTGACAATCAGACATGTTTCTGCTTTTGTTGTCTTCCAATCTACCACATACATGTTGTCTTCATGTATTCCTGTATGCAAAACTGTGCTGGTTTGTTTGTGAACCACTTTGCAGCCTTCTTTCTTGAAGTGCACCTTGTAGCCATTGTGACAGAATTGACTGATGCTTAGAAGATTTAAATTCAATCCCTTGGCATATGCCACATTCCGAATCTTCAGATTGTTCTTTAACATGGTGCGTTCCCCCATAATATTTCAAAGGTTTTCTTTGCCTCCAAAGGTAACTTTGGGTCCATCAAAAGCTTTGAATTAAGTCAGCCATCCCTTCTTGCCTGTCATGGGTCTAGAACATCCACTGTCTATGTACCAGACATCCTACGAAACAAATTAAGCAAGTTTAGGTACCCAACACTATTTGGATCCGTACCTGTTAGCAGTCATGCCTCATTCTCCATGTGGATGTTCAATAGATTTTCCCCTTGGAGGGGTTGAAATCATCAACCTCATATGTATAATGCATGGCAGAATAGCTTCTAATAGATTTGCTAAAAGTATTCATATAGATTTCTCTACCTTTTGGTGTCTTATCATCCCGTTTCACTTTCTGAAACACAGTAGATGACATGTTTTCATATTACCTTTTGTATCCATGACCATGCCTTTTCTTGTGTTTCCCAAATACATTTGGCCTTGTATGAAATGGTTTTCTCTTGTATTTTAAAGGTGGAACATTCCTATCATCTTCTGAGGGGTAAAGTCTGCCCTTACCTTTTAGTATACATTTGACATTAGTAGGTTAGTAAGAAGATTTACTCTGTTGTTTCACTGCAATGGTTTTTGACTTCACTAGTTCAGGATGAGTAGTTGAAACTATGGCTTGTCCTTTTTTCGGAATTTAGGTCCAGTTTTGGTCCTTAGATCAGATTTGTGTTGTCCATTAGTACTTTTCACATCTTGACTATTGTAACCAAGACCAGATCTAGATCCAAACCTTTTCGGGGTTCATAAGCTGGTGCATTAAGTGGTGCAGTGGTGGCCTCAGTTGGTAGGGTAGTTTCTGAGCTGGTCAGTCAGCACCAGATGAGTGATCATCTGATGTTTGTTGATTTGCTAAGTGTTCTCCCTTACTAGCTGATTCAGCTTTCAATTTATCCAGTTCTTTCTTTAATCTTTTATTTTCCTCATTTATATCCGCATATTCTTGTTCCAGAATTTCATGAGCTGTTTGAATTTCTTCAAATCTACTCATGAGGTTTTGAATTAGATTTGCAGAGTCTAGTGGGAAGATAAAAGATTGTGCAGTGTTAGATGTGGATGCATTAGATGAATATGAACTAGATAGTACCTTTGTTTCTTTAGTTTCCTTAGCAATTAGACATAAACAACCTTTGTCATTGTCTGAGCTGGTGCCTTCACTGTCATCTGAATCATTATCAAATGATTTTGCTGCATCATTTTCACTGCTGGTTTCAGTTATTAAAGCTTTCCTTCTCTGCCTTTTTTCTGATGACTTGTATTCCTTCTTTTCTTCATCTTTTTCTTTTTGTTCAGGACAATCAGCCTTGAAATGTCCTTTCTTTTTGCAGTTGAAGCATCTAGGTTCATCATCTTTTATTCATCATGTATTTACTTGAATTTTACTTCTTGTTTGATGAAGAACATTCTTTACCATGTCTCTTCTTGAATCAGTCAAATATCCTAATGAACAATGGTACTTGTTCTTTCAGTTCTAGTGTCTCTTTATGGATGAATCTGCTGACTTACTCTACTGGGGTGCCACAAGTACACTGGCCTTGTTTGGCTCTGCTGGTGCACCTTCCTCATTGTTCATCTCAAATTCTTGAGCTTTTATTTGTGACACTAAGGTCATTGTATCAATCTTGGCGAGATCCAACGTGCCTTTAAGCACCGATGTGATGATCTTCCATCTTTCAGGTAGATCTCTCAGGATTTTCAAACAAACTTCTTTCTGTGGGTATGTGTTCCAAGTTGTTGCAGTTCATTGATAATACTTGAGAATCTGTTATCCATTTGATAAACAAATTCACATGTCTTCATTTTGAAGTTTTCAAACTCCTGTTTTGCAACAAATAGTTTATTCTCTTTGATTGCCTCTGATCCTTCATTGACAAGAGCCAGTTTTCCCCGCATTGCTTTTGCAGTTTTTCATTATTTAATCCTCATGAACATATTGCTGTCTAAAGTCGTCAAGATCATATCTTTTGCAACAAAATCAAGATTTTCTCTTCTTCTATCATCCTTGGCCCGATCCTTCTTTGGCTTTTCAATTGATTTTCATTGATTTGGACATGAGGTCTCTACAGTTGTGATTTTGATGGGACCATCATTGATAACATCCAGGATCTCCTCATGAGTTGCTACAAGATGAGATAACATTCTTATTTTGTATTCATCAAAATTGTTAACATTCAATACAACTACTTTAGACATGAAATTTGAAGAATCCACAGTCACAGACAAACAAATGTATATATAAGCACAAATTTTAAAAACTACTTTGAAAGTGTGTGATATTCTTGTTACCAGAAATCAGATCTGAACATGTTTTGATACTAGGAACACTGCTCTCGATACCAATTGTAGGTCCGGAGAAGGGTGAAAATATAGTCAGAGGGGGGTGAATGACTATATTGGAGTTTCAAAAACTTTTCATGTTTAAAAAGCTTTTGGGCAGCGGATAAATCCCTTCTTCATGATTGTTTCAAAGTAGTTCAAGCACACAGAGAATATAAGTAAACTGCAGTAAGGAAATGTTGTAAAGTAAAATGCATTAAGTAAATGAACACAATGATTTATAGTGGTTCAGGATGGTGTAATTCCTTAATCCACTCTTCTCCTGTGATGATTGGAGGATTTCACTATTGTCTTTCACCAATACAATAGTTACGATTGTCCTTGGCTACACAAGCTTCACAATCTACAGACTATCTTTCCCTGACTACAAAAGCTTCAGTGACTCAGACTTCCATACTGCTCCTTGGGAACAAATCCTTCAGCAGCTGTCATTTCAAGGGTGTAATTCCTTCTTAGACAATCTGATTCCAGTGCTTCAGTGTGGTGTGAATTGGATTCACAAAGGCTTGATCAAACTCATTACTTGATATATCTTTGATGCTCTATTTTCAGAGTTTGATCTTCTGGATGTGTCTATCAAGTTCAGAAAAAAGGCTTGTGAATTTGACAGAGTTTCAGTAGTTAGTGTGGTTTTATCTATCTGTGTGTATGCGTCTATATTTATTTATGTCAATGCCTTCTGTTTATAGCCCTGATTTCCTTGATTTGAAAATCGCCCGTTGGCTATTTAATTCTCGGAATCATCCTTGATTCTGGCTTGATTTAACCCTCCTTGATTTTGGCTGATCTAGTTTTTCTTCAAACGTTCATCATAAAATCCGTCCTTGATTAATTATGCATTAATTGCTTGATCTTCAATTTAATCAAGTTGTAGATTTCATAAGTATCAGATTCGACTTACTTGGTTGTTCTAATTATTACTTCGCCGTTGAGATACTCTTTATTGATATTCCTTTAGTCCACCGGCAGAACTTCATCTTAGGCGGTTTGATGTTTTAGTTCTATCTTTCCTTCTACATCGATTCCTGATATCCAATGTATATTTATACTTCAATGATCCTTGATTTGGGTGAGATCAGTGTACACCATATTAAAAATTAGATTCCATCACTTGTAAAATATCTTAGACATACCCAAGGTCATTACAACCTTCCTTAGTTGTAAGTCAGTCCATAGGTCTTCAATTCACTGTGCTGGTTCCTTGGTTGTCTTCACCGAGCTGACCCAATATCTTTCCTAAGTTGGCTTACCGGTCTATTATAGTGTTTGTTTGACTAAACTTATACAACATATTAGACTTCTAAGTAAATCCTGTACAAACATTACTGCTCATTTATACTTATTTCAGGCTTGATATAACAGCTAGTATGGACATCATAAAAACAATAAAATGTTCCAAACAGAAAGCAGTGGCTCAACCTCAGAGAAGGTTGGTGCCCCAGTTGAAAGATATAGTAAAGGAGGAGATAATAAAGTTGTGGGAAATCAGAATCATTTTCCCAATTGCAGACAGTGAGTGGGTAAGCCCAATTCATGTGGTGCCCAAGAAAGATGATTCAGTGTACAACCTAACGAATTCGATGAGTTAATCCTTGTGAGGTTGATTAGTGGAAACCGAATTTGCATCGACTTTAGTAAACTGAATGATGCAACTCGTAAAGATCATTTTCCTCTACCATTTATCTATCAGATACTAAAGATATTGAGCGGTCATGCTTTTTATTGTTTTCTGGATGGATATTATGGTTATTACCAGATGCACATTGCCCCCGGGAACCGTGAGAATACTACTTTTACATGTCCCTATGGTTAATCGCATGCCATTTGGACTCTGTAATGCGCCAAAAACATTCCAGAGGTGCATGATGTCCCTTTTTGCGACATGGTGGAAGATTTTTTAGGGATTTTCATGGATGATAATTTAGTCATTGAAGATAGTTATGATGTGTGCTTGGACGGTTTGAGTAGGGGGCTTAAAAGATTTGAAGAAACCAACCTTGTTATTAATTAGGAAACTTTCCATTTTGTGTTCACTGAAGGAATTGTGTTATGCCACAAGATATCAAAGAGAGGAATGGAAGTGGCCGGATAAGGCGAAGATAAAGTTCATTGAGAAGTTATCACCTCCCACGAATTTAAAGACGTTGTGAGCCTTTCTTGGCCACGTAGGATTTTATAGGAGGTTTTCTAAGATCTCTAGACCTTTGGCGGAATCGCTTGCAAGGATGTGCCTTTCTTCTTTGGAGAAGAGTGCAAGCCGGCTTTCAACACATTCAAGCAGATGTTGATAACAGCCCCAATTCTGGTAGCCCCAGATTGGAACCAACCTTTTGAACTAATGTGTGATGCATGTGATACGGTAGTTGGATCAGCCTTGGGATGAAGAGTGGATAAAATCTTCAAACTGATTTATTACGCCATTCGTACCTTCAGCAGTGCCACGGAGAAGGAACACTTAGCTGTGATCTTTGCATTTGACAAGTTTAGATCTTATCTAATAGGATCTAAAGTCACGGTTTTCACTGGCCATGCAGCTTGAAAGTATTTAATGACTAAGCAAGACTCCAAGCCAAGATTTTTGAGGATTCTACTCCTACAAGAGTTTGATGTGGAGATTAAACAGAAGAATGGGTCTGAGAACCCGGTGGCTAATCACCTATCGAGGTTAACACTGATGGGAGAGGAGCAATCTACTAACATGAATGAATGCTTCCCGGATGAACAACTTTTTGCAGTCTCAGTAGTAGCTCTAGTTGAATCTCAGACCAGACATATTACATCAAGAGTGGGGAAGGTATACCTTTGTGTTGATCCCTTGTAATGCTTGTGAGAAGTTTAGAGAGGGTGAATAAACTTGTCCTCCAAAACTTTTTGTTTCTTTTAAGTGAACTGGTAAATTAAAAGATTATGGAGTTAAGATAACTAAGCTAAGAGAAAGGTCTGAAAGACTTTTTCACAAATGAGCCAAATGTAGCGGAATATATTATTAAATCATTTTATGATCTTAATATCTGTCTGTAATATCAGTTATTAAGTTCTCTTGAAATATGTTGTATGAACTTCATTTTAATGGTGTAAACTGAGTTGTGCAAAACTAGTTAATGTGAACAAACACAATCACATATACAAAATACTATAAGTAAATGCGTAAAGTAAATAATGCAATGTTTATAGTGGTTCCTGGTGGTGTAATCCTGTCAGTCCACTCTTCTCCTATGATGATGGAGGAAATTTACTAAGTTCTTGAGCTAACGTTACAAGACACAAAGTAAATAACGATTGTCCTAGACTAATCCCTGGCTTCACAATCTTTGAGCCTTAGTCCTTAATAGGGTGAAATTGTATATCACTAAGTCTTTTCCACTTGTCCTTGAACGGTAGTATTTCCTCTTCACTAGCTCTACCACAAGCACAGTCTTCCTGGCTGCACCTTAACTGTCCTTCACACCTTCTTGGTGTTTCACTGTCTAAGCTTCAAAAAAATCAAAGTTGAGATTTGACTCAAGTATCTGATTCTACTTGTGTGTGAGATATTTTTTCTTAGATGTATTTGATTAGCACAGTGAGCTCTGTTTCTTCAAGTGTTATTTTGACTAAATGATCTCTTCATTTCATTGAACACTTAGAATATTTCTTGATCTTTCTTGCAATTTTATGTCTTAGAACATTGTATAAAAACTTCAAAGCTTGCACACAAAATTGCTTAGATTAACACTGATTCTCCCTTAATAGCCAATTATTTTGATCTTGTACGCAAGGTCCTCTATTTATCTAGGATTTTCCAACGTTTGATTTTGAATCCTTATAGCCATTGGTTGTCCTGCTTGGTATATGTGGAATTGTCAGATGCCAGTGTCCTTTCGGACAGTTGACAGATTGTTAACCAATCAATTTTTTTGATCTTCAACGTTTATATTTCGGTATAACTGAGTCATCAGAGTTCTCTGTTTTGTACTAACTTGGAGCATTAACTCAGTTTTTACACTTATTCATAAACTGGTACTCCTAGTTCCTCATCTGACCCTTTATTTGTAAGATCAGAGTACGCAAGTAAAATCTTAACTACGTTACACTGTCCTTATAGAAAATAGAACTTATCTTGTATTGAAGATCTAACAAGATCTATAAAGTCAATTCAGGCCATTACAGACTTACCTGAATTCTAACCTTACATTCTCGGCGTTTATTCTTCATAAACTGAGTTTGAACCCTCAGTTCTTCGGTCTTCAAAACTTAGTCTGATCCCTCGGCCTTTATAACTGAGTTTGTTCCTTCAGCCTTCAGTTTAAGATAAGTCAACTGAGTTTGATCCATTGGGTTGTCTTTCAATTACATTTTTTATCCTATCTATTACAATACTTGTTTGATATAACATATACAATAATCAGACTATAATAAATCCTATACAAACATTTTATAGACATCTTTTTGCTTTGCAATATAATAGCTAGTTATTGCACTTCATCAATCGAGTTTAAACAAACATTAAATAAATGGATGAATCATCATCAAAACTAAATTTTATTTCCAACACCTTGGTTTGCAAACATTGTGGATTATCTCGCTGGAAGATACCTACCACCAGAATTCACATCAAATGATAGGAAAAGATTCTTTAATGAGCTAAAGCACTATTATTGAGGCGATCCCTTCATAAATAAGTTTTGTCCTGATAACATTCTCGGAGATGTATCCATGATGAGGAGATACCAAGTATTCCAGAACAATGCCATTCGAGAGAAGTTGGTCACCCCAGCCCTGATAAGACAGCAGCTAAGGTACTGGATCATGGATTTTACTGGCCTACAATCATAAATATGCTTACATGTTTACAAAAGCTTGTCATTCCTGCCAAATGACGTGAATAGTCCAACCAAATCAATTCCTCATACATCGAATAGCTCCACCTCAATGAGATTTTGTTGGACTATTCACGTCCTCAAAATCTAATCGTTACATCCTGGTATCTGTCGACTATGGTTAGAAGCAGAGGCCTTACCTACAAATGTTGCTAGGTTTGTCTTGAGATGGAATGAGTTTTTTTGCAGTAGTTTGTTTGAAAAGTTGATGTTGAGATACAGAGTGCGACATAAGATTGGAGCAGCTTATCACCTTCAAAAAAGTGGACAAGTCGAGGTGACAAACAAGGAGATTAAGAGGATATTGGATGATGCTCTCTAGGCATATAAAAATGCTTACAGGACCACGATTGGGATGTCTTCCTACGTGATAGTCTTTGGGAAAGCTTTCCATCTACCAGTTGAACAAGAGCATCGAACCCTGTGGGATACGAGGTTTGTAAACCATGATGAAAGTCTAGCCAGTGAGAGGAGGTTGTTGGAATGGAACGGATTGAAAGAGTTTTGATTGTAGGCATATGAAAATGCCAAGATTTATAAGGAAAGAACGAAGTGGCACCATGACAAGATGATTCTGAATAGTAGATTTAAGGTTGGTATAAGGTGATAGTGTAGAATTCGCGTCTTTGCCTTTTTCCAGGGAAATTGAAGTCAAGATCGTGTAGACCACATGTCGTCATAAAGGTCTTTAGTTCTGGTGCATGTGAATTATGAGATGAACACTTTGGACAGGTATACACTGTTAATGAGTGTAGGCTGAAGCCTTATGTCGAGCGTAGGTATAACCCGGAGTAAGAAGTCTTTATGTTGGATGACCCGCATTATGAATAAAGGAGCCCTATGAGTACAGTCGAGCTGGCGACTATAAATTCAGATATATTTCTAAACCCCTATTTACTTCACTTTTGATTGTTTTTATTATTTGTGTCAATAAAGTAGCATGACAACCGAGAAAGTTTTTTCCATCACATATATCGTTTGCCTTCTGAATTTAGATGTATGTGTTCTTTTCCCTAGCTATTCTCATTTGATGCCCTCGTAAAAAAATTTGCATCTTGCTTAGGTCAATAAAGAATAAAGTGGCTTAAACTATTTTTTTTTGCATTCTTTAGGTATGCACGATTACCTCCACCTTAATTTCTTATTGCCCTTCGCATGTTACTCAATGTTTTTGGAAGTGCTTGAAATACAGGATATTGCTTGAAGGATGGATAGCCTAGGAACTGATTCACAGTCTTGTTCCATAATTAATTGCTACACTTGGACAGCCAATTCTAGAGCTATGTACCTTCTCTATTTTTCCCTTTTTTTATAGTCATTGAGGACAATGGCTAAAATTAGTGGGCTTGAAATTGAAATGAGTAATTTCAAAACTTTTAACATTTTTAACACTATTTTTAGCTTGTCTATTGAACTTCTAGATTAAGGAATCTGTAGAAAATAAGCCCAAGAATGATTTAAACTTGGCTATAGCATATTCAATTCAGTATGGAAGAATGAGAAAGTGTTATGTTGCATGAAGTATTTAATTGTTAATTACTATTTTACCATTGCATTCAATTTTTTAGCATGTAATCTGAGTGAGAAGTGTTTGGGATGAGAAGAAGAGTTATCTTAGACCGTGAATCGATATTTATCGGATGATACACTTTAACTGATTGTTGTAGGATGATGGTAGCAATCATTAATGCCATAAAGGGTAAAATGGGACAAAAACGGTCTTGTGAGAGAGTGGGGAAAAAGAAAAATCAGAGAGTAAAATTGCCGAAAAAGAAAAAAAGAATCAGAAATAAATTCAAAAATAATAAAGGTAGGAGGGATGCAAATTTGGAACGTAATACGTACGACCCTTGCAAAAAAATAAAAACAAACGAGGACCTTTAAGTAGTACTCGGTCCCCGAGTCCGCTTGGCCTGACTACGGTTTCATGTTGTTTTCCTAAGTCTGATGGCAAGAGGGGCGAGTATTCACACTGATAAGTTAAGGTTGTGAGGTCGCTCTGACATGATTCTTTTCACGAAAGCACTATAATAGAAATATATCACACGACACATTGATGCATTGGTAGGTATGGATTAACGGGAGCTTATGAATTGTTGCCTGAAATATGTTTTGCCAGAAATTTTAATTGATCATGTGGTAGTAGACGGGGATTTCGCATGGGAGTACATTCCTCCTTGATACTCTGGTCGAGGACGAGCAAAAGGCTAGTGGGAGAAGTTGACGACGGTTAAAATGATACATAAAACGGCATTAACATTTCACCCATTCTAAGCTAAAAATAGTTATTTTCGGCCATTTATATAAACCATTTGTGTTGAATGTGATATGTCATGTTCTTGAGTCAAGTATTTAGTATTTACGATTATTATTCCCAGAATTGGTATTATTTCGTGTGTTATTGGACTATTTTTGGGTAACGAGATTTGGGACAAGCGTTGAGAAGGATTATGTAGCGGACTGGATAAAGAGTTCGGAATAGAGCATTCCAGAACATTCCAAGTAGAGTCGGCGAAGAGAAAAAATGACAAAAATACCCTAGCAACCACGAGGTGTGCCGCCGCAAATTCGAGCACCTGAGAAGCTTCGGGAAACGCGTTTTCTCGGACGAGGGGTAGTTTTTAGGCTAGCTAAGTGTAAGGATATCCACGCAGGAATGCAGCGGAATTTAAAATTTATTTCCTTTTTTAAACAGGATCGACTTCATTTAAGCGATAAACAAATAAGTAGTTGACGGTGATAACCTTGCTTGACATAAAAGATCGGCGCTTTGACCGAAAAATGAGAGTAGTGGTGTACGGACCCGCCCAAGCGTTCGGCCTCTACCGCTAGTCACACGATATACCCGCTGGAATCCACCATTGGATTGTTACAAGAAAAATCCGGTTGTTAGACCGGCCTTTTCGCTGTCTCAAAATCTCTCTCTAAGAAATTCTCGATTTTTCACAAGAAACTTTTAGTCTTTTGGAATTGTGATTTACAAAAGAGCTAGCCAACCCCTTTCTTATATAGGGTGTTAGGGCGCCAATTTGTATTCCCAATCAAATTGGTGAGAAAGAAAACGTTTTCCTAATAAAATAAGGAAAATACCTTTGATTGATTTATCTCATTTAATTTAATATCTCATATTAAATATTTTCAAGATATTGTCAATATCTACTATTGACAATCTTTATCTTATATATTACCATAGATCTATTTTCACAAAGCAATTAATATCCAATATTAATATATGGTAATCTCATTAATTAAATTGCACAATCCAAGTGTATCTTGTACACTAATATTGGCACCACAATTAGCCATAAATTGGCATCCGGAATATTCGTTAATTAATATAATGTTATTATTAATTATGTTTAAAAATCCATGTGTATAAATATACACATATAAATTTCGACTTACACATACATCATATGTATATTTAATTAATCAACACAATAAATATCTTATATTATATTTATTCATAATAAATAAATACCACCATATTAATTTACCACTATAACACTTTATAGTCGAGATAAACTTTCCTTATTTGGTTATCGCTATAACCGCATTTTAATCCGGCTAGATGTTCTTATGTGTGTGACCCGATAGGCTTCCGAATATGTTGGCCGTAAGCACAAAGAAAAAGCCCTTCATACCTAACGATCACAGAATACCATCTAGCAACAAACCGTGACCCACAATCATCAGAAGAGTCAAATGCAATGACTACTACATTTCATGTGAAACAGTTACCATGTAAATAGAATCCTATTGCTGTAATAATATCCATACAGTCGTACGTCGAGTGTCGAACATCAACGACCGTATCTTATAATATGGATATCCTATTCTCTCGAAGTAACTAATTTACTTCCACTTTGCAAATATTCCCGAGAGAAAGCCATTCCTTATAAGAAGGCCTTTTCGGATATTCACTCCTACGGATAGGGTACGCGATTCCCAGACGACCAAACATGTATACTCCGCATGCTTCACTATCATACCCAATCTCTACCGTATGATCGCCCCATGTCTAGGGGAAACCTCAATAGTGTCAAAGCATGACAATCCACACCGTGATGCCATGTAGAATCCGGCCCAAGGATAATTACACAACCGTCACACAGTGTGACACTTAACAGTGTATGTGGGTCAGTCTAACGTACGCATTCTCTAATACACGTCCACGTACAGTCCATGTGTCTCAACACTTCAATAGACGAGATCTTTCCCGTCCTTAAAGACAGAATACATCTAATACGTGCTAGCCTATTTATACTATCAATGCCCTATTTAATAGTACATAAGCCTAGAGACATTTAATTATCGATCTTATTATGGTGATTAGAGATCTCATCAACCATAACCGCCCATCATGGTTTCTCTATCACCGTTTAACACTGAGGACGTTATCATATAACAATTCATAATTAGTTCTTTAAAAGAACAAATATATGACAACAGAAAAGCCATTTATTATATATGTATAATCATAAAAAAAATAGTAGAATTGATCCGACCCAGTCGGATCCGGTCCAACCCGATTGGGTTTAGGACACTATTTCAACAATCTCCCACTTGGCCAAAAGCCAATCACTCGTATGCACAAAACCAAGTTGAAACACAAGAATCTCATGCAATACTCGCAACAAACTCTAAGCGTGAAAAGATCACTATCCGTGGGGACTCAGACTATCTACATATCATGCTCCAAATGATCAAGTCAAAATAACCGCCTCAACACACACATGAATTTCCGACGAGACCCTGGTCCTTGCTTCATGCAATGAATCCACTTACTATATCAGCTATATAGAAAAGGTGGAAGAACCATACAAGGTTCAAGAATGAACCTTTTAGATCCACGTACTGCTCCCGCTGCGCCTCCAAGGCTCTATTATGTTTTGGCCTATTTGTAGAATCTCCAGTGATTTCTAGCTAAGAACATTTCTAGCCCACTGTATCACTCAATCAAAGTGACTGCAAACCAAGACTGTAGCTCCCACTCGCCTTCCTAACACTCAGGATATACGTCTGTATATCTATATTTAACTGATTCCATGTTCGATAAACTAATAAACCATCATTAACTTGTTTAAGGATATTCTCGACATTCACAAGATTTACTTTCATACTTGCTCATGACTCTTCATTGACAATGAACATCTAGTATTACTTTTATGATGGTTCCTATCGCATTAGCAAAGGAAACCTTCCATAAACATCATATTTCCCCTTATCTTAAGGACTAACGTCCTATCATGGATAGATCTTCAGAACATCCAGCTAGTAGTATCCTATGTCACGACCTATGCTAAACTCTTTTAGCATCACATCTATATAGGCAAACTATAAACTAACAGTAGTTAAATCTATCACTATAGATTCTTATTTCAAAATTAAGAACTGCTAATCCATGTTCTTTCGTAAAGACCTTGAATTACCAAAAATTAATTGACTGTGAAATGGGGTGATAATTCCTGAGAGAGATATCCAATACCTTACTCAAAAATCGTAACACACTCCAACTATCCCTATTGCACATTGGGCATATCCCTTCTTTTGACTAAATCAAACTCCTTTGATTTTCAAACAAACAAATTGTCTAGAGAAACTTGTTTGAGTCCATAAATGGATCTCGTGGGCTCACATATCATGTTATCGTCTATGACCATTGAGCTGTTTGCCCAACGTCTTTAACACTATCATATAGCCCTGACACGAAGTTATAACAAGCATAGTCTTAATAGAACTGGGCTCAGCTGGTAGCATAAAGATAATTACATGGTTTACACCCCGTACCGTTCAACCGTCACTATAGCCTTATGGTAATGATATTTCTATCCTTGTCAGCATTTCAGGGACATTCCCTCTAGGTAAGAAAAACTAGGCTCACAACCTGGTTGTTAGTGATGGAATCTAATTCAGATATTATTGTTCTTGGCCATATCTCTCAATCTTGACTTTAAAACATTCCTTCATAAGTTGTGAGATATTCATTCTTCAAGGTGAACATACTAGTAGCCTTTTCAGGCTTGAGGTTATCTACAAACTTATAGAACATTTGTCTGCACGGAGCAGTGTTCTACACCTCATCACTATGTGGGGTCTTTTCACGTTCCTATGATTGAATCTCACCTTGTGGCTCTCAAACTCTTTTGGATCTCACTTACTCCCACTATCTCTTTTTTGGAAGAAATACCTCCTTTAGAAGAGAACATGTTTGGAGACAAACATCTTGTTCCGTGGGAAAGTAGACAATATCAAGCGTACTTGCCAAGACATTCCACAAAGTTGCACATGTCGTACTAGGCTCCAAGTCTTTCTGACTTTGCCTATGACAAATTCAAATCATCGGTTAAGATGGATTCAACATTATCCCCTTTCATATCGAATATGGAATTTATTCAACCTTATTCTTTGGAACTCGGTTAAGTATATGTATTGTATAAGACCACTATCCCAAAATAGGTAAGGGATATTTTGCATGGCTTACGTCAAAATTTTATCATATAAAGTGGTGTTTCCATTTTAGGAACACAATCGAATTGCATATCCCAAGGATGGCATCCTTCAAGGGAGAATCTGATTCTACTTCACACAACTTCTGAAACACCCTTTAGGGATTTGTTGTTTCAATCCAATTGAAGATTAACTCTGAAGTAGCTCATCAATATCATATTCATATTAGCTCAAACTTTTTGGGCTTTCCGAATTTTCGTACTTCACTAAGTACATTCAATTATTTCTAAAAATAGTCAAAGAGATTAACAAACAATGATATCATTCGTGGCATTAGTTGTCATAAAGCAAGAAACATCAATATGTTTAGGCTTTAGGCAAAATTTTCTTGAATCTATAACCTTCTCATAAAAGGGTATTTTAGTCATCTTTGTTGGTCCCTTGAAAAGGCTTTGGTTAAGTTTAGAGGGGGGGGAGGTGAATAAACTTAACACTTTAAACTTTTGGAGTTAACAAACTCAGCAAGTTCAGTAGCCTACTGATAGCTCAGTAGTCTGCTGACTGTTGATTTTACTGAATTTGTTGCAGCGGAATATATTCAAGTTAAGCCTTATTACTTGTTGTTAAAATATGATACCAAGTATTAGATACTCAGTAGTGTAAGTGTGTGATTCAGTTGCTAGTTTCAGGAGGTTGATGTGCTAAATATACTAAATGCAGAATATAAATGCAGAAAGTAAAAAGGCAATTTTTATAGTGGTTCAAGGTGGTGTAATCCTGTCAGTCCACTCTTCTCCTGTGATGTTGGAGGTAATTCACTAGAGATCTTTGAGGTGGCAGTTACAAAAATCCCTAAGTTGTTGTCCTTCACCAATAACTATGGCTTCACAAACTAAACACTTGGAACCGGTAGGATTGCTGCCCCAAAGTCTTCCACTGGTCCTTGAAGGGTAGGATTGCCTCTTCACCAGCTTCACCACAAACAACAGTTCTTGACACCTAAGTGCTTCTCTGTCTTCAGCAGGTTTCATGTAAAAGAAAGTTTGAATGAAGTAAGTGATTCAGCTTTCAGCAGCTTGATCAGGATGAAATGATCAGCAGCTTGAAGTCTTCAAATGTGTAAACTTGATGTAGCTTGATAACAGATTACACTTGATGAATTTACTAGATCAGTAGCTTTAAGCTCAGTGATATCAGCAGGGTGAATACCGGTTTTTAGGATCAAGCGCTTACCGTTGTACTAAAACCAATTGGTGTTACTAAAGGTGCTACTTTATTTCCATATACCACACCTTCACAGCGCCGTGGGTCGAACGCACACAGGCGGGCAGAGTGCTGTATACCCAACAATCCCCCCAGCACCTACTACCCACTCAACCGTGGTTTAACACAGAATGTTGTTACCGGGATTCGAACCCATGACCTGCTCTGCTACCAGTTTTTAGGATCAAGCGCTTACCGTTGTACTAAAACCAATTGGTGTAAGTAAAGGTGATACTTTATTTCCTTATACCACACCTTCACAACGCCATGGGTAGAACGCACACAGGCGGGCAGAGTGTTGTATACCCAACAATCTTTAAATAAGATATGTATTACCCACATGTTCATAATCACATGGTTCAGACATCATCTGAATGACATTTGATTGTACGTTTCTCGTACAGAGAGTCGACATCTAGAACAAACATAAATATCAAGGATAACATCCATACAATTATTTAGTTGAGATTTCATCACATATATCAACTATATAGTGACTTCAATCTAGTAAGTTAGATTCAGTGACCGTTCAACCTTATCAAAATAATATTTATTCCTTAAAATTGAAGAAGTCTACTAAATCCAAACAACTGAACTCGTGTTCTTCATAGGAACGGGAATAGGATAACATTTATTTAGTTCTTTTATCAGTCTACCAGATTCAGAATACAAAACCGAAAATGTCGCAATGTTTGCACTTTTCGTATCTTGGTGTGTTTCGTATTTCATTCTAATTTAATCATACTCGTAAGATATCATATATATAAGTGTTGACTTGAACTTAGATAGATTTAACTCAACACACTTGCCTAGAATAGAGACTTCGACAAGATCTCTTATTTTGAGCACATGCCCTAACTTTCCTTTTAATCCTTTAAGCACTCGTAAATATTCCTTAATGTTGTCTTCATAAGACTTAAGAAAAATCACAAGAGCTATATCTTCAATTTTCTTTCGTAAAGAATATCTAATGTTTATTATATAGTTTATTTAGCCTTTTGAATCATATTTAAAACATGAACTATTTAATTAACCTTCAAGAAATGATTAAAGAAATAAGTCAATACTTAAATCTTACAATTTTGAAAACAAACTTTCTGAAATTCGACGTGGTCATTCTTACTAATTGTCATCGTATGACAGATTGATCATATTGGATCGTATCCAATATATGATTAATTCGTTGAAACTTATTTCAAGTAATTTAATCATCTCACGAGCTTCCATTTTCATTAATAATTAAAGCCTTGGAGTACTCCATCAAGTATGTAGTCCCCAAGTCTCTATCTACTATAACGGGGTTGCTCGTGTCATTGCTTATTTTAAAAAGATTAAAATTACATAACCATACTTGAGAATGTATCTCAAAAGGTAACGGTCATAATTTGGTTTTACTAATCGAGAATTAAAACATAGAAATAAAAGTTTGCTAAAAACTACAACATAAAAAATAAAGATAAAAAAGTGTTGTAGTTTATACATGCAAAATAAAAATGATCTTTTGGTTTATGATTTTGCTCCCTATGATGGTCAATTTACACCGTTAATTATCTATTTATTACCCCCGATTCTAGCTTAAACGGGCTTTAAGTGGTTAATAATCAGTCGTCTCGTGCATAAATTACATCCGAACCGAGTTTCGACTCGTTATTATGTAATTAGCTATTTTATTATATTATTTGATATTACAAGCCTTGTTTTTTTATCTTATTTATAGTGGGCTTATGCGGAAGTAATTTAGCTGGACTTCGGAGTGGATAAAAGCACCAAGACGGACCAGGAACGGACCAGGCGAAGTAGAAAACGGCCCAGGCAAATCCTCAGGCTCGCTGGCAGCGAGCCCTGCTCTGGCTGCCGCGAGTTGGCTAAATTACCCCTTCTTCTCTAGACGCGTTTTAGGCTCCGTTAGGGTTTAGGAAACATGATTTTGGTCGGCTGACGGCTACTCTAAGTCGGTTTACCGCCTATATAAACTCCCTTTCATTAGTCAGTTTGTACATCGACTCATAACACAAATTATAAGTTTTTGAGAGCTGTTTTAGTACAAATTTCCAGCAACAATAATGTGAGTTATTTGTATTCACTTGCTCTTTCTTGTATGTTGTAATTAATCCCCCCTCAATTATTGTTTATCATTTGAGATTGTTTGTTCTTAGTTAGACGATGTAGATCTAAGATTACGATGTGAGGCAGTGGGGATTCCTCGTCTATAAAGATCACACGCCCCACGCCTATATCATGTGACCTTTATATGACTTTTCTTAGATAGATAATCATGTTTTTAGTAGATCTATGTAATTGGTTTATGGATCGCTTTTTTATCCGTTACGTATATTGAAACGCTAAGATTTAGGTCTTCGCCGCGTCAATCTAGCTATGTCTTTATGGTGTGATTGTCCACCTAGAATTTCTTATCTTAGTAGGTATGGCTACGGCTATGTTGCTTGTCTGTTTTAATTAAAACGTGTAGTTAGGAAATACCAATATAGTATTAGGGAATTGCGTGCACCTGATTATACGTGTAGATTAACATGATACCTACAAAGTTAGTGTTAATGGGACTAAGACTGATGCGATCACTTAGGAAGTACGCCTAACCACAGGAATGTTGCCTAGGTGAGGAATACGGTTAATAGCGGCATCCCTAGTTTTGTAAGCGTGCGAGTTATATGAGATAGAGACCCAAAAGGTGAAGTCACGTAATGTAGCATAGTGGTCTAGTGTCCTACCCGGAACTAAGTCAAGTTTAGGGGATGACTCCCATAGCGAATATAAGGGAAATATGAATCGAGTTAATAGTTGTGAAGTATTGTTTAATTATATAGTTCATTAATTCCAAACGATAACTTAATAATTGGGGAGGTTAATTACTTGAAGGTTTCTATGATGTGTCAAGTCAGTTTTCCTCTTTTCTTGTCATTTGTTGGTCATAGACTGCTTCTGTGTGCTTGGCATGATTAATTAGTTATTTATAGATAAAATGATTCACAAATTGGTTCCCTGTGGGGTCAACCTTGATTCGCTATAGCTATAGTACGATGGACCTAGTCCTATTGCTAGTATTGGTTTATGGTGATCGAGTATTTTATTATCACTTGACTGATCACGTCAATCAAGTTTTTGGCGCCGTTTCCGAGGAGCCAAAAATCAATTTTATGTATAGATAATTTTTTATTCATGTCGAGTTTTCTGTTTTAGGGTATATTTTTTTACGTTTTTAGAGTCCCTCTGGCAATCTGCCTATGTGAAAAATGCAAAAATTGATGAACTGGGATTCGCTCTCAGCGAGCCTCCTGCTCGCTGCCTGCGAGACCTATTCTCAGTTCCTGGGTTTTTCAATTGTGTCGTTTTTACCCCTGTTTGTTAGTCTGTAGGTCTGACAGCAGCATGAGTAATCATGCTGACTGTCAATTTTACTGACATTTGTTTGTTTTTTCTTATGTCTGTAGAGAGCCAGAGCAATATATCATTTCGTCAAATTACTATTTGAGCCAAGCCAAAATGTCAACCAACCAAATTTCTAAGGCTATGAATGAAGAAACAAAAGTCTTGCGCACTAAGACAACACCGTTAGGGCCGGACACACAGAGGCAAAAGAAAGATATGATAAGATGGAGGTAGGAGGGAAAAAGAAAGGTACATTCTTCTCTTTCCCAAGGTACGGGTGCTCGTAATCCTACTATTTTCTCTGATTCTCATTCTAGTTCTATGTCTAAATCTGAATCCGACCCCGAGTACTTACCATCCCTTTCCCTTTCTCCTGAATATCCTAGTTCTGAGTCAGATCTAGATGAGTTGCCCCTCGTCCCTTGTTCTAGAGAGGCAGTAGATATAGAGAACAACGCCCGATTACTGCCCAAGCTAGGAGACCCCGGTGCATTCATTGTAGATGTGACCTTAGAACGCGAACATGCAGGCTTAGCATTGATCGACTCCGGATTGAGCCTGAATATATTTCCTAAGAGTTTGTGTGACAGGATAATGGTTTTTACTCCTATGAATACGTTGATGGCTATTCGATGTGCGGATAGCATACGTGTCTTCAGAACTGGGACGATGCCCAACATGACCATCAGTATTGGAAAGCTCCATTTTTTGATAGATGTAGTCGTGATGGAAATTGATGAGGACCTGAGCTGCCCGATCATATGGGGCAGAGCTTTTATGGCCACCTCTAGAGCCCAGGTTGACATGGACAAGTTCGAGCTCACTCTTTTCGACGCTAAAGGCTCGGAAGTCCATGTGATTGTGAGACCCAATTATCTCCTTCCGCCTAGAGTATCAGTAATCGAAGTCCATAGTGCGGAGGAAGCTACCTTGATTCTAGGCGTAGGCAAAGTTGGTGGTGTTGACACAGTTAAGGATAGCAGTGAGGGAGAATTCCTGTCTATCTTAAGGAGGGAGAGAGACACTCAGTCTCAGAGTACGGTACGAGTATATACCTCTATGCTTCTGGATGATGAGGTAGAGACTCTGTACGGAGGTGGGGCCGCCCCATCAAAAGGAGACGCTGAGACTCGGGAGAGCTTAAGTGCTAAAGACAGATGGAGGCGAGCTAGAAAGTGAACCCGTAGTGTTCAATCTGTTAAAAACTCTCTGGTTTCCGAGACAGTGGCTGAGGTCGGCGCCCGTTTGGATGGTCAAGATGACTGTGTTTTCCTTGGTCTCACGATAAAGGTAAAGGCGCTCAATCTTAGAGAAGGCAAGCAGAACTCGGTGAAGGCTAACCGGGTTCAAATATTGAAGGCGAAGGACGGTAGCTCAATGAAATGAGATTTTTTTGGAAAGTCGAGCTGAGGACTTAAAACTCAGAACTAAAACTATCCCTTAGGTTTTCTGTAGTTTATCTTTTTCCTTTTCTTTGAGTCAAAATAAAAGTACCGTTAAAACATTTGAGGTTTTTTATTCTTGCCATGTTCTGATGACCGTTGGGTTAAGGATGTCAAAAGCTTTTTTACTCAAGTCGTTGAAACTTGAAATAGAGTTCCGTAAGTGTGTCTAGGATAGTATCCTAATTTAGGAATAAAAAGCATACAATAAAACCGAGAAGAAGACGGAAGCAAAGCGTGAGCTTTAAAGTGAAACTGACTGGAGGCAGAATGGATTTAATCGGAGACAGTTTTGTCAGACTGCCCCGGTAAAATGTTGTTTCGGCCATGCGAAACTACCCTTTCACTAGGCAGTATCCGGATTATTTTTAGAGCAATATTTTTGGTAAAGTGTGAAAGTTAAATAAAAATTTGGTTTACCCTTTTATTTTTAAATTCAAATTTTTGAGGGTCAAAAAGTAAAAAGTGGTCAGCACTTCTTCTACATATACCAATCTTCCACCTTTACCTTTGTCACTTTCCACCTCATCAATCCTCTCCTTTCTAAACCCACCAATCACCATCTCTCTCATTTTCACTCCCCTCTCTATTTAAACCCTCCTTTTATCCATATTTTTCTCACACCCCCTCCACTCTTCTCATTCTTTCTCTATCATTTTTCTAAACCCATCACATTCTAAACCTCCATTTTTTTCCCCAAACACCCAATTTATGTAGAAAAATTGTTGTGGTGCTATCTTTGGCAATCTATACCAATTTTTACCCAAATTTAATCACTTTCTACCTATTTCAAAATTTTATAAATTGCAATGAGGTCATTTCTCATTCAATTTGGCTCTTAAATTTCTGGAAAACACACATTTCAAATCGATCAAGGTGACGGTTAGCAAAGCGAGCCGAGCCGAGCAAGACTCGGTAACTCGCCCCCAGCGAGACCCTAGCTCGCCCTCAACGAGTCCATTTTTAAGGCAGAAGCTGAGTTGGGGTGCTGTTCTAGCGTAGCAGGATGAATCGGAACAATCAGAGTAGAAGGAATCAACCACAGATTCATCGGGCTGGAGCGTAATTTGTTCTCGATGGTGACGCTATACCGGTAATTGACGGGGTGCCACAATTTGTTAGCCCCGTGGTCTACGAGGCATACCGTACCCATTGGAGCAATGCGATGGTGTATCGAGGAAGGGCCATAGATCTTGACGATTGCTGGGAGCTCATTATAGATCTTATCGTTTATCATAATTGGGAGTACGTGGTCGAACCGCCTACTCGTTGTAACGGATCCCTGGTAAGAGAGTTTTATGCCTATTTATCGGAGCATCCCCATTCCCACACTACCACACTTAGAGGCCGCACGTTTGCTATATCGCCCACCACTATCAATGATTATTTCAATTTGGGCAGTTTAGTGGATCACCCTGAGGAGTTTGCTAATGTGTATGACCATTCTGACGCACTGTTAGCAGAAATCGGTAATCACTTTGATATCGAGTGGTATATTGGTCGATATGCTCGAAATTTTCAAGAGGCCGCATTATCCACTTGGGAAGACAAGTTTTTGCATCGGTTTATTTGTTCCGATTTACTTCCATACGGCCATACATCCACAGTTTATGACTTTCATGCTGCCTTGATGTATTGGTAATGGTTAGAGCGGCCGGTAGACTTGGCACACTTATACGGGGAAACATGACCGATGTAGCCAGGAAGAAAAGGACCGTTCTACCCTACGGTTCTATGATTTCAAATCTTGCAATAGCGGCTGGCTGCGCAGAGTTAGGGGCCGATATCTATGTTGACCCGGAGACCCCTCTGTTAAGAACATCCGTTCCGGCCCTCACCAATGCCAACCCACATCAAAGACCACCGCCTCGACCCCGAGAAGCGAGGAATAGCGGTGAAGGTAATGCCACAGGACGAGGGCATGACTTGGAGCAACTTTTTGCTCGTATCAATGGAATGGATCGGACGGTGGCTGAGACGCATCACATGGTCGGGAGGATTGGGAGAAATATGGATGGAGAAGAAATTCCTCGGTTTTGATGTGAACGTCGGCCTACACCACCACCTGGTTTTGAGGGATTTGAGCCTTCTACTTCTCGTTATCCTCCGGGTTTTGGAAGATCTTTTGATGGAGGAGATTGACTATATCTTTGTATTTCGGAATTAGTATGTTTTCCTTGGTCTTGAGTCTCAGTTAGTATTGAGTCAAGTTTGTATAGAGTCCGTTTCCTAAATAATATTGAGGTGCTAAATCATGTCTGGTTAGTAGTTTTAATTTTTCCATGTAATCGTTTTAAGGACTTAAAAATGATTAAGGTTTATTTTGTTCCTTTTATGGTCCTTTTTTTCGGTTATTACCTTTTTCTGGGCTAACGCTATAATGAGTTTCGAGCTTTGTTGAAGATTTGTTTTGCAGCGATATTGTAATTCTTGTTAGGTCCATGGTTTGTGGAGTGACCCGAAGTTCACCGATTTGTTCCACTACTGCACTTGACCGAAGCTAAGTCCATATCTTTATTTTATTTTATACATTGAGGGAAATGCATCGTTAAAGTGCGGGGTACGAGTCACTTAGCTTCCGTATGTCAAATAATTAATAAATGAATAAATTAAAAAAAATTCAGCTTGAATCACATTTATCTTTTGTGAAAACCGAGCATGTATAGATAATGAAAGAAGCTCTTAAGAATAGTTATAACTTATTTTTGCCATGCTAACTTCGGAATTGCTTAGTACATATTGTATCACGCAGTGTGCATAGTTTTGTATTAAACATATCTTTTGTCGTTGAATCAGTCTTTTTAAGCACGTAAAACTTAAATGCTGAGTCTGAAAGGTTAGATAAGAAATTATTTTTTCCGGAAGGTTGAAACATGAACTACTTGACTTTGTGATTACTTCTTCTTGTCATACTTCCAATAAGGCTAATATCAATGATAGTGAAGCAAAACCGGGCAAGAAAAAAAATAGGATTTGGTTTATGAAAACAACAGAAAAAGACAAAAAAAAAGAGAAATTATGAGCATTTAGGTTAGAGACTGCTAAACCGATGGAGCATAAGATGCACTGTTGTAAAACAAGGCAGTAGGGTAGCAAGTTCGTGGAGATTTGAAGGTAGTTGCTTGCTAGGCACCAACCATTGCAAGTTACTGTCCCTAGAATCTACGCGGCCCTGGCAAAGAAACAAACGTGAAATGAGAAAATTTTCTTGGTTTCCAAATCCTCCGCGCTTCACTAGAATCTGGTATTACACCTGTATTATTTGTTAACGATAAGGAGGCGTCACAAAGTTTTGAGTGGTGAAATTTTCATCTAGAGGACATTATAATTCGAATCTCTCTGTTTCAACTACTCTGAATGACAGTTATATCACACACACGTTGATTCAAAGATGAAATTGTGGTTAATGCCTAACTGACAAACGTGTTTGCTATTGAATCTACTTTGGAATTTTGAATGAGCCTTCTATCAATTAGTAAATTATGTTTCGGTGGTTCTTTCACCTTCTGTGTTTGCTCGGGACGATCAAAGGCTATGTGGGGGGTAGTTGTTGATGGTCAATTTAAACCATTAATTATCTATTTATTACCCCCGATTCAAGCTTAAATGGGCTTTAAGTGGTTAATAATCAGTCGTCTCGTGCATAAATTACATCCGAACCGAGTTACGACTCGTTATTATGCAATTAGCCATTTTATTATATAATTTGATATTACAAGCCTTGTTTTATGTCTTATTTATAGTGGGCTGATGTGGAAGCAATTTAGCTGGACTTCGGAGTGGATAAAAGCACCAAGACGGACCAGGAACGGACCAGGCGAAGTAGAAAATGGCCCAGGCGAATCCTCAGGTTCGCTCGCAGCAAGCCCTGCTATGGCTGCTAGCAAGTTGGCTAAATTACCCCTGCTTCTCCAGAAGCATTTTAGGCTCCGTTAGGGTTTAGGAAACGTGATTTAGGTCGGTTTACGGCTACTCTAAGTCGGTTTACAGCCTATATAAACTCCCTTTCATTAGTCAGTGTGTACATCGACTCATAACACAAATTATAAGTTTTTCAGAGCAGTTTCAGTACAAATTTCCAGCAGCAATAATGTGAGTTATTTGTATTCACTTGTTCCTTCTTCTATGTTGTATTTAATCCCCCCCAATTATTGTTTATCGTTTGAGATTGTTGGTTCTTAATTAGACGATGTAGATTTAAGATTATGACATGAGGCAGTGGGGATTCCTTGTCTATAAGGATCACATGCCCCATGCCTATATCATGTGACCTATATATGACTTTGCTTAGATAGATAATCGTGTTTTTAGTAGATCTATATAATTGCTTTATGAATCGCTATTTTATCCGTTACGTATATTGAAACGCTAAGATTTAGGTCTTCGCCGCGTCAATCTAGCCACGTCTTTATGGTGTGATTGTCCACATAGAATTTCTTATCTTAGTATGTATGGTTACGGCTATGTTGCTTGTCTGTTTTAATTAAAATGTGTAGTTAGGAAATACCAATATAGTACTCCTAGGTCGGCTCATGAATTGATCTTCCGGGACTTTCAGTGAGATCTAGATTTGTTCTATATTAGGGAATTGCGCGCACCTAATTATACGTAAATCGTAGATTAACATGATACCTACAACGTTAGTGTTAATGGGACGGAGACTGATGCGATCACTTAGGAAGTACACCTAACCACAAGAATGTTGCCTAGGTGAGGAATACGGTTAATATTGGCATCCCTAGTTTTGTAAGCGTGCGAGTTATGTGAGATGGAGACCCAAAAGGTGAAGTCACGTAATGTAGCATAGTGATCTAGTGTCCTACCCGGAACTAAGTCAAGTTTAGGGGATGACTCCCGTAGCCAGTATAAGGGAAATACGAATCGGGTTAATAGTTGTGAAGTATTGTTTAATTATATAGTTCATTAATTCCAAACGATAACTTAATAATTGGGGAGGTTAATTACTTGTATATTTCTGTGTTGTGTCGAGTCAGTTTTCCAATTTCTTGTCATTTGTTGGTCATAGACCGCTTCTGTGTGCTTGGCATGATTAATTAGTTATTTATAGATAAAATGATTCACAAATTGGTTCCATGTGGGATCGACCTTGATTCGCTATAGCTATACTACGATGGACCTAGTCCTCTTGCTAGTATTGGTTTATGGTGATCGAGTATTTTATTATCACTTGACTGATCACGTCAATCAGCTCCCACTAGTCAACTTCTCCAAATTGACTTTCAATAATTTTTCCAAAGTTCTTTATTGGCTGAGATCCAATCTAGTTACCTCGATTTCCGGCGGTGGTCGATCAATCAAGATAATTTCAAAAGGTTGGTAACACTTTACCAATCACATCTCTATTTGATTCTCAGTGCTTGACTAGTCAACTCTTTGACAATTCACATCATTATGTGTTAGTCAACCCCTTGTCTCTAAAGTCTGAAAGCCCTCACGGTGACCAATCACTGACAGAATTTTGTCAAGTCATAACCCAATATTCACGAGATCTCATACGATCATGCCTCAATAATGACGATATACTTGAGGTAGGTCAACTCCCGGCGGTGGCCGATGAGTTAGATCCGAACAAGGGCTCTTCACCGTCGTTATAATATTGTTAGACAAAATTCCGACTTAATTTTTGTTGTCGGAGTATTTTACAAATTAATTTACTTAATTAATTTTAATTCAGTCTTGGCTAATATATCTATCTCTATAGACATACATCCTACACATTCATCTAGATCGTGCCTAGTTATGTATCTATCGTATCATATAAAATAAATACAAGCACAAACTAAATATATCCGTAACGTAAGCGGTATGGTCATGGACTTTTCCTAGGTGCGGTTTCGAATACATACTGACGAAACCGCGGGTCACAATCTAAAGGTAGCTACAACCGCCAATAGGATCTTTAATTCTTCATTCTCCTACGGGATCTTTATTTTCGTCTTTTATTGGTCTACATCTTCCGCTCTATTCTTGTTACATAAATTTTATCTAATAAAATAAATACACAAGCCGCACACGGGGGGAGCTAACGGGAATGGGATAATGATGAAAATAAATTAGGTCACGTTCTTCATAACGGTCTATGACAATTTTTTAACCAACAAAAAATAAATCATTCACATCTACCGATTGGTCTAGTCCATTATCAATCAGGGTGCATATAATCATATTATATCTACTATCTAATTCATACAAGCAATATCTTATGAAAAAGTTAAAATTTAAATTTTAACTACATGCATCTTATTTTATCACGTCATATAATCAATTAACTTTTAATTAATTAATTGACTTTAATCGAAAATAAAGTCTTATTTTAACATTTAACTTTAAAACGATTCTAATTTCAATTTTAGTAATTTGGAAATATTCAAAATTAAAATCAAAATTAAAAGGTCTCTTTTGTTTCATTTCCCTTTGTTTCTTAACCAAAAGGGATGCATTTAGTTTCCTAAATGAAAGGCATCTTTCTATAAGAGATTTGGTTGACCGCATAGCCCTTTTCCAAAATCAAAATTTTGAAAGTGGCCTAGGCCTATTCCAAAAAAAGTTTGGAAATGTCAATATGATTTTAATGTCATGTGGCATCCCAATGGTCAAACTATTTGAACCATTAGTTAGCTACATGACACAACTAAACAAAGGAGATATCAATGCACATTAAAATATCACATAAAGAAAAATGAAATCGGGATCCATCATCAAGTAACCAACCAACGGCAGCACCCTAGGGCGCCGCCGCCGCCGGCCACCGCACGGTGGGGAGCCGCCGCAGATCGGCCGAGCTCCCTAACCGATATTAATATTTTTTTTTGTTTTCCGTATTCGTGAATCTAGATGTTGCATCTATCGATTAATTACTACGCAAATTAACATGTTTATTGCTTAATATTGAAGCTCTCTCTGATACCACTGTTAGGAAATCTACGCGATAACGCAGCGGAATTTAAAATTTATTTCCTTTTTTAACTAGGATGGACTTCGTTTAAGCAATAAACAAATAAGTAGTTGACGGTGATTACCTTGCTTGATCTAAAAGTTATATGCTTAGACCGTCAAAGGAGAGTAGTGGTGCACGGAGCTGCCCAAGCGTTCGGTCTCTACCGCTAGTCCACACGAAGAACGTCACAATTAGCCCTTTTAGGCTTACTTGGGCCTTAAAACTTACCCAAGTTACCGTGTAACTAATGGGCCTTCGTATCTACAACGGACTTTGTCTTCTACTCAACTTCTCCGACTTGCGGGGTCGAGACGAGACACATGTCTCGCTGCTGGCTGATGTCGAGGATGGAACAAAGATCTCAGACCTCGACCTAAAGAGATTTGTACTGGTTTTCCTTTGTGCAGACCAACTGTATGGTGACACGTGAAGGAGTAAAATCCGGTATCGTCATAAGCTCCCCAGATTTAAGAGAGGCGAGTTCCTTATTCCGAGGTTAAATCTCTCATTTGAACGGTCATCAAAATAGGGTTCTGCTCTTTAAGGGGAAACATCTGTGTCTGATTGTTTATCGGTACGCCTTTATGTTTTCCAATTGTACTTTGCCTGTCATGCGGATCTCGTCTGTCTGAATTACAGACTTGAACTTTTGCATTAGCAGATTTTTGTAGCTTCCCTTGAGTTCGACTTGCGATACTCGGATGTCTGGCTTACAGACTTGATTTTTGCCTTAGCAATTTTGTCGCTGGCCTCGAGTCTTCCCTGAGGTATCTCGGATGTCTGACTTACATACTTGATTTTTGCCTTAGCAATTTTGTCGCTTGCCTCGGGTCCTCCCTGAGGTATCTCGGATGTCTGGCTAACAAACTTGATTTTTCCCTTAGCAATTTTGTCGCTTGCCTCGAGTCCTCCCTGAGGTATCTCGGATGTCTGACTTACCGACTTGATTTTTGCCGGACATCACTGGACTTGGGGCGAGGTGATATAGTAGCGCTCGAATGACCCTTTGCCTGTCAATTCAGGTCTTTTTGGCCGGACATCACCGGACATAGGGCGAGACGAGATAGTAGCGCTCGAATGACCATTTGCCTGTTTATTCAGGGCTTTTTGGCCGGATATCACCGGACTTAGGGCAAGACGAGATAGTAGCACTCGAATGACCCTTTGCCTGTCTATTCAGGTCTTTTTGGCCGGACATCACCGGACTTAGGGCGAGACGAGATAGTAGTGCTCCAATGACCCTTTGCCTGTCTATTCAGGTCTTTTTGGCTTGACATCACCGGACTTAGGGCGAGATGAGATAGTAGCGCTCGTATGACCCTTTGCCTGTCTATTCAGGTCTTTTTGGCCGGACATCACCGGACTTAGGGCGAGGCGAGATAGTAGCGCTCGAATGACCCTTTGCATGTCTATTCAGGTCTTTTTGGCCGGACATCACCGGACTTAGGGCGAGATGAGATAGTAGCGCTCCCTTTGCCTGTCTATTCAGGTCTTTTACTTGATTTTTGCCTTCGCAGTTTTTCATAATATTTCTCGAGTCCGACCTGGGATGCTTGGACATCTATCCTGCTTAAGTCTCAAAAAATATTTAGTCGTTATATACGGATAGCAAAGAAAACATTTCATAATAATAAGAAATTCATCGGACAAGTGGACCTATGGTGTCTCGCAATTAAAAAGAACAAAAGGGACACGTTGAAAACTAAAATAGGGTAAGGGGACCTGCCTCTTGCTCCTGGGATCCGATTCCTGAGGACAATACTTTTTAATTAATGGTGCGGTTGGGCTTGTTCTCCTCATAACGTCATGATCCGGGGAGCGATCACGTCGCCTCTGTGACTATCTTCCTCCATCTCGATCCGAACCGCGACATTTCAGCTCTCTCCGCCCCTTGGGCTCTGGATTCGGAGATCGATCGACGACTTCGGGTAGCTTTCCCTCCTGTACAACCGATATCTCTCTTTAAATCACGACAGTCATCCGTAACATGACCTTTGTCATCATGACAGGCGCAATACTTGCTATTATTGCGGCTTTCTGTTGGTCCTCTCATCTGGGGTGGTGACTTCGCAATTCCTTTTCTGAGTATGATGGAGAGTATTTTACCTCTGGATCTATTTATTGGCGTGAAGCCTCTATCCTGCAGAGTACCTTGCTCCCCCGACGATCCTAGACCGGTGCTTTATTCTCTGTGGGTCGACCTTTCTCTTGATTTTTCTGAGATCCTCTGGTGTCTTTCCCGATTCGACCCAATCGGATTACTCGTGCCGTCGGATAGCCTCTTCTCCTAGGCAAAACCCGTGGACCACATTCACACATTCGTCCATCGTCTTCGGGACGTCTCTGCTCAATTTCGAGTATAATTTTTTATTCCGAAGCCCGCCACTTTGTATTCCCAATCAGATTCAGAAAAGCTTCCTAGTATATTGGGAAGAAAGAAAATATTTTCCTAATAAAATAAGAAAAATACATTTGTTTGATTTATCTCAATTAATTTAATATCGTATATTAAATATTTCCAAGATATTGTCAATATCTAATATTGACTATCTTTATCTTATTACCAAAGATCTATTTTTCACAAATCAATTAATATCCAATATTAATATATGGTAATCTCATTAATTAAATTTCAAAGTCCAAGTGTATCTTGTACACTAATATTGGCGCCACCTTTAGCCATAAATTGGCATCCGGAATATTCTTTAATTAATATAATGTTATGATTAATTAATTTGTAAAATCCATGTGTATCAATATACACATACAAATTTTGACTTACACATACAGTATATGTATATTTAATTAATCAACACAATTAATATCTTATATTATATTTATTCATAATAAATAAATACCACCATATTAATTTACCACTATTACACTTTATTGTCGAGATAAACTTTCCTTATTGGTTATCGTTATAACCGCATTTTAACCCGGCTAGATGTTCTTATATGTGTGACCCGATAGGCTTCTGAATATGTTGGCCGTAGGCACAAAGTGCAAATTACAAAAATGCCCTTTATACCTAATGATCACGGAATAACGTCTAGCAACACACCGTGACCCCCAATCATCGAAAGAGTCAAATGCAATGACTACCACCTTTCATGTGAAACAGTTAGTGTGTAAATAGAATCCTATCGCTGTAATAATAGCCATACGGTCGTACGTCACGTGTCAAACCTCAATGACCGTATCTTATAATCTGGATATCCAATTCTCTCGAAGTAACGCATTTACTTCCACTTTGCAAAGATTCACGAGAGTATGACATTCCTTATAAGAAGGCTCTTTCGGATATTCACTCCTACTGATAGGGTACGCGATTCCTGGACGACCAAACATGTATACTCCGCATGCTTCAGTATCACACCCAATCACTACCGCATGATCGCCCCATGGCTCAATGAAACCTCAATAGTGTCAAAGCATGACAATCCACACCATGATGCCATGTAGACTCCGGTCCTAAGGATAATTACACAACCGTCACATAGTGTGACACTTAACAGTGTAAGTGGGTCAGTCTAATGTACGCATTCTCTAATACACGTCCACATACAGTCCAAGTGTCTCTACACTTCGATAGATGAGATCTATCCCTGCCCTTAAAGATAGAGGATATCCAATACGTGCTATCCTGTTTGTACTATCAAATCCCAGTTTAATAGTACGTAAGCCTAGAGAGATTTAAATATCAAACTTATTAAAGTGATTAGAGATCTCATCAACCATAATCGTCTATCATGGTTTCTCTATCACAGTTTAATACTAAGGACGTTATCATATAACAATTCATAATTGGTTCTTTAAAAGAACAAATATATGTCAACAGAAAAGTCATTTATTATAAATGTATAATCATAAAGAAATAGTAGAAATGATCCGACCCGGTCGGATCCAGTCCAACCCGATTGGGTTTAGGACACTATTTCAACACTAAGTCGGTTTATTCGGCTAGAAATAAGTGGCATCAGACCTCATTTTACATGTACAATTTTCTCAAGCCAAATATACAATGCAATAAAAGTTCCTTTGTTCTTTTCTTTTAGTCATTTAATTTCTATGAGTTCTAATCACGGATCCAACGGATTCACCTTCTAGGTAAAGATTTGCACAGATCTACGCTAGACATCGAGGGTATAATTATCTAGCTTTCTAGATGTATACCTGTCGTTTTTCCTTTGTGAGTAGTATGATTTGATTGTTTAATTTAGTTATGCTATGTAGTAGTTAGTTTATTTACCCCATATGTGTATAGATCTAAATAGTTGGTGAAAATATCATCAAATAGAGGTTCCGCTCTCCCACAACAGCGACGTTTTGTATCCCAATCGCAAAATACATAGTAAACCCTAATTCATGATAATCGGCGCTAGCTACATCTGCTCGACAGATTTAATTTACATGTTTTTAGCCTGGTAACTATTAGCATGTTATCATAAATTAGCATGAAGGACTTGCAAGGTGAAGTGTTAATTAGGTCATGATCTTGATCGATCCTTAGGATCGTGCCAGTCAATCCATGATGGCTACTTAGGGAGGTCCTCGGTCTTGAGCTGGCTAGCCCTATATCTTATTGGTGTATGAATTAATACAACCAAGCAAGGAGGTTAGTTGCATATAGGCACCTACTGTCCGTCACATGGAAAGAGCATAATATTAGAGGATAGCACTCGTAGCTGTTAAAGATCTAAAATTCACCATGGGGTAGATCAATTCATAGATTGGGGGAAATAACTAATAACACATAGTTAGAACTAATACATTTGAAACTCATAGTACAGTGTTTTCATAATTTCTCTTATGATTGATTTGCCACCATTGTTTACCTTTTTGCACCTTTGTTGGTCGTGGACCGTATTTGTTGTCCCAATCATAGTTAATTGGTATCTTACGATGTCTCTGTGGATTCGACATTGACTCTCATTTGCTATACTGTGATGCACATAGTCCTATTGCTAGTAATTTGTGAGTTGCACGCGATCTCAACCATGCTTGATTTTCTTAAATTGAGATCTTCATTCTTCAATATGGACTGACTAATGACCTTTTGAGGCTTTTGCCGATCTCTAGACTCATAAAACACATGTGTACACAGAGCAGTGTCTTACTCTTAATTGTCATGTGGTCTGCTTGAATGTCCTTGTGGCACTCAAACTCTTTTGAGACCATATTTTAGGCCCATTGTTTCTTTTGGGAGAAACGGTTCATCTAGAAGATTGTATTTGGAGACAAACAATTTCCTCGACGGATCCGTATACAATATCTTGCATACTTGCTAAAATGCTCCCCAAAAATGCATATCTCAAACTAGGCTCCAAGCTTCTTTGGTATTGCTTGCTTCCAAGAAGAACAAAAACTATAAAGCATCGGTTAAGATAGAATGATGTTATCTCCTTTCCATAGCTGATATGGAATTTATTCAACCTAATTCCTTGGAACTTGGTGAAGTATATGTAATGAATGAGGGAACTTTCCTAAAACATGTAAGGGATACTTGCATGGATTACAATACATACTTATCATATAATGCAATTTCTATTTCGGGAATACAATCTGATTGCGTATCCAAAATTAATATCCTTTAAGGGATAATATTAATCATATTCATGTAACTCTGTAACATCCTTTAGGAATTAATTACTTCAATCCAATTGAAAATTAATTCCTAAGTCGTTCATCAATCTTATATTCGCACTTGTGTTGATATTTTTAAATTTTCTAAATTTTGCACTTCACCAAGTACGCATGAGTACTTTTAAAAATAGTCAAAAAGAGTAATAAACATTAATTTCTATCTATGGTATTTCATTGTAATAAGTCGACAATCATCAATATGTTACGGTTCCATACAATTTCTAGGACCTCATAACCATGTCATAAAAGGGTATTTTATTCATCACAGATGAGGTTCACATTAACCACATGATTCAGAATCCAATGGTTCAGACGTCATTAAAATGACATTTGCTTATATGTTTCTCTTCTATAGACTATATCCAAAACATCCATGGATAAAAACGTTAAGGATAACAATTATACACCTACCTACATTGACATTTTGATTACCTAAATCGTCCATATAGTGATATCAATCTAGAATGTTATATTTAAGGACTATTTAATAATAGTGTAATAGTGGAATTACATTTAATCCTTACAATTGAATTATATATTAAATCCTAACGGATAACTGAGAAGATTTTCTTCATACGAGCGGGAACATAATAACATTAATTTAGTTCTATCATCAGTTCACTAGACATAGAATAACATTAATTTAGTTCTTCATTTTCCATGTGTAAGAATATTTTATATTTAATAATTCTGATATAATCATACTCATTATGTAAGATATCATCTATCATACATGATATCACATATTACGCAAGGTATCATCTATCATGCAGGATGTAAGATATCATAAATCTTAAGAGTTGATTCAGACAAATCAATCTGAAACAACTTGCTTGAAATAAAGACTTGGGTAAGTTCTCCTCTTTTAAGCATATGCCCTATTCTCCCTTTTAATCTCTTAAACTCTCGTAGATATTTCTTAGTTCGGTCTTCATAAGACCTATTAGGAAAATCACAAGACCTTTTATTATTTATCTTTCTTAAAGAAAATATAAGGTTTATTCAATAGTGAATAATTGTTTTGAATCATATTTAAAACAAAACAACTAATCAACCTTAAAAAATTGATTAAAGTATTAAGTCGATACTTAAATTTCCTAACTTGGAAACAAACTTTTCAAAACTCATTGTGGTCATTGGATATGATTGTATCGAATACATGATAAATTAAATGAATCATATCATGAGAATCATTTTTACAGTGCCGGCCCTAGCATATTTTGGGCTTAAGGACAAGTCCTCGAATTGGGCATTTTATTTGAAATTGTTTTTTTTTTAAACATACTTACCGCGTTTTTAATCCGGAAATACAAAATTCAATTTATTGATAGTCTCAAAACATACCTACAAAGTAGTCTTTTGGGCCAAGTAATTTTTTTTTATTGGGACCTTTTGTTAGATATTTTTTCCATAAATATTTTTTGTAATCTTTGCCAAACGAAATAATGTTATCGCAACGAAACGGGGTTCGTAGGCAATGACCCCGAAACCTAAACCAATACATGCATCAGTTCATGAAGGGAGTAAAAAAAATTGGTCCTTTATCAAAACAAAAAAACATATTATATTAGGTTGGATTGCATTGAATCTACATGAATTTTTTTTTCTTTTAGCGATACATGTACCGTTGTGCCCTTCCGACACCGTTGGGCTTAAGACCGCTGTCTCTCTGACCTCACTATAGGGCCAGCCCTGCATTTTTATATTTAATGTTTTAGAGAGCAACATCAACTATATGGTCTCGTTATAGAACTTAAATTATTGAAATGTGAATACACAAGTTAATTTTTATTTTAAAGTGATTTAAAGTACATAACGATATTTGAGAATATTTTTCAATAAGAAATAAAACAATTAATTTAAGTTTGGGTTTATTTAACAATCGAAAATTAAAATGAGGTAGAAAATAGTTTTCTAAGAGCTACAACATACAAATAAAGTTAAAAGAGTGTTTTTGGTTATAAATGAAAAAATAAAAAATGGACTTGCAGTTATTGATTTTGCTTCCGGTAGTAAACTAATCTCAGTAGAATTTCAAGATTTTTTTCCAAAATTATTTAGTGGATGAGATCCAATCTAGTCACCTCGATTTCCACAGTGGCCGATCAATCAAGATAGTTTCGAAAAAGTTAGGTAAATCTTTACATATCACATCACTTTGTGATTCCGATTGGTTGACCAGTCAACATTCTTACAGTACACATCACTATGTGTTAGTCAACCATTGCGTCTAAAATTAAACGGTCATGTCGGTGGTCAATCACCGCAATATCTTTGTTTTATCGTAACCCAATAATCATGAGATCTCAGACGATCATATTTCAACAACAACGATATATCCGAGATAGGTCAACTTCCAAAGGTGGTCGATCAATTTGATCCGAACAAGAGCTCTTCACCGTGGTCATAATATTGAGAGAAAATTCGCTGACTTAATTTTTGATGTGAGAGTATTTAATTAATTACTTAAGTTGGTCAATTTTAGACATAATATAGATGTGAGAGTATTTAATTAATTACTTAAGTTGGTCTCATAATATAGTGTGTATGTTTCTACGTTATAAACATAAATTAAAACATACTCCTCACGCATTCACCTATTTAGTTAGATTGTGTCTAGTCATGCATCTATCTTATCATATAATGTATACACCCACACACAAAAATAAACAAATGCGTAAATAAACGTTATGATCATGAACTTTTCCCATAAGCGATTTCGAATACAAATTGACGATACCGTGGGGTCACAAACTAAGGGTAGCAACAACCTTCATTGGATCTGTATGTCGTGTTCTCTTGGCCTCCGTCTTACGCTTCATCTTGTTACATAATTTTTATCTAATAAAAATATACAACCGCCACACACGGGGGAAGCTAACTGGATTTGAAAAATACAAAGAAATAAAATAGAGTCGTTGATGTGATCTGTCACCGAATCAGATCCGAATTTGCCAAAGGACCGATTAAAAGTATGAATAAGAAAGAGCACCGTGACCCTTAGCTAACCCGTAACTAAAAACTTGCTATAACCTAAAGCCTTAGATAACATGTATCTAAGAACCTTGGTATACGACGCCACAAGGTATTCCCTGAACCTTATAAGTTCATGTTTCGAATATTCTACACAACGTTACTCACAGAATGCTAAAAAACTTAACATAAATTTCACTCAATATTTTTCAAATTAATTGTTACAATGTCTCTATTTGCTTTTATATAGGCTACAAACCCCATGACTAATTGCTAATTTAGCAATGTGGGAGAAAATAGCAATAAATATTAATAATAAAAAAATAAAAGATTATCTAACCAATTTCAGATAAAAATAAATAAAACATAAGAAACAATAACTAAAAATGAAAAAAAAAACTCCCAATAAATTTAATAAGTTTCTTTTCAACGCGAATCACATCACTCGTTCTTTATAACTGCCTTGTACATCAAAAACCAACAGTAATAAAATACTACAATATCTATCATATAGGTCGAGTTCATGACCAACCGGGGGTCCATTCACATAATCAAATTATACAAAAATAAAAGCATTTATCTATACAATCATATTATATGAAATAAAACATCAATTCACATAATCATATTATGTGAAAAGAATGGAAGAATAAAATTACTATACAATCGCGTCATTTTTATCCTATTATTTAATTAACGATTCATAAATAAATAATAAAATTAAAATCAAATTTAGCTATTGATTTCAAAATTTATTTTGAAACTGATAAAATGTATTTCATTTAAAAATGGGAACTGTTCGAAGTTCAAAATCCAAATCTATTGCCTTATGTTTTTCTTTTGATTCTCAAATCAAAAGACAAGGACGAAGCTATGTGCTAGGCTTAGGGTGGCTAAGTTCACCCAGTTGTTATTATGATACACCAAAAACTCTATACAATTCACTCCAACTTAGTCAGTTATCTTAATAAAGTTCACCCGACCATACATAGATAGTCCAATAGCCTACCCAAAGATAAATTTCTAACAATAAGACCCATCCAACCATACGTAGATAATCCACTAGTCCACCAAAAGATAAAAATATAGATCTGTCATTTTCAAAGTTTGATGCCTTACGATTAAAATATTTGAGCATAACACATGGCCCACGTGGCTAAAAACTTTCAGCCATTACGGCCCATGGCTCAAACATTTTGAGCACTATAGTTGACCATTTGGCTCAAATTCTTGAGCCCAGGAGTAACCAAATAGTTCAAAATTTTGAACCATATATAGGTCATATGGTTCCAATACTTGAACCACACGGCTTGTCTTTTAGTTTAAGGCCTAAGAAATATCAACAATTCCAAAACATCATATGAATTAACATTGATTCGCATAGAACAAACAAAAGAGGACCACCACCTAAGCAACCCGATGGCCAATGCCGCGGACACTCTGTAATATTTCGATGTTTTGGAAATGACAGACGTGTCATTTTGCACAAAATCGTAATACTATGTCTATTAATTTTATGGATTAAAGTTAAAAAAAAGGAAATAGGAATTTATGAGGGAAGTTAATTATGGGAGATAAAACTCCACATTAACTTTGGGAGTTGTCAGAAAATCAAAAGGCGGGAATAAAAGCTCGAACTTGAACTCTGAGAAATGAAAAAATAAACAGAAAAACAAAACACAAAAGGGAATCTCCTTAATAAGTAAAACACAAAAGGGAATCTCCTTAATAAGTTTTGATCCGGGAAAGGGGCATTACAGTTGGTAACTGAGCGAAGCTTCGTGCTCGTCTTAGGCTTCTTTTCCTTTAAGATAAGATTTCTTTAGACCACATAGAACCGTTCTGATCTTCCTTGACCTTTAAGAATGCCAGGAAACATTAGAGGTTCACGTGGTGTTGACGGAGTAGAAAGTTCTAGGGTTCATCAAGAAGAGAATGGTACGTAACAGAATGATGATCAAGCCGCAGTTGTGGGTTATTCTTAAAGGTTTGAACATCAGGGAATGTATCAGAATCAGGAACCTCTTCAGCAACAACCTCCACACACCATGTACTACCCCATTATCATGGTCCTCATGAGCCTGTTGATGGAGCCATCCCGGTTACCATCATATGAGATATACCTCCGACGTATCATCCTCCTATGACCGAGGTGTATCCACCGCAAGTAAGTGTATCATATCCACCTCCTCTAGTGAGCTACCCACTTCAACAAACCTTTTATCCACCATTTACAAGCTATCCCCTCAACCTACAATCTATCCTCCACCGCCCCCAAGAGTTTAACGACAGTAAACTATTGTTATCCACCCTATGGATCTCACTTTCCCTACCATACCCAACCTCACCATCAACGATACTATACATATCACCAAGAGATACCAGTGGCACCTACACATCAGCCTTACCCATCTGAAGTACCCACAGGAACCCACCGGTTAACCTTCCGGTTAGGTTGAGCGAAATCCGTAAACCAACCCGAACCAATCCAAAATTAACCAAACCAATAAAAAACCAAATGAATTGGTTTGGTTAAAAACCAAACCGAATTGCATCGGGTTGGTTTCGGATATTTTTGCACACACACACAGTTAAACTTCGATAAATGAATACCCTCAGGACTAGAAATATATTCGTTTAGCGAGGTAATTCATTTATTGAACATTGTTTTAAGCTCTTTTGCCCAAGTCGGGACCAGAAAAAATTATTCATTTGTCAAGGTTATTCATTTATCGAGGTTTAACTGTATTTGTAATCTTCCTTAAAAAAAATAAGAAAGCCTGAGTCCACTTCCTAATTCCTATTTTGGTTTAGCCCATTACTAGAAGCTCTCTTAAATGGAAAAAAAAATTCTCAACTAAAAGCGTATGCCCTATTAGCCGACCTCAACATTTCATTCACCCAAACAAATTGTCTTCCTACCTCATCTAGAAGTCTTTATACTCCTCCCCTCATCTGACAGTCGAGTGGCCGGCGTTGATCTTTTAATACCTCCATCATTTTCAACTCAAACTGAATACAAGGCAAAATGTATAATTCAATAGCCTTTATCCATGTATGTAAAATATGTGATCCAAAGCTTTTGTTTGTGAATTATGTTAGTGTAGATGTAGCTATTTAAAGTTTATGTAAAAAATGGTTGGTTTTGTCAATTTTTTTTAAACATTAGGCTTGTTAAACCAAAACGAACCCAATCCAACCGAAACAAATTCGAACCAAACCATTGGGGTTGACTTAAATTTGGTTTGGTTTGGGGAAAAATTATGATGCCTCAACCTAACCCGTGTCTTTGAAAACCAACCCAAACCCACCCAAACAAACCTATGATCACCCTTACCTCCAGTAAATCCAGCAGTCTAGGGTAAAGTAGGTGCAACAAATTGGTACACGATGCTAAAGTGGAACATGGTACAAGACTTCTTTGGAAACGTTGACCCAGCAATGGCAGAGATGTGGATTAGAAGCTCTAGGAAAGCATGTCGGAATGTGAGTGTTCTTAAGACATAATGGGCACAAATAGTAGTTAGTTTCATGCTTGGTATGGCTGAAACTGGATTGAAGCCATTGAGAATAGCCGGGGAAATATATTGAATTGGAAAGTGTCCAAGAGTTTGTTCTACACGGAGTACTTTCCTCCATCAGTTCTGGCATAAAAGGACAGTCAGATTCTACATTTGTGGCAGGGGCAACAGATAACGGTGACACAGTATTCTCATCGGTTTGATGAGATGGGAAGATTTCTTCAAGAGATTATGGGAAATGAAGAAATGAGGATGGCATAGTTTCTGAATGGTTAGTCCCGAGTGTAAGAGCAGGCATGTTTGGTGTGACACTGAGAAACATGGAAGAGTTGCTTGACAAGCCTTTAGAAGTGGAGACTTTTAAGAATAAGCCTACATTTTTCATGGGTGCGAAAATATCTTTTGAGATTATCCAAGAAGATAACCATTAAGCAACGCACCAGTATGTAAAAAAGACCTCAGTATCGTTAACAGCTACTTCATCTGCAAGTGCACCGGTTTGCCCTAAACTGAAAAAGAATCACTCCCTGGAATGTCGAGCAAATTTAACTAGATGTTAAATTTGTGGAGATGTGGGACATTTTGCAAGAGATTTCCCTTCAAGGAATCCTAAGGGAAATCAAGGAAACAATTGAGGTATCTTTAAAGTTTTGTTTATTTTACCTAAAAGTACTTTTATTGCACGACTAAATTCATGTTGTATATGTATTTATGTAAAACGAACTAGATTTAGGTACAATAATAATGGATATCTTAGTTGTGTCAGCCTTCTTTGATACGAGAGCATCGAATTCTTTTGTGTCAAGTAAGATAGATAAGAAGTTAAACCTGCCCATTCAACCTTTAAGGTATTCTTTGGTTTTAACAATACCTTTGGATAGGGAAATCAAGTTTGCTAGGATATTACCAAAAGTTGATCATCGTGTTGGAACATATCATTGCAAGAGTGAATTTATAGTCTCGTATTCTATGGATTTTGGTGTGATTCTTCGTATAGGTTGTCTATCCATGAGCTTTGTCTACATGGATGGTAGAACTATGAAAGTGTTTTCCTAATATGCATGAGGGGTGTAGAAGATTTGGTAGTGCAGTTTTTGTAGTTCAAGATGTCGTTGATCGGTTTGATGGGCTTAATATGCATGGGTTTGGACAATTTGAGGATCATCAGTGTTTTGGTTTTGTGGTTAGCAAGGTTAGAGTTGTTTGTTGTTTTCCGTGAGAATATGGTGACAATTTGGTTTTGGTTTGTGTGGAGAAGAGTTTCTAGAGAAGAGGTTTACAATTTGAGCATGTTTCACTTTCGAGGACGAAACTCCTCTTAAAGGGGGGAAGAAATGTAGTAATCTGAATTTTGGGAAAAGGCATACGTGTCATTTTTCACAAAATCTTAAAAAAAGAAAATAAAATAAAAAGAAAATTTAGAAGGATGTTAATTATGGGAAATAAAACTCCCCATAATTTTAGGAGTTGACAGAAAATCAAAAAGCAGGAAAAAAATTTCAAACTTGAACTCTGAGAAACGAAAATTAAAAGAAAAAAATGAATCTCCTTCATGAGTTTTGATCTTGGAACGTGGCGTTGCACAATAGCTACATTGCTGCAAGCGCCTCCGGTGGTGTCGCCGATGCTATTTTTTGTCTTGATCATATCGTTGAGCGAATCAATTCCAACACATATTCAACATGTCAATAAGGACATAAAAAACATTTATGCAATTAAACATGTTTTAATTGTCTAAAACTAAGGTAGCTCTGATACCACTGTAAGAAAATCAAATAGGGTAACACAGTGAAATACAAAAATGAATTTCTTTTCAACCCGAAAACTGACTTTGTATAAACAGATAAGAAAAGAAGAATAAGAGAAAGTTTTGGTCCCTTGGAAAAGGCTATGTACAAGTTTAGACTGGGGGTGAATAAACTTGTCACTTAAAACAAAAGTTTAAACTTAAAGCATATTATGTCCCTTGTTAATACTTGTACGGAGATAAGCTACCTAAGCTGAGTACAGGTCAAGCTGGCATTTTACCCAAACTGAGATAATCGGCAGCGGAATATATTTTAAAGCCTTATTAATAAAATATCAGTTTACAGTTTGACTTGAAATATGATTTGCTAACACAATATCTAGTGTGTGCTGAGTTTGGGTTTTGATGGATTATGCAATGATAAAATAAACAAGAAATCACAATAATAAGTGTTGTAAATAAAATGCGTAAGGTAAATAGCACAAAACATATAGAGGTCCAGGTGGTGTGATCATGTCAGTCCTCTGTTCCACTGTGATGTAGGAGAAAAACTTCACTAGAATTTCTTGAGGTAGATCGGTTACAAGAAGTCCTATACAATAGTCCTCGGCTAATCCCTATAGCCTCATTATCTACACAATCAAAGAACAAGTCTGATTGCTGCTCCCCAACTGCTTCACTTGTCCTTAGAGGGTTGAATTGCCTCTTCTTCAGCTCCACCACAAAGACAGTCTTCCTGATTGGACCTCAACTATCCTTCACTCCGTCTTGGTGTTTCACGGTCTTAAACTTTGAATAAACAAAGTAGAGACTTGAATCAAAGATGATTCAACTTGTGACGAGCTTTCTTCTGGATGTGTATGATAAACGCAATAGCTCTATTTTCCTCAAGTGTCGTAGATCTGGATGTTTTCTTGAATGCTTCTAACACTTAAAAGAATTATTTGATCTTGATCTCACAATTATGGATTTAGCATAAGTTCTTTCAAAACATGTTCTTTCCCCTTATTCTTGATCTTTCACAATGAATTAATCCTTAGAACTCCGCCCTTTTTTCTTGATGTATTAGTGATCTATTTATAAGGGTATTTCCAACGTTTGAATTTGAATTCTCATAGACATTGGTGAGCCTTTTATGTAGGATGTATGTTTGTCCTTCTGACATGACAGTCATTCATCCAATTGAAATACATGATTCTCCAATGTTCCCATCCTTCTTCAGTTTTGGTATTGGATGACTTTATCTAAACTGAGCTTTAGGTGTCTCATTTTTGGCTTATACTGAGCTTTCATTATATAGAGCATTAACTCAGTTTTTACTCTTCTTCAAAACTATGTACTTTGTAATCATCTGATTATTATTTACTCGATCAGAGTACAGCATTAAAGTTCATATCATCTTAGATATCAATGTCCTCATGTATCTTAGGTCCTTATACAAAGTCTGTATAGTCAGTTCGGGCCATCACAGAGTTACCTGAATTCTAACTTTATAGTCTTGGCTTTAGTCTTCATAAATTGTGTTTGAACCCTCAGTTCTTTAATCTTCAATAACTGAGTCTGTGTCCCTCGGACTTCATTATTGAGTTTGTTCCCTCCACCTTCAGCTTTTATAGATAAGCCAACTGAGTCTGTTCACTCAGCGAACTTATCATTTTCAGCTACACTTGTAATAAAGTCAGCTGAGTTTGAACCCTCAATTTGTAAACTAGGCATTATTAAGTCCTATCTATTACAGTGCTTGTCTGATTTAACCTATACAACAATCAGACTCTAATAAAACGTATACATTTGATTCTAGACATCTTTTTGCTTTGCACTGTAACAGCTAGTTATGGCGCCTCACCAATGGGGTTGAACAAATAAATAAACTAGTGATGAATCATTATCAAAACATAAATTTTATTTCCAACAATTCCCCTTTTTTGATGATGCAAACACCCTTCTTCAAAGTAATGCAAAAAGATATAAACACAAACACTGAAAACTAAAAAGATTAACTTCTTATTCATAGATTCATAACTTGAACTACAAAGAACTACTAGAGTACATTTGATACAGAAACTGAAAACGTAAGGTTAGGTCTTCTTCTCAGTTTCTTCGGTAGTTTTCTTCTCAGCTTCTTGAGTGGCTTTCTCAAAAGTTCTAGCTAGTGCTAACATGGTTTCAAAACTGGACCGAAATTCAAATTAAAGATATTTATCCATACTTTCCATGAAGTAGTCATATTAGTACTTAAAAAGATGTTATTCTTAAATAAGATTGCAAATCTTCTTATGCTCTTTCTCGCTTACTCGTAAACTTTTCAATTTCTTCTTGCAAGGTCCTTCAAAGTAGATTGACTTTTTCCCCTTCTTTTCCCCATTTGGACAACTTCTTCTTGTAATTCTTGATTCCTTTCTTCATTAGTAGATACCGTTCAAAAGCTTGTTCCCTTGACTCATGTTCATCAACAGGTAATTCTATGAACTCTTTGTAGAGATAGGGATCTAGTTCTACTATGTTTCTTGCTGGTTCTGAAAATTTGATGATCAGTTTCATTTCATTATCAGTTAGTTTTAGCTCTTTCTTTCTTCAACTCTTCCAGATTTTCAGTTATAGATCCAAAAATTCCGGTTAGATCTTCTTCATTTGCTTTTAAGATCTCTTTACTTTCCCCCTTATTGGCATCATCCTTTGATAAGATGCTCAGAAAATGGAATTCAGTTGCTTTTGATTGGATGCCAATATGGTTTGAGCAACCACTGAGTCTTTCAGTGTGTTCTCAATGAGTTGAATCATTCCATTAAAGTCAATTGCAAGATTTGCAAGCATTCCTTTGGTATCATCGTTTCGGGCTTTAGATTCAGTGGTAGTTTTTCTGATGTCAACCATGGTATCAACACTAGCTTTCTGGATTTTAGTGTTCATCCATCATCAATTGTCTCTCATTTATTCCCTCATACATTCTTGTTTGAAATTTCTCCAGAATGCCTTGATTGTCCTTCTCGGCTTTGATTATCAAATCATGTGTGTGCAAGAGAATCTCTAGTTTAGTAGGTATATCACTTTCTTGAACTTATTTCTTTTCAGCATTGTTAGTTGTTGCATCAGCAGCTATTTTATCGGTTTCCCTGACTGATTGATTTCCAACAATGTTGGCTCTTTTGTCAGTTTCGGAGAGTAAAGATTTTTTCAGTTTTCTCATCAGCAGTTGTTTTATCAGTTTCGCCGGATGATGGGTTAACCTTCTCAGTTACCGCATCATGCTTTGTAGATTTGTCAGCTTCATCGGTAGCATTTTTATCAGTCTCGCCTACTGATGAGTTTCCGACCAAATCCTCAGCTTTGTCATCCTTAATTCGATTGACTGCCTCCATAGTTGAATCAATTTCCATGGGGTCAATCTTTGTTTCAGTTTCCTTAACATCAGCTTTCTTTTCCTCAGCCAATGCTCCTACCTCTTCAGGTTTTCTATCTTCATCTCCAGTTTAAATATTTCAACTAATTATTCAACATCTCTTGCAATGTTTAGCACTTCCCTGTCAGTTGGTGACTCTGGCCCTTTTTTCCAGACTGATCTTCTGAAGATGACTCTGATTCTTCTTGTGATTATGAGTCTGATGCAGATTCTTCTTCAGAACATTCATTTTCTTCTTCATTCTCGGTTCTTTTTAATCAACAATTTTCCCGGTGGTATTCTTGATAGAGGAAAGAATAACTTTCTACAAATCCGGGTTGTCTTGAGAATCATCATCATCATTGTTTATCTTCTTCGGTTTACTAGGTCCTTCTCCCATCATCCTTTTCCAGTGTCTTCCTCTAATAGTAGCATGACCATTGTTGATGAAGTTTGATAAATCATACAACTCTGATAGATGGGTGATGTCAAATAGTCCGAACACCCATGGTTCATCTATCATCATCTGTTCCATATTCCCTTGTTGATTTCCAAAAGAACTGAATTTCCAATTAGTGTAGTCATTTGATCTCTTCAAGTCTGCATTGATTTTTATTTCGATCTCATCTTCCAGGTCAGTTTTATCTATTGTGGTTTTAGGAAAAATGGGTGCCTCATCCATCTTTTCAGTTGTGACAGGTACTGATTCCTTCTTATTTGTAGTAAATAGTTCAATAGCCTTCTCAGGTGTAGCTTTTGTATCTTTCACAACAGCGGTTTCAGATACTTTCTCCTTGTTAGCTTCAGCCTCTGCGACCTAAAAAATATTGCTCTTTGGAAGTTATATAGACTTGAGGTTCAGCAAAGATCTCTTCTTCTCCTTTAGTTGCCTTAGTACTTATATCCTTTTCAGTTTTCTTTCGCCTTCAACCTTTTTCTTTTCTTCTTCAGTGATATCCTTCACATGATTCACTTCTACAGTCTCCATTTCAATGGTGATTGGTTTCTAATCATATTTCTGAGTTTCACTTTTTTGCTTTGAGAAGTTTAAGCTTCTTCAATCAATTTCACTTATGAAATTCTGGATGCTGATTTTTGTGGGGTAGTTCTGGGTTTTGTGATCAGATCTAGCATGTTGAGAATTCCAGGGGCAGGGTTTCCTTCTTCAATTTCTTCAAATATTTCTAGTTCTGATTCAACAAGTTTCAAGGGTGATTCTTGGACTCCCCCATGTCCTGGTGTTTGGACTGATTGTAGAACTGATTCCCCCTGAATGTCAGCTTCAGGTATCTCCAGGACTTATTCATTTGGTTCTGCAACTGATTCTTTAGTGACATTGGTTTCTGGTGGCTTGGTGGGGCTTTCCTCATCAATTTTTACATTCTTAACTGATTGGCTTTCAGTATCTAATAGAATAGACTTTGCTGGTGTGGCTTCTTTCCTCTTTTCACGATTTTCAGCAGTTTCCTCTAGCCTTCTTCTTCTTCTGTCTTTCAGCTGTTCAAGATCTTCTTGAACTTCTTCTTCTGTGGAAACTTTCTTGGTTGATTTCTTCTTCGTCTTCTTTGGTTCAGCTTCAGATGTCACAGCTTTCCACTTAACTGACTTGGTCTTCTACGTTTGACTGTGATCTTCTCATCTACTATCGTGGTCAATTCTAAAGTTGGATCTTTAAAATAATTGAGAATCCTTTAGACCAATACGGCAAGAGTCTTTGTATGACAGAATCTTCATTTCTTGACATCAATTTTCTTTCTTGGCTTTTCAAATGTAAACTGACTTACCATTTGATTGAAGACGTACCTTTGCCAATTGAAGTTTTCTTTGAACCAAAGCACGTAAAGTAAATCTATCATGGTGCCACATAGATTGCTGAATTTTCCGGCACTTTCAATAACACAATTGTCTAACATCTGTGTTATGTAGCCAAATTCTGATTTCAGTAGTCCAACCTTCCCTGAGACTTTGATTCACTTGCAACTACCTTCCACAGTGTTTCTCTCTGTTCTTTGCTCAATTTGTTAACAAATGTATGTGATGATTTATCAAATCCAAAAATCTTTGCTATGACGTCCCTGGTAGCTGTTATTTCCTTGTGGTTGATTGTGGTGGTGTATTCATAGACATCCTTTGCATTAATGGAAGTTCCTCCATTTTCATAAAAATCCACTATGCTTTCCAAGCATACATTCTATAGGTTTTTGTGAAAGCACCTTCCAGACCTTTGAGTTTTTAAATCTTTTTTGCTATATGTTGGGTATGTTATGAATTATCAAACCTCTGGATATATTGATCCAGCGAGATGATCAATCTTGCTTCCCCTCTTGTATCAGACATAAATAATTTCTTAGTGAAAAACATTTTTTGGAGATTTCGAGGATGGAAAAACTTTGAAGAGGTGAAGGAAATTTGACTTTTTGTAAAGGTTTTTGAGTAAAGGGAATAGAAGTGTAAGGTTGAAAAGAACGGTTATTTGAATTTGAAGAGGCTAGCTGTCTTGTCATAAATCACGTCTCTGTTTTGAGATGAGGGAAAAGTGGTATTTCATGGAGATGGACGGTTATGTGGGTTATGAATTTTTCTGTCATCCATAGCTTGTATTATTAAATACCTCTGGTACAATGTATCTCCTGATGTATCTTTTCCGTTCAAGTTTATCTAGACATGAGTCAGTTTTAGTTTTGATTTTGAGAGCCATTTTTGCTTTTGATGATCTGTTTTGCTATTTACTTTTGAAAAGTCTTCAGAAAACTGTTTCTTAGGAAGTCATTTTTGATATTCCTCAAAAATCAGTTTTACTCGTGCAAAACAGATTAAATCAGATTCTTTGGTACCCATACCTCAAAAATCAGATTCTTTGGTACCCATACCTTCTTGGGTCCTATCTAGTTAGTTCTTGGATTAAATCTTGAAGAGGGTTTCTTTAAAACTGAACTAATAGCTTAAAGATTGAGCTCATTTCTCCCGTATATTTTTCCTAGCCATTTGACTTGTCAAACTTATTTCTATTCTTATTGCTGGATCTATCAGTTTTCACATATGTCTACTGTCTTGGATTGACAGTTCTGTATGGAGGCTTAACCTTATGAGCTTTGTGAAACTGAGTTGATTAACCAATAGGAGTAGGAACATTCCAATCTTCATCAGTAGGAAAGAGTCTAACTTTCCCCCTAACTCTAGTAACCCTTGAATGATAAACATTCCTTGGCACATTAGGTTCAATTGGTCTGTTCTTTTTCCTAACTGCCTTTGGTCAATTTTGCCATGTCTACCTTTATACTGAGTGTTTTTGTATGATCTGTCAGTTTGCTAAGTTCTAACTAAACTTCCAATTTTGTCAGTATGAAGATTTGCTTGATTTTTGTCAATTCTAGTAGTTTTAGCTTTTCTTTGAGGTTTGGACATTTGTGCAGCCACAAACATCGGAATAGTTGTACTAGGTTTAGCCTTAGAGTTTTGCTGATGGTGAAATCCTAAGCCAATTCTGTCTCCATATGGCTTTCTAGGTTTGAATTGATCTTTAGATTTTGGATTTGATAGTGATTCACAGGCATCTATTGCTTTAGCTGTGTCATCTTGATTTTCCGTAGATCTACTTCTTGTGTTCTACTTCTAGAGATGTCAATATTTAGTTCAACATTCAATCAAAAAATTTCAACTTTCAATAATTCTTTCTCCTTCTTGACATTCTCACAACTCTTATTGAGTATGTCTAAGGTTTCATTGAAATTAGAATCCCTATGATTTTTCATGGAAATAGAACATGATCTAGATGTGGAAACATTTACCTCTTCACAGTTAGTGAGTGTCAGATTATTTTCAGTCATAACTTTCTTTCCTATGTTAAGTGTGAGTGGATCTCTTGTTGTTTCAACTCAGAGCAGAATTATTTCTTCAACTCAATGGTATGATTTGAGTTATTTTTGGATCATCCTTCACAATTTCCTTGCTTGAATTCATTTCTGGATCTTCAACTTACACTTCAAGAAATCTTTTTTTGGTATCAACAACTAGTGTGTACAATTTGTTCTTGTATCCATCAAATCTCATAAATGAGCAATCAAGTAAGCTTCTAAAGTGATTTTGTGAGTCCATGATGCAAGTTTAAAAACTTTTGAAAACTTAAAATAACAAACTGTTGTGATATTTAAAAGCCAGTTATTTCAAACAAACATACTGATACTGCGAAGCAGTAAAATATCTTTAGTGTAGAAGAACACTGCTACGATGCCAATTGTTGGTCCCTTGGAAAAGGCTATGAACAAGTTTGGAGGGGTGGTGAATAAACTTGTCACTTAAATCTCATGTTTAAAATTAAAGCAGATTATGCCCCTTGTTAAAAAAATTTACGGAGATAAATTATCAGTTTACAGTTTGACTTGAAATATGTTATGTTGACTCAGTTACATGTGTTATTTGAGTTTGTGTTGTGATGGATTATGTAATGATAAAGTAAACAAGAAATCACAATAATAAACGCTTTAAATAAAATGTGTAAGGTAAATAGCACAAACCATATAGAGGTTCCAGGTTGTGTAATCCCGTCAGTCCTCTCTTCCCCTGTGACTTAGGAGGAAAAACTTCACTAGAACTTATTGTGATAGATCGTTAAAAAAAGTCCTATATAATAGTCCTTGGCTAATCCCTATAACTTCACTATCTACACAATCAACGAACATGTCGGATTGCTGCTCCTTAACTGCTTCACTGGTCCTTAGAGGGTTAATTTGCCTCTTCTCCAGCTCCGCCACAAACATAGTCTTCCTGACTGCAGCCCAACTGTCCTTCACAGCATCTTGGGATTTCAAAGTCTTAACCTTTGAAAAAACAAACTTGAGACTTGAATCAAAGATGATTCAACTTGTGATAAGCTTTCTTCTAGATGTGTATGATAAACGCAATAGCTTAGTTTTTCTTCATGTGTTGTAGATGTTGGTGTTTCAATGAATGCTTCAAAAACTTAGAAGATTATTTGATCTTGATCTCACAATTATGGGTTTAGCAGGAGCATAAGTGATCTATTTATAGGGGTATTTTCCAACGTTTGAATTTGAATTCTCATAGACGTTGGTGGTCCTTGTATGTCAGATGACTATTTGTCCTTTCTGACAGGACAATCATTAATCCAATGGAAATACTTGATTTTATAACGTTCCAATTCTTCTTCAGTTTTGGTATTGGATGACTTTATCTAAACTGAGTTTCAGGTGTCTCAGTTTTGGCTTATACTGAGCTTTCAGTTTATAGAGCATTAACTCAGTTTTTTCCATTACTTCAAAACTAAGTACTCTGTAATCATATGATCATTATTGACATGATCAGAGTACACCATTTAATATCATATCATTTATGATATCAATGTCCTCATGTATCTTAGGTCTTCATACAAGATCTATAAAGTCAGTTCAGGCCATCATAGACTTATCTAAATTCTAACTTTATAGTCTCGGCTTTAGTTTTCATAAACTAAGTTTGAACCCTCGGTTCATCAAATTTCAATAACTGAGTTTGTGTCCCTCATCCTTCATTACTGAGTTTGATCCCACAGGCTTTAGCTTTTATTAATAAGCCAGCTGAATGTGTTCCCCCAACGAACTTAACTTATTCAGTTTCACTTGTAATAAAGTCAGCTGAGTTTGAACCCTCAATTTGTAAACTGACTTTATTAATTCCTATCAATTACAATGCTTGTCCTATTTAACCTATACAATAATCAGACTGTAATCAAACTTATACATTCGGTTCTAGACATCTTTTTGCTTTGCACTCTAACAACTAGTTATGGCACCCCACCAATGGGGTTAAACAAATTAATAAACAAGTAATGAATCATCATCAAATCATAAATTTTATTTACCATAGAAATATTAATGCTAGTATGATCCATTGTATCGTCGTATTATATACGGTTGATGTTCCAAGCACGGAATTGACCAAGTGTTCGACCTTTACCGGTGATCCACATAAACAACCACTGGAATACTTGCAGGACTACTATAAGGAAAAGTCAACTGCTTGGTTGTGTTTTCTACTTCACAAAAACTCCCTCGCAAGAAGCTCTATTTTAATGTATGTAAAATAACAAGTATTATAATACAAAAGAGTTTTACGTCATTTCTGTTGGTCCTTTGAAAAGGCTTTGGTTAAGTTTAGAGGGGGCGGGGGGGTGAATAAACTCAACACTTAAAACTTTTGAAGTTAACAAACTCAGCAAATTCAGTAGCCTGCTGACTGCTCAGTAGTCTACTGACCACTCGCAGTCTGCGACCACTCGTAGTTTGCTTTGACGGAGTCGATGTCTGCGGCTATTGATTTTTTTGAATTTGTTGTAACGGAATATATTCATGTTAAGCCTTGTTACTTGTTGTTAAAATATGATACCAAGTATTAGATACTCCGTAGTGAAAGTGTGTGATTCAGTTTCTAGTTTCAGTAGGTTGATGTGCAAAGTATACTAAATGCTGAATGTAAATGCAGAAAGTAAGTAGGCAATTTTTATAGTGGTTCCAGGTGGTGTAATCCTATCAGTCCACTCTTCTCCTATGATGTTGGAGGAAATTCACTAGAGATCTTTGAGGTTGCAGTTACAAAAATCCCTATGTTGCTTGTCATTCACCAATAACTAAGGCTTCACAAACTGAACACTTGGAACAGTTTGGATTGCTGCTCCAAAGTCTTCCACTGGTCCTTGAAGGGTAGGATTTCCTCTTCACCAGCTCCACCACAAACAACAGTCATTGACACCCTAGGATGCTTCACTGTCTTCAGCAGGTTTCTTGAAAAAGAAAGTTTGAATCAAGTAAATGATTCAGCTTTCAGCAGCTTGATCAGGATGAAATGATCAGCAGCTTGATGTCTTCAAGTGTGTAAACTTGATGTAGCTTGATGATAGATTACACTTGAAGTAGTTTACTGGATCAATAGCTTTAAGTTCAGTAGGATCAGCAGGGTGACTTCTTGATAAGAATTTGAAGCTCAAGATTAATCGTTGTTTTTCTTCCCAAAAATCATCACTTGTTTCTATATCAGGGGTCTTCTATTTATAGGTGAGAATCCTTGTGACTTATGTTTGAAATTCAAACATAGCCGTTTCAGATTTGTCCCTTTCATGACTTGCATTCTGTCCCTGTACATTGTACTGACACTATCGGTTTTTTTGACAGTTTTCAGACTGTTCACTCTTTGACTTGTATCCATTGGATAAACCACTGTTTCTTTCCAACGTTCTTTTATTCTATCAAAAGTTGTTATATGTCCTTTTCCTTGTAATCTTTGATTAATTCAAATATACATATCCAGCAGGCTCCTGTGTGTAAAGGTCTGCTGAGATATACATCAGTCATCTGTTCCAAGGTTGTTGTGTTTATAAAACACTGCAGCTGACTATCTTATATCTAACTTTTTATTATGAAGTTAGACTACACCATTTTGATCATAACCAAGTTCCAATCACCACTTTACTTATGGAACATAGAACTTATACACAAGGTATATGTAATCAGTTTAGGTCATCACAGACTTCCCTAAATTCTGATTCCATATCCTTGACTTTAAATACTAAGTTTGATCCCTTAGCCTTCAATAACTGAGTTTGAACCCTCAGCCTTCAGTCTTCAGCAGGTTCCTAAACTAGTCTACTGACTCAGGTACCCTGCGATATAGACAATGTCTGGCGATGATAGTCGGTGACCAATTACAGTGCTTGTTTGATCAAACCTATACAAAGATCAAACTCTAATAAGCCTATACATTTGATCTAGACATCTTTTTGCCTTTGCTCTATAACAGCTAGTCTGCCTCATCACTAAAACTTAAAATAAGTCCAACAATTTCCCCTTTTTGGTGATGATGCCAATACCCCCCTTACAGCAAAGCAAAAAGGATAAAAATAAAAGAAAACAAAACAAACTCAGTCATTTCTCATTATAATCATGTTTGTTCAAAAGTTATTACAGTATAGATTCAGCAAAAATAAAAAGCAGGTGTAAGTATGCTGATCTAGTTCCTTCTTTCTCTTTCTTTTCTTGCTGTTCTTGATATTCATTTATATCTCTGACCATTTCTCTCATCCATTGATTTTCAATAAGGGAAAAATCAATGTGGGGGTTCACTTCCTTCCACCATTTCCTTGCCTCAGGTAGACTAAGGTTAATTTGGTGTACTCTAAATCCTAAACGCATGTATAACTGCTTGAATTCATTCAGTGAATCTCTTGCTGATGTAGTGGGAAGACTTCTTCCACCTCTTCCACCTCTACCACCTCTGTGGGAAGATCTTAGAGCTTTGAGTCTTGCTTCCCAGAATATCAGTTCCAAGAAGGAATTTAGCCCTTCATGAAAGCCCTTGTCATGGTAAGGTCTCCTCTTATTGTAATAGAGCTTCTTGTATTCCTTGAAGAGGTCATCAGTTAGTTGAAGTCTGCCAGGTGCAGCCGCTCTGATTGCATTGGTGTCAGCCTCTCATTTCTTCTGTGCAAAAATTCTTGCAGCCTCTTTTGCTACAGCTGTCTGGCTATCTTCCTTCTTATTGACATCATCAACAAAACGGGAAAGCAGGCCATGAACACTCTCTTGTGTGATCACCAAGTTGTTTAGTTGACCCTCTATGATTTCAGTTATAGTGTCAACTGCAGTGATCCTTCCTTCCATTGTCTACTCCAGTAAATTGATCCTCTCAGTAATCTTAGGATCCAATATAGCAGGGTGAGATGTTCCAGCAGGTTCAACCACAGCAGGCTTGGGTGCCTCAGCAAGCTTGTCAAGTTTCTGGTGAATGGAGGTAAACTATTCTTTTAAGAACTTCTCCTTTAGTGTATTGCCCTATTTTATTCCATTTACATCTTAGGCAAGGTCAGCAAGAGCATATTGAGTGGAAGTAATGTTGGAAGCAACAGTTTCAGTAGTCCTCCCTCTATTTTCCACCAAGTTCATCAAATCTTCAAATCTTTGCTCTTGTCTGTCAAGTTGAGATCTTAACCTTGTAATGTCATTCTCACTGCCCTCTGTTGGACTTATTTCTTAGTTTTGATGATGAGTGCCATACTAGCTGTTATAGTGCAAAGGCAAAAAGATGTCTAGATTAAATGTATAGGTTTATTAGAGTTTGATTCATAAATAGGTTTGATCAAACAAGCACTGTAAAGGCCTGCTGATTGATATCAGCAGACTGGTCTAGGTCAGTAGGGTAGATAGGTCAGTAGACTAGTCAGGAACCTGCTGAAGAATGAAGACTGAAGGCTGAGGGTTCAAACTCAGTTAATGAAGGCTAAGGGATCAAACTTAGTATTTAAAGTCAAGGATATGGAATCAGAATTTAGGCAAGTCTGTGATGACCTAAACTGATTACATATACCTTGTGTAGAAGGTCTAAGTTCCATAAGTTGGATGATGTTTGGAACTTGGTTATAATTAAAATGATGTAATCTAACTTCACAAATAAAAGTTAGATAAAAGTAATCAGCTGCATTATATTTTACATACAGAAATATGATGATCGACGGACGATGGTACTTCAAACGGACTTATGAACCTGCTGATATGATACCTCGATTAATTCAAGTTATTGGAAGATTACATGGATAAGGACAGCCAACTACCTCTGACTTATCAAGAAAATCAAAGGCTGAGATTAAAAAGACGTTGGGATGATCTCTATTTATATCCATTGGATACAAGTCAAACGGGTGGACGGTACACCGCTTGTCAAAAAGGAATTCTGACAGTGTCAGTCCTATGAATAGTGACAGAATGCAAATCAGATGGGACAAAAACAAGGAACGGTCACATTTGAAATTCAAATACAGTCACATGCATTCTTGCCTATAAATAGAGGACCTTCAACTCAGAAAAAGATGATGAATTTTGGGAATAAACTCTAAGTGATAATATTGAGCTGAAAAACACCCTGCTGAACTTACTGAGCATAAGGCTGCTGATCTAGTAAATTTCTTCAAGTGCATTCTGTGTTCAAGCTGCATCAAGCATACACACTTGAAGACTGCAAGCTACTGATTACATCATCCTAATCAAGCTGCTGCAACTGAATCATTTATTTGATTCAATCTTTATCTTATAAAGAACCTGCCGAAGACAAAGATGAAGCATACGTTAGGTGTGAAAGACTTGTTGTTTGTGGTGGAGGTGGTGAAGAGGCAATCCTACCCTTCAAGGACCGGTGGAAGACTCGGGAGCAACAATCCTACTGTTCCCGTTTTCGGTTGTGAAGCCATAGTTATTGGTGAAGGACAAACAACTTAGGAATCTTTGTAAAAGCTGCATCAAAGATCTCTAGTGAATTTCCTCCAACATCACGGAGAAGAGTGGACGACGGGATTACATCACCCGGAACCACTATAAAATCTGACTATTTACTTTCAGCATTTACTTTCTGCACTTAGTTTATTTTATACATCAGCCTACTGAATCTAGCAACTGAAATCACACACTTGCACTACTGAGTATCTAATACTTAGTATTATATATAACAACAAGTTTTAAGGCTTAATTTTGATATTATTCCGCTGTACAAATTCAGCAAACTCAACTATCAGTAGACTACGTTTATCGGCGAGCTGCGAAGTCTCGACGGACTCTGAAGTATCGACGACGAAGTTGCGAAGTTGCGAATTTGTTAACTCCAAAGTTTTAAGTGTTAAGTTTATTCACCCCCCTCTAAACTTAACCAAAGCCTTTTCAAGGGACCAACAATTGGTATCGGAGCGATTAGCTTCGTTACGAAGGAATCCTACTTGTTGTGCTTGTGAAAATTCTTTAAAACTTTCTTTCAAGTTACGATTTTCAAGATTTGCATCATGGGACAACACAAGTATGCTAGAACTATGTTGATGTGTTCTCTTGATAGATTTGATGAGTATAAACGTCGAATGCAGGCATATCTTGCTGCCACTCATGATGAGATGATGGATGTACTGACTGATGGACCACTGGAGATTACAAAGGTAGTAACAGTGGGTGACAGAACTGAGTACATTCCTAAACCAAAAAGAGAATGGAATGCAGAAGACAGAAAAAGAGCAAACCTCAACAACATTGCTATTGATATCATTTACGAACCTTGGATAGCAATATGTATATGAAGGTTAAAGATTGCAAGACTTGCAAAGGAACTTTGGGATAAGATTCACTTAATGCGTGAAGGCACTGATGCAATAAAGAAAAATAAAATCAGTGTGGCCAGAAAGAGATTTCAAAAGTTCAAGATGCTGCCAAATGAAACCATTGAGCAAATGGAATCAAGATTCAATGCAATCCTGGATGAACTTACCCTGCTGAGTGTAAGTTATTCAAAAGAGGAAATAAACACCAAAATCTTGGAAGCTCTACCTGCAAGAGATGTTTGGAAAATGAAGGTGACTGCAATTGAAGAAATGAGAAAGTTGCATGAAGAAGACACCTTCAAATTGTTTTCAGATCTAAAGGCTTACGAATTTAGCAAAAAGCTTGTGCCTGAAACTGAAAAGGAAGAGCCAAAGACCACTGCATTGGATGCTTCACATCATGAAGAAACATCAGGAGGACAGGATGATATGCTGGATGAGATGCAAGAACAAATTGCCCTACTGAGCAAGAAAATCAGGATGATGAAGACTGGAAAGGCCCCTGCAAGAAATTTTACAAAGAGGCCTACTGAAAGAAAGAAAGAAGAACCAAGGAAAGATAATGATTATCTATGCTTTCATTGCAAGAAACCAGGACACTTCAAACCTGACTGTCCTGAGTTAAAACAAGGCAAGGAACCTGATTATCTTTGTTTCAACCGCAAGAAACCTGGACATTTTAGACCTGATTGTCCAGACCTACTGAAGACCAAAAGTCAACAGAGAAGACATGGCAAGAAAGCTATGGTTGCAGAAGATGAATCAGGGTATGAAGTTGAATCTGAAAAGGGAAATGAATCAGATGACACAGCATTGGTTGCTGAGATGGAAGATTATGCACTGATGGCCAATATGGATGAAACTGAGGAGGTATACAACATTGTATCTATAAACACTCCTGCTGGAAGTGATTGTGAATCAACTTGTGGTTCAAATCCTAGAAATTCTGACAACAATTAGACTTTGGATGCCATCCTTAATCAACTGAGGATAATACAATCTGGTTATGAGGTTGTGAAGGCTGAAAAAGAAACTCTTGAATTGGAAGTTGGAAGATTGAAAGTTGAATTAAGGGTTCTCAAAGGTAAGGAAAAAGATGTTGGACTGAATCAGCATAAGTGTGCTGATCATCCAGCGACCTACGAATCTATTGAACCATCTTGTTCCAATACTGCATACAAATCAGGAAAGCCTTATGGAGATAGAACAGGGCTTGGATTTGGAACTCAGCAATCTAACAAGAATGGATCCAGTTAGGTCACTGAACCTAGTACCAGAATTGGTCCTAAGTTTGTACCTGCACTAGATCCAACTCCCAGTAAGGTTGCTTTGAAGCAGTAAAACCCAATGAGAATGCTTCAAGGAAGCAAAATCAGAGGTCAAAGAAGTCAACAGCCCCTAGTAAAAAGAATAAATCTAAAAATAGGACTGATGTGCCTTCTAAGCCTGCTGATAGCAGACCTGCTACCAAGTCTGCTGGACCACAGAAGGGTAAGAAACAGAAATATTCCAAGGATAAGAATCCTAAACCCAAAAATGTTAATCATTCAAGGGATGCTTATCTCAGGGGGAAAGGTAGACTATTTCCCACTGATGATGATTGGAATATTCCTGCATCTAATGCTAGAAACGATAAGTATAACCATGCTACTAGGGTAAGACCTAGGCAATAGGGATCGGCGAGAGGACTTACACAAGACCTCGGCGGACTCCATATTACGGACCGTTCCTACTGTACGGACGATACACAACTGGTTATACTAATGCTTCTAACACCAAAAATCACTTCAAACAGCATTATGTACCAAAAGGCCAGAAAACATATGTGATTCCTACACAACCTACTGTTAGAACTTATGGATGTGTGGAATACATGTATGAACCAAAGTATGAACCAAAGTATGACACATTCGGGAGAAGACCTTATGGAAACATACCAAGGGTCATGCTTGCTACGACCACTATGGACCCAAACGGTTTGGGTACCTAAAATGCATTAACCTTGTTTTGTAGGGTGTCTGGTACTTTGACAGTGGATGTTCCAGACACATGACAAAGAATAAGCACTGTCTAACAAATTTTGTGGCAAAAGATGGTCCAAGGGTGAATTTTGGCAATAAGAATACACCTGGACATACAAGAGGATATGGCACACTTATCAGAAATGGACTCACAATCAAGAATGTTGCATATGTGGAAGGACTGGACTACAACTTGCTGAGCACTGGACAATTCTGTGACATGGGATACAAGGTCACTTTTGACAAAGACAACTGTATTGTCATTAGTGAAAGAGGTGATCAAGTTGTACTTCTTGGTAGAAGACAACGAGAACATGTATGTTGTGGATTGGTCTACTCGTGCAGCCTTCCGAAACTCACTGATTGTGCATACCAAATCGAAACTCAATTGGTTATGGCACAAGAAGTTGAATCACTTAAAATTTGATGATATTAATCGGTTGGTGAAGAAGAAAATGGTGGTTGGTTTACACGGATCACATTCAAAAAGGATGCTATATGTGATGCTTGTCGGCAAGGTAAACGAGATAAAGTCAAGTTTCAAATCAAAGACCAAACAATCAACTAATAGAGTGTTGGAGCTGATGCACATGGATCTTTTTGGACCAATAACTCCAACAAGTGTAACAGGAAAGAAGTACACTTTAGTGGTTGTGGATGATTATTCAAGGTATACTTGGGTGATTTTTATGAACAAGAAAAGTGAAACACTTCAAAGCATGCCTAATCTTTTGAAGAGATTACAAAATGAGAAAATTTTAACAGTCATAAAGATAAGATCAGATCAGGGGACTGAATTTCTCAACAAAGTTATAAGAGAGTATTGTGAACAGAATGGTGTACTACATCAACTTGCTGCTGCTGGTACACCTCAGCAAAATGGGGTTGCTGAAAGAAGAAACAGAACCTTAAAGGAAGCAGGAAGAACAATGATTTGTGAAGCATTGCTACTTGAAAGATATTGGGTTTGAAGCGATAAATACAACATGCTATACACAAAACGGAACATCGGTAAACAAGAAGCCGCTGTTGAAGACACCTTATGAGGTTTGGAATGGAAGGAAACCTAACATATCCTACTTCCATCCATTTGGAAGCAAATGCTTTATTCTAAATCATAAAGTTCATTTGAAAACATTCCAACCAAAATCAGATGAAGGCATATTCTTGGGATATTCTTCAGTCAGCAGAGCATTCAGGGTATTGAACAAGAGGTCACTGAAACATGAAGAAACAATCCATGTAGTGTTTGATGAACCTAAGTTTACTGGTATGGAAGATGAAGATTGTGGACCTGCTGAAAATCAACAAGTCACTGATCCAGATTGTGTTGAAGTTTTGGAAAGATTCAATGACTTGAAAGTTTCTGATACTGCCCCTGTTGAACACCCTGCTGATAATGTTACTGAGGCAACAACTGAAGAAGTTCAAGGATCTGCTGATTGACACAGTCGCGTTAAGATGTTTGGTGAAGTACGTTGATGAGTATGAATCGGTAGTAACTTCGACCGAGTAATTTTTGGACTTGTTTCCGTAACGAGGGTTAATCAAGCGTCTCACAGCACTTAATCATGTTAGGATAATCGGTTTTCTAAAAAGAGAATTAATTAACCTCACATAGGATGTTAAAGGAGAGTTGTTCAGATCTTAACATCAGAATTAGAAGCACGCACCCGTGAGATTGAATGTGAGAGTTCGTTTGTTATAATGCACACTCCCGGTTTTGTCTATCCTTGGAGTTGAAATTAGCTATTTTGATCATGGTTCGGCTATGTTCTTAAATATATCTTTAAAACCAAGTAGTTAAATTGCCTTTCTTTCTTTTCTATCTTTAGCATCGTTATAGTATAAAAACAATCCAAAAACTTTGATCGCCTAGACTAAGAAACACGTTCACTTTGGTACTCACAACCACGTTTCCCTTGGGATCGACCTCGTACTCCTGTAGCTATCCTAACAATCTGACCCGGTACTCTGCTGGTTAGAGAGTTAGTTTACCCACAGTTGCGAGTCTTTATAAATGTATTTTCGAGGGGTAAATTTAAGCTCATCAAAATTGGCGCCGTTGCCAATGATTTGAGTGCGGTAGGGCGTTATCACGAAACGTCCTATACCACTATGAGGCTTAAAAGCTCCCGACTGCCTGATGATAGTAGTCCAGCTAGGGTGTTATCACGAAACATTCTATTGCTGGGAATGAGGGCATATGCTACACGTTTAAAAAAAATAAATAAATAATATATATATATATATATATATATATATATATATATATATATATATATATATATATATATATATAAAAAAAAAAAATAGAGCATGGTTTATAACTTAGTTTTCTTCTCGAATATCCCCGATAAACTAAATGATATGCATTAGGGATTCTCCTAATAAGTACACGGGAGGATTTTGTGTGGAACTGTTATTGCCTATACCTAGGAAAGTTATTAGGACTATCTGAATGGATATTTGTGCGTTTGCTTGATTTATTCAAGAGAAGATAGTGGAAATTTAAAAGGCTTGTCACACACGCACTCTGTTATACATTTATATTAAGGTTAACGTGTAGTTATGATTCGAATGGTTGCATCATCTGATTGTCATATATATCTTATATCTTCATGAATTTTTCCTCATTCATTTTATTTTATCGCTTATTTTGTTCGAGGACGACCAAAAGTTAAGTGGGGGGTTGTGATAACGGAAAAATTCACAGTTATTTTCATAACATTTTACCCCATTTCTAATATCATTTTGAGCGTTATTATATCATTTCGAGTCATAAATTCCTTAGATTTATCTAAGTATGTTAGTAGTAGTTATTTTATAAAATATAGTGTTTTTATGTGTTTTTATTAAGTTTTGTACCGGTTTAGTAACCGGGGAGTCGTGTCGGATTTATGCTTGGTATTTTGTGCTTTATTGCAGAATTATAGGTTGACCAAGATTCCGAGTAACGATATATTTTGAGGCCTAAAAAATGGATTTTGAGGGAAAGAAGAAGATGCCACAAGTTTACGAGTCAAAACGGATTAATTGTCCGAAATGCTTCTACCGTAACCAGTTTTCGATGGACATTTGAGCCAACTTAGAAGCATTTTGTGGGGAAGTGTTCTTCATGAAAGTTTTATATCTTCAAATGAGCTTTCCAACGCATTTTGAATCACGTCAATCGGAGGTCTACAACTCAAGTTATGAGCGTTTTACTGAACAGCTGAAATCCCGGCTCGAACCGGATAAATACCGATTCGAGCCGGTGCAAAACAAATTGCATATTTTAGTAGCTAGCTTGCTCACATGGGATGTTTCTATGGGGAATATTATTAATGATGGCAAATATTCTCTCCCACATGCTAAAATTCCCTCCCATATACAAACTCCCTAAGATAATACCTTCCTTATAACAACCTCCCTCATATACATATGCTACCTCCCTCATATATCTTTCCCTATATAAACTCCTCCATCTCCATTGATCTTCCTTGCCCCTTTCTTGGCCAACTTTGGCCCCTCTCCTTCCCCATCCTCCTTCATCTTTTCCTTTCTTTTAATTTATGTTTTGGGGGGGCCTAAATTAGATATATATGTAGTTATAATGTCGGTGTAATAACCCGACTAGTTATCGTATTAATATAATTTCGTTTCCGTTTTTCTTTTATTGCTTTCTTTCATTTTTATGCAATTAGTATAAAAAAAAATATATATATATATATATATATATATATATATATATATATATATATATATACGTATATTATATATATCTATATCTATATATATCTTTATATATATCTATACGTATATCTATATAGTTTGTAGTTATTTTATTTCCGTTTTGTTTTCTTTCGTTTTGTTTCTTTTCTTTCTTGTTATATGTATATATCTATATATACGCATATACATCTATATACTAGTATTTATATATATATGTATGTATTTAGATATATATTTATATTTCGTTGTTATTTTCGTTGTTATGATTAGCTAAAGTAGTCACATAGCTGAATCATGTAAAATTTGGTGAAATCAACCTTTGGAAGATAAAATTGGGAGTGTGTAGTGCTTTTTATTGTTATATCTCACATATTTCACGTCTTAGAACTTGTTATAACGGATTTGGGCTAGATTAGCTACCTAGGTCAAAAATCACACACATCATTCTTGAGAGTTGTTCAGAGAGAATGGTGTGGGAAAAAGGGTTCTAAGATCGGGAGGTAAAACATACCGGGGTTTTAGGTCGTGAATTCAGGCCCGCGCTCATCGGTGTTTTATTATCAACATAGTAACTTGAATGTGGTAGTCTAGATTAGTGTAGTTTAGTGTTAGACCCCGGGGTTGAACTATGAAGTGCCGGGTGGTTCTTGAGCCAACGATGACAAGTTGTTTCACGGAGTCTTTCGGGTAGACCATGGATTAGGTAAAACTTCGGTTTCTTGCTTTGACACGCCGCATTAAGATGTTTGGTGAAGTACGTTGATGAGTATGAATCGGTAGTAACTTCGACCGAGTAATTTTTGGACTTGTTTCCGTAACGAGGGTTAATCAAGCGTCTCACAGCACTTAATCATGTTAGGATAATCGGTTTTCTAAAAAGAGAATTAATTAACCTCACATAGGATGTTAAAGGAGAGTTGTTCAGAACTTAACATCAGAATTAGGAGCACGCACCCGTGAGATTGAATGTGAGAGTTCGTTTGTTATAATGCACACTCCCGGTTTTGTCTTAAATTTACCCCTCGAAAATACATTTATAAAGACTCGCAACTGTGGGTAAACTAACTCTCTAACCAACAGAGTACCGGGTCAGATTGTTAGGATAGCTACAGGAGTACGAGGTCGATCCCAAGGGAAACGTGGTTGTGAGTACCAAAGTGAACGTGTTTCTTAGTCTAGGCGATCAATGTTTTTGGATTGTTTTTATACTATAACGATGCTAAAGATAGAAAAGAAAGAAAGACAATTTAACTACTTGGTTTTAAAGATATATTTAAGAACATAGCCGAACCATGATCAAAATAGCTAATTTCAACTCCAAGGATAGACAAAACCGGGAGTGTGCATTATAACAAACGAACTCTCACATTCAATCTCACGGGTGCGTGCTCCTAATTCTGATGTTAAGATCTGAACAACTCTCCTTTAACATCCTATGTGAGGTTAATTAATTCTCTTTTTAGAAAACTGATTATCCTAACATGATTAAGTGCTGTGAGACGCTTGATTAACCCTCGTTACGGAAACAAGTCCAAAAATTACTCGGTCGAAGTTACTACCGATTCATACTCATCAACGTACTTCACCAAACATCTTAACGCGACTGTGTCAAAGCAGTAAACCGAAGTTTTACCTAATCCATGGTCTACCCGAAAGACTCCGTGAAACAACTTGTCATCGTTGGCTCAAGAACCACCCGGCACTTCATAGTTCAACCCCGGGGTCTAACACTAAACTACACTAATCTAGACTACCACATTCAAGTTACTATGTTGATAATAAAACACCGATGAGCGCGGGCCTGAATTCACGACCTAAAACCCCGGTATGTTTTACCTCCCGATCTTAGAACCCTTTTTCCCACACCATTCTCTCTGAACAACACTCAAGAATGATGTGTGTGATTTTTGACCTAGGTAGCTAATCTAGCCCAAATCCGTTATAACAAGTTCTAAGACGTGAAATATGTGAGATATAACAATAAAAAGCACTACACACTCCCAATTTTATCTTCCAAAGGTTGATTTCACCAAATTTTACATGATTCAACTATGTGACTACTTTAGCTAATCATAACAACGAAAATAACAACGAAATATAAATATATATCTAAATACATACATATATATATAAATACTAGTATATAGATGTATATGCGTATATATAGATATATACATATAACAAGAAAGAAAAGAAACAAAACGAAAGAAAACAAAACGGAAATAAAATAACTACAGCTATATAGATATACGTATAGATATATATAAAGATATATATAGATATAGATATATATAATATACGTATATATATATATATATATATATATATATATATATATTTTTTTTTTTTTTATACTAATTGCATAAAAATGAAAGAAAGCAATAAAAGAAAAACGGAAACGAAATTATATTAATACGATAACTAGTCGGGTTATTACACCGACATTATAACTACATATATATCTAATTTAGGCCCCCCCCAAAACATAAATTAAAAGAAAGGAAAAGATGAAGGAGGATGGGGAAGGAGAGGGGCCAAAGTTGGCCAAGAAAGGGGCAAGGAAGATCAATGGAGATGGAGGAGTTTATATAGGGAAAGATATATGAGGGAGGTAGCATATGTATATGAGGGAGGTTGTTATAAGGAAGGTATTATCTTAGGGAGTTTGTATATGGGAGGGAATTTTAGCATGTGGGAGAGAATATTTGCCATCATTAATAATATTCCCCATAGAAACATCCCATGTGAGCAAGCTAGCTACTAAAATATGCAATTTGTTTTGCACCGGCTCGAATCGGTATTTATCCGGTTCGAGCCGGGATTTCAACTGTTCAAGTAAAACGCTCATAACGTGAGTTGTAACCTCCGATTGACGTGATTCAAAATGCGTTGGAAAGCTCATTTGAAGATATAAAACTTTCATGAAGAACACTTCCCCAGAAAATGCCTCTAAGTTGGGTCAAATGTCCATCGAACACTGGTTACGGTAGAAGCATTTCGGACAATTAATCCGTTTTGACTCGTAAACTTGTGGCATCTTCTTCTTTCCCTCAAAATCCATTTTTTAGGCCTCAAAATATATCGTTACTCGGAATCTTGGTCAACCTATAATTCTGCAATAAAGCACAAAATACCAAGCATAAATCCGACACGACTCTCCGCTTACTAAACCGGTACAAAACTTAATAAAAACACATAAAAACACTATATTTTATAAAATAACTACTACTAACATACTTAGATAAATCTAAGGAATTTATGACTCGAAATGATATAATAACGCTCAAAATGATATTAGAAATGGGGTAAAATGTTATGAAAATAACTGTGAATTTTTCCGTTATCACTGATCCCCCTGTAGAAGAAACTACAGCAGACCCTACTGAAGATGATGTTCCTGAAAATCAATATAACCAAAATCCTCAATGGTTAAGGAATCACCCTGCTGAACAAGTTATTGGCAATGTACAGCAAGGTGTGAAGACTAGAAGACAACTGGAAGCCATGTTTACTTGTTTTCTATCTCAAATGGAACCAAAAGTTGTTGAAGAAGCAATTTCAGATCCAGATTGGATAATTGCTATGCAAGAGGAATTAAATGAATTTGAAAGAAATCAAGTTTGGACACTAGTTGAAAGGCCAAGTCATGCAAATATCATTGGTACTAAGTGGGTATACAGAAATAAACTTGATGAATCTGGTACCATTGTGAGGAATAAGGCCAGACTAGTTGCAAAAGGCTATTCTCAAGCAGAAGGAATAGATTTTGATGAAACTTATGCACCTGTTGCAAGATTGGAAGCTATCAGATTATTCTTGGCACATGCTGCATATAAGAACTTCAAAGTATATCAAATGGATGTCAAGAGTGCATTTATGAATGGCATTCTAGAGGAGGAAGTGTATGTTCAGCAACCTCCTGGATTTGAAGTTAAAGATCAAGAAAATAAAGTGTATAGACTCAACAAAGCACTTTATGGATTGAAACAAGCACCAAGAGCATGGTATGAGACTCTATCTCAATTCTTGGTGGACAATGGTTTTACAAAAGGCACCATTGACAAGACACTTTTCAGAATCAGTGAAGGGGACAAGACTTCTCCGGTACAAATTTATGTGGATGACATAATTTTTGGTTCTGAAAATGATTTACTTTGTGAAAAGTTTGCAAATCTAATGAAGAGTAAATTCCAAATGAGTATGATGGGAGAAATGAATTACTTTTTAGGATTGCAAGTTAAACAAATGAAGGATGGAATCTTCATTCATCAAACCAAGTACACCAAGGAGTTACTGAAGAAGTTTGGTATGGAAAACGGCACTAAGAGTTCAACTCCTATGTGTACAAACATTAGATTGGATGAAGATAAAGAAGGTAAAGATGTTGATCAGACCTTATACAGAAGGATGATAGACAGTCTGTTGTACCTAACTGCCAGCAGACCTGATATATCATTTGTTGTAGGTGTTTGTGCAAGATTTCAATCTAAACCTAAAGAATGTCATTTAGGTGCAGTCAAGAGAGTTCTCAAGTATCTTAAAGAGACTTTGGGAGTAGGGATATGGTATTCCAAGGAAGGAATCTTCAAGTTATATCCTACTCAGATTCTGATTATGCTGGATGCAAGATTGATAGAAAAAGCACCTCAGGAACCTGTCAGTTAATGGGAAATAGACTGATTTCCGGTTTAGCAAGAAACAAAATTCTATTTCAACTTCCACTGCTGAAGCTGAATACATTGCTGCTGGAAGTTGCTGTGCACAAGTACTATGGCTAAGACAACAATTAAGGGATTATGGAATTGAAGAAAAGGAAATTCCAATTATGTGTGATAACACAAGTGCAATTCCAATCACAGAAAATCCTGTTTTGCACTCTAGAACCAAGCACATTGATGTGAGACATCATTTTATAAGAGATCGTGTTGAAAAGAAAGATGTGGTGGTTCTATACATCCCTACTGAAGATCAACTTGCTGATATTTTCACTAAACCACTTGACAGTGAAAGATTTGCCAAATTAAGGACTGAACTTGGAATTATCAAAGTTGACTGATAATCAGCAGTGTACTGGAATTCACCAAGGGGATTAGTCTTTGCTATGTTGGGTGAGCTCACTTAGCAGATTAGTCATTGGTATCAACAATTCCATGTACTTATGTTTGGACAATTGAGCAAATGAAGTTGCCAAGGGGATTGGTCTTTGTCATGTTGGGTGAGCTCACTTGACAGATCAGTCATTGGTATTAAACTTCATCTTGTATTATCAATTGAACAAAACAAGAAGAAAACGAGGGATCAACGAGTATTTTTGTCAACAAAGTCTGCCGAAGCCTATTTATCACGACTGCCGAGCCCACCTTGTTGAAGGTTACCCCGCTTTGAATGGAACGTTACTCGGTCAAAGTTATTAAAGTCAAAAAGGCATATTGGCGGGATATTTATTCTATCCATTATTACCACGGTTAAACCATCCAACGGTTACAAACGTTATGGAGGAGTAATGGGCCACGTGTCAAGTCAGAAATTATTCAATTTAATCGTGGTTACCTCAATGTACGTGCAATGACAGTTTCAACCACCTACTGTCTATATAATCGGTATCGTTATACAAATGGATTCTCTACTTGCATTTTCTACTTTATCTCTGCAAATCCTACATTGTGTGAACACAGATTTGAGAGCAATTCTTCTTCATCTTTTTCTTATTTCAATGGCGGAAAGGATTGAAGTTCAAATCGAATCAAGCCAAAGTGTGAGAGGATATGTCGCTGATGCAAAACAAACGAGTTGGCTATTAATATAGGTAGAAGAATAAGGAGGTTTGCGGGCTTGGAGAACAAACTCAATATCGATTAGAAACAATCTCATACACCAATGTTATTGATTTCGGAAAAATATGGTTGTGGAAGAAGGATCGAAGCATTCAAGACTATCGTGAATGCTTTGAGGAGCTTGTAATCTCCTCTAGTCTACGAGGGAAGTGTTTGGATTTGAAGAAGTGGTGGATGGTTCAAATAATCCCGAAGCAATGGGATTGGACAAATTGACGTTTGTGGATCGATTAAAACAAGTGCGGCCACCAAATCCGTACCGGGCATCAACTCGCAAACATATTGGAAATGAATACGGTTTGTCGAGCAAGCTCATTGCAAAGAACATACTTGGACTAGTTGGGAGTATGGATACTCTATCAGGACCTAAGATAGAGTTGATGATAATCATCTGCAGGAGCATGAGGTTTGACTGGGCTGGTTATTTCATTCATTATATGAAGAAAGTAGCCAAGGAAGAGAAACTAGGGAAAAGGAAATCAAAGGCCTTACCCTTAGGTTTAATGATTCAGACCCTGCTGAATCATTTGAATGTTCCTGATCTTGAACCTGAGAATATTAATCAGTCTAGATTCAAGAAGGAAATTGATTATGCTATTCATGGTCTAGATGATGATGAAGATGTTGCTGGAGAGGCTGCTGATGATGATAATGATGATGATGATGGTGACGCTGGTGGTGAGCAGGTTCAGCAAACTAAGAAGATATCTATTAAACCTGCTGCACCCAAGAAAACTGCTGAGAAAAGAAAGGGTGGAGGTACAAAGAAAGTGACTGAAGGTTCAAAGCCTTCAAAGAAAACAAGAAAGGAAACAAAGACAGAGGCTCGAGTCCGCCGAGGGTCAAGTGGAGGTTACCGACCCCGCAGTTCTTTGCAACAAGAAGCTGTTGTTGAGATTATGAGGGAACAACAGAAGGAAGCTAGTAGAAAGAGAAGATCTACTGGAAAAGATGATGATGAACCCCTCTCCAAAAGAATGAAGGTGATTACCAAAAAGAAGAAGCATGGAAAGGGAAAAGAACTTAAAAACTTGGAGGCTCAAAGAATCCAAGAAGGGGCATCAGTAGTAGAGGAAGAAGAGGTTGTTGAGGCTGAGCCCTTAACTATCATTCCGCCTGTAGTAATTAGTGACTCCTCACCTGAAGAGGTTGTCAAACCTACGATGCTTTGGACGGAGTTGGTGTTGAACAATCTGTTGAAGATACACAGCAGTCTACTGACCCTGAGCCTGCTGTAGTATTTACTAGAAGAACCACAGCAATCCACTGAACCTGAACCTGATGTGGTAGTTGAAGAGGTAATAGAAGAATTGGTTGAAGACCCTACAAATGTGGCAAGAACTCAGGGGGAAGAGCAGTCTGCTGCTAACCCTGCTGATGAGCATGTAAGTCAGGGGGAACCAAGTGTGGTACAGATGGAAGTAGTAGGCACAAATGTACAATCTCAGCAACCTACGACTTTCAAACATCCGTTGAAGAAACCCATGAATTTACTTGTTGGAACCTTTGGAGGTCAACAACGCACTGGAGCTGCTCCCAGAAGATCTTTTATGCCATTTGAAAGGCATGTAAAAGAAAGTAAGAAAACTGAAGAGTATGTAGATCCCAAACTTCAGAAAATTGCTGACTACTTCCAATGGAAATTTGGTTTCCACAAGAGGCAAAAGCCAGCTGCTCAACCTATGACAGATTTTGAAGAATGGGTTTTTGAAAATTTGGGAGTAGAGAACCTGTTGGATCTAGTTGATACCACCTTGCTGCAATCAAGACTGATGGATTTGTTTGATGAACAACAGAAGGTGGAGGGTATCACGTTCAGGGATCCAAGAGATGATGGTGATGGCTCTTCATCATCTGATTCTGATGACAATCACCCCTCTGGTCCAGGAGAGACCAGTGGGACTGCAATGTTAATTGACCCTACCGAAAGGCGATCTGCGGTGCCGGAGTGTCTGCGAGAGATAGCGACCGGGAGATGGATGAGGATCTACGGGATCTCACCATGGATGATCTGGAGGCATTGATCAATGAAGGTATTACTCGAGTGCTAGTAGGGACCGATGCACCAAGTACATTCCATGTTGTAGAGCCTCTTTGCACTAACGATCTTTGGACGAGTGAGGATTTGGATGGAGAAAAGGTTGCTGATTTTAATGAACCTAGTGCCAGTTCTGAAGAGTCAATTGAATATCAAGATGGATTTGACATTGAAGGCACTCTAACTAAAACTGCCATCATCCTACACAAGATTGGTCATGCTGAAGATTTCCAAGTGGATAATACCAACATATTCAATCCACAAGGAATTGAAGAGGAGGTACAGGTTGCTGGGATACAAACATCACCTGGACAAAGGTTGGAACATGAGGTACAGGCTGCTGAGTTTCAAACAGCACCTGGACAAAGGTTGGAACCTGATTTGGGTTTGGAGAAAACCCCTACTGATGATGAGGCTCGTCGTAGTGGAGCCTTCGGAGGCAAGACCACCGAAGGGAAAGATAGTCGACGGACCGCTTTGTTAATGAAGATGAGCAATTTCTTGGACTTTGACTTCGTGATGAGGAATTTCGGGTGCCCGAAGAAGAAAATATTGATGTTGATCCACCTCAGGCATTTGTACCTGTTTTTGAGGAACCTGCCATTGATCCTATCCTGGAGGAATATGAAGGACCTAACCCTGCTGGACTGGATAGGAGTAAGGCAATGGTTGTAAGCAATCAGAGGCCACAGTACAATGTGGAGGAGCCTGCTGATGAAGTCACTGGTGGAAGGATGACCAGTGAAGTACCAGTTGAAGTACTAAATGAGTTAAGAACTGTAAGGCATGATATGCAACAGTTAAGGACACAACTGGATAGACAGGAAGAGAGATTTGAAGAACTGATGAAGATGGTAAATGAAAACAGACAATCTACTGCCACAGTTGCTTCAAACTTCACATATATTCAAAATGCTGTGAATGATCTGATATTAGATGTGAGGGGCATCAAGGTTGGAAATACTTCCAAAGAAAAGTTTCTAAAAGACCAATTCATTTATATCCATCAGAAACTTGACAACCTTGCTGCAACACCTAAACTGTGAGTCTCTTCTTTGCACAACAACTGCTTGTGCTCGATCCCAAACTTACTTGAAAGAATCAACGGTATTTGGAGGAAACATTGCAATCCAGGATCACTGCTATTGATACTAGAACTGGAACAATGGAAGGGCAACTGAATAGAGTGATAGTATCACAGGAGGGCATTCATGGCCTTATATCCCGTTTTGTTGATGATGTCACTAAGGGGAAGAGGGCAAATCACCACGAAAGGAGGCTGCAAGACTCTTTGCACGAAGAGATGGACGGATGATACAAATGGTTTCGGGCAACCCGCACTGCGAGTTCAACTCACTGATGATCTTTTTAGACAGTACAAGAAAGAGTATTACAACAGGAGGAGACCTTATCATGACATGGGGTTTCATGAAGGTCTTAACTCTTTCTTGGGTTTGAAATTTTGGGAAGCAAGAATCGAGCCTTGAGGGCAAGCAACAGAGGCAAGAGAAGTAGCAAAGGTGATAAGGTGCCACCTATTATAAAAGCAAGGGACTCACTGGATGAATTCAAGGAGCTGTATATGAAGTTTGGATTCAAAGTGAATGAAATTAATCTTATCCTCCCTGAAGCATGGAACTGGTGGAAGCAAGTCAATCCCTACATTGATTTTACACTAATTGAAAATGAATGGATGAGGGATATGATAGAACAAATCAGAGCCTATCAAGAACAAGCTGAGAAGGCTAGAAGAGAAAGAGAAAAGAGACAATAGATCAGCATATACTTATTATTCTTTATCTTTTGTATCTAGTTGTAATAACTGAACAATGATTATAATGAGAATTGACTGAATTTGTTCGTTTTTGTCTTTATCTTTTTGCTTTGCTTTGATTAGGTGAGGGTAGTGGCATCATCACCAAAAAGGGGGAAATTGTTGGACTTATTTCTTAGTTTTGATGATGAGTGCCATACTAGCTGTTATAGTGCAAAGGCAAAAAGATGTCTAGATTAAATGTATAGGTTTATTAGAGTTTGATTCATAAATAGGTTTGATCAAACAAGCACTGTAAAGGCCTGCTGATTGATATCAGCAGACTGGTCTAGGTCAGTAGGGTAGATAGGTCAGTAGACTAGTCAGGAACCCGGCTGAAGAATGAAGACCGAAGGCTGAGGGTTCAAACTCAGTTAATGAAGGCTAAGGGATCAAACTTAGTATTTAAAGTCAAGGATATGGAATCAGAATTTAGGCAAGTCCGTGATGACCTAAACGATTACATATACCTTGTGTAGAAGGTCTAAGTTCCATAAGTTGGATGATGTTTGGAACTTGGTTATAATTAAAATGATGTAATCTAACTTCACAAATAAAAGTTAGATAAAAGTAATCACCGCATTATATTTTACATACGAAATATGATGATCGACGGATGATGGTACTTCGACGGACTTATGAACCTGCTCGATATGATACCTCGATTAATTCAAGTTTATTGGAAGATTACATGGATAAGGACAGCCAACTACCTCTGACTTATCATGAAAATCAAAGGCTGAGATTAAAAAGACGTTGGGATGATCTCTATTTATATCCATTGGATACAAGTCAAACGGGTGGACATACTGCACTGTCAAAAAGGAATTCTGACAGTGTCAGTCCTATGAATAGTGACAGAATGCAAATCAGATGGGACAAAAACAAGGAACGGTCACATTTGAAATTCAAATACAGTCACATGCATTCTTGCCTATAAATAGAGGACCTTCAACTCAGAAAAAGATGATGAATTTTGGGAATAAACTCTAAGTGATAATACTGAGCTGAAAAACACCCTGCTGAACTTACTGAGCATAAGGCTGCTGATCTAGTAAATTTCTTCAAGTGCATTCTGTGTTCAAGCTGCATCAAGCATACACACTTGAAGACTGCAAGCTTCTGATTACATCATCCTAATCAAGCTTTGCAAATTGAATCATTTATTTGATTCAATTTTTATCTTATAAAGAACCCGCTTTGAAGACAAGTGAAGCATCCGTTAAGTGTGAAAGACTCGTTGTTTGTGGTGGAGCCGGTGAAGAGGCAATCCTACCCTTCAAGGACCGGTGGAAGACTCGGGAGCGACAATCCTACTGTTCCCGAGTTTTCGGTTGTGAAGCCACGGCTATTGGTGAAGGACAAACAACTTAGGAATCTTTGTAAAAGCCGCATCAAAGATCTCTAGTGAATTTCCTCCAACATCACGGGAGAAGAGTGGACCGACGAGGATTACATCACCTGGAACCACTATAAAATCTGACTATTTACTTTCAGCATTTACTTTCTGCACTTAGTTTATTTTATACATCAGCCTACTGAATCTAGCAACTGAAATCACACACTTGCACTACTGAGTATCTAATACTTAGTATCATATATAACAACAAGTTTTAAGGCTTAATTTTGATATTATTCCACTGCACAAATTCAACAAACTCAACTATCAGTAGACTACGTTTATCGGCGAGCTTATCGAAGTCTCGAACAGACTCTGAAGTATCGACGCAGACTGCTGAAGTTGCAGAATTTGTTAACTCCAAAGTTTTAAGTGTTAAGTTTATTCACCCCCCCCTCTAAACTTAACCAAAGCTTTTTCAAGGGACCAACACCCTCAACTCATCCAAAACCTGTGCTGGTACCCCACCAGCCATTCCTCCAGCCATATGTCCAGCAGCATCATCAGCAGGCTCTTTAACATTGTATTGTGTCCTCTGTCTGCTGACAACCATGGCCCAGCTCATATCCCTTCCAGCAGGGTTTGGACCTTCCTCAATTATATTTTAAAAAATTTCCTCCAAGATAAGATCTTGGCCAGGTTCCTCAAAATTAGGTACAAATGCCTGTTGTGGTTCAGCAGCAATAGGTTCTTCCTCTGGCATTTGAAACTCCTCGTCACTGAAGTCATAGTCCAGCAGCTATTCATCCTCATCAATAACAACAGTCTGCTGATTATCCTTCCTTTGAGTAGCCTTTACTCTAGTAGGCTCTACTACAACAGCCTGTTCTTCAACAACTGCAAGTTACAACCTTTGTCCAGGTGCTGTTTGATCCTCAGCAACCTGTACCACCTGTTCCAACCTTTGTTCAGGTGCTGTTTGTTCCTCAGCAGCCTGAACCTCCTTAAAAAGTAATGGTGATCCTTCAAAACCCATCACCATGTCCAACCTCTGTCCAATCACTGTATGTTCCTCAGTGAGTAGGACTCTCTCTTCCACTCAAATGAAAGGAAAAACAGCCATGTTTTCCTCTAGAAATCCTCTGGCATCAGCAATCTTCTGTTAAGTCTCAGCAGATTTTGATAGAGTGCCCTGAGTATCAATCTATTCTTGATATTGAACTGAATCTTCAGAACTGATATCAGGCTCACTTTGTTCAATGACCTTCTCCTCATCCAGATTTTCAGTCTGCTGATCATCAGATCACATCAGACTCCACAACCTTGAATGTACCAGATGTGCCAACAAACCTATTACCTCCAATGTTTATGCCATCATTGATCAGAGCTTCCAAATCATCTATAGTGAGATCCTCCAGATCTTCATCCATTTGACTAGTCTGCGGCCCTCAGCAGACTTACCAGCATCAGTGGACTGTTCTACTCTTGGTTCATTTAACAAAGCAGTTCCACTGGCTTCTCCTTGATGTGGGGGATGACCATCATCAGAGTGTGATGATGATGAGTCATCATTATCTGATCCATCCCTAGGATCCTTAAACATGATACCTTCTTCTATCTTTTGTTCACCAATGAGTTCCATCAATCTCATTTCCAGCAAAGAAGTATCAACCAAGTCAAGTAAGTTATCCACTCCTAACTTTTCAAAGGGCCACTCCTCAAAGTCTGTCATAGGCTCAGCAGCTGATTTTTGTCTCTTGTAAAATCCAAACTTCCATTGAAAATAATCAGCAACCAGCAGGAGTTTAGGATCAAAATACCCTTCCTTCTTTTTCTTTTCTTTCCTTTCAAAGGGCATAGTTGGCTTTCTCGGAGGTGTTTGTTCACTTTGCTGACCTCCAAAGGTCTCAACAAGTAGATTCAGAGTTTCCTCAATAGATGCATTTAGGTCAGTAGGTTTCTCAGGTTGTACATTTGTACCTACCAACTACATCTGTTCCACACTTGGTTCCCCCTGACTTACATGCTCATCAGCAGGGTCAGCAATAATTTGCTCTTCCCCCTAAAGTATTGCAGAAATGGCAAGGTATTATACTGTTCTATCAATTTCCAAAGCAGGTGCAGATTCAGTAGTCTGCTGTGGTTCTTCAGTAAGTTGCTCAACAACAACTTCTGTAGCTTCAGTATGCTCAGCAGCCTTTATAGGGGGGATTCAATAATTTCTTCAGCAGGCTCAAGTACAGCAGTCTATTGTGGTTCTTCAATGTGTTGCTCAACAACAACACTAGCACCAATAGTAGGTTCAACAACCTCTTCTTCTACTTCCCTTTGAGCCTCCAGAATCCTCAACTGTTTCCCTTTTCCATGTTTCATTTTCTTTGCTATTTCCTTCATTCTCTTAGAAGGTTGTTCAGCTTCAGCCTCAGTACACTTCCTCTTTCTACTGTCTTCCTTCTGTTTCTCTTTCAAGATTTCAGCAGCAGACTTCTTCCTTGTAACTACAGAAGGGTCAGTAACTTCAACTTCAACTGGACCCTCAGTAGACTCAGCAGTCTCTGTTGTTTTCTTCCTTGTTTTCCTAGGATTTAGCATCTCTGTGATTTTTCTAGTGTCAGTAGCCTTCCTTTTCTCAGCAACTTTCTTAGGTGTAGCAGATTTAACAACTTGCTTAACCTGCTCACCACCAGCATCATCATCTCCATCATTGTCTCTCTCAGTTTCTTCATCATCCACATCTTCATCATCATCTAACCCAGGAATAGGGGTAGCAATTTCCGGCTTGTATCTGGATTTATTGATTTTCTCAGATGCAACATCAGGTATCTGAAAATGATTCAGCAAGGTCTGAATCAGTAGACCTAAGGGTTTGGTTTTGGACTTCCTTATACCATCTCTATCTTCAGTAAACACCTTCTTCATATAGTGTATAAAGAATCTTGCCCAATCAAACTTCATACTACTGCATATCATTATCAGTAGGTCTATCTTTGGCCCAGAAAGTGTATCTAGACTCCCATTGAATCCCAGAATGGTCTTGGCAACAATCTTGCTCAACATATTATATTCATATCCAATGTGCCTCACATTAATGCCTAGAGATGAAGGTATGTTCTCATTTGTCTTTATAGCATCAACAAACTTGATTATTGGCAGATTCATCATTTCCGGGTTGGTAGGAGCACTATTTCTAGGTCTAAAATGAAATACTTCTCTCAGTAGATCTGAAGTAATTTCAATCTCTCTGCCATTAACCGTTGTAGTGAAGGCCTCTACCTTTATGTATGACTATGTTCTTCTAGAATTCCAAAACATTTACATATGAAATTCTTTCCAATCTTCTATTGATAACATTTTCTAAGCCAGCAACCCTTCTGATTCTTCTACCAATGTTGATGGCTAACTCAGTTATATGATAGTTAGTAACATATCCTCTCACACATTGACTAGTTCCAATATGAACATCAGCTTTATCCGCCATTAGAGATGAGAAAGATGAAGAAAGAGCTTTCAAATCTATGTTCACACTATGTATTTGCAGATAAAATCAACCTGAAAGTTGTAAGTATCCTCTGTGTATATGTCTGTATATATAGAGAGGTAGTTGAAACTGTCAGATAATGCATTGTACACGTACTGTAGCATAACCGTGATTAAGTTTGGAATGAATGAGATCTTGCCACATGGCCCATTACTGACCCATAAAGAGTTGTAACCGTCCGATCGTGTAACTGTGGTTATAAAGATAAGATAAATATCCCGGTCTTTTGCTTTTTGACTTTGTTAATGATTGACTGTGTAACGTATGTCTCAGCAGCCTTTGCCATCGGTAGACTTGGCTCAGCAGCCTGCTGACAAAGATGCCTCAACAGCCTGTTGACAATGTTACTCTGATGATCTTCAATTCTTCTTGTTTTGTCCAACTGATAATACAAGACCAATCCCCTTGGCAACTTCATTTGCTCAATTGTCCAAACATAAATAAGTACATGGAATTGTTGATACCAATGACTAATATGCTAAGTGAGCTCACCCAACATAGCAAAGACTAATCCCCTTGGTGAAGTCCAGTACACTGCTGATCAAAGATGTATCAGTCAACTTTTATAATTCCAAGTTCAGTCGTTAACTTAGCAAATCATTCACTATCCAATGGTTTTGTGAAAATGTCAGCAAGTTGATCTTTAGTAGGGATGTAAAGAACCACCACATCTTTCTTTTCAACATGATCTCTTATAAAATGATGTCTCACATCAATTTGCTTGGTTCTTGAGTGCAAAATAGGATTTTCTGTGATTGTAATTGCACTTGTGTTGTCACACATTATAGGAATTTCTCTTTCTTCAATTCCATAATCCCTTAACTGTTGTCTTAACCAAAGTATTTGTACACAGCAGCTTCCAGCAGCAATGTATTCAGCTTATGCAGTGGAAGTTGATATAGAATTCTAATTCTTACTGAACCAGGAAACCAGTCTATTTCCCATCAATTGACAGGTTCCTGTGGTTCTTTTTCTATCAATCTTGCATCCATCATAATCAGAATCTGAGTAGGATATAACCTTGAAGCTTCCATCTTTTGAATACCATATCCCTACATCCAAGGTCTCTTTTAGATACTTGAGAATCCTTTTGACTGCAGCTAAATGACTTTCCTTAGGTTTTTATTGAAATCTTGCACAAACTCCTACAACAATGGATATAGCAGGTCTGCTGGCAGTAAGGTACAGCAGACTGCCTATCATCCTCCTATATAAGGTCTGATCAACATCTTTGCCTTCTTTGTCTTCATCCAATCTAATGTTTGTACTCATAGGAGTTGATACCTTGGTGCTGTTTTCCATACCAAATTTCTTCAGTAGCTCTTTTGTATACTTTGTTTGATGAATGAAGATTCCATCTTTCATCTGTTTGACTTGTAATCCCAAGAAATAGTTCATTTCTCCCATCATACTCATTTGGAATTTACTTTTCATCAGATTAGCAAATTTTTCACATAGTAATTCATTTTCAGAACCAAAGATTATGTCATCAACATAAGTCTGTACCAGCAGGGTGCTGTCTCCTTCATTGATTCTTAAAAGAGTCTTTTCAATGGTACCTTTGGTAAAACCATTGTCCACCAAGAATTGAGATAGGGTCTCATTCCATGCTCTTGGTGCTTGTTTCAAAACATAAAGTGCTTTATTGAGTCTGTACATTTTATCCTCTTGATCTTTAATTTCAAAACTAGGAGGTTGCTGAACATAAACCTCCTCTTCCAGAATGCCATTCAAAAATGCATTTTTGAGATCCATCTGATATACTTTGAAGTTTTTATGAGCAGCATATGCCAAGAATAGCCTGATAGCTTCCAATCTTGCAACAGGGGCATATGTCTCATCAAAATCTATTCCGTCTGCTTGAGAATAGCCTTTTGCTACTAGTCTGGCCTTATTTCTACAATGGTACCCGATTCATCCAATTTGTTGCTGTATATCCATTTTGTTCCAATTATGTTTGCATGATTACGCCTTTCCACTAGTGTCCAAACTTGATTTCTTTCAAATTCATTCAGTTCTTAGCAATTATCCAATCTGGATCTGATATAGCTTCTTCAAGAACTTTAGGTTCCATTTGAGATAGAAAACAAGTAAACATTGCTTCTAATTGTCTTCTAGTCCTCACACCTTGCTGTATATTGCCAATAACTTGCTCAACAGGGTGATCCCTTAACCATTATGGATTTGGGTTAGATTGATTCTCAGGAACATCATATTCAGTAGGGTCTGATGTTGCTTCAACATGGTGATTAGCAGATCCTTGAACTGCCTCAGTTGTTGCATCGGTAGTATTACCAGCAGGGTGTTCAGCAGGAGCAGAGTCAAAGATCTTTAACTCATTTATCCTTTCCAAAACATCAACACATTATGGATCAGTGACTTGTTGATTCTCAACAGGTTCTGAAGCTTCATCTTCCATTCCAGTGAACTTAGGCTCATCAAACACTACATGTATTGTTTCTTCATGTTTCAGTGTCCTTTTGTTCAGTACCCTAAATGCCTTGCTGACATAAGACTATCCCAAGAAAATTCCTTCATTTGATTTTGGTTGGAATGTCTTCAATTGCTCCTTATGATTCAAGATAAAACATTTGCTTTCAAATGGATGGAAATATGATATATTAGGTTTCCTTCCATTCCAAATCTCATAAGGTGTCTTCAGCAGCTTCTTGTTCACTAAGGTTCTATTTTGGGTATAGCATGTTGTATTAACTGCTTCAGCCCAATATCTTTCAGGTAATAATGCTTCACAAATCATAGTTCTTCCTGCTTCTTTTAAAGTCATGTTTCTTCTCTCAGCAACCCCATTTTCCTGAGGTGTACCAGAGCAGCTAGTTGATGTAGCACACCATTCTGCTCACAATATTCTCTTATAACTTTATTGAGAAATTCAGTACCCTTGTCTGATATGATCTTCACTACTGTCAAACTTTTCTCAATTTGCAATCTCTTCAAAAGTTCAGGCATCTTTTGAAGTGTTTCACTTTTCTTGTTCATGAATACTACCCAAGTGTATCTTGAATAATCATCCACAACTACTAAAGTGTACTTTTTTCCTGAAACACTTGTTGGTGTTACTGGTCCAAAAATATTCATGTGCATCAGCTCCAAAACTCTTTTTGTTGATTGCTTAGTCTTTGACTTGAAGCTTGATTTTGTTTGTTTACCTTGCTGACAGGCATCACATATAGCATCCTTCTTGAATATGATCTCGGGTAAACCAATTACCAGTTTCTTCTTTACCAACTGATTGATATCATCAAAGTTTAGATGATTCAACTTCTTATGCCATAACCAATTAAGTTCGATTTGGTATGCACAATCAGGCATGTCTCGGAACAATGATGTAGACCAATCCACAACATACATGTTTTGTTGTCTTCTTCCAGCCAACACAACTTGATCACCTCTTTCACTAATGACAATGCATGTGCCTTTTTCAATAGTGACCTTGTAACCCATGTCACAAAACAGTCCAGTTCTTAGTAGGTTCTAGTCCAGTGCTTCCACAAATGCAACATTCCTGATTGTTAATCCATTTCTTACAAGTGTGCCATATCCTATTGTGTATCCTGGTGTGTTCTTGTTGCCAAAATTCACTCTTGGACCATCCTTTGCCACATAATTTGACAAACATTGCTTATTCTTTGTCATATGTCTGGAACATCCACTATCAAAGTACCAGACACCCTACAAAACAAAGTTATTGTATTTTAGGTACCCAAAACTGTTTGGGTCCATAGTGGTCAGTGGTAAGCATGACCCTTGGCAAATTTCCATAAGGTCTTCCCTGAAAAGTGTCATACTTTTGTTCATACATGTATTCTACATATCCTTAAGGTCTAACATTTAGTTGTGTAGGATTCACATATGCTTTCTGGCCTTTTGGTATGTAATGCTGGTTGGAGTGATTTCTATTGTTAGAAGCACTCGCATAACCATTGGTTTGCTGTCTGTTAGGAACAGCCCTGTAATATGGAGTCTGTTGAGGTCCCTGCTGAGGTCTTGTATAAGTCCTCTGCTGAGTCATTTGCTGAGCCCATTGCTGAGGTTTTACCTTACCATTATGGTTATAACTGTTGTTTCTAGCAGTATGGGCAGGAATATTCCAATCATCATCATTTGGGTACAACCTACCTTTCCTCTTGAGATAAGTATCCCTTAAATGATTGACATTTTTAGGTTCAGGATTCTTATCCTTGGAATATTTCTGATTTTTCCCTTTATGTGGTCCAGCAGACTTGGTAGCAGGTCTGCTATCAGCAGGTCTAGAAGGTACAACAGTCCTACTTTTAGATCTATTCTATTTGTTAGGTGATGTTGACCTTTTTGACTTTTGTTTTTGCTTCATTGAAGTTTTCTCAGTAGGCTTCACTGCCTCAGCAACCGTTTTGGGAGTTGGATCTTGTGTAGGCACAAACTTGGGACCAATTCTGGTACTAGGTTCAGTGACCTTACTGGATCCACTCTTACTGGACTGTTGAGTTCCAAATCCAAGGCCTGTTATATCACCATAAGGCTTTCCATATTTGAATGCAGTGGAGGAACAAGATTGTTCAGCAGATTCAGCAGCTATTGAATGTACAACAGGCTTATGCTGATTCTGACCAATCTTTTTTTCCTTACCCTTGAGATTTCTTAATTCAGCTTTTAACCTTTCAACTTCTGTTTGATGAGCATCTTTTTCAGCCTTCACAATCTAATAACCAGATTGTATTATCCTCAATTGATTAAGGATGGCATCCAAAGTTTCTTCATTGTCAGAATTTTTAGGATTTGAACCTCAAGTTGATTCACAATCACTTTCAGCAGGAGTGTTTTTAGATACATAATTTTATACCTCCTCTGGTTCTTCCACATTTGCCATTAAAGCGTAATCATCCATATCAGCAACAAGTGTTGTATCATCAGATTCATTTCCTTTTTCTGATTCTACTTCATATCCTGATTCATCTTCAGCAACCATAGCTTTCTTGCCAGATCTTCTTTGTTGACTCTTGCTCTTCAGTAGGTCTGGACAATCAGGTCTGAAATGTCCAGGCTTCCTGCAGTTGAAGCAAAGATAATCAGGTTCATTCTTCTATTTTAGTTCAGGACAGTCAGGTTTGAAGTGTCATGGTTTCTTGCATTGATAGCACAAGTAATTATTGTCTTTCATGGATTCTTCCTTCTTCTTTTCACCAAACTTCTTTGTGAAATTCCTTGGAGAACCCCTTCTATTTTTCATCAACCTGATTTTCTTGCTCAGTAGGGCAATTTGTTCTTGCATCTCATCCAGTAGATCATCTTGAGCTCCTGATGTTTCTTCTTGATGTGTAGCAGCCAATGTAGTGGTCTTTGGTTCTTCTTTTTCAGTCTCAGGTACGAGTTTCTTTCTGAATTCATAGGCCTTGAGATCTGAAAACAATTTGAAGGTGTCCTCTTCATGTAGACTTCTCATTTCTTCTATTGCAGTCACCTTCATTTCCCAAACTTCTTTTGCAGGTAATGCTTCAAAGATTTTTGAATTGTTTTCTTCTTTTACTTTACACTCAGTAGGGTGAGTTCATCCATGATGGCATTGGATCTTGATTCTATTTGCTCAATAGTTTCATTGGGTTTCAATTTGAAATCTTGAAACTTCTTTTTGGCCACACTGATCTTGTTTTTCTTGATTGCATCAGTGCCTTCACAGATTAATTGTAACTTATCCCAAAGTTCTTTTGCAGTCTTGTAATCTTTCAATTTATGTACATATTGTTATCTAAGGTTCTGTATATGATATCAATAGCAATGTTGTTGAGGTTTGTTCTTTTTCTATCTTTAGCATTCCATTCTCTTTTTGGTTTAGGAATATACTGTGTCTCATTTCCCACTGTTACTGACTTGGTGATCTCCAGTGGTCCATCTATCAGTACATCCATCATCTCATCATGTGTTGCAGCTAGAAATGCCTGCATACGACGTTTATACTCATCAAAACAATCCAAAGAACACATCAACATTGTTCTAGCATACTGGTTGTTATCCATGATGCAAAGCTTTGAAAATCATAAACTTGAAAAAAAAATTCAAAGTATTTTCACAAGCACAACAAGTAGGATTACTTCAGAACAGAAGCACTGCTCCGATACCAATTGTTGGTCCCTTGAAAAGGCTTTGGTTAAGTTTAGAGGGGGGTTGAATAAAATTAACACTTAAAACATTTGGAGTTAACAAACTCAGCAAATTCGAGCTTGTTGATCGCTCGGTAGTCTACGACCACTCGATGTAGTCTGACACGGCTCGAAATCTAACTATTGATTTTTCTGAATTTGCTGCAGCGGAATATATTCATGTTAAGCCTTGTTACTTGTTCTTAAAATATGATACCAAGTATTAGATACTCAATAGTGAAAGTGTGTGATTCTGTTGCCAGTTTCAGTAGGTTGATGTGCTAAGTATACTAAATGCTGAATGTAAATGCAGAAAGTAAGTAGGCAATTTTTATAGTGGTTCCATGTGGTGTAATCCTGTCAGTCCACTCTTCTCCTGTGATTTTGGAGGAAATTCACTAGAGATCTTTGAGGTTGCAGTTACAAAAATACATAAGTTGCTTGTCCTTCACCAATAACTATGGCTTCACAAACTGAACACTTGGAACATGTAGGATTGCTGCTCCAAAGTCTTCCACTGTTCCTTGAAGGGTAGGATTGCCTCTTCACCAACTCAACCACAAACAACAATCCTCTTCACACCCTAGGATGCTTCATTGTCTTCAGCAGGTTTCTTGAAAAAGAAAGTTTGAATCAAGTAAGTGATTTGGCTTTCAGCAGTTTGATCAGGATGAAATGATCAGCAGCTTGATGTGATGCGATACGATCCCAGGAGATCGACGAAAGGATCAATACGAGCCGAAAACCCTAACCTAACTGAGCAGCAGTCTAGTAAGAGGGCCAAGAACAACTCAACGCTTTGCTCAAGAACGCTGATAAGCTCTCGAAAGGGGTGCAATCTCTACGACAAAGAGATCACTCGCTCGCAAGCGATGTTCTTGATCAATCACAGACCAAGGAAGAATAGAAAACTCTCAATTTCATTCTAATAGATTCATCAATGATTATTCCTAATATTACAAGTATAATGCCTTTATATAGGCTACAAAATGAAAGACTGACAATCTCCTAACCGATGTGGGATAAATTACAATGTAATTTTCGCCACTTTATTTTGTAACAAATCTAACTCAACCCTAATAAGCCCAAACGGCTATTATTTACTAAACATAAACACCTGACCCAATATACTAACATATGGGCAACTTTCGACACGGGCCTAAGGCCGTTTTATTCATTAAAACACCGATAAATAAAATAAATTACTAAACAAATAAAATGTCTCGGGACCTCGGGATGGATCACATCATTCCCTCCCGGTTGGAAACGATTCATCCTCGAATCAATAGGACGTCATAGAACTGAGCAGCATTAGAAACCAATCCCAAACAACCCACAAAAAACATCAATGCTATGCCGGGATCAAATATACGATGAAGTGAAAACCTCAAATCAACCTGATGCGAAGCGGACGATGTGTGCTGCAACAATGAGACAGAAGAACATAATTGCGGCCTACAAAACTGTGGACCAAACGTGGTGTGGCAGCAATACAACTAGAGCAATGCAATATCGGAGCCTCATCAATACATGCATCAAAAGGATCAACAAAATGATGCGCCGGCCTCCCACCAAGAACCACCTTGGAAAGATCAACTAAAGGGACAATAGGGGCTGCCTTGGACGTATCCAAGTGGGTAGTCTCCACCTCATATGGAAGATCATCTTGGACCTGCAAAGATAAGGCAAAAACCTCAGCCGGTGGATCAAGAACCTCCTCAAGCTCAACAACACTCTCAAATGGTTCTTCAACGGACGCCACTTGCAATATCTCGTCAATGTGCTCCTCAACAACTAGCACCTCAGTAACCTCTACCACACTCTCACTAGATGCATTGTGCAACTCATCCCCTCGACGACTAACAATCTCTTCTTTTTTCGCAGCAACTAATTCTTTTTTCCTTTCAATTGCAACCGAACTCTCCCTTTGCATACTGGTTTGCAGTTGTTGATATTGCTCAGTATAATAAGAAGGAGGCACAAAGTGTCTTTTCATTTCCCTCTTCAGCTCCGTCCACGTACTAATTTCATTTTCACGGCTACAATACCGAGCAAAATTCAACTGCCTCAACCATATCATGGCATACCCGGTGAATTCTAGTTGACCTAACTTGAACTTCTTCTCGTCAGAGTAGTTATTACCTTCAAAAATATGTTCCATCTTTGATTCCCACTTAAAGTAATCATCCGCATCCACTGAACCCAAAAAGGACGGCAACTTCATCTTAACTTGCCTCATATTATTATTGACACCGTTACCACCATTCCTATTTCCACCGTTACCACCATTCCCTCTCATCATTTCATTCACCCTAGCTGCCCATTCAGCCATGGCTTGGGGTAGTGCGGCCAAGCCATTCACAGTATGTTCGATTCTAGCCATTCTCTGATCTACACGGTCGGTTATCTCTCGTGTCAAGTTGTCTGACATTATCTTAAAACGACCATCCGTCACAGGCTCGTCATCCCCATGTCTCACCATCTTGTCTCACAGTCACTCGTGTTTATCACTCACCCTCGTTCTCTGAGTAGTAGGAGCACCCTTTGTTGAGCAAATAAGAATACGAGCAACCGACAAGTGAACCTAAGACCTACTACCTAGATGTGACCACTAGGATAAGGATGGGAAAGAGTGTTTGGAAGAAAGAAAAACGGTTATAAAAGGGAGTACTAGTACAAGAATAGTTTGACTATGCAAGAGAAACAAGTCGGAAATTGTTTTTGTTTCGGTCGAAAAATCAGCAAGTGTCACACCCTGGGTCTGATAGGGGCTGTTTTTTTTTTTTTACTTCTTTTTTTTTTTTTTTGGGCTGAACTTTTATTAAATAAAATAAAACAATTTCAGCACAAAGAAATTAGGTCAATTTTTTTTTGGTCTTATACGGCGGCGGCTAGTAATTAGCAAAAGGGAGTGGCTAGCAAGCATCAGGAACCAAAGCAAACAATTTGCAGCACAATCACCATACTAGAATTGTTTTTCTTTTGCTTGATGCTAATGGACGGGAAAAAAATTTCAAATAAGGACTTCTTATTTGTAATGATGATGCAACAAGCAATCGATGATGAATGTTGAGAAAAAGGTTGACTTTTTATATTTTTTTATTTTTTTATCAAAAGATGAAGAACACGATGGGAATAAAAAAAAATTTAAAATTTTGATCTTGGATGAATTCGAATAACAAGAAGAAAAAAAAACTAGAGGATATTTGATACCTTCGTCGCTAAGCTCTGCTACCAACTGAAGCGATACGATCCCAGGAGATCGACGAAAGGATCAATACGAGCCGGAAAACCCTAACCTAACTGGGCAGCAGTCTAGGAAGAGGGCCAAGAACAACTCAACGCTTTGCTCAAGAACGCTGATAAGCTCTCGAAAGGGGTGCATGCAATATCTACGACAAAGAGATCACTCGCTCGCAAGCGATGTTCTTGATCAATCACAGACCAAGGAAGAAGAGAAAACTCTCAATTTCATTATAATAGATTCATCAATGATTATTCCTAATATTACAAGTAGAATGCCTTTATATGGGCTACAAAATAAAAGACTGACAATCTCCTAACCGATGTGGGATAAATTACAATGTAATTTTCGCCACTTTATTTTGTAACAAATCTAACTCAACCCTAATAAGCCCAAACGGCTATTATTTACTAAAAATAAACACCTGACCCAATATACTAACATATGGGCAACTTTCGACACGGGCCTAAGGCCATTTTATTCATTAAAACACCGATAAATAAAATAAATTACTAAACAAATAAAATGTCTCGGGACCTCGGGATGGATCATATCATGATGTCTTCAAGTGTGTAAACTTGATGTAGCTTGATGACAGATTACACTTGAAGAAGTTTAATGAATCAGTAGCTTTAAGTTCAGTAGGATCAGCAGGTTGACTTCTTGGTAAGAATTTGAAGCTCAAGATTAATTGTTGTTTTTCTTCCCAAAAATCATCACTTGTTTCTGTATCAGGGGTCTTCTATTTGTAGGTGAAAATCCTTGTGACTTATGTTTGAAATTCAAACATAGCCGTTTCAGATTTGTCCCTTTCATGACTTGCATTCTGTCCCTGTACATAGTACTGACACAGTCAGTTGGCTTTTTGACAGGTTTCAGACTGTTCACCCTTTGACTTGTATCCATTGGATAAACCTCTGTTTCTTTCCAACGTTCTTTTAATCTTGACCATTGATTTGTTTGACAAAATCAAAAGTTGTTATCTGTCATTTTCCTTGTAATCTTCCAATGAAATCTTTGATTAATTCAAATATACATATCCAGCAGGCTCCTGTGTGTAAAGGTCTGCGAGATATACATCAGTCAGCTGTTCCAAGGTTTGCTATGTTTATAAAACACTGCAGCTGACTATCTTATATCTAACTTTTTATTATGAAGTTAGACTACACCATTTTGATCATAACCAAGTTCCAATCACCACTTTACTTATAGAACTTAGACCTTGTACACATGATATATGTAATCAGTTTAGGTTATCCAGACTTCACTATATTTTGATTCCATATCCTTGACTTTAAATACTAAGTATCCCTTAGCCTTCAATAAATGAGTTTGAACCCACAGCATGTAGTCTTCAGCAGGTTCCTAAACTAGTCTACTGACTCAGGCACCCTACTGATATAGACAGGTCTGCTGATGATAGTCAGCCGACCAATTACAGTGCTTGTTTGATCAAACCTATACAAAGATCATACTCTAATAAGCCTATACATTTGATCTAGACATCTTTTTGCCTTTGCTCTATAACAGCTAGTCTGGCACTCATCACTAAAACTTAAAATAAGTCCAACACTTTCCCTTATAAAATAGAAAGTGGCTCATCTTTTTAATCCCAATTGGTGCTGGATTAGCTACATGACATGGAGTATGGTAAGAAACCAATTTTCCAATAGAAAATTGACACAAGATATCAATCAGATATTTGATTGATTATCTCATTAATTAACTTCATTAGTCTTATTTATGTCATTAATTAACTTTATTAATCTTAGTTATCTCATTAATTAAATTCAACATAGAATATTAATATATATATCTCAAATGATAAAGTCCGAGTTATCACAAACAAGTTTGGGTGATTTTAGCGGTGGATATCTGGAAGAAGTGTTTGATTTTTCCGGTGATGTGAGATGGTGTTCAAGAAAAATACAAAGATGATATGAAGACTTTAAAGCTATAAAGAGACGATCTCAACTGTCGACAAATTGACAGAGGTTGTCTTCTTCGTATTAATATGAGTTGTCATTTTTAGGGTACATATTTATGGGGACTAGGAGATTACAGTTATAAGCAATGATTAGTGTGTAATAAACGTGATTAATTACGGGGCTGACGTGGCAATGTATGAATGGGCAAGCTACATGACAATCGTCGCGCAATTCTCGCTTGTAACCATCTAGTATTAACTCTTGTCGCATGATCAAGAGGGCTTGGTCTGAGCTAGCGGACTGCAAGCTGGAAGGCGAGTAGATCGGCCCCCAGTGCTTCGTACCGACATGCAAAGGGCGGTTAGAAGGCTTTGATGATCAACGCTCGTTGCTTATCCAATGATAAATATCGTTAATGCATGAGACGAGCTAGATTGTAGCCCGGCCCATGCCGGCTTATGAAGGTGCAAACTAATTGGGCCGAGGACCCTATTCATTATTGGGCCTACGTACATGCCCAATGTGAATCCGCTGGATCCTTTCTGGGCTTGGCGTATCATCTAATATAACAATATAATATTAACATCCAATATCAATATATATACTTATACAATATTATCATTAATACCTAATATTAATAATGTAAAACCCTGAACTTAAGGGTATTTTTGTCATTTGTGGATAAGTTACTTTTTAGGGATTTAATAAATCACCGAAAAAGACGCATTTGACTGGAATTGTGTCTCTTTTTTTTTAATGAGATAATTATGAAGAGATATTATTGAGATCCAATAATTAAGGTAAATATCCGGAAATATAGGATTTGATTGAATTAGATTGATACGGTTATTTAATGAGTTACTTGGAGAAAAAAGAATATACACATTATAAATAAAATGTGTTGTGTTGTTGGTGTTTTATATAATAAAATAAAAGATAGTCGGTAGGGTTGGCAATTGGAATGGTCGAGCACAAGTTGCTGGAAGAAAAAGAATAGGAATAAAATAAAGAGAAAATAAAAGAAGATGGTCCAGTCATAATTCGTTACACCGTTTTTCAATACATTTCACGAGTCGTTTGCGGGTAAATTTAAGTTATGATACTTACTGTCCTTTAAGAGTTTTAATTTAGATTTGAGGTTAATGATTGTGTTTTTAATCATTAGGGTTTATTCGGAATTGACGGACGATCGAAAAAGGGGAATTGTTGTTAGGTCTGTTGTCGGTTGATAGATTCACTTAAGATTTGCAAGAGTAGTTGATGCTCGCCTCGTAGTTCAGCTTGTCTTTAAGGTAAGGAGTTTGTTGGAAATAAAATTTATGTTTTGATGATAATTTATCATATTTATTCAAAGTATTATTTTAACCTCATTGATGAAGTGCTGAAGCTAGCTGTTATAGTGAAAAGCTAAAAGATGTCTAGAACTGAATGTTTAGGTTTTACTAGAGTCTGATATTTGTATAAGTTACATCAGACAAGCACTGTAATAGTTAGTGTGTCGTAAAACTAAAAAATGTAAGTCATCTAGAAAATTGGAAATCACTAAGACAAACAAACTGACTCAGAATAAACCAGTATTGAACTGAAGAAAATAAGTTCACTGAGGGACACAGACTCAGTTCGCTTATCTAGAAGACTGAAGAACTGAGGGTTAAAACTCAGTTATTGAAGACTGAAGAACTGAGGGTTCAAACTCAATTATGAAGATTACAAGTCGAGACTATGAAGTTAGACTTCAGGCAAGATTGTGATGACCTGAACTGACTTTATGGATCTTGTATGAAGACCTAAGATTCATAAGGACAATGAATTATTAGAAGTTATTCGCTTATGGTGTACTCTGATTAAGTCAATTATAATCAGATGAAAATGGAGTACTGATATTTGAAGAAGACAAAAAATCTCAGTTAATGCTCAAAGTCAGTCAAGAAACTGATAACTGACATTCTCAGTATAAAACTGATCATAAACTCAGTTTTATATGTCAGTCATCCAACAAACTGATAGTACAGTCGAACGTTACAAAGGAAGCGATTTTATTGGATGAGTTACTGACAGATCAGAACGGTCAGAAAATATAGCCGTTACAAGATAGACGTTGATACAATTCGAATTCAAGCCAGATGAACGTTGGACCTCACACTATAAATAGAGGACTTTGCATCAAGGATTACAACAACAATACAATACAGAGATTTAACAAGAATCAACAAGCAATTTTTGTGCATTAGTCTGTTTATTCGAATTGCTATCATCTATGTGCTATAACAAGATCATATCTAGAAATTCTTCAAGTGTTCAAGCTACACAGAATTTATCAAGAATCAGACACTTTGAAGAACCACAAACGAGAATCAATTCAGCCCAACTTTGATTCTACATCAAAGGTTTAGACTGTGAAGCAAACCGGGAAGGTTTCGCCAAGGACAGCAGTTACAAGCAGTCGGGTAGACTGTGTTTGTGGTGGTAGCTGGTGAAGAGGCATACGTAACCCTTCAAGGACCAGTGTTCAAGCAATTGAAGAGCAGCAATTCTACCGGTTCTACAACTATTTAGATAGTGAAGCTAGGGATTAGCCAATGACTATTGTTTAGGACTTTTTGTAATAGTTCACCTCAAAAAGTTCTAGTGGAATTTTCCTCCGCACCACAGGGGAAGAGAGGACGTACAGGATTACACCACCTGGAACCTCTATAATACTTGCCTAATTTACTTTACGTATTTATTTATGTTGGAAATAAAATTTATGTTTTGATGATAATTCATCTTATTTGTTTAAAGTATTATCTTAACCCCATTGATGAAGTGCTGAAGCCAGCTGTTAAACTGAAAAGCTAAAAGATGTCTAGAACTGAATGAATAAGTTTTACTAGAGTCTGATATTTGTATAGGTTACATCAGACAAGCACTGTAATAGTTAGTGTGTCGTAAAACTGAAAACTGGAAATCATTTAGAAAACTGGAAATCATCAAAACAAGCAAACTGACTCAGAATACACCTACATGGAACTGAAGAAGGTAAGTTCGCTGAGAGTTACAGACTCGGTTGACTTATCTAGAAAATCGAAGAACTGAGGGTTCAAACTCAGTTATGAAGATTACAAGTCGAGACTGTAAAGTTAGACTTCAGGAAACATTGTGGTGACCTGAACTGACTTTATAGATCTTGTATGAAGACCTAAGAATCATAAGGACAATGAATTCTTAGATGATAATAAGTTATGGTGTACTATGATTAAGTCAATGATAATCAAATGAAAACTGAAGTACTGATATTTGAAGAAGAGTAAAATCTCAGTTAATGCTCCAAGTCAGTTAGGAAACTGACAAGTGAAAAACTCAGTATAAAACTGATAAGGAAACTCAGTTTTATATGTCAGCCATCCAACAAACTGAAAGTACAGTCGAACGTTGTAAATGAAGCAATTTCATTGGATGAGTTACTGACACAGCAGAACGGTCAGAAAATATAGCCGTTACAAAAGAGACGTTGATACAATTCGAATTTAAGCTAGATGAACATTGGACCTCACACTATAAATAGAAGACTTTGCACCAAGGATAAATAACAGAATATACAAGAATCAACAAGCAATTTGTGCATTAGTCTATTCGAATTGCTATCATCTCTGAACTATAACAAGATCATATCTAGTATTTCTTCAAGTGTTCAAGCTACAAAGAATTTATCAAGAATCCAACACTTTGAAGAACCACAAACAAGAATCAATTTATTTATTCTCAGCCCGACTTTGATTCTACATCAAAGGTTTTAGACTGTGAAGCAAACCGGTAAGGTTCGCCAAGGACAGTTGTGACAAGCAGTCGGGTAGACTGTGTTTGTGGTGGTAGCTGGTGAAGAGGCAATCCTACCCTCTAAGGACTAGTGGTTCAAGCATTTGAAGAGCAGCAATTCTACTTGTTCTACAACTGTTTAGATAGTGACGCTAGGGATTAGCCAAGGACCATTGTTTAGGACTTTTTGTAACAGTTCACCTCAAGAAGTTCTAGTGGAATTTTCCTCCGCACCATAGGGGAAGAGAGGACGTACAGGATTACACCACCTGGAACCTCTATAACATCCGCCTTATTTACCTTACGCATTTATTTATTTATTCAGCATTTACTTACATCATTTTGATACTTCATTGTTATACACCTCACATTTCACAACTGACATTCATCAGAATTCAGTTCACAGCACTCAGCTTTCGTAAAAGAATAACAAGATCAAGAAAAAGGCTAGAATTATATCCACTGCCGGTTGACTCAGTTTCAGCTTTAGTCAGTTTGACTTAATCTCAGCTTTGTCAGCTTAACTCCACACAAGTTATAACTGAAATTTAAGTTGTTTAAAATCTAGTTTTAGGGACAAGTTTATTCACCCCCCCTCTAAACTTGTGTTAGCCTTTCCAAAGGACCAACAATTGGTATCGGAGCATTGTTTCTTTAACAAGATATCATTTGCTCTATATCTCCTCTAGTTGTTCTTATTTGAAAGCTCAGTTTTTCAATTAATCTACTATCAGTCTTCACTCACTCACAATGGATAACAATCAATATGCGAAACAAATGCTTTTGTGCAACATGGACATATTTGACGAATATAAACGTCGTATGCAGGCTTTTCTAGCAGCTACTCATGATGAGATGATGGATGTACTCACTGATGGACCAATCTAGATCACCTACATGCAAACTGAAGGTGAAAGACAAATTCGTGTTCCAATGCCCAAAGCCGAATGGACTAGTGATGATCGCAAGCGAATAATCTCAACAATGTTGCGATGGACTTTATCCTTAGAACTCTTGACAGCAACATGTACTTGAAGGTGAAAGAATGCACAACTGCCAAGGAAATGTGGGACAAACTTCAGTTAGTTTGTGAAGGAACAGATTCAATCAAGGAAAATAAAATTTCTGTTGCAAAACAAAAGTTTGAGAATTTCAAGATGAAATCTGGAGAAACCATTGACCAAATGGAGACAAGATTCAGTGCTATCATGGATGAACTAGATCTACTCAAGATTGAATACTCAAAGAAAGTTATCAACACAAGAATCTTGAAGGCATTACCAATGTGCTGGAAAATGAAGGTCACTGCCATGGAAGAATCAAGAAGACTTGATGTAGAGGATTCATTCAAGCTCTTTTCAGATTTGAAAGCTTATGAATTCAGTGAAGATTTCACAAGCACAACTGCAATAATCAAAGCTATGGAAGAACCAAAGACCACAGCACTTGCAGCAGCATCAAATGAAATTCAAGAAAACTCATCTAGCAATCTTAATGAATTCGATGAGATGGAAGAACAAATGGCTCTAATGATGAACAGAATTCGAAGAATGAAGAGTGGACACCCAGTCACTCAAAAGTTCATGAAAAGGACTCCTGAGAAAAGGAAAGACGATGAATATCTCTATTTCAACTGCAAGAAGCTAGGACATTATAAAGCTGAATGTCCAGAACTGACCAAGAATACTTGGTAGAAGAGCACTACTTGCTGGAGATGAATCAGATTATGAAGCTGGTACTGAAAGACTATCAGATGACACTGCTTTAATGGCACACATGGAAGATCCAAATGAGGTATGTGAATCAAACTCTAAATACTCTTCAGCTAAGATTTCAATGATAAATGCATGTTCTTCAACTGCTGACTCCAATCCAAAAAATCTAGAATTAGAAGAAACGCTTGATGAATTGATGAATCAGCTAGTAACTATTCAAGCTGGTTATGAATCAATTAAAGCTGAAAAGGAAAGTCTAATTCTTGAAGTTGAAAGATTGAAGTCTGAACTAAAAATGTTGAAACTGACTAAAACTGATAAAGAAAAGATTTAGCATCGACCCTACTTGCATCGGCGAGCGACAAGAATCGAATCATTTGCTCAATCAAGTTCACTTACTGGATTCAAATCACGAAAACCATATGGAGACAAAACTGGTTTAGGATTTGATACACAGCAATCTTCCAAGGATAGAACTAGCAAAGCTGCTGGACCTAGTACCAAAACTGGAACTAAGTTTGTAGCTGAGCAACTTCCACAAACTGAGAAAATTGTTGAACCAGTAATGCCAGTATCACACAGGATAAATCAGTTTTCTAAGAAGACAAATGTATCTACCAACAAAAGTAAATCAAATAATAGATCAGCATGTATCCAATGGAAACCGAAACGGCAAATCAACTGCCAGATCCACAAAAACCAATCAAGTCAGGAACCAGAAAAATTACAATCAAAGTAAATCCAAGAATATCAATCATTCAAAGATTCACACATTCAGGGGGAAATGAAGACTATATCCCACTTATGATGATTGGAATTTTACTGAATTTGTTAATAAAACTGATAATGACAATCATTCCAGACCGAAAACTTATCACAAGTTTCAGTCCAAAACTCACCAGAGTACTAATCTTAGTTCTCAGCATAAGTCACAGTACAAAGGTCAGTCCAGACCTCAGTACAGAAGGAATGTCATTCAAGCTTTAATAACAAAAAGCATGATGGAAACAAATTTCAGTCAAAAGATCTGAGAGATCATATAAATAAGACACAGTCCAAACATAGATACTATGGGAGTGTGGCTTACATATATGAAATCAAGTGCAACAATATCCGAAGAATCCCAAAAGGATATATTCCCAAAGTTGTACTGACAACTGACCCCCATGGACCCAAACTGAATTGGGTACCTAAAAACTTTTAATTTTTATTGCAGGATATTTGGTACTTTGACAGTTGTTGCTCTAGACACATGACAAAGAGCAAGGACTGTCTCAGTAAGTTTATTGCAAAGGATGGACCACAAGTCAATTTTGGAAATAAAGATAAACCTGGTTACACCAAAGGTTATGGCACCTTAATCAGAAATGGACTTACAATCAAGAATGTATCTTTTGTAGAAAGACTACACTACAATCTACTCAGCACCAGTCAATTTTGTGATACGGGATACAAAGTTACTTTTGACAAAGAATTCTGCGTTGTCATCAGCGAATCAGCTTATCAAGTTGTTCTAGCCGGAAGACGAAAAGAAAACATGTATGTAGTAGATTGGACAAGCGCCGTTCTTTGAAACTTGTTTACTTGTGCATACCAAATCGAGAGATCGAGTTGGCTATGGCTCAAGAAACCGAGTCATCTTAACTTTGATGACATCAACACACTTGTTAAGAAGCAGCTAGTCATTGGACTACCAGAGATCTCATACAAAAAGGACAGTTTGTGTGACGCATGTCAAAAAGGAAAACAAACAAAAGCAAGTTTCAAAACCAAGTCTCAGCATTCAACAACCAGACATCTAGAATTGCTACACATGGATTTATTTGGACCTATTACACCAATTAGTATCAGTGGAAAGAAGTATACATTGGTGGTAGTAGATGATTTTTCAAGATACACTTGGGTAATCTTTCTAACCAAGAAAAGTGAAACCAAGCAAAGGCTTACACAATTACTCAAGAGACTTCAGAATCAGAAAGGAGTTTTAGTTGTGAAGATAAGATCAGATAAAGGAACTGAATTCCTCAACAGTGTGATTATTGAATATTGTGAAGAAAATGGTGTTTTACATCAACTTTCTGCCACTGGAACACCTCAACAGAATGGTGTAGCTGAAAGAAGAAACAGAACCTTCAAAGAAGCAAGAAGGACTATGATCTGTGAAGCTAAACTACCGGAAAGATATTGTGCAGAAGCAGTTAACACAGCTTGTTACACTCAGAACAGATCTCTCATGAACAAGAGACATGAGAAGACTCCTTATGAAATTTGGAATGGAAGAAAACCAAATGTTTCATACTTTCATGCTTTTGGAAGCAAATGTTTCATACACAATAATGGAAAAGATCAACTTCACGTGTTTCTGCCCAAAGCTGATGAAGGAATTTTTCTAGGATATTCAAGTGTCGGCAAAGCTTTTAGAGTATTAAATAAAAGGACACTCTAGCATGAAGAATCAATACATGTAGTATTTGATGAACCAAACTTCCCTGGTGAAACAACTGAAGACCGACAAGAACCAATTTCTCAGTCTCAGTTACCAGTCACGCCAGAACCAGTTTCAGTTGACATTGGAAGACTACAAATTTCAAAATGTTCAGATCAAGATCAGTCTCGGTTCCAATTGCTCAACAACCTGAACAACTTCATTCAGATTTAGTTGAACAAGTTCAAGAACCAGTTTTTGAAGAATCAGTTGAACAAAATGCAAATCAGTTGATACAAACTCGCACACATCAATGGATGAAAGATCACCCTGAAGAACAAGTTATTGGTGATACTCAGGCTGGAGTTCAAACAATACATCAACTAGATGCTATGATTGCATGCTTTCTATCTCAATCAGAACCTAATGAAATTGAAAAAGCTTTGAAAGATCCAGATTGGATATTAGCTATGCAAGAAAAGCTCAATGAATTCGAGAGAAATCAAGTATGGGAATTGGTAGATAGACCAGTTCATGTCAATATCATTGGAACCAAATGGGTTTTCAGAAATAAACTTGATGAAGATGGGAATATCATCAGAACCAAAGCTAGACTTGTAGCCAATGGATACTCTCAAGCATAAGGCATAGACTTTGATGAAACTTATGCACCAGTTGCAAGATTAGAAGCAATCATATTATTTCTCGCCTTTGCAGCTCACAAGAAATTCAAAGTTTATCAGATGGATGTTAAAAGCGTGTTCCTGAATGGAATTCTTGAAGAAGAAGTATATGTTCAAGAACCACCCGGATTTAAAATCAAAGATCAAGCAGATAAAGTTTTCAAACTAAGGAAATCTCTTTATGGACTTAAACAAGTACCAAGAGCTTGGTATGAAACTCTATCTCAGTTTCTAGTGTATAATGGATTTATCAAATGAACAATCGACAAAACATTATTCATGATGAAGAATGGAGAAGATACTCTACTTGTTCAAATTTATGTTGATGATATCATTTTTGGATCAGAAAATGAACAGTTATGTGAGAAATTTGCAAGTTTGATGAAGAGCAAATTTCAGATAAGTATGATGGGAGAATTAAATTATTTCCTAGGATTGCAAGTTAAACAGTTAGATGATGGAATTTTTATTCACCAAACCAAATATACAAGAGAACTTATCAAAAAGTTTGGTATGGAGAAATCTACTGGAATTTCTACACCAATGGGGACCAACATCTGGCTTGATGAAGACAAAGAAGGCAAAGATGTTGATCAAACACTTTACAGAAGGATGATTGGAAGCTTACCCAATCTTATAGCAAGTAGGCCAGATATATCTTTTACTGTCGGTGTATGCGCAAGATTTCAGTCAAAACCAAAGGAAAGTCATCTCACAGTTGTGAAAAGAACTGTGAAATATCTGAAAGACACAGATGGAGTTGGAATTTGGTATTCAAAAGAAGGAGAATTCAAGCTGATTTCTTATTCAGATTCAGATTATGCTTGGATGCAAAGTGGACGAGAAAAAGCACATCGGGCACATGTCGGTTACTAGGAAATAGACTTGTGTCATGGTTTAGCAAGAAGCAAAACTCAATCTCAACTTCTACAGCTGAAGCTGAATATATAGCAGCTTTGGAAGTTGTTGTGCTCAAGTTTTATGGATTAGACAGCAATTAAGAGACTATGGGATAGATGAAGGAACAATTCCCATTATGTGTGATAACACCAGTGCAATTGAAATTATTGATAATCCAGTTTTACACTCAAGGACAAAGCACATTGATGTACGTCACCACTTTATAAGAGATCATGCAGAGAAGAAGGATATAACAGTTCTTTATGTACCTACTTAAGATCAGTTGGCAGATATCTTTACAAAGCCATTGGACAAAGAAAGATTTGCCAAATTAAGAACTGATTTGGGAATAATCAAAGTCAGTTAAATCAGTTAAGCCAGAAGGGGATTAATCTTTGTTATGTTGGGTGCGCTCACTTAACAAACTAGTCATTGACATCAACAATCTCATACTGATTAACTGAAACTGAAAATTTGATGGAACTGAATTATCTCTAGAACTGAACTCAGCATCAGTTTTCATTCCAGTCAAATTTAGTCAAAGGTTGATATGGTAAAATCCTCAGCGGTTATGTCGCATTAAATTACCGTAGTTCTTTTTGTCAGAATTTCGCGTGTACACCCCACGATTGTCAGAACAGTACAAGCATCGGTTACCAAAACCATCATGGAATTTGAAAAGTTGTACTACTCAACCGCAAGAATATCCTACCTATTTATTCAACCTCCATTCACATTATCTTCATTCGAAATTCAAATTCTTCATCTCTTTCCAGAAAGCAAAACAGACTCTTTGCAACCCTTTCTCTCAAAATCAAATTTTTGTGTTCACACTCAATATGGCCACTTCAGATAGTTCGAAAGAAAAACGATTGATCACAGAGCTGGATGAACTAACACTTGAAATGTATGAAGGTATGTGTCAAAACACTCTGTTAGCCAGCTGGGTACGTGATAAAATCGAGAAGCTACCCGGATTGAGGAACATCTTAGAAGTTCAGTTCAACGAAAAACGTGATGTGGAAGGCATTTTGCAATTTTGGCAAAATATGCGATTAGTAAGAGACTCCTTGATAACTACAGTACGTGGAGATCGCATTGTTCTCAATGAAAGAGTCATGAGGTCGCTTTTTGGCTTCGCAAATACAACAGCAACTTCAACAGATTTAGCCACTCTACCATTGAAAAAAGAAGCTTTTCTTGAGATGCTTACCTTTTCTACAGAACCAATCGAACCAGGCATTCATTTAGACAAAATCAAGCCAGAATTTGGAAACCTCAACAGATGGCTCAGCAAACACGTCATTGGGAAATCCAAAGGAGTTAATATACTATCAGAAGAGAATATCTATCTCATGAATATAATCTGGGATGGAATAGAATTCAACTTGGCAGGCTATGTTGTAAATCAGTTCAAGAAACAACATTTAGCTGAATTAGACAGTGTGAAAAGAGCTCAAGCTGAAGGACAAGTAACTGATGGCAGATTCCGACTGAAGAAGACTCTTAGTGGAATCATTCAGTTTTACTTAGAAAGAATTAAGGAAGGGATGCAAGCAAGGAAAAATGCAACTTCAAAGGAAATCGCAGAAACAACTTCCCAACCTGAAGCAAGTCAGAAAACTGTGTCTCAGCCGGAAGCTGTACACAAATGGACCAAGCGAAAAGCTGAATCAGCAGAAGCAAGATCAGTTGTAAGATGTTTGTACCCAGAAATCTCAAGTGAAAAAGCACCAACTGAGGGGGAACAACAACATCAACTGACTACTGAAGGTACACAAGAAAATGTCACTACTGACCATTCTTCTCAGTTACAGCAGCAATCAGTTCAGCAATCAGCACAAGTCTTCGAAGTTGACAAAATCATCAAGCTGATGAAAATGAAACTTCAACCAGAAGATGTTCGAGATATCAGTTTACAGAATGAAGAGAAATTACTCTTGGAGAAATTGTAACTTAGAGACCTTTACTCTCTGTTTCCTATTTCAGATTTTCTTGACAACTGTTTCAAAAGATTTACTGAACAAGCAAAAAGAAGAAGATCAGACACATCATCTAAAGACAGTTCAAAGAAAAAGGATGATGATGACCATGACAAGTCAAGAAAAGATGCTGATGAGACTACATTTTTGCAAACAGAAACTCAACCTCAACCTCTAGCAACGCAAACTGTACCACAGCAAGAAGAATTGCCAGTTGGAGATCAGACAACTGACAATCAGCAAGCAGCTGATGGAATTAATAATCGGCAACTGATGATTATTGATGTTAATACTCAGGTTAAGGATCAAATAGAAGCTACATATGATCCTTCGGACATCCTCACAAAGGATGAATTGGCAAAAGTTCATGAAAACTTGAAAATTGTACTCATTCAGAGAGATACACAAAATGGCCTTTTATCAAACATCTCTGGATACCTTGATTATAGAACTAGAACTGATGTTTCAGTTCATGCAAGATTAGAGTTGATCCACAAATCAAGTTCAAGTTCTGCTTCAGAAATTGTGTTACTCAAACAACAACTCGAAGACTCAACCGCAATAGATAGGGAAACTCATGCTCGGACTTATTGGCATATGAATCAACATATCTACGGGTTAGAAACTCAGCTTAAAGAAGTACTTGCTTCTCAGCGACAAATCTCAGAAGATCAAAAAGCAACCCATGCCCTGGTAGATCAGTTATATGATGCCAAAAAGGGGGAAGCTGAAAAAGAAAAGCTGAAGTTACTTGGAGAAATTAAGCGACTTGAAGAATAATTACAAAGATACAGATCAGATCCTAAATTTTTTAAGAAAGAGTTAACTGTTGATCAACTTATTGAAAAATATAGTCAACCTGGAGACAGAAGAGTTACTCTTACAAAGGATCTGTGGACGCAGTTTATCAAAGATTACAATCCTATAAAAGGCAAGTACATGGACAGGACAACTGAAGAATCCCTGAACTACTTTTTATCTGATTTATTCTCAAAGCAGAAAATGGCACAATATAAGAAGAATCAGAGGATTGATGATAAACTGAAGATTAAAGGCAAGACTGATGATAACGGTCATTTTGTGCCCGTTATTCTATGATCTTTATCCCGGATTCTAGTTTAAAGGAGCTATAATAGAGCAATAATAAGTCGTAATACGCTTATTTTGCATATGCCGAGAGTTACGATTCATTATTATGTATTAAGAGGTTTTATTATATTATTTGATGTTACAAACTGTATGTCATGCTATATTTGTAGTAACTCATTTGGGAGCACAAGGATGGACTTCGGAGAAGCTTTGATGGATCACATACGAGTTCAGAAAGCCCAAGACATAAAAGAGGAAGAAAGCCCAGGAGCATGTAAGGCTCGGTCGACCGAGCCTATGCATTCGGTCGACCGAGTGGGCCTATAGTCCAGCAGGAGTCCGGCACATTGTTTGAGGCGGTTAGGGTTCAGTAGTGTCGGCATTTAAGTCGGTTTTCTATGTCGGATGAGGCTCTATATAAACACAAGTCCTTTGTATTTTTTATTATGCATTCACCAATATCAATTCATATATACATATAAGAAAATAAGGATTGTGGAGGAGCTGAGGGTGCAAATATGTAAGCCTTAGTTCTTCATCTTGTTTTCTTTTGGTAATCAATTTCCCAATTATGCTTTGATTGTTTGAGTAGTTATTCATATCTAGATGATATAGATCTAGGATATGACGTTAGGGAAGTGGTGATACCTTGTCTATGATGATCCCATACCCTACGTCCTCTACCTATTATCAATGGATGAATCTGCGTGTTTAATTTACGTGTGTTTAGATCAATTTATATGATGTCCTGATGATTCACTATATAATCCGATTCGTATGTGAAACGCTGAGAAATATATTCGGGGATGTAATCAGGGGAGTTAAGTACTCGGGTGACCGAGAGGTGTCACTCGGTCGACCGAGAGCTGTCAAGTCTGTTTCATCCGTTAATCAGTCACGTCTTTATGATTAGGTTAGCTTAATTGAATCGTTATCTCGGTAGGTATGGCTATTGCTACGTCACTCGCTTAATTTAATTAAAACGTGTAAGAAGGAAATACCGATATAAAACTCTTAGGTAGGCTCATGAATTGATCTTCGGACGTTCAGCGTTATCTAGGTAGGTTTATATTAGGGAATTGCGCGCACCTTGTTATACGTAGATCTTAAACTAGCATGAGACTATAACTTGGTAATTGTTAGTTGGACGAGAGTTTGAGTGATCGTTTAGGAAGTACGCCTGACCATAGGAATGTTGCCTAGACGAGGTGTACGATTAATATCGGCATCCTTAGAGTCGTAAGCGTGTGAGTTATATGAGATGGAGGCACCAAAAGGCGAAGTCACGTAATAATACCACAGTGATCTAGTGACCTACCGGTGCTACATCAAGTATTAGGGGATGACTCCCGTAGCCAATCTAAAATAGATATGAACGGATTAATAGTTGATGAGTCTTGTTGTTATATAAATTGTCTAGATCTAGATGATTACGGTTATAATTGGGCAGTTGATTACGTTATTTGTTTACATGTTATTTGTTTATATGTTTGAGTGTGTCTTTCTTTTCTCGTATTCTATGTTGGTCGTAGACCGTCTTTGTCAAACAAAATAAATAGGTTGACTATTTAAGTTAGGATCCACAAATTGATTCTCTGTGGGATCGACCTCGACTCTATCTAGCTATACTGCGATTGAACCTAGTTCTCTTGCTAGTGGTTATTTAGGAATCGAGTTAATAATTTAACTTGACCTCAATCAACTGAACAGATGAAAGCTGATCTAGTAGAATTTGAAAATTACAACTTGAAAGAATCAGGCTTACCCAAGCTAATTCAATGGAAAAGATGGAAAGAAGGTAGTCAAGTTGACTACAACAAGACTTTCTCAAAGGAAGACTCCAAGCTAGAAGAAGATTTTCGATTGTATGACAAAGCAAGGAAATATGACTCTGTCATGCAAAAAGCTAAGAAGAAGCTTAGTCTTTAATCACAGTTATTTGAACAAAATGTACTTATCCAGTTTTTGCTCATTCTAATGAAAACCAGTTTTCCAGTTTTACATTGTTTTACATTGTTTTGATCTTTAAAATTTTCTTTTAGGGAGAGTTTTGGCATCATCAAAAAGGGGGAAATTGTTGGAAATAAAATTTATGTTTTGATGATAATTCATCTTATTTGTTTAAAGTATTATCTTAACCCCATTGATGAAGTGCTGAAGCCAGCTATTATAGTGAAAAGCTAAAAGATGTCTAGAACTGAATGTATAAGTTTTACTAGAGTCTGATATTTGTATAGGTTACATCAGATAAGCACTGTAATAGTTAGTGTGTCATAAAACTGAAAACTGGAAATCATCAAGACAAGCAAACTGACTCAGAATACACCTACATGGAACTGAAGAAGGTAAGTTCGCTGAGAGTTACAGGCTCGGTTGACTTATCTAGAAAATTGAAGAACTGAGGGTTCAAACTCAGTTATGAAGATTACAAGTCGAGACTGTAAAGTTAGACTTCAGGCAAGATTGTGGTGACCTGAACTGACTTTATAGATCTTGTATGAAGACCTAAGAATCATAAGGACAATGAATTCTTAGATCATAATAAGTTATGGTGTACTCTGATTAAGTCAATGATAATCAGATGAAAACTGGAGTACTGATATTTGAAGAAGAGTAAAATATCAGTTAATGCTCCAAGTCAGTTAGGAAACTGACAAGTGAAAAACTCAGTTACATCTGATAAGGAAACTCAGTTTTATATGTCAGCCATCCAACAAACTGAAAGTACATTCGAACGTTGTAAAGGAAGCAATTTCATTGGATGAGTTACTGACACAGCAGAACGGTCAGAAAATATAGCCGTTACAAAAGAGACGTTGATACAATACGAATTTAAGCCAGATGAACGTTGGACCTCACACTATAAATAGAAGACTTTGCACCAAGGATAAATAACAGAATATACAAGAATCAACAAGCAATTTTGTGCATTAGTCTTTTTGAATTGCTATCATCTCTGAACTATAACAAGATCATATCTAGTATTTCTTCAAGTGTTCAAGCTACAAAGAATTTATCAAGAATCCAACACTTTGAAGAACCACAAACAAGAATCAATTTATTGATTCTCAGCCCAACTATGATTCTACATCAAAGGTTTTAGACAGTGAAGCAAACCGGGAAGGTTTCGCCAAGGACAGTTGTGACAAGCAGTCGGGTAGACTGTGTTTGTGATGGTAGATGGTGAAGAGGCAATCCTACCCTCTAAGGACCAGTGGTTCAAGCATTTGAAGAGCAGCAATTCTACCTGTTCTACAACTGTTTAGATAGTGACGCTAGGGATTAGCCAATGACTATTGTTTAGGACTTTTTGTAACAGTTCACCTCAAGAAGTTCTAGTGGAATTTTCCTCCGCACCATAGGGGAAGAGAGGACGTACAGGATTACACCACCTGGAACCTCTGTAACATCCGCCTTATTTACCTAACGCATTTATTTATTTATTCAGCATTTACTTACATCATTTTGATACTTCATTGTTATACACCTCACAGTTCACAACTGACATTCATCAGAATTCAGTTCACAGCACTCAGCTGTCGTAAAAGAATAACAAGATCAAGAAAAAGGCTAGAACTATATCCGCTGCCGGTTGACTCGGTTTTAGCTTAAGTCAGTTTGACTTAATCTCAGCTTTGTCAGCTTAACTCCACACAAGTTATAACTGAACTTTAAGTTGTTTAAAATCCAGTTTTAGGGACAAGTTTATTCACCCCCCACCCTATAAACTTAAGTTAGCCTTTCCAAGGGACCAACAATTTACTTACTCATCATTTATCTACAGCATTTTGATAATTGAATGTTATACACTTCACAGTTTACAAACTGACATTCTCCATAATTCAGTTTAACACACTCAGCTTTCATATAGAATAAGAAGATCAAGAGAAAGGCTAACATTATATCCGCTGCCGGTTGACTCAGTTTGACTTAAACTCAGCTTAGTCAGCTCAACTCCTCACAAGTTTTAACTGAACCTTAATTTGTTTTAAATCCAGTTTTTGGGGACAAGTTTATTCACCCTACCCCTCTAAACTTATGTTAGCCTTTCCAAGGGTCCAACAATTGGTATCGGAGCAGTGTTTCTTTAACAAGTCATTGTTAAAAGCTCATTTGCTCTAAATCTCCTCTAGTTGTTCTCTTAAGAAAGCTCAGTTTCCAGTTTTTATACAATCAGTTTTCACTCACTCACAAGGGATAACAATCAGTATGCAAGACAGATGCTTATGTGCAATATGGACAGATTTGATGAATATAAATGTCGAATGCAGGCTTTTCTAGCGGCTACTCATGAAGAAATGATGGACGTACTCACTGATGGACCAATTCAGATCACTCACATGCAAACTGTTGATGGAGAGCAAGTTCGAGTTGCAAAGCCTAAAGCTGAATGGACTAGTGATGATCGCAAGCGAAACAATCTCAAAAATGTTGCTATGGACTTTATCCTCAGAACTCGGTACAGCAACATGTACTTAAAGGCGAAAGAATGCACAACTGCTAAAAAAATGTGGGACAAACTTCAGTTAGTCTGTGAAGGAACAGACTCAATCAAGGAGAACAAGATCTCAATAGCAAAACAAAAGTTTGAGAATTTCAAGATGAAATCTGGAGAGACCATTGACCAAATAGAGACAAGATTCAGTGATATCATGGATGAATTAGATCTACTCAAGATTGAATACACAAAGAAAGTAATCAATACAAGAATCTTGAAGGCATTACCAATGTGCAAGAAGATGAAGGTCACTGCCATGGAAGAATCTAAAAGACTTGACATAGAGGATTCATTCAAAATCTTCTCAGATTTGAAAGCTTATGAATTCAGTGAAGATTTCACAAGTACAGCTGCAATAATTAAAGCTCTGGAAGAACCAAAGACCACAACACTAGCAACAACATCAAATGATTCTCAAGAAGCATCCACAAATAATCTTCAACAGTTGGATGAAATGGAAGAACAAATGGCACTAATGATGAGCAGAATCAGAAGGATGAAGAATGGTCATCCTATAACCCAGAAGTTCATTAAGAAGATTCCTGAGAAAAGAAAAGATGATGAGTATTTTTGCTTCAACTGCAAGAAGCATGGACATTATAAGGCTAAATGTCCAGAACTAATCAAGAAGACTCCGCCAAGAAGAGTTGGTAGAAGAGCACTCTTTGCTGGAGATGAATCAGACTATGAAGCCAGTCCTGAAAGATTATCAGATGACACAGCTTTAATGGCACACATGGAAGATAAAAATGAGGTATGTGAATCCAATTCTAAATACTCTTCAGCTCAGATTTCCATGCAAAATGCATGTTCTTCGACTCACTGACTCCAATCCAAAAAATCTAGAATTAGAGGAAACACTGACGAATTGATGAATCAGCTATTAACTATTCAAGCTGGTTATGAATCAATTAAAGCTGAGAAAGAAATTCTAATTCTTGAAGTTGAAAGATTGAAGTCTGAACTAAAAATGTTGAAACTGACTAAAACTGATAAAGAAAAGATTCAGCATCGACCCTGCGCATCGGCGGCGACAAGAATCGAATCATTTGCTCAATCTAGTTCAATTACTGGATTCCAATCAGGAAAGCCGCATGGAGACAAAATAGGCTTAGGATTTGTTACACAACAATTTTCTAAGGATAAAACTAGCAAGGCTGCTAAACCTAATATCACAACTGGTATTAAATTTGTAGCTGAACAACTTCCACAAACTGAGAAAATTGCTGAACCAGTAAAGCCAGTATCACAAAGGATAAATCAGTTTTCTAAGAAGACAACTGTATCTACAAACAAAGGTAAATCATATGGTAGATCAGCTGTATCCAAAGGAAACCGAAACGGCAAATCAACTGCCAGATCCACAAAAACCAATCAAGTCAAGAACCAGAAAAATTACAATCAAGGTAAATCCAAGAATGTCAATGATTCAAAGATTCACACATTCAGGGGGAAAGGAAGGTCATATCCCACTGATGATGATTGGAATTTTACTGCATCCATTAGCAAAATTGATAATAACATTCATTCCAGACAGAAAACTTATCACAAGTTTCAGCTCAAAACTTAGCAGAGAGCTAATCTCAGTTCTCAGCAAGAGTACCAAGGTCAGTCCAGACCTCAGTACAGAAGGAATGCCGGTTATTATTCAAGCTTCAATAATAGAAGGCATCATGGAAATAAGTTTCAGTCAAAAGACCTGAAAGATCATATAAATAAGACACAGTCCAAACATAGATACTATGGGAGTGTGGCTTACATGTATGAAAAAAAAGTTCAACAATATCCGAAGAATCCCAAAAGGATATATTCCCAGAGTTGTACTGAAAACTAACCCCCATGGACCCAAACAGAGTTGGGTACCTAAAATTTTTTAACTTTTATTGCAGGATGTATGGTACTTTGACAGTGGTTGCACAAGACACATGACGAAGAGCAAGGACTGTCTCAGTAATTTTATTGCAAAAGATGGACCAAAAGTCAATTTTGGAAGCAATGACAACCTAGATACACTAGAGGATATGGTACCTTATTCAGGAATGGACTGTTAGGAAATCACTAGTTTAACGCAGCGGAATTTAAAATTTGATTTCCTTTTCTAGATCGTTCTTCGTTTAATGCAATAAACACGTTAAGTAGTTTGACGGTTATACCTTGGATGATCTACAAGATCGTCGCTTTGACCGCCAACGGAGAGTAGTTCAATGTGCAAGCCGTCCACGCGTCCGGCCTCTATCGCTAATCCACACGAACCCCTCGCCGGAATCCTCCTTGGATTGCTATCGGAAAAACTGGCTGCTAGACCGGACCTTTTCTTCCCTCACAAACTCACTATGGAGAGCTCTCTATTTTACACAAGAATTATGAACTCTTGCAATTGTGTTGTACAAAAGAGCTTGACACCCACTTCCTTTTATAGAGGAGGTGGCGCCCAAGTTGAGTAGAAGAGAAGAAAACCTTTTTCTAATAAAATAAGGAAAATCAACTAGATTGATTTATCTCTTTAATTATAATTTATTTTGTCAATATCATATATTGATTATAATTATCTTATTACCATAAATCTATTTTCAAAATCAATTAATATCTTATATTAATATTATGGCAATCTTATTAATTAAAGTGCACAATCCAAGTGTATCTCATACACATAAAAGTGGCGCCCCATTAGTCAACTAATTGACTTCCAGAATATTCTTTAATTAATATAATTTGTATATATAATTAATATCTTGTATTTAATTTATTCATAATAAATAAATACCACCATATTAATTTACTACTATAACCTTTATAGTCTAGAGATAAACTTTCCTTATTTGGTTATCAACTATAACCGCATTTTAATCCGACTCGATGTTCATATGTGTGTGACCCGATAGGCTTCCGAATATGTTGGCCGTAGACACAAAAAGCAATTTACTAAAATGCCCTTCATACCTAACGATCACGGGATAGCGTCTAGCAACACACCGTGACCCCCAATCATCGGAAAAGTCAAAAGCAATGACTACTACCTTTCATGTGAAGCAGTTACCATGTAAGTTACAATCCTATCGCTGTAATAATATCCATACGATCGTACCTCGAGTGTCAATACATTGACGATTGTATCTTATAATCTGGATATCATGCTCTCTCGGAATAACACATTTACTCCCACTTTGCAAAGATTCTCGAGAGCTAGACATTCCTTATAAGAAGGCCATTTCGGATATTCAATCCCAATCATAGGATACGCGATTCCCGGACAACCAATCATGTATACTCCGCATGCTTCAATATCATACCCAATCACTACCGCATGATCGCCCCGTGGTCAGGAGAAATCTCAATAGTGTCAAAGCATGACAATCCACACCGTGATGCCATGAAGACTCCGGTCAAAAGGATAATTACACAACCGCCACATAGTGTGACACTTAATGTAAGTGGGTCAGTCTAACGTACGTATTCTCTAATACACGTCCACGTACAGTCCAAGTGTCTCTACACTTCGATAGACGAGATCTATCCCTACCTTCTAAAAGATAGAAGACATCCAATACGTGCTAGTCTCGATTATACTATCAATGTCCCATTTGATAATATATAAGACCGAGAGACATTTAAGTACCAACCTTGTTATAGTGATTAGAGATCTCATCAACCATAATCACTATCATGGTTTCTCTATCACAGATTGATACTAGGGACGTTACTATATATATACGACAAATAATATGAAGATAAACAATATATAATAACATAAGTGCTTTTATTAATCATAATAAAGTTATTACATTAACTAAATAGACTGTAACCGACCCGACCCGGTCGGATCCGGTCCAACCCGATTGGGTTTAGGACACCTTTCCAACAATCTCCCACTTGGCCTAAAGCCAATCACCCATATGCCTAAGCCCGTGCAAGTGAACATGTTTCTCATGCTTAGCTTGAGACAATGCCTTGGTTAACGGATCAGCTATGTTATCATCCGTGTGGACTTTCTCTATCTTTACATCCCCTCTATCTACTATCTCTCTAATCAAGTGATAGCGCCGTAGCACATGTTTGGACTTCTGATGAGACCTTGGCTCCTTTGACTGAGATATCGCTCCATTATTATCACAGTACAGAGGCACTGGACCTTCAATGGAGGGAACCACACCAAGTTCAGTAATGAACTTCTTCATCCAAACTGCTTCCTTTGCCGCCTCCGAGGCTGCTATGTATTCGGCTTCCGTTGTAGAGTCCGCAGTAGTCTCCTTCTTGGAACTCTTCCAGCTCACTGCTCCGCCGTTAAGCGTGAAAACAAATCCAGATTGTGACTTAAAGTCATCCTTGTCAGTCTGGAACCTGGCATCTGTGTAACCTCGTAATACTAAATCATCATTCCCGAAAACCGGGAACATATCCCTAGTACGTCTCAAGTACTTAAGGATATTCTTGACGACAATCCGGTGACCATCACCTGGATTGGACTGGTACCTACTAGTCATACTAAGAGGGTACGAGACGTCTGGTCTTGTGCATAACATGGCATACATGATAGACCCGATTGCCGAAGCATAAGGGACTTTACTCATTTGTGCCCTTTCCTCCTCTGTCTTAGGACTCATTCCCTTTGACGGTAGACCCCATGTGACATGGGCGCAATCCTTTCTTGGATCGCTCCATGCCGAATCTCTTCGACATCTTGTCTATGTAGGTGGATTGCGACAGACCAAGCAACCTTTTAGATCTATCTTTATAGATCTTTATTCCTAGAATAAAGGCCGCCTCACCCAAGTCCTTCATTGAGAAGTTCTTGGATAACCAAGCTTTGACTGATTGTAACATAGGCACATCATTCCCTATGAGCAATATGTCATCTACATAAAGCACTAAGAACACAATGGCACTCCCACTAACCTTCTTGTAAACACAGGGCTCATCTTCATTCTTGAAGAAATCAAACTGTTTGATTATCTCATCAAAGCGAAGATTCCAACTCCGAGAAGCTTGCTTTAACCCATAAATGGATCTTTGCAGTTTACACACCATCCTGGCGTCATTGGTTGTAAAACCCTCAGGCTGTGTCATATACACTTCCTCAGACAGGTTCCCGTTAAGGAAAGCTGTTTTCACATCCATCTGCCAGATTTCGTATTCATGGTATGCTGCAATAGCGAGAAAAATTCTAATGGATTTTAACATGGCAACCGGCGAAAAGGTTTCGTCATAGTCAACTCCTTGCCTTTGCTTATAACCTTTTGCCACTAACCTAGCCTTGTAGGTAGTCACGTTACCGTCCATGTCAGTCTTTCTCTTAAAGACCCATTTACACCCTATGGGAACTATTCCCTCAGGTGGATCAACTAAGTTCCAAACTTGGTTGTCTTTCATGGATTCCATTTCGTAATTCATGGCCTCCAAACCATTTCTCTTTGTCATGCCTTAATAGCACTTCCTCATAAGTTCTTGGGTCCTCATCTTCCATGAGATACACGCCAGTATACCTTTCAGGCTCACGGCGTTCCCTGGTGGATCTTCGAGGTGCTAGTGTGTCCACGGTAGAGGATGGTGTCGCATCTGTATGTGGCAAGTCCTCTACTTCCATCAACTGACTGTTATCCGTAAGTGGTTCTCGAATTTCTTCAAGATCAATTTTACTCCCACTGACCCTATCCAGAATAAACTCTTTCTCTAGAAAGTGGCCAGTCCTGGCAACAAACACCTTTTGTTCCTCAGGATTGTAAAATTGGTATCCTCTAGTTTCTCTAAGATAACCCACAAACAGACATTTGTCAGATCTAGCTTCTAGTTTGTCAGGCATCATCCGCTTCACGTAAGTCGGACAACCCCAAGGTTTAAGATAGGCTAGACTCGGTTTCCTCTTATGCCATACCTCGTATGGTGTGGATTCAACCGTCTTTGATGGAACTCGGTTCAGTGTGTAGGATGCGGTTTCTAGAGCATACCCCCAAAATGTTTTTGGGAGAACTGCATAGCTCATCATGGATCGCACCATGTCTAACAGGGTGCGGTTCCTCCTCTCAGATACGCCATTCATCTGTGGCATCCCGGGAGGGGTCCATTCAGGCAGAATCCCATTCTCCTTCAAATAATCTTGAAACTCTCCATCTAGGTATTCTCCACCTCGATCGGATCGAAGTGTTTTGATTTCTTTACCCGTTGTTTCTCCACTTCACTTCGAATTCTTTGAACTTTTCGAAGGCTTCGATTTAAACTTCATTAAGTATATATAACCATAGCGTGAATGGTCATCAGTGAAAGTGATAAAATAAGAGTATCCTCCTTTGGCTTGAATTGACATTGGGCCACATACATCAGTATGTATGAGCTCAAGCAATTCATTGGATCTTATCCCTTTGCCACTAAAAGGTGACTTTGTCATCTTGCCAAGTAAACAAGCTTCGCATGTGTCAAACGATTCGTAATCGAATTGATCCAACATTCCATCTTTATGGAGTTTGGAAATGCGATTCTTATTTATATGGCCAAGTCTACAATGCCATAAGTAGGATTCATTCAAGTCATTTGTTTTGGCTTTCTTGTTATTTATATTAAGTACGTCAACATTCATATCTAAAATGTAGAGACCATTGCTAAGTATGCCAGTACCATAAAAGATTCCATCACGTGAAAAAGAACAACATTTATTCTCAAACGTAAAAGAAAATCCATCAACATCTAATGCGAAATAGAAATAATGCTCTTCGTAAGAGCGGGAACAAAATAACGATTATTGAGTTCTAGTACTAGCCCACCGGGCAATGAAAGAAAATAAACTCCTACGGCCGGCGCGGCAAAGAACACTTGCTCCATTTCCAACGCGTAGGTCCACCTCTCCTTTCCTCGGATCTCTAGTTCTTCTTAGTGCCTGCATATTCGTACAAATATGAGAACCACAACCAAGATATCTAATACCCGGTGGTTAGACTTAGAAGAAGTAATGTTGATCTCAATCATAAATATACCTGAAGTCGAAGCATCGAATGCTTCTTCTTGGTACTCAAGAAGCCCTTGCAGTTTCTCCTCCAATGTCCGGTCTCACCGCAATGGATGCAAGCATCCTTGGATTTGTCTTTCGCTATTTTAGGCATTGGCTTAGGTGCAGCCTTCGCCTTCTTGGACTTTTTCTGGGCTTTAGGCTTGCCCTTGCTTGAAGTGACCAGCAACACTTGCTTTCCCTTCCCCACAGTGCCCTCAGCAGTCTTCAACATGTTCAATAACTCCGCAAGGGAGCAATCTATTTTGTTCATGTGATAGTTCATCACAAACTGCGAGAATGAGTCAGGTAGAGATTGCAGAATTAAGTCAATGCTCAACTCTCGTTCCAACTTGTGGCCTAGCTTCCCAAGCCTCTCTATGTACCCGATCATTTTAAGCACGTGTGACCCCACAGCGGTTCCAGATGCCATCTTACAGCTAAACAGGGCCTTTGAGACCTCGTACCTCTCAGTGCGAGACTGAGAAGCGTAAAGTTCCTTCAGGTGAACCATGATAGAGTAGGCGTCCATAGACTCATGCTGTTTCTGCAGTTCAGGTGTCATAGAAGCGAGCATGATACATGTAGCATCAGTACTGTCAGAACAGTGCTTGTTGTACTTCTCGACAACATCTGCAGCCGAACCCTCAGCGGGCTTTTCCGGTAGGGCCTCGTCCAAGACATAGCCAATCTTCTCGTGCCTCAAAACGATTTTGAGGTTTCTTTCCCAATCGAGAAAAGTAGTTTCGTCAAGCTTGTTTTCGATGATAAAACGAAGGTTCAATTTGTTTGACATTTTCCACAACAATAAATAAAGATAGAATAAGTAAAAGCTCATGTATAAAAACCCTAAATTTGCACTAAGAAATTTATAAGGTTTTACTCCCACTAGCCAACTATTCCCTATTGGCTTTCAAGAATTTAATTAATTCTTTAGTGGCTGGGATCCCATCTAGTTACCTCGATCCCCGACGAGGGCCGATCAACCGAGATAATTTTGATAGGTAGGTACTCTTACCGGTCGCATCGCATGCGATTCCCGTGGGCGACTAGTCAACTCTTTGACATTTCACATCTCTATGTGATAGTCAACCCCTTGTCTCTAAAATCAGACGGTCCCGACGAGGGCCAATCACCGCAAGATTCTAGTCGAGTCGTAACCCAACATTCATGAGATCTCGCAACGATCATATCTCAATAATAATGATATACCCGTGGTAGGTCAACTCCCGACGAGGGCCGATCAGTTGGATCCGAACAAAGGCTCTTCACCGTCATTATAATATTGGGAGACAATTTTGGCTCGATTTTTAGCGTGGGAATAATTTTAAATTAATTCACTTAATTAATTTTGTTTAATTATGGTCTCATCTACTATGTGCATATTACTACGATATAATATAAAGTAAAACATACACAACATTCCGCGCATAAAATAACCGGTATGATCATGGACTTTTCCTAGGTGCGGTTTCGAATACAAGCCGACGAAACCGCGGGTCACAAACTAAGGGTATACGCAACCGCCAATAGGATCTTTATTCTTTGTACGCCAATGGGTTCTTTATCTCTCCTTGGTCTTGAACTTCTTGCTCCATTCTTGTTACATAATAAATAATTACACCCGCCGCACACGGGGGGGATCTCGAGGAATGGGATAAATGCAAAAAGTAAACTAGGTCACGTTCTTCATAACGGCCTAGGACAATTTTCTCAAAAACCAACATAAAGAAAACATTCCCATCTATCCTATTGGTCGAGTCCATGATCAATCGGGGTCCATATAATCACATTATATCTACACATCTAATCCATACAATTTTATCTTATTAAAAAGATTAAATTCTAATTTTAACTACTACTACTCATGCGTCTTTATTTTATCACGTCAAATAATTAAATAACTTTTAATTAATTATATGACTTAATCGAAAATTAAAATTAACATTTAATTTTAAATCGATTTCAATTTTAATTAAATTTGAACTATTCAAGATATAAAATTAAAATTATAAAGTCTTCTATTTGTTTCCTTTCCAAAACTAAATTTAGCTTAGGCCTGGCCACTTTCCAAAATCAAAATTTTGGAAGTGGCCTAGGCCTAGGCCTTTTACAAATCAAATATTTGAAAAGGGCCTAGGCCTATTCCAAATCAATATTTGGAAAGGCCAAATTATTTTAGTCTAGGCACAGGCCACTTTCCAAAATCAAAATTTTGGAAGTGGCCTAGGCCTAGGCCTTTACAAATCAAATATTTGAAAAAGGGCCTAGGCCTATTCCAAATCAAAATTTGGAAAGGCCAAATAATTTTGGTTTAGGCCTGGCCACTTTCCAAAATCAAAATTTTGGAAGTGGCCTAGGCCTTTTACAAATCAAATATTTGAAAAGGGCCTAGGCCTATTCCAAATCAAAATTTGGAAAGGCCAACATGCCATATGGTTTCCCAATGGTCCAAACTATTTGAACCATTGGTTGGCCATATGATACAACTAAACAAACGAGATATCTATGCACAATAAAATATCACAAAACGAAAAGGGTCGATCTCCCCCATTGGAAGAGGAGAGCCGACGGACGGCAACCCTGGGGTTACCGCCGCCGCCGCCGCCGCCGCAGAGGGAGGGGGGCGCCGCCAGTCGGCCGACCCCCCAATGAACCCTAATTTTTTTTTTTTTTTTTGTTTTAGCGTTTCGTGATTTAAATCTTGCATCTATTGATTAAATACTACGCAATTAAAATAAGCTTATTGCTTAAGCACGAAGTACGGCTCCGATACCACTTTGTTAGGAAATCACTAGTTTAACGCAAATGGAATTTAAAATTTGATTTCCTTTTCTAGATCGTTCTTCGTTTAATGCAATAAACACGTTAAGTAGTTTGACGGTTATACCTTGGATGATCTACAATATCGTCACTTTGACCGCCAACGGAGAGTAGTTCAATGCGCAAGCCGTCCACGCGTCCGGCCTCTATCGCTAATCCACACGAACCCCTCGCCGGAATCCTCCTTGGATTGCTATCGGAAAAACTCCGGCTGCTAGACCGGACCTTTTCTTCCCTCACAAACTCACTATGGAGAGCTCTCTATTTTACACAAGAATTATGAACTCTTGCAATTGTGTTGTACAAAAGAGCTTGACACCCACTTCCCTTTTATAGAGGAGGTGGCGCCCCAGTTGAGTAGAAGAGAAGAAAACCTTTTTCTAATAAAATAAGGAAAATCAACTAGATTGATTTATCTCTTTAATTATAATTTATTTTGTCAATATCATATATTGATTATAATTATCTTATTACCATAAATCTATTTTCAAAATCAATTAATATCTTATATTAATATTATGGCAATCTTATTAATTAAAGTGCACAATCCAAGTGTATCTCATACACATAAAAGTGGCGCCCCATTAGTCAACTAATTGACTTCCGGAATATTCTTTAATTAATATAATTTGTATATATAATTAATAGCTTGTATTTAATTTATTCATAATAAATAAATACCACCATATTAATTTACTACTATAACCTTTATAGTCTAGAGATAAACTTTCCTTATTTGGTTATCAACTATAACCGCATTTTAATCCGACTCGATGTTCATATGTGTGTGACCCGATAGGCTTCCGAATATGTTGGCCGTAGACACAAAAAGAAATTTACTAAAATGCCCTTCATACCTAACGATCACGGGATAGCGTCTAGCAACACACCGTGACCCCCAATCATCGGAAGAGTCAAAAGCAATGACTACTACCTTTCATGTGAAGCAGTTACCATGTAAGTTACAATCCTATCGCTGTAATAATATCCATACGATCGTACCTCGAGTGTCAATACATTGACGATCGTATCTTATAATCTGGATATCATGCTCTCTCGGAATAACACATTTACTCCCACTTTGCAAAGATTCTCGAGAGCTAGACATTCCTTATAAGAAGGCCATTTCGGATATTCAATCCCAATCATAGGATACGCGATTCCCGGACGACCAATCATGTATACTCCGCATGCTTCAATATCATACCCAATCACTACCGCATGATCGCCCCGTGGTCGGGAGAAATCTCAATAGTGTCAAAGCATGACAATCCACACCGTGATGCCATGAAGACTCCGGTCAAAAGGATAATTACACAACCGCCACATAGTGTGACACTTAATGTAAGTGGGTCAGTCTAACGTACGCATTCTCTAATACACGTCCACGTACAGTCCAAGTGTCTCTACACTTCGATAGAGAAGATCTATCCCTACCTTCTAAAAGATAGAAGACATCCAATATGTGCTAGTCTGATTATACTATCAATGTCCCATTTGATAATATATAAGACCAGAGACATTTAAGTACCAACCTTGTTATAGTGATTAGAGATCTCATCAACCATAATCACTATCATGGTTTCTCTATCACATTGATACTAGGGACGTTACTATATATATACGACAAATAATATGAAGATAAACAATATATAATAACATAAGTGCTTTTATTAATCATAATAAAGTTATTACATGAACTAAATAGACTGTAACCGACCCGACCCGGTCGGATCCGGTCCAACCCGATTGGGTTTAGGACACCTTTCCAACATGGACTTACAATCAAGAATGTATCTTATGTAGAAGGATTACACTACAATCTGCTCAGCACTAGTCAATTCTGTGATATGGGATACAAAGTCACTTTTGATATAGAATTCTGCATTGTTGTTAGCGAAACAGCATTTCAAGTTGTTTTAGCCGGAAGAAGAAAAGAAATATGTATGTAGTAGATTGGACAAGTGCCGTTGCTGAAACCTATTTGCTTGTGCATACCAAATCAAAAATCAACTGGTTGTGGCACAAGAAACTGAGTCATCTAAACTTTGATGACATTAACACACTTGTCAAGAAACAGCTAGTCATTGGATTACCAGAAATCTCATATAAGAAGGACAGCTTATGTGATGCGTGTCAACAAGGAAAACAAACTAAAGCAAGTTTCAAGACCAAGTCTCAACATTCAACAACCAGAGTCTTAGAATTATTACACATGGATTTATTTGGACCTATTACAACAATTAGTATCAGTGGCAAGAAATATACATTGGTGGTAGTAGATGATTTTTCAAGATAAACTTGGGTTATCTTCTTAAACAAGAAAAGTGAAACCAAGCAAAGACTTACAGAATTACTTAAGAGACTTCAGAATCAGAAAAGGAGTATTAGTTGTGAAGATAAGATCTAATAAAGGAACTGAATTCCTCATCAATGTGATTATTGAATATTGTGAAGAAAATGGTGTTTTACACCAACTTGCTGCCACAGGAACACCTCAACAAAAAGGTGTAGCTGAAAGGAGAAACAGAACACTCAAAGAAGCAGGAAGGACGATGATATGTGAAGCTAAACTACCTGAAAGATATTGGGCAGAAGCAGTTAACACAGCCTGTTATACACAGAATAGAGCTCTCCTGAAAAAAAGGCACGAGAAGACTCCTTATGAAATTTGGAATGGAAGAAAACCAAATGCTTCACACTTTCATGCTTTTGGAAGCAAATGTTTCATACACAATAATGGAAAAGATCAACTTCATGTTTTTCAGCCCAAAGCTTATGAAGGAATTTTTCTAGGATATTCAAGTGTCAGCAAAGCTTTTAGAGTACTAAACAAAAGGACACTTAAGCATGAGGAATCAATACATCTAGTATTTGATGAACCAAACTTCCCTGTTGAAACAACTGAAGTCAGACCAGAACCAGTTTCTCAGTCTCAGTTACCAGTCATGCCAGAATCAATTTCAGTTGATATTAGGAGACTACAAATTTCAGAATCTTCAGATCCAGATCAGTCTCAGTTCCCAACTACTCAACAACCTGAACAACATGATTCTGATTCAATTGAAGAAATTCAAGAACCAGTTCTTGTAGAAACAGTCGAACAAAATGTAAACCCTTTGATGCAAGTACCAGTTCATCAATGGATGAGAGATCACCCTGAAGTACAATTTATTGGTGATACTAAAACAGGCGTTCAAACAAGACATCAACTAGATGCAATGATTGCATGTTTTCTATCTCAATCTGAACCTAAGGAAATTGAAGAAGCTTTGAAGGATCCAGACTGGATACTAGCTATGCATGAAGAAATCAATGAATTCGAAAGAAATCAAGTATGGGAATTAGTGGAAAGACCAGATCATGTGAATATCATTGGAACCAAATTGGTCTTCAGAAACAAACTTGATAAAGATGGGAATATCATCAGAAACAAAGCTAGACTTGTAGCTAAAGGATATTCTCAAGCAAAAGGCATAGACATTGATGAGACTTATGCACCAGTTGCAAGATTATAAGCAATCAGGCTATTTCTCGCATTTGCATCTCACAAAAAGTTCAAAGTATATCAGATGGACGTTAAAAGCGCATTTTTGAATAGAATTCTTGAAGAAGAAGTGTATGTTCAACAACCCCTAGATTCGAGATCAAAGATCAAGCTGATAAAGTTTTCAAACTAAGTGATGTGAAATTTGTGCGGATCTAGGAAAAGTGGTATTTGGATTCAAGTCTTTCTCTTTGACACAACTACAACAATTGCGTAGAAGCACCTTGGAATATTTTTCGAGAGCTACTCGACACAGTCTCAACTTGTGAGAAAGCACCTTTGAATAACCTCAACACTTAGAAAACCTGTTTCTAAGCACCTTGGTTTATGACACCCACAAAGGTTGCTCCAGCCTTTGATAATCCGAAAGAACCTCTATCCAGAGAATTCAACACACTATTCCAAGTGTAGAAAATATAAAATTTTATTATTATAAAAGATGATGGTTTACAAATTACAATTGGATGGCTATTTATAGGATACAAGAAACACATAGAATTCAAAAAACATGAACTACAATTTTCGGTCCTATGCTTCAACCTTTGAGTTTTCCAAGTACTTTATCCAAGAGTTGCATCCTTTGGTTGAAACTTGATGAACCTTGAATTCTTGATACATGAATCTAATTAATCCAAAGTACTTGTTTTTCCACCCATTTTGGCGCCATGGGTATCATTTATTTAGCACTTAATATTTAGCTAATATTACTTAATAAAGTATGATATATTATATAGTAACATAATTTATTAAATAATTATTCCGATAGTCCGTAAGCATAAATGATGGACTTGATAACTTCAAAATCTTCATTATTCGTGGACTTGGAATCTTGAATTAATAATTGGATCAATTTCTCCAACGAGTCGAGCTTAATTCTGTGTTGGAGTCGGGTTTCGGGTCCAAGTCTAGTCGTGACGGGTGGTGGAGTGTCGGATGGCTCTATATTTACATCATTCCCTCCCGGTTGAGAAGGATCTGTCCTTAGATCTGTTGGATTGTCATAGGTTCGCAGGTCCGTCACGTTAAACGAGTTTGAAATTCCCCAGTCGGCCGGAATGTCAAGTTTGTAGGAGTTATTATTGATTCTTTGCAAAACTTGATACGGTCCATCGCCACGCGGATGTAATTTTGTTTTGCGCTTGTGGGGAAATCTTTTTTTGCGAAAATGCAACCAAACCTAATCACCGGGGTCAAATATCATCTCTTTTCGGCCCTTGTTTGCTTGTTTCTCGTACCGAACTGTTTGGGCTTCCACATTTTCCCTTGCTTTGGTGTGCAACTCTCGAACCATCTCAGCCTTCTTGTCGCCATCGAGATTGGTAAGCATACCTGGAGGTAAAGGAACCAAATCAATAGGGGTGATAGGATTAAAACCATACACAATCTCAAATGGTGAAAATTTAGTATCAGAATGTGTGGCATGATTATAAGCAAACTCCACATATGGTAACTACGTCTACCAATTCTTTAAATTCTTTTGCACTACCGAGCGCAATAACTTCCCCAAAGTCCGATTAACAACCTCAGCTTGACCATCAGTTTGTGGATGATATGCAGTAGAATACAACAAAGTACTACCCAAACGCATCCACAACACTCGCCAAAAATGACTTATAAATTTAACATCGCGGTCACTAACAATTGTTTTAGGTACACCATGTAGTCGCACAACTTCCTTAAAGAATAATTCAGCAATATGCGAAGCATCATTTGTTTATTACACGCAATAAAGTGAGCCATCTTAGAAAATCGATCAACGACTACAAAAATAGAATCCTTACCCGTTTGAGAACGCGGTAAACCCAACACAAAATCCATAGAAAGATCAATCCAAGGGGAAGTAGGAATGGGTAAAGGAGTATACAAACCATGTGGTTGTGATTTCGATTTAGCCTTAAGACAAGTAATACACGACTTACACACTCGATGAACATCACGAGCCATCTTAGGCAAATAAAAATGTGTGTGAAGTATGTCCAAAGTTTTAGACATTCCAAAATGTCCCATAAGCCCACCACCATGTGCTTCTCGCACCAAATATTCACGCAACGACCCCCCGAGGGATACATAGTCGATTTTCTTTAAATAAAAATTCCTCGTGTTGATAAAATTTATTGAGAGCAGCAGTATGGGTCGACTTATATATTTCAGAAAAATCAATATCCGAAGCATACAACTCTTTAATGTGCTCAAAACCAAGTAGCTTGGTTTGCATGTGTGTGATAAGAGTGTAACGTCTAGACAAAGCATCGGCGACAGTATTCTCCTTTCCCTTTTTTATACTTAATCACATAAGGGAATGACTCAATAAATTTCATCCATCTAATGTGCCTCAAATGCAATTTCGATTGTCCTTTCAAATATTTCAAAGATTCATGGTCCAAATGAATAACAAATTCTCGAGGACGCAAATAATGTTTCCAAACCCGTAGACATTCAACAAGTGAATATAATTCTTTGTCATAGGTGGCGTACTTTAATAGTGCGCCTTTTAATTTTTTTGCTATAGTACGCAATCGGACGCCCCTCTTGAATTAAAACTCCACCAATTCCCACCCCGGATGCATCACATTCTATCTCAAACATTTTAGAAAAATCGGGTAACGCAAGAATAGGTGCAGCAATTAAACAAGATTTAAGAGTTTTAAATGCTTCCCTTTGTGTGTTTCCCCAATGGAATGGAGCATTCTTCTTCACCAACTCATTCAATGGTGTAGTGATAGTGCTGAAATTTTGAATAAATCGCCGGTAAAAACTAGCGAGGCCATGAAAACTTCAAACCTCCGTTGCATTTTTCGGTTCTGGCCACTCGGATATCGCCTTGACCTTTTCTTGATCGACCTCGATCCCCTGTCCCCTTACAACAAAACCAAGGAAGACAACTCGATCCAAACAAAATGAACACTTTTTTAAGTTTGCATAAAGTTGTGCTTTACGGAGTGCTCCCAAAACAAGACTTAGGTGTGAAAGATGCGAATTTAAATCGTGACTATATATTAAAATATCATCGAAATAGACCACGACAAATCGTCCAATAAATTCCTTAAGTATTTCATTCATCAACCGCATAAAATTACTAGGCGCATTGGTAAGTCCAAAAGGCATAACGAGCCATTCATACAAGCCATGTTTTGTTTTAAACGCGGTTTTCCATTCATTGCCCTCACGAATCCTTACTTGGTGATAACCACTTTTTAAATCAATTTTCGAAAATATTTTTGCTCCATGCAGTTCATCCAACAGATCATTAAGGTAAGGAATGGGATAGCGATATTTTACCGTGATTTGATTAATGGCACGACAATCGGTGCACATTCTTCATTCGCCATTTTTCTTTGGCACAACAATAACGGGAACCGCACATGGACTCATTGATTCGTGAATTTTTCCTTTCTCCAATAATTCTTGATCTTGGTGTTGAATTTCTTTTGCCTCCTCAGGGTTTGCCCGGTAAGCTGGTCGGTTAGGCAAGATAGCGCCAGGAACAAAATCAATTTGGTGTTCAACGCCTCGAAGTGGTGGTAATCCGCTTGGTTCTTCTTCCGGAAATATCTCCTCAAATTCCTACAAAATGGTTAGTACATCTTCGGGAACGGTACCTGCAAGGTCACGGATTAGCATACAACAAGGATTTGAAATAGAAAAATCACTATTAATTCCCGAATGAGATACCAATGGATAAAAATCCTTATATATGAACAAAATCGGACTCCGAACAGCCGCACAACTCACTTTTTTCTCACGAGTTTGTGAGTTAATTTTTACAGGCTCGGGCAGTACTTTCACAACCTCTTTTTCAGAAGAAGTACGTGCTTGTTCTCTTCTTTCAGTAAATTTGACATAATCGGCATGAGCCTCGTGTGGAAGTAACGGACTCAAAGTGATACGCTTGCCATTGTGGGTCAAAGTATATTTATTGAGATACCCATCATAAATAACATGCTTATCAAATTGCCACGGACGGCCAAGTAACAAATGAGTGACATGCATTGGAACAACATCGCATAGAACTTTAGCGTCATATTTCGACAAGCTAAAACTCACGTATGCTTGCTTTGTCACTTTCATGGACCCACTCTCGTTCAGCCATTGCAATTTATAAGGTTGTGCATGTTTTATTGTTGGAATTTTTAACTTCTCAACAACCTCACTACTAATCGCATGGGTACAACTACCAGAGTCAATTATCATCATTCAAATTTTTCCCTCGATAAGACAACTAGTTTGAAAAATATTCTCACGTTGTATTTCGTTGTTATCAATTTGACTCACCGTGCTAAGGACCTTTTTTTGTTACAAACAGTGTGCGCTCATCATAAAAAGTACCTTGGTCTTCATTCTCATCAACCTCAACTTTTTCACCTTCATTAACAATTTCATTATCATCCTCCGATTCCGATTGATATAATCCATCATTATTAGCAATATAAGAGCGCTTATTTCCACATTAATTAGCCTTATGTCCCAACCCTTTGCATTTATAACAAATCACAGGTTCTTCAGATTTTCCATTAGGCGCAGATTGGGGATGGGTATATTTAACAGCAGAATTTTTAACAGGAAACTTACCTCTGTTGCCCTTAGATGATGTCGGCCTATATGGAGCGGTGCTGGAAATTTTGCTAAGCTGTGCTTTCCACCTTTTGAGTTGCTTTTCTTTAGTCAAATCTTCATGTACCATTTCATCGTAAGTTGTACAATTCATCATCTCAACCGGGTCGGCTATCTCAGGCCGCAATCCTGCCAAAAACAGAGCCATGGTGTGTTCATCGGATTCGTCCGTATCGGTGCGAATTAATGCCATCTCTAATTCATCTTGATAGGCTTGAATAGATTTCTCGCCTTGTTGGAGAGTTTGCAATTTCCTCACTTGCTCCCGTCGATATGACTCGGGCACCCACTTCCTATGCATCTCATATTTAAGTACTTACCAAGAGGATATCACATGTTGCCTTGATTTCCTGCGCTTTTCATTAGTTTTCTGAAACCAAAGAATAGGTCGTTCCTCAAATTCACTTGTGGCAAGTTGAAGCTTAGTTCATTCCGAATAATTATGACAATCAAATATTTGCTCAATTTTAAGAACCCAAGAAAAATACCCATCAGGATTAGAATTACCTTTAAACGCCGGAATTTTCTGTTTAATACCTTGGAGATTTTCTCTTGGTGCCGCCAAGACAGTAGCTGCATCGTCATGATCGTCATCGCCATTTGCAGAATGATTACTGGGTTCAGGCCCGTGTGCTGGAACACCTTGTGCCAATTGCACTTGTGCAAACCGATCATCTATTCTTTGAATCAACATTTGAGTAATCTGCTGTAGACGTTGTTTGGTCCCCCTGATCATCCATACCAGGAATTTGATTGTGGTTGTTCATTTTAATTTTTTTTGAATGTGTGTTGTTTCTCAAGATGGAAGAATATACCGAATATATCAAGCAACTTAGAAACCTTGAGGATTTCTTACAACGAGATGTAGACACAAGAAGTTAAGTGTCGTTGGAATTCTAGGAGCTACTCTGAAATTTAGAAAATATCGAGAGAAGAAAAATACTACAAAATGTAACACAAATTTTTGAAGAGTGCAAAAAAAAATAAAAAAAATCCCTTCTTCCCTTTTTTTTAACTTGTTGCTCGTACGGAACAGTATGCTCGTGCGGAACAAATTATTTTTCAAATACACACGATTTACTTGTGCACCCTCTTTTTTTTATTTTTTTTTATTTAAAAAAAAATTTATATATATATATATATATATATATATATATATATATATATATATATATATATATATATATATATATATATATATATATATATATATATATATATATATATGCTCGTGCGAAATAAGTGTTCTTCAAATACACACGATCATATGCATACTATGGTTCTTCAGATACATACGATAATATGCAACAGAGAATAATCTTTTCTTTTTTTTAAGAAGAAATAAAATTGGATATAATACCGTCGATTCCACCTTGTTCTCTGATACCAACTGATGTGAAATTTGGGCGGATCTAGGAAAAGCGGTATTTGGATTCAACTCTTTCTCCTCGACACAACTACAACAATTGTGTAGAAGCACCTTGGAATATTTTTCGAGAGCTCCTCGACACAGTCTCAACTTGTAAGAAAGCACCTTGGAATAACCTCAACACTTAGAAAACATGTTTCTAAGCACCTTGGTATATGACACCCACAAAGGTTGCTCAAGCCTTTGATAATCCGAAAGAACCTCTATCCAGATAATTCAACACACTATTCCAAGTGTAGAAATTATAAAATTTTATTATTATAAAAGATGATGGTTTACAAATTACAATTGGATGGCTATTTATAGGATACAAGAAACTTGATGAACCTTGAATTCTTGATACATGAATCTAATTAATCTCAATTACTTGTTTTTCCACCCATTTTGGCGCCATGTGTATAATTTATTTAGCACTTAATATTTAGCTAATTTTACTTAATAAAGTATGATATATTATATAGTAACATAATTTATTAAATAATTATTCCGATAGTCCGTAAGCATAAATGACGGACTTGATAACTTCAAAATCTTCATTATTCGTGGACTTGGAATCTTGAATTAATAATTGGATCAATTTCACCAACGAGTCGAGCTTAATTCTGTGTTGGAGTCGGGTTTCGGGTCCAAGCCTAGTCGTGACGGGTGGTGGAGTGTCAGATGGCTCTATATTTACATCACTAAGGAAAGCTCTTTATGGACTTAAACAAGCACCAAGAGCTTGGTATGAAACTCTATCTAAGTTTCTAGTAGATAATGGATTTATCAAAGGAACAATCGACAAAACATTATTCAGGATGAAAAACGGAGAAAGCACTTATGTGAGAAAAAAATGATCAATTATTTTCGGATCAAAAAATGAACAATTATGTGAGAAATTTGCAAGTTTAATGAAGAGCAAATTTCAAATGAGTATGATGGGAGAATTAAATTATTTTCTTGGATTACAAGTCAAACAATTAGATGATGGAATTTTCATTCACCAAACCAAATATACAAGAGAACTTATCAAAAAGTTTTGTATGGAGAAATCAACTGGAATTTCTAGACCAATGGGGACCAACATCAGGCTAGATGAGACAAAGAAGGCAAAGATGTTGATCAAACACTTTACAGAAGAATGATTGGAAGCTTACTCTATCTTACAGCAAGTAGGCAAGATATATCTTTTACTGTCGGTGTATGTGCAAGATTTCAGTCCAAACCAAAAGAATGTCATCTCACAGTTGTAAAAAGAACATTTTAATATTTAAAAGAGACAGATGGAGTTGGAATTCGGTATTCAAAAGAAGGAGAATTCAAGCAGATATCTTATTCAGACTCAGATTATGCTGGATGCAAAGTGGACAGAAAAAGCACTTCAGGCACATGTCAGTTATTAGGAAATAGACTTGTGTCATGGTTTACCAAAAAGCAAAATTCTATCTCAACTTCAACAGCTGAAGCAGAGTATATAGCAGCTGGAAGTTGTTGTGCTCAAGTATTATGGATTAGACAGCAATTAAGAGATTATGGAATAGAAGAAGGAACAATTTCTATAATGTGTGACAACACAAGTGCAATTGCAATTACTGACAATCCAGTTCTACACTCAAGGACAAAGCACATTGATGTGCGTCACCACTTTATAAGAGATCATGCAGAGAAAAAGGGATATAACAGTTCTTTATGTACCTACTGAAGATCAGTTGGCAGATATCTTTACAAAGCCATTGGACAAAGAAAGATTTGCCAAACTAAGAACTGAGGTGGGGATAATCAAAGTCAGTTAAATCAGTTAAGCCAGAGATTCGTCAAGGGGATTAATCTTTGTTATGTTGGGTGCGCTCACTTAACAAATTAGTCATTGACATCAACAATCTCAAACTGATTAACTGAAACTGAAAATTTGACAAAACTGAAAGTTCACTCTAAAATTGACCTCAGCATCAGTTTTTACTCCAGTCAACCTTAGTCAAAGATTCATAGGATAAAATCAACAGCAGTTATATCGCATTTAAATACTACAGTTCTTTTTGTCAGAATGTTGCGTGTCCACCCCACGATTGTCAGAACAGTACATGCATCGGTTACCCAAACCATCATGGAATTTGAAAAGTTGTACTACTCAACCGCCAGTATATCCTACCTATTTATTCAACCATCGTTCACACTATTTTCAATCAAATTTCAAATTCTTCGTCTCTTTCCTAAAAATAGAATCAGACTCTTCGCAATCCTTTCCTCTGAAAAATCAATTTTTGTGTTCACACCCAGATATGGCCACTTCAAACAAATCAAAACAAGAAAGATTGATCACAGAGTTAGATGAATTTTCACTCGATATCTATGAAGCAATGTGCAACAATACTCTGTTAGTAAGTTGGATTTGTAATAAAATCTAGAAACAACCAGGTCTGAGAAATCTTCTGGAAGTTAAGTTCAACGAAGAACGTGATGTGGAAGGAATTTTTCAATTTTGGGGGAATATGCGTCTTGTACGAGACTCCCTGATCACTACAGTTCGAGGTGATCGTATTGTTGTCAATGAAAGAGTTATGAAGTCACTATTTGGTTTCACAAATTCATCTGTGACATCAATTGATTTGACTACTCTACCATTAAAAAGAGATGCTTTTCTTAAGCAACTTACTTTTTCTAAGGAACCAGTAGAAATTGATAGTCATGTTGACAAACTCAAGCCAGAATTTGCGCACTTCGGCAGATGGCTCAGCAAACATGAAATTGGAAAATCCAAAGGAATCAGTACACTATCCGAAGAGAATATTTATCTGATGAACATAATTTGGGATGAAATAGAATTCAATTGGGCAGGTTATATAATCAATCAGATAAAGAAGCAACACCTAGCTGAATTAGAAAGTGTACGAAGAGCTCAAACTGAAGGTCAAGCAACTGTTGGTAGATTCCGACTGAAGAAAAAACACTTAGTGGAATCATTCAATTTTATCTGGAGAAACTAAGGAAGGGAAGAAAGCAAGACAGACTACAGAGGAAATTGAAGCTGTAACAAGAACAACTTCCCAACCTGAAACCAGCCAGAAAACTGTGTCTCAGCAGGAAGCTGAACAAAAAGGCATCAAGCACAAAGCAGAATCAGCAAAAGAAAGACCAGTTGGATGTTTGTACACAGGAACTTCAAGTAAGACAACACCAACTGAGGTGGAACAACAACAACTGACAACAGAGGCTACACAAGAAAATATCACCGCTGACCATGCTTCTCAGTTACAAGACCAATCAGATCAGCAACCAGTCTCAGTTTTTTATGATGATAGAATTATCAGGATAATGAAGATGAAGCTTAAGCCATAGGATTCTCGTGAAGGTTGCTTACAATCTGAAGAAAAGTTACTCTTGGAAGAATTTGAAATTAGAGACCTATACACTCTGTTTCCTATATCAGAATTTCTTACAAATTGCTCAAAAAGAGTCACTGAGCTAATTCAACGAAGATCAGCCACATCATCCATTCCCGAGGATATCTCAAAGCAAAAGGATGATGATGACAATGTTGAATCAAGAAAAGAAGCTGATGTAACTACAGGTTTGCAAACAGAAACTCATCCTCTAGCTACGCAAACTGTAACACAACAAGAAGATTTGCCAGTTGGAGATCAGACAACTAACAATCAGCAAGCAGCTGATGAAATTGATAAACAACAACTTATGATCATTGAAGATGATACTCAGTTAAGGATCAAACAGAAGTTACATATGATCCCTCTGACATCCTAACAAAGGATGAGTTGGCCAAAGTTCATGAAAATTTGAAGATCGTGCTCAGTCAAAAAGATACACAAAATGGCATTTTATCAAACATCTCTGGATATCTGGATTATAGAACTAGAACAAATGTCTCAGTTCATGCAAGAGTAGAGATGATCCACAAGTCAAGTTCATGTTCTGCTTCAGAAATTTTGTTACTCAAACAAAACTTGAAGACTCAAACGCGGTAGATAGGGAAACACATGCACAGGCTCACTGGCTTATGAATCATCACATCTACGGGTTAGAAACTCAGCTTAAGGAAGTACTTGCTTCTCAGCAACGTATATCAGCCGACCCACACGCAACCCATGCTCTGGTAAATCAGTTATATGATGCCAAAAAGGGGGAAGCTGAAGAAGAAAAGCAGAAGTTACTTAGAGAAATGAAGCGACTTGAAGACGAGTTGGAAAGATACAAATCAGATCAAAATTCTTAAAGAAATAGTTAACTGATGAGCAGCTCATTAAAAAATACAGTCAACATGGAGACAGAAAAGTTACTCTTACAAAGGATCTGTGGATGAAGTTTATCAAAGATCACAACCCTATCAAATCCAAGTACAAGGATAAGACTATTGAAGAATCCTTGAACTACTTCATGTCTGATAAATATCATGATCAGAAGATGGCACAACACAAGAAGAATCAGAGGATTGATGATAAACTGAAGATTAAAGACAAGAATGAACAAATGTAAGCTGATATAGTATAATTTGAAAAATACTACTTGAAAGAATCAGGTTACCAAGGTTATTTCTATGGAGGAAATGGAAGGAAGGAAGTCAAGTTGATTACAACAAGACATTTTCAAAGGAAGACTCCAAGCTAGAAAATGACTATCATATGTATGACAAAGAGATGAATCTTATCTCAGTACAACAAAAAGAAAAGAAAAAGCTTAGTCTTTAATCACAACCATTTGGACTAAATGTAACTATTCTAGTTTTTTTCTTATTCTAATGAAATCCAGTTTTCCAGTTTTTCATTGTTTTACATTGTTTTGATCTTTAAGCTTTTTTTTGGGGAGAGTTTTGGCATCATCAAAAAGGGGGAAATTGTTGGAAATAAAATTTATGTTTTGATGATAATTCGTCATATTTGTTCAAAGTATTATTTTAACCTCATTGATGAAGTGCTGAAGCTAGTTGTAATAGTGAAAAGCTAAAAGATGTCTAGAACTGAATGTTTAGGTTTTACTAGAGTCTGATATTTGTATAAGTTACATCAGACAAGCACTGTAATAGTTAGTTTGTCGTAAAATTAAAAACTGGAAGTCATCTAGAAAACTAGAAATCACTAAGATAAACAAACTGACTCAGAATACACCAGTATTGAACTGAAGAAAATAAGTTTGCTGAGGGACACAAACTCAGTTGGCTTATCTAGAAGACTGAAGAACTGAGGGTTCAAACTCAGTTATTGATGACTGAAGAACTGAGGGTTCAAACTCAGTTATAAAGATTACAAGTCGAGACTATGAAGTTAGACTTCAGGCAAGATTGTGGTGACCTGAACTGACATTATGGATCTTGTATGAAGACCTAAGATTCATAAGGAAAATGAATTCTTAGAAGTTATTTGCTTATGGTGTACTCTAATTAAGTCAATTATAATCAGATGAAAATGGAGTACTGATATTTGAAGAAGACTAAAAATCTCAGTTAATGCTCCAAGTCAGTCAAGAAACTGATAACTGACATTCTCAGTATAAAACTGATCAGAAACACAATTTTATATGTCAGCCATCCAAACAAACTGATAGTAAAGTCGAATGTTACAAATGAAGCGATTTTATTGGATGAGTTACTGACAGATCAGAATGATCAAAAAATATAGCCGTTACAAGATAGACGTTGATACAATTCGAATGCAAGCCAGATGAACGTTGGACCTCACACTATAAATAGAGGAATTTGCACCAAGGATTACAACAACAATACAATACAGAGATTTAACAAGAATCAACAAGCATTTTTTGTGCACTAGTCTGTTTATTCGAATTGCTATCATCTCAATGCTATAACAAGATCATATCTAGAAATTCTTCAAGTGTTCAAGCTACATAGAATTTATCAAGAATCAGACACTTTGATGAACCACAAACAAGAATCAATTTATTGATTCTCAGCCCAACTTTGATTCTACATCAAAGGTTTAGACTGTGAAGCAAACCGGGAAGGTTTCGCCAAGGACGGTTGTTACAAGCAGTCGGGTAGATTGTGTTTGTGGTGGTAGCTGGTGAAGAGGCATACGTAACCCTTCAAGGACCAGTGTTCAAGCAATTGAAGAGCAGCAATTCTACCTGTTCTACAACTGTTTAGATAGTGAAGCTAGGGATTAGCCAAGGGCTATTGTTTAGGACTTTTTGTAACAGTTCACCTCAAGATGTTCTAGTGGAATTTTCCTCCGCACCACAGGGGAAGAGAGGACGTACAGGATTACACCACCTAGAACCTCTATAATACTTGCCTTATTTACTTTACGCATTTATTTACTTACTCAGCATTTATCTACAGCATTTTGATAATTGATTGTTATACACTTCACAGTTTACAAACTGACATTCTTCAGAATTCAGTTTAACACACTTAGCTTTCACATAGAATAACAAGATCAAGAGAAAGGCTAAAATTATATCCGCTGCCGGTTGACTCAGTTTGACTTAAACTCAGCTTAGTCAGCTCAACTCCTTACAAGTTTTAACTGAACCTTAATTTGTTTTAAATCCAGTTTTTAGGGACAAGTTTATTCACCCCCCCCCCTCTAAACTTGTGCTAGCCTTTCCAAGGGACCAATAGAGTTCTTTTTATCAAAAGGTTCCGTTTTTAGTTTAAAGATTATACCTTTGAGTTGTTTTAATATTTTTTTGTGAAGTTGTACGAAAGTAGACATAATTATGTATTTCCGGGTATTAGCCAAACTATGTTTTAGGAAGGTTATTAAGCTTTCTAGTTTCACTTATGTTTTATGTGTTAATGTTAAGAGTAGTGGAGAGAGGATGGGAGTTCGGTGTTGGCTCAGTCTTTAAATTCTCACGTAGGTTATATTTGTACTTTAACATGGAATCTATATGCATTATTTGCTCCTATTTATTCATAGTTATTGACCTTGCGACGTATTGAGAGGAGTACCATGGCATTGAGTGGAGGACCATGTCGGATGTATGGCTAGTTGTATTACCCATATCATCCTAGGACGATGTACCAAATGGGGTACCGTGACCCAGACCCACGTTGGATGTACGCTAGTCATATTACCCGTGTTGCACCAAGCCCCATGTCAAGTCAGTAAAGAACATGAACAGAACCGTCAAGACAAGAATAGAGACATGTTAAGTATGTAAGAGACAAAGACAGGACGACAAGACACGAATATGTTCGAGATCTAGTTGACAAGTAAAGTATGGGTTAATAAACAGCTTATGTAAGTTTGATTAGCAAGCTAAATATAGTAAGTACCTAATGCATTGAACAATTACGTGCAAGATGAACTGACTATATTTAATAGGCATTTTCTCTATGCATGGTGTAAAGTTAGTTTCCAAGTGGTTTTCCTTATATGTCATGTTTGGTTTTATAGTGGATGCTCTTAATTTTTGAGTTAAGTTCTCAAAAGTAGGTCTCTTAAATGCTTCATGTAATGGATTTCAAGCAGTTTTATCAAATGGATGAAGTAGATTCATGTCATGTCTCCCGGTATCCAACAAGCATGAATCTCTCTTTTGATCTTCTTTCTCCTTACTGAGCATATAGCTGGTGCTCGCTCATTTATTTGTAATAAGAATAAATGTAGGTTAAAAACAAGTTGGATGATGAGCATAAAGAGCAAGCTTATGAGAGAAGCCATGGAGTTCATTGTGTAGTTATTTATGTTTTAGTTTGACAGCAGTTGTAATCGGTTGAGGTTGTTAATGGAAAGTATTAAGTGTTAGCTTCCGAGTATTTTGCTTGTTTCATTTCTTCCACCCTTCCTGATACGACAAGAGGCTTATGTGGGATGTAGGGTTTACTCAAAATGTCATGTGCCGAACGTTCCTTTTCTGGATAAGGGCTCGGTATCCGGGACAGGGTCGTTACAGTTGGTATCGTAGCCTAAGTTATGGATACTTAGGCAAGCCTAAGCTAGGAAAGCTTGGGCATAAACACTGTTGTTTAGGATTTGAATTTCGTAAGATATGATCTCCCGAAGTATAAAAGGTGTAGGAGTTGACTTGTTATGATAGATTTGAATATCTTTAGTAAGAGTGAAGGTGTAGTTCCCTAAGGTTGGATGTCTTATTAGTTTGATGTTTGTTCTTATAAGTTTGAAACCTTATTTACATTCTGGATCATAATGGTTGAAGAAACCTAAGATGTGGTATGTTTCGAGGACGAAACATATTTTAAGGAGAGGAGAATGTAAAACCCCAACTTTTAATTAGGGTTATTTTTGTCATTTGTGAATAAGTTATTTTTTAGGGATTTAATAAATAAGTGAAAAAGACACGTTTGGCCGGGATTGTGTCTTTTTATTTTAATGAGATAATTATGAAGAGATATTATTGAGATCCGATAATAAAGGTAAATATCATGAAATATAGGATTTGATTGAATTAGATTGATACGGTCATTAATGAGTTACTTGGAGCAAAAGAATTATACACATTATAAATAAATGTGTTATGTTGTGGGTGTTTTATATAATAAAAGAAAAGATAGTCGGCATGCGGTTTGGCAATTGGAATGGTCGAGCACAAGTTGCAGGAAGAAAACAGAATAGGAATAAAAAAAGAGAGAAGAAAAGAAGATAGTCCTGTAATAATTCGGTACACCGTTTTTCAATCCGTATCAAGAGTGGATTGCGGGTACCTTTAAGTTATGATAGTTATTTTCCTTTAAGAGTTTTAATTTAAATTTGAGGTTAAATATTGTGTTTTTAATCATTAGGGTTTATTCGGAATTGAAAGATGATCAAAAAAGGGGAATTGTTGTTAGGTCTTTTGTTGTTTGATAGATTCGCGTAATATTTGCAAGTGTAGTTGCTGCTCGGCTCGTAGTTCGGCTCGTCTTTAAGGTAAGAAGTTCTTCTTATCAAAAGGTTCCTTTTTCAGTTTAAAGATTATTCATTTGAGTTGTTTTAATATTGTTTTTGTTAAGTTGCACAAAAGTAGACATAATTATGTATTTCCGGGTATCTGCCAAACAATGTTTTAAGAAGGTTATTATGCTTTCTAGTTTCTCTTATGTTTTATGCGTTTATATTACGAGTAGTGGAGATAGGATGGGAGTTTGGCGTTGGTTCTGTCTTTAAAGTCTCACGTAGGTTATATATGGACTTTAACATGGGATTTATGTGCGTTATGTGCTGCTAGTTGTTTATAGTTATTGAGCTTGCGACGTACTGAGCGGAGTACCATGGCACTTAGCGTAGGACCATGTCGGATGTATGGCTAGTTGTATTACCCATGTCATCTTAGGACGATGTACCAAGCGGGGTGCCCTTGACCCAGACCCACGTTGGATGTACGCTTGTCATATTTTCCGTGTTGCACCAAGCCCCAAGTCAAGTCAGTAAAGAACATGAACAGAACAGTCAAGACACAGAGACATGTTAAGTAAGTAAGAGACAAAGACAAGACGACAAGACACGAATATGTCCAGTTAGTTGACAAGTAAAGTACTTGTGAATAGACACTTATGAAAGTTTGATCAGCAAGCTAAATATAGTAAGTAATTAATGTAAAGAACAAGTACGTGCAATATGAATTGAATGTAGTTAAAAGGCATGTTTTCTATGCATGGTTTAAAGTTAGTATCCAAGTGGATTTCCTTATATGTCAAGTTTGGTGTTATAGTGGATATTCTCATGTTTCAAGTTAAGTTCTCAAATGTAGTTCTCTTAAATACTTCAAGTAATGGATTTCAAACAGTTTTGTCAAGTGGATGAAGTAAACTCATGTCATGTCTCCCGGCATCCGACAAGTATGAATCTCTCTTTTGATCTTATTTCCCCTTACTGAGCATACATATGTTGCTCACTCCTTTATTTGGAATAAGATGAAATGCAGGTTAAAAACGAGTTGGATGATGAGCATGGAGATCAAGCTTATGAGAGAATCCATGGAGTTCATTGTGTTGTTTCAAGTGTTTCCTCTTTTCAGACAAGTTGGGTTGTAGTAAATGCTGGTAGTTATTTATGTTTTAGTTTGACAATAGTTGTAATCAGTTGAGGTTGTTAATGGAAAGTATTAAGTGTTAGCTTCCGAGTATATTGCTTGTTTCTTTTCTTCCACGCATCTTGATACGACAGGAGGCTTACGTGAGATTTAGGATTTACTTTAAATGCCATGTGCCGAACGTTCTTTTTCCGGATAAGGGTTCGGTATCCGGGACAGGGGCGTTACAAATAATAATATTATATGAAATATTATTTAATATTATCAAATAATAGTATTACTAATATATAATATTATCTTAAATATCTAATACTTTTTATTCATAATGAATAAATACTAGAATATTAATTTCCACTATAACCTTTTATAGTAGGCACAAATAAATCTTTATTCGGTTAACATCATAACCTCAATTTAATTCCGGCTAGTTATCAACACGTTTGTGACCCGGTAAGCTTCCAAATATTTTGGCTCCAATTGCAAAGTGTATTTACAAAAATACCTTTCACACGTAACGATTGTGATTTGCATCTAGCATTGCATTGCAACCCCAATCATCGGAAATAGCCATGACTACACCCTGCATGTGAAATAGTTAATGTGTAAATTGAATTCTTTCAAATATGCAATAACTATACAATCATTACTCGAGGGTCAAAACATCAAGGACCATATCTTATATTTCCGAATAATATACTCAATCGAAGTGCCATTATACTTTTTCTTTGCGAAGATTTTCAAGAATAAAAAATTCCTTATAAGAAGACCATTTCGGATACACATTCATATCATTAGGAAACGCGAATTCCGGACAAGCGACATAAATCCTATGCGTGCTTCAATATCGTAACCAATCACTGCCGCACGATCTCCCTGTGACTAGGCGAAAGCTCAATAGCATCAAAGTACGACAGTCCACACTGTGATATTATGAAAACTCCTCTCTAAGGAACTTACACAACCACCACGTAAATTAAGTAGGTCAATCCAACGTACATATTCTTTTATACATATCCACGTACATTCCAAGTGTCCTTACACTTAGATGGACAAGATCTATCACTATCTTCATATAGATAGAACACATCCAATACGTGCTAGTCTAAACGTACTGATTAATGTCCCATTTAATAATTCATACGACTTGAGAAATTGAAGAATTAAACCATTTATTGTGAGTCGAGATCTCATCAACCATAATCAATATTATGATTTGTACATCACAGTTTAATCCTAAGGACAATATTATATACCATATTAAATGGGATTGTAAAACAAAAACTATTTTACCATAGAAATGTCATTTATTATATGTATAAACATATAAGCGTAGTAGAAATAATCCGACCCGATCGGATCCGGTCTAACCCGATTGGGTTTAGGACACTACACTAACACTTCAGGTATTGCAAAGCCCAAATGGCATGAAATGCCATTAATATGGTGATAGCAACTGGTGAGGTCTATATTTGTAAAAATATGAGCTCCAGCAAATGGACCATTAAGTCTTCTACCTTTGGTATTGGAAACCTATATTTCATTGTCATGTTATTAATGGCCATGTTATATGTGCACATTCTCGATTTTATCCTTCTTTGGTACCAAAATTGCTGGTGCTTGGTCTAATCAACTGATTCTGTAACAAAACATCCATTTTTTTTTTTTTACAATCTGTTGTTCCTTAGGGTTCATTCTAATAATGGGGAACATTGGGAAGAGAAGAACCATGTGTGAAATCAATTCCATGATAGTTAGACCCACAAATTCCTTCAATAGCAATTCAACCTTCTTAGGTAAGGTAGGGATATTTGTTGTCTCTGTTGTTCCACAAATTTTTTTTATTTTTTTTTGACAATCAAGGCTAAAGCTATAGATTCTTCAACAAGATACGGTTGAAACTTCTTCCTATATACAAAAAAGGAGTTGAGTTTCCTTTTTCTTGTTCTCATTTATATCCAAAGGAAACCCAACTATCTTCATGTTCTGCCAAGAGAAAGAATAAGTAATTCCTCTTCCATCATGAGTGACCGCTCTATCAAACATCGAGGGCCTGTCAAGTAACAAATAACAGGAATCCATGTCTACCACTTCACACATGTCCCAATCCATGTAAGATTTCACTTGTGTTGTGACGATCCAAAAATCGTCTCCTTCAATCTTAGGGTTCTTTCTCTTGATGATAGTCCAAAGGTATTTCCGGAATATGAAGAACGACAAAACGAGGGTGGTGATTTGAGATATTTTAGACTGCACTTGACGGTGGTCAAGCTGCCTACGTATCCAATGCTAGGATTGGAATCAAGTCTCCGTAGTTCCTTAGGGATTGTTTATATAGAGGGGCTTGTGCCCTACAGTTAGCATGTAGCGTGTATGAGATGGGCTCTTAATTACCGTGCTCCCTAAGGAAAATATTATGACTCGTTAATCTCCTTTATTCTAGGAGATAATTATAGTATTCAAATATTCGTATTTAAGTGATAATGATTGGAGTCTTAAAGACTCGAGATTCTTTCCATAAGTATCAGTTTATTACGCACGTGGGAAATATGAATAAGAGACTGACTCTGGCTGACATGGATGGCCCGAGCTGAACTGACCCTTGAAGGTTGGGAAGAATGGGCGATCTGGTGTCAGATCGGACTCTTATGCTTGGTTAGTCAGGGACTTAGGCTGACCGGTAAGGTTGGTCATCGGTCATCTAGGATGTAAGCGACGCCCGACCTTAAGAGGTCAGACACGGAACTAGAATCTGCTTATGACCGGTGGAGGTCGGTTCTAAGCACTAGTCGACCTGAAGAAGATAGGGCGAGCAACCGGACTGTGTTAGTCCGGTTACTGGGATGTCCGGCGCCATCTCTCTCCTTCTTTAATGTAGAGCCACTAAAGAGGTGCCACGTAGGTAGGTACAATTCTTGGCATCGTCATAAGCCCCCTAGATCCAGCCGACCTTTGGTTGGTTGGCTCGGATCTATCGAGGTTGTGGCTCGACACGGAAGTTGAACTTGTGAATGTGAAATTGAAAAAGGAGTTTCCAGGTGGCAAGGCTAGTCACGACGTATTCATAGCTATCCCGGGAATCGAGGCGTCGCTGTCCACTAACTTAACTGAGTGCGTTTTTCGAGATATGTGAGGGGGTTATAACCCCATTGTATCAAACGTCACTTTACACTTCATAGCTATTATTTGGCTGTTACTTTCTACCACGATCTTTTTCTCTCTTAATACAATTACGATCATGTGTCTGAGAGTCGTGGACCCGTTTCTGCCGATTCTTCTTCCGTCCCGTCATCAAATACCTTCGATCCTTTCTTCAAATATAAAATACAAAAGGCTATCCAGGATATCATGGGGAGTCACGGATTGGGGTCTGTTTTGGCACACAGCAGCGTAGAATACATTTGCGATGAATATGGGATAAAACTGGAGGACTTTGCTCCTCGGCTCCCCGTGGATACTCGTCCGTTCGCATCTCATCCTCCGGACGGACACTTCGCTATCTACGAGGCCCAGTTGAAGGCGGGTCTGAGGTTTACATTGTGTCCTGCTGTTGTTTCTGTGTTACGTCACTACGGTTTAGCCGTGGCTCAACTAGCCCGTTCTGGAGTCAGGGTAGTGATAGGTTTCGCGATATTATGTTTCGCAGTTGGGGTACAGTTCTCGGCGGGTCTCTTCCGGACCTTGCACCGTATAGCCCAGAGTCCTGGGTTGAAATGATGGTATCACTTCTCCCACCGATCAAGAGTAAAGGAAATGATGCCTGAGGGCCCTAAGTAAAGCGCATGGCGGGGACGTTTCTTCTTTGATCGAGATAGTGGGGATTCTCGACTAGGGCGTTGGAAGATGAGATCTTTGCAAAAGGACGAGTGTCCGACTCTCCCTGAGTCGGCTCTTATAGATGCTATCCAGAACGCGAGGGTCGTCCTGAGACTGCACGAAATATCCACCGAGCTGATTGCTGCAGCTCGTCTAGCCGAGGCTAGTCCCGACCTTTACCTTCCCTTGGATAGCACCAGCCGTGACCGGGGTAAGTATCGTTTCTTTCTTTTACGTTTCCGGGTGACATAAGTAATATGTGTGTATTCTTGCAGTTAGGTTTCTGGCCGCACTCCAAGCCCACGGTATCATGGAGGAGGTGGGAAAACAAACCAACGAGGTGGGGGAGACCTTTGGACACACTAGTCGACCACAGACGACCAGGAACGTAGGGTCTCTCGTCGGGCCTAACACGGCTCATCTGTTAGCCGGACTGAAGGAAGATACACTGGAGGAGCCTCATGCTTCTCGGAGGAACATGAACGTTCCTTTCATTATGGTGGACGATGAAGAGGATGAGGAGGAAGAGGAGCCTGAGATTCCTCTCGTATGAAGATCCTCTAGCTCTAGGCCAAGGGATGCTGACGCAGAAGAGATGGTGGAAAAGAGATGCAGAATTGATGTGGGATTGAACTCAGAGAAACATGATGAAGGTATGTATGGGGTTCGTCAAGAGGATGTTGAAGTCCAGGGCGATCTCCAGACTTCGCCTGGTGAGGCCGACCATGCGGAAGATGTTTCTCAGATGTTTGACCTAGATTTAATCGAAGCGGGCTACAAAGCTATGAGATACGTAAGTTTATCTTTGTTTCCTTAATACCTTCTTCCTGAGCCATCTTGACTATACATTGTGTACTTTCAGGGGTCGGTCGTAAGTGAAGAGATTTTCCGCCGTCTTGCTCGTTCGTCTGATGAAAGGGAGAGAAGGGCTTCCGATCTGAGGTCCAAAGATGATCGAATACGAGAGCTTGAAGAGCGACTACGGTTACAAGTAGAAATGATGGAGACATTAAGGGCCGAACATGATGCTCCTTGAAGATTTCATGAACGAACACTTAGAGAAAGAGGCTGAACTGGACGGTCATGTTGCAAGGCTTCAGGGGAGCTCTCGGCATCCGAGGCAATTTTTTGAGCTTACCCTACTCGTCTACAAGAAGCCTCGGCTCAAGCCGTTAAAGATTACAAGGCATCCTCTGCCTTTATTGAATCCTTAAAGTGGCTGCTGAGCCCTATTGTGAGAAATAGCTATATACTAGGGGTAAACGATTGTAGGGTCCTTCACCCGGACCTCACAATTGATAGCTTGGCCCACTCCGACTTGTATAGCCCTGACACCGAATCGATATACTCTCTTTGGGTGAAGGAATTTCAATCGGGGGTGGACCTCATGGCGAAGTAGCCTATGTAGGCTTAGTTTTTATATTTTGATAGTATAGATTTTGTAGTTCGGTAGTTTTTTGGTCATTACGCTTTTAGAGTTAATGGAATTTTGAAGCTTTTGTTTTGTTTGACCACCGTGACTTGTATTTGTAGTTTTATTTGTGTGAGTGATGTAGTTGCCCCCTAGTATGTCATGCCTATGATTATTCAGGGATGGCATACTAGTGTGTATTATGTATTATTTGCGCAAATAGTTAAAAAAATTTGTTACAAGGCACCGCGGTAAGGGTCGGATTGGACCGACCTATCTTATGAATGTTTTGGCGAGCAGGATCAGGCTAGACTGACGTCTCGCATGGAGTATTAAGGACGAGCAAGGCCAGGCTAATGCTGACTTCTCGTTTTAATGATGCGGAGAGCGGGGCCAGTTTAGTCGGACGCCTAACACGAGCATTGTAATCTGTAATAAATGTTGTCGATAAAGTAAATGATAAAAGCAATTTTATTCAAATGGCAAAAAGATAAAACAAAGCTTTTAAAAGAACATACCAGCCCTGTAGGGGCTTTTGAAGACATCTGTTATAAGAGAACTTTCGCAAGTTGTTGGTGTGCCAGCTCCTGGGACGGTCTTCCCCCGAGAGTCGGCCAGCTGATAAGCACCCTTTCCATGCACTTTGGCAACTTTGTAAGGTCCTTCCCAGTTCGGGTCTAATTTGCGCTCAGGACCTTGCTTCCTGACTTCGTTTTTTCGGAGTACCAAGTCGCCTTCCTTAAAGTACGAGTGTTTCACTCTACTGTCGTAGTACTGAGAAAGCTTTTGCTTGTATTTGGCCATTCGGATGAATGCTACCTCCATGTTCTCTTCTAGGTCATCCTTGGCGTGTCTGAGTTCCAATTCCATATCTATCTTTGCGTGAAGCTCGAGCCTTGGTGAGGGTAATCCGATCTCCGCACGTATAACGGATTCACTTCCATAGGCCAGGGAGAAAGATGTTTCGCCCGTTGCCGTGTTTGGGGTTGTTCGGTACCCCCAAAGGATATTCGGCATATGTTCTACCCAACTTTCTCCTTCTTCTTCGAGCCTTTTCTTTTGCCGACGTTGATCTGTCGATTGGTTTGTTCAACTTGGCCATTTTCTTGGGGATAGCCTACTGATTTGAAGTGTTGAGAAATTCCTAATTCGGCACACCAGGTTCGGACTCCCTTGTCCTCGAACTCTATGCCATTGTCTAATATCAAAATCTTTGGAATTCCGTACCGGAAAACTATATTCTTGCAGAGGAACTTCTGAATGACTTTAATGGTGATTGTGGTGAGGGGTTCAATTTCCACCCACTTGGTGAAATAATCTACAGCGACCACAAAAAATCTGAGGTTTCCCGGCGCCCGAGGTAGGGGTCCGACCAGGTCGACCCCACACTGATCGAAAGGCCATGTTGTGACTAAGGGGGTCATCTGCTGAGAAGCTTGATGGGATATATGATCGTGTACCTGGAAAGAATTACACCTACAAACAAGGTCCTCGGCATCTTGTTTCATGGTCAGCCAGTAGTAGCCGAATACTCGCCATTTTCGCGCTAACATCCGAGCCCCGGGATGGTTTCCGCAAATCCCTAAATGGATTTCTCGGAGTACATAGTTCCTTTCCTCGTTGGTCACGCACCTGATCTAGGGCGCCACGAAAGATTTCCTATAGAGTACGTTGTCAAAGAGCGAGTAGCGGGTAGCACGGAATTTTATCTTTCTTGCCAATACTTTGTCCTCTGGCAATATTCTATTGCGGAGATATGATACAAGGGGGTCCATCCAGGTATCCTTCTGGGTGATAGGCTGGACCTCATGAGCGTCGCAGCTTCTTTCCTGCAATAGTTCCACTAGCATGTTTTTGTTGGAAACGAAGTTAGACGCTAACATGGAGAGGGCATCGGCCCATCGATTCTGAGATCGGGGTACTTGCTCAATAGTGACTGTGTGAAAGGCCTTCAGCCACTCGTTGGCTACGGCTAGGTATTTCTTCATTGGCTCTTCTTTGGCTTCGTATTCTCCTTTTACGTGGTTGACGTTCAACAGAGAATCGTTGTATACCTGAAGACTCTTTGCCCCCAACTTAGATGCTAATGTGAGTCCGGTGATTAGAGCTTCCTACTAGGCTTCATTGTTGGCGGCCGGGAAGTTGAATCGGAGTGCGTAGGGGAATTCTTTGCCTTTAGGGCTGATGAGCAAGAGTCCTGCCCCGGCCCCATCTTTGTTAGAGGCTCCATTGACATACAGTGACCAGTATCCGACCTCGGTGCTCGATTGACCCCGAACGGCGGTTATGGCTGCTTCTTCTGCTAGGAAATCTGCTAGTGCTTGAGCTTTGGAAGCCGTTCGGGGGCGGAAATCCAAATCATACTCGGCTAGTTCTACCACCCATTTTGTTAATCTCCCTGATGTTTCTGGACGAGCCAATATTTGTCGAAGAGGCTGGTCGGTAATTACAACTATCGGGTAAGCCTGAAAATAAGGTCTCAGTTTTCGGGCGGTGTGTACTAAAGCTAATACTAGCTTCTCGGCCTTTGAGTATCTGATCACTGGACCGTGAAGGGCTTTACGGACGTAGAAAATTGGTTTCTGAACCCTGCCCTGTTCCTTGAAGAGGACAGCGCTTATGGCCTCGCCACATACTGCTAAGTAGGCGAACAATGTATCTCATGCTTTGGCGAGGTTAACGTGGGTAGCTCGGTTAGGTAGGCTTTCAAATCTTCGAAGGCCTGCTGGCACTCCTCGTCCCATTTAAACGGGTTAGCCTGTTTCAAGATCATAAAGAATCGGAGGGCTCGCTGAGCCGACCTAGACATGAAGTGTTCGAGCGCGGCCATCCTTCCTGTTAACCTCTGGACTTCTTTGATGTTCCTTGGTGTTGGCATGGTCCTTAGCACTTCTACCTTGTCCGGGTTAGCTTTGATACATTCCTTGGATATCATATAGCCCAAGAATTTTCCGGTCTGAATAACGAATGTGCATTTTTTTTGGATTAAGCTTCATCTGTGAAGTTCTGAGTGCTCCAAAGACCACCCTTACGTCCATTAAGTATTGCTCCAGGGACTTGCTTTTGATTAGGAGGTCATCTATATACACCTCCATACACTTCCTAATCTGGTCTTCAAATATCTTGTTGACGGCCCTTTGGTAGGTCACTCCAGCATTTTTTAGGCCGAATGGCATAGTCCTGTAACAGTACATCCCATACTTAGTGATGAATGAGGTTTTTCGGCGTCCTGGGGGGTCCATGACAATCTGATGCTAACCGCTATAAGTATCTAGGAAACCAAAAACTTCGAACCCTATGGTCGAATCCACAATTCGATCTATATTGAGTATGGGGTAATAGTCTTTGGGGCAATCTTAGTTGAGGTCTGTAAAGTCTACACACATCCTCCAACTACCGTCAGGTTTCTTTACTAAGACGGGGTGTGCCAGCCAGTCTGGGTAACTCACTTCTCGAATGATGTTGGCCTGGAGCAGCTTGGTCACTTCCTTCTTAACGGCATCCATCCACTCTTGTGCGAAATGCCTCTTCTTCTGGCGGACAGGCTTCCGGTTCGGGTTGACATTTAACTGATGCATAGCTAAAGCGGGGGACAGACCAGGCATCTCTTCCGTGGTCCAGGTGAAAACGTCCTTAAATTCCTTTAGCAGGGCTACTAGCTGTTCTTTCTGTAAGTCGGGGATTCACAATCCTACCGGGACGGTCCGGTCCTTTCGATCATCCCACAAGCATATTTCTTCTATTTTGTCGTCAGAGGACTAAGTTTCCTCTCCCTCGGGCAGTAATTCTTCGATAGGGAGTGGTTTAGATCTGAAAGATCCATCTGCTTCTGAAAGATCCATCTGCTTCGATAGGGAGTGGTTTAGATCTAATTCTTCGATATGTAGCAGCTTCTCGCCTGATCCATGTTGCCCACGATTTCCACGAGGCCTCCATCGGTCAAGAATCTTAGGCTATTATGCGTGAGTGACATGACTGCCCGTAAACTGATCAGCAGGGGTCGCCCTAAAATAATACTATAAGGAGATGGTGCCTTAATCACCATGTACTCAACTAGGAGAGTTCATCTTAAAGGAGGTCGGCCGAAGGTGGTAGGGAGGACAATGTTGCCCTCCGGATACACTGGCGGATTGGCAAAGACGAATAAAGGTGTAGTGGCTAGGGCTAACTCAAAGTTATTTAAGTGTATCAAACATAAAGTAGAGTATTATAAAACACTAACCGCTCTTCCGGTGTCAATACAAATACGCTTTACCAGATTTTGATCCACCACGGCTTCGATGACGAGGCCACCATTGTTAATCACCAAGGGGATAGAGTCTTCGGTTTAGTAAGCCACCTGCTGGAGAAATCTCTGTCTTTTCCAGGGTGTTGTGGTATCGGAGCATCGATCATCCAGGGCCTAGCCGCCATAGCTACCGGAGATTGTGTTTACGTTCTTCATGTTCAGGCAAATTCCACAGACAAATTACTCACAAAAAGGAGACCCTCCTTCTAGCACCAATTGACGATCCAAAAATCGTCTCCTTCAATCTTAAGGTTCTTTCTCTTGATGATAGTCCAAAGGTATTTTAGGAATATGAAGAATGACAAAACGAGGGGGTGATTTGAGATATTTTAGACTGCACTTGACGGTGGTCAAGCTGCCTACGTATCCAATGCTGGGATTGGAATTAAGTCTCCGTAGTTCCTTAAGGATGGTTTATATAGAGGGGCTTGTGCCCTATAGTTAGCGTGTAGCGTGTATGAGATGGGCTCTTAATTACCGTGCTCCCTAAGGAAAATATTATGACTCGTTAATCTCCTTGATTCTAGGAGATAATTATAGTATTCAAATATTCGTATTTAAGTGATAAATATTGGAGTCTTAACGACTCCAGATTCTTTCCATAAGTATTAGTTTATTACGCACGTGGGAAATATGATTAAGAGACTGACTCTAGCCGACATGGATGGCCCGAGCTCAACTGACCCTTGAAGGTCGGGGAGAATGGCCGAGCTGGTGTCAGATCGGACTCTTATGCTTGGTAAGTCAGGGACTTAGGCTGACCGATAAGGTTGGTCATCGGTCAGCTAGGATGTAAGCGACGCCCGACCTTAAGAGGTCAGACACGGAACTCGAATCTGCTTATGACCGGTGGAGGTCGGTTCTAAGCACTGGTCGACATAAAGAGGATGGGGCGAGCAGCCGGACTGTGTTAGTCCGGTTACTGGGATTTCCGGCGCCATCTCTCTCCTTCTTTAATGTAGAGCCACTAAAGAGGTGCCATGTAGGTCGATAAAATTCTTGGCATCGTCATGTTGACTTCACCTTACAAGCCTAGTCACCTTACTTTTACAACCTATTTTATCCAACCAATCTTATATGTGTGAGAATGTTTTTTTCACAGCAACTATTGCGAACATGTGTTGGTTTGCTTGCTTTCAATCTAAAGAAGGTTTGGTTTGAAGGGGGCGCATTGAGATGGAGTGAATACTGCATGAGAATAGTCTCCTAATGGAAGTGACCCTAGATGCTTTTCTTTGTACCTATTTCTCAGTAGTGTGGGCTAAGTTAAATGGTTCACGGAGGTTCCAAATGTGTGTCAACTCTAGTTTTTCTTGGATATCTTCTCTCAAACCACCCGCATATCCCTGCTATCTTGACATCCTCATATTCAAGAGTGGTTGCCCTTGAACCCAAATGATAGATATCATCGACATATTCAATAACTATTCTACCATTCAACAATTGAGGAATTCCAACATCAATTGCTTGGAGTAGTTAGAATGTAGAAACCCGGTAATCAACAATAGCCTCATCCTACACCATGAACTAATTTTATCCTTTCATGTTAGGGTTCTACTAATTTGTAATTGTTTCTACCAAGCCACAACACCCCCTTTCATCTTATAGGAAACAACTTTACACTCAATGTATTCATGAGGGTTTCATACTAACAATGCTGGAAATCGTCGGGTATTAAGTCCGGGGTTTCCTTCCTCTGAATGACAATTTGTTCAAGGCGGAACCCTAAAAAGAGGTGAAACGGGGGGTGGGGTGTGTTTTGCGGTTGTTTAGACTGCACTTTAGAAACTGTATCTCAAGCTGCCTAAGTATCCAATGTGTGTGTATTGGAATCAAGTCTCTGTAGTTCCTTATGGATTGTTTATAAAGATGAGGCTTGTGCCCTAGCGTTCCGTGTATCATGTCCATGTTGGACTCTAATTTCTTGTTCCCTAAGGAAGAGATAATGATGATTTGATCCCCTTGATTTTAAGGGATAAATATGGACATATCTGCGTGTCAGGATCAGAATCGTTAATTGTTAGGAACATTTTATTATGTTTTGATGATGGCCATACTAGCTGTTATAGCAAGCCTGAAATAAGTTAGAATTCTCTGTATAAGTCTTTACTTAGAGTCTGACATGTTTTATAAGTTGAGTCAGTCAAGTATTATACTAGTTGGTAGGACGGCAAAGCAAAAACAGATATTCGGCAAAGTGAAGCCAGCCAAGCACCAGCAGAGAAGCAATGAAGACATTATGGTCTGACTTATAACCAAGGAAGTCTGTGATGACCTTGGATAAGTCTAAGTTATGTTTCAAGTGATGAAACTCAATATTCAAATATGGTGTACACTGGTCTCACCCAAATCAAGGATCAGTGAAGTATAAAGATTCTCCTGAAACTAAAACAAGGAAGAAAACGAGTGAATCGGTGAGTAAACCGACTTTCGGCAAAGTGAAAACAAAACAACGAAAGAAAGAACTAACGGCTAAGTCGAAGGCTCACTCGACCGTTCTGAAAACGGCGAAGTAACACTTACCAGATCATATTTGATATATGTTGAAGATACCAGAAGATCATGATTAAATGCACAATCAATAGAGGATCAATCAAGGACGGATTTTCTTGCTATACGTTTGAAGAAAGAATCCGATCACTGAGATCAAGGAGAATACAATTAAGGGGGAATCAAGAATAAAATCAAGGATTATTCCCTCATTAATATAGCCAACGGACGGAATTTCAAAACCAAGGCTATTCAAGGCTATAAATAGAAGGCATTGACAGAAAAAGAATATAACGATTCAAAAAGAAAAAAATCGAAACTCACAATTTGAAAAGCCTTCTCTACGAACTTACAAGGATACATCTAATGATCAACTCAAATATCAGAGCTACAAAGTCATACTCAGAACTGAGATTGATCAAGCAAGTGTGTGAATCACATTCATATCAAACTGAAGCAACTGAATAAGAGGCAATCTGAGAAGGAGTTGAATCTGTGATAGCTGTTGAAGGATTTTGATCTTAAGGAGCAGCAAAAAGGAAGACTGAATCACCGAAGGCATTGCGCGTCAAGGAGTGATAGTCTTGTAGATTGTGAAGCTTGGGAAGCCAAGGACAATCATACTATTGTATCTGTGAAAACAATAGTGAATTCCTCCGATCATCACAGGAGAAGAATGGATTAAGGGATTACTCCACCCTGAACCACTATAAGCCTTGTGTCAATTTAATTTCTGCAATTTACTTGACAGCATTTATTTAATTTGCCTACATCATAACTTATATCTGTGATTGTCTAAACTGATTTGAAAACAACATAGTAAGAAGGGACTTATCCGCTGCCCAAAAGCTTTTAAATAAAAGAAAAGTTTTTGAAACTCCACTATAGTCATTCACCCCCCCCCCTCCCCTCTGACTATAGTTTCACCCTTCTCTGGGACCAACAATTGGTATCGGAGCAGTGTTCCTAGTATCAGAACCTGTTCAGATCTAATTTCTAGTAACAAGGAGATCATATATTTTCAAAGTAGTTTTCAAATATGAGCTTTCTATACGCTTACTTTTATATCTTCATTTGCACTGATGGATTCCTCAAACTTCTTGTCAAAAGTACCTGTTTTTAATGTTAATAATTTCGATGAATATAAAATAAGAATGCTATCTCATCTTGCAACAACTCATGAAGAGATGCTGGATGTAATCAATGATGGACCAATCACAATCACTACGGTGGTAGGCACAGGAGCAGATCAAGGAAAGGAAATTGACAAACCTAAAAAGGATTGGACCAAGGATGACGGGGAGAAGAGCAAATCTGGACTTTGTTGCAAAAGACATGATCTTGAAGACCCTAGATAGCAACATGTTCATGAGAATCAAAGACGCAAAACGAAGAAAGAGATGTGGGACAAGCTATCATTGATAAATGAAGGATCGAAGCGAGTTAAAGAAAACAAATTATCCGTTGCAAAACGAAATTTGAGAACTTTAAAATGAAGGCTGGTGAATCCATTGATCAAATGGACAACAGATTCTCAAGCATCATCAGTGAATTGCAACAGCTTGGACACATATATCCCCAGAAAGAAGTATGCTTGAAGATCTTGAGAGGACTGCCTGAAAGATGGAAGATCATAACATCAGTAATCAGAGGAACAACAAATCATGCAAGCACTGACACTCTGACATTGATGTCCCAATTAAAAGCTCATGAATTCGAATTGAACGGTGAAGATGGTGCCCCGGCAGAGACACATAAAATCACTGCATTAGCTGCACCCCAGAAAGTAACTTTGCCGAATGCATCAGCAAAGAGACACATGAACTAAAAGAACAGGTAGCTTTATTAGTTAAAAGTTTTGACAGGTTTAGCAAAAAGAAGCCATTCAAAGGAAATTCAGCATCAAACAAGAGGTCAAGCTCAAACAAAGATATGAAGAAGAAAGATGATGAATACAGATGCTTCAACTGCAACAAGAAAGGTCACTTCAAGGCTGATTGTCCTGAAGAAAATGACAAAGATGATGAAAAGAAGAAATACAAAGCATCTGAAAAGAGAAAGAGCAAGAAGGCACTCAAGGCAGAATCCAGCAGTGAAAAGAATGAAGAATCATCTGATAATGATTCAGATGATTGTGATGAAGAAGACAGCTCAGAAAATGAAATAGCATGTCTATGCTCATGACCAAAGAATTAGATGAAGACAAAGGTGATAGCTCAGACACTGAGGAAACAAGCCTATGTCTAATGGCTAAAGAATCAGATGAAACTGAGGTAATATCTAGTTCCTGTTCCTCATCAAATGCATCCACATCTAACACTGCACAATCTTCTAGTCTCCCATTAGATACATCAGACCTAGTCCAAAATCTCATGACTAAATTTGATGAAATTGAAAAGAATCATGAAATTCTGGAAAAGGAATGCAAGGATCTAAGAAAAGAGAATAAAAGATTAAAGAAAGAACTGGATAAAGCAAAAGCTGAATTAATTAGTAAGGAGACCTACTTAAATGATCAACAAAAAACAGATGATCATACATCTGTTATTAACGAATCGATTAAGAAAATCTCCTCACCGGTAAAGGTAACCACCGCACCACTAAAAGCACCGGCTTACAAACCCTCAAAAAGGTTTGGATCCGGATACGGTCTTGGCTACAACGATCGGGATGAAAGTAGGAATAATGGTCAACACAATTCTAAATTTAGGACCACTAATGGACCAAAATTTAGAAAGGGACAGAACCATAGTTCCAACGATAATCCCGTTCCGGTGAAGTCAAAACCCGGTGTAGTGAAACAAAAAACTAAATCCTCATTCCGATCAATCAAGAACAACGGCCATCGAAAGGTAAAGGCGGACTTTACCCTTCGAGAGGATGATTGGAATGTTGCACCTCCAAAATACAAGAGGAAACCATTCCACAAAATGCATCATGTGCTTAAGAAAAACCAATCGTTCTAGACACATGAAGCAAGAAAGGTTTCCTACCGCGCATTGGAAAGTGAAGAAGGATGTAAATGCACCAAAAGGTGGAGAAAAGTATCGAATACCTTCGGTAAAAATATTAGAAGCTATTCGCCATGCCTTATACATATGAAGTTGATGACTTCAACTATCCAAAAAGAAGACCATTTGGATACACCCTTGGTATGGGAGGCATGATTGCTAACGGTATGGACCCAAACGGTGTTGGGTACCTAAACTTAATTAATGCTTTTTGTAGGATGTCCGGTACATAGACAAGGTGGATGTTCCAGGACACATGACAGGAAACAAGAAATGGCTCACTGACTTCAAAGCTTTTGATGGACCCAAAGTCACATTTGGAGGTAAAGAAAACCCTGGAAAGATTAAGGGGGAAGGCATAATACTCAAGAACCATCTAAAGATTCAAAATGTGGCATATGTCAAGGGACTTAACTTCAATCTGATGAGCATCAGTCAATTCTGTGACAAAGGCTACAATGTGCACTTTAACAAAGAAGGATGCAAAGTGATTCACAACCAAACCAACACGGTAGTTCTTGCGGGTAGAAGACAAGACAACATGTATGTGGTGGATCGAGAACGACCAAGGCGAAACATGTCTACTTGTCAAGAATAATCAATCAACAAGATGGATTTGGCACGAAGATTAAATCACCGAATTTCAAGACCATCAACAAACTATCAAGGGGCAAGTTAGTTGAAGGCACATGAGAGATCACATTCAAGAAAGAAAGTCTATGTGATGCATGTCGAAAGGAAAACGAGATAAAAAGTTCATTCAAGTCAAAGCCTCATCAATCTACAACAAGAGTTCTACATCCGTCACACATGGACTGTTTGGACCAAATCACACCGGTAAGTGTAAGTGGTAAGAAATATACTCTTGTAGTGGTGGATGACTTCTCAAAGTACACCTGGACCATTTTCATGAACAAGAAGAAAGAAACACTCAAGAAGTCCGCTAGATTTGCCGAGAAGACTCCGAAATGAGAAAGAGCTAAAGATTATCAAGATCGGATCGGATAGAGGCACCGAATTTCTAAATGAAATTATCGAACCTATTGTGAAGAAAATGGAGTGCTACATCAACTATCTGCAGCGGAACTCCACAACAAAATGGTGTAGCGAAAGAAGAAACGAAACTCTCAAAGAAGCGAGTTAGAACAATGATTGTTTGAAGCATGCTTGCCAAAGAGGTTTTGGGTCAAGCAAAGAAACACGGCATGTCATACACAAAACAGATCAATCATCAACAAATATCATGGAAAGACTCCATATGAAATATGGAATGGTAGAAAACCCAATATCTCATATTTTCATATGTTTGGATCAAAATGTTTTGTCCTAAACAGGAATCAGCTGCATACCTTTGATGAGAAGGCTGATCAAGCAATCTTCATGGGATACTCAGACACCAGCAGAGCATTCAGAGTACTCAATAAAAGAACATTGGTGATTGAAGAATCAATACATGTGGTTTTTGATGAACCAAATACAAATGGTGAAGATCTTCAAGACCAAGAAAAGAAAGCAGCACAAAGGGAAATTTATACAAATTCAACCATACCAGCTACTATCCTAAATCATCATTTTGAAAATCAAGAGGAACCCCATATCAATACAACAGAAGAAGCACCTGAAGTTGAAGTTCATGCTCAGCATGAAGGTATGGAAGCACAAAGTGAAGAACATCTTCAACCAGATCCAAATTGGCTAAGAGACCATCCTGAAGAACAAGTCATTGGAAATATTCACACGGGGTTAGAACCGAAAGACAAATTTGGAGCACATGCTAACTTGCTTTCTATCACAAGTGGAACCCAAGACCATAGATGATGCAATCCAAGATGCAGATTGGATCACGACCATCCAAGAAGAACTAAATGAATTTGAAAGAAATGAAGTCTCTGGGAACTTGTTGACGGACGGATATGGCCAACATCATTGGTGCAAAATGGGTATTCAGGAACAAGATGGATGAGCAAGGCTAGTTGCAAAAGGCTACTCTCAAGCAAAAGGAATAGATAACGATGAAACATTTGCGCCAGTAGCAAGATTGGAAGCAATCAGACTCTTTCTAGCATTTGCTGCACACAAAGACTTCAAAGTCTATCAAATGGATGTAAAGAGTGCATTCCTAAATGGACTCTTGGAAGAAGAATTTTATGTAGAACAACCTCCTGGATTTCAAATCAAAGGAAAAGAAGACAAAGTATACAAACTCAAGAAGGCCCTCTATGGCCTCAAACAGGCACCTAGAGCCTGGTATGAAACACTATCACAATTTCTGATCAAGAATGGATTCAACAAGGGAACTATTGACAAGACTCTATTCAAACTAGAGGAAGGAGCAAGCACATTGCTAGTACAAATCTATGTTGATGATATAATCTTTGGATCAGAGGATGAAAAACTGTGTGAGAAATTTGCAAACCTGATGAAGAGCAAATTTCAGATGAGCATGATGGGAGAATTAAACTATTTCCTTGGCCTTCAAGTAAAGCAAATGAAGGATGGCATTTTCATTAGTCAAGCCAAGTACACATGAGACTTGATACACAAGTATGGGATGGATACAAGTGGCACAGCAGACACACCAATGTGTGCCAGAGTCATACTTGGAAAATATGAAGCAGGAAAGGACGTTGATCAGAAAATGTATAGAGGAATCATTGGCTCCTTATTATACTTAACTGCAAGCAGACCTGATATAGCATTTGCGGTAGGAGTGTGTGCAAGATTTCAAGCTCAACCAAAAGAATCACATATTCTAGCAGCTAAAAGGATAATCAAATACTTGAAAAACACTATAAATGTTGGAATTTGGTATCCAAAAGATGGAGGATTTAAATTGATGTGATATTCAGACTCTGACTATGCTGGATGCAAAATAGATAGAAAAAGCACCTCTGGAACATGTCAAATGCTAGGAACCGAGACTAGTCTCTTGGTTCGAAAAAAGCAAAACTCCATATCTACATCAACGGTACGAGCGAATATATAGCGACGGTAGGCACATTGTGCACAAGTACTTGTGGATAAGACAACAGCTAAGAGACTATGGTGTGGAAGAGAAAACAATTCCAATCATGTGTGATAACACAAGTGCAATATCTATTATTGAAAATCCAGTATTGCATTCAAGAACAAAGAATATTGATGTGAGACATCATTTCATCAGAGACCATGTTGAAAAGGGGGATGTCATCCTAAAACACATACCCACTGAAGATCAATTGGCTGACATCTTCACTAAACCACTAAGCTATGAAAGATTTAGTATGTTGAGAACTGAGTTAGGGATGATTGAAATTGAATAAGTATCAAAGAGCGGCTAACTGGAGTAATCGGCTAAGTGACTTCATCAACTGGTACAACCTTTGCCATTACAGGAGATGTAGCAGGTAAGGCACTGGGTATCCGGCGAAGATAACTTAACGATTGTTAGGAACAGTTAAATGGAGCAGCTCAGTGAAGAACTCATTGGATCGGCTAAGTGACCAGCCAAGGCACTTCACCGAAATAAAGACTTGGATAAATTAAAAGTGTGAACAAAATCAATTCTGATTACACGTGGAGAATAAGGAAATTATGGAGGATTATTCTGTGAAAGATTACACACGTATGATCATGGAGGTAATTATATTATTTTTCGAATTACAAACTCCTCGATTCTCGGGCTCTATCATTACTTACCTCAAACCACTCCCCCATTCCACTCGAATATCGCAATTTACATACACAAAATCACGCCATTATGTCACAAAATACTTCCATATTCAAACCACGTTCACATTACCCAAATCACACTATATAAACAAGACTTAGAGATTTTCAGAAATCTTTACGCTCTCTTGCAAATTACAAACCCTACTCTTGTTTTTCTCTATTGCAAACTCAAGTTCATTTTCAAACCTCCTCTCTTCTTCAACAATGGCATCATCTTCCTCAAACACCCAAGTTTGGGTATGAAAAATCAATTGCCACGGCTCATTCTTTCAAGCGAACACTACACGAAACGTGCGGAAATGATGAGAATGCCAAACGACCGGCGGGGTGCGAAAACCTAAAATTATCAACCTTTCTCAATCCACCCATAACGAGGTTTGCTATAAAAGCCTCATCTCCTTCGGAAATCGCAAAATACGTCTCGGACTCCTTGCTTTGAAGAAGGAGACAAGTTCAAGAAGACAGGATTGTTGCATCTGTCAATGGTAAAGACGTGGTGATTACAGAAAAGGTAATTCGAAAACATCTCAAACTTTCCAATGAAGGTCAAGCGAATGTGACATTGGTACCACAAGACTTGGACGCTTTCTGGGCAACCATTGCCAAAACGGTAAACCCAGGATCCACAAAAGTCAATTGTCTTCGATCCGCGTTGAAGAAACCGTTCAATGAGTTTAGTGCTCTAATTGGCAAAACCATTGAGGGAAAGTTGGGAGCAAATAATGCCATGACGGAAATTAGAATGCGGCTAATGGGAATCATCTATAACAAACTACAATTTAAATGGGCAAAGTACTTCTTTTTGAGAATCAAAGAGCAAATCCAAGGTGAAGTAAAAGCAGGCGAAAATGGGATAAAAGAGGGAAAGACAAAGAAAGGACAATTCTGGGTGAAAAAGTCATATGGGATACAGTTGCACTATCTGTTGCAATGTCTCAAAGTCCCCACTGTACAACTCCACAAACTGCATGAATCCAAAATCATGTTTACTTATGTTAAACAACAAAAGAAGGCAGGAGAAGGAAAGAGGAAGAACTCCACACACAACACCACCAGTCAAAGAAAGAAACAAAAGGTTCGGCGAAGTCTTGAAAAGACAGACTTTGGGAAATTGATTGATGAAGAAGAAGAAGAGGATTTTGACACTGAGGCAGAACAGCAAGAAGAAGAAAATATCAGTGAGGATGAACAGCATCCTAATGAAGAAAACACTGGAGAGGATGAGGAATCTCCAGAAGAAGCTGTACAATTATCTCGCAAACGATATAGATGATCGAATCACAGAATATCTTCAGTGGAAGGAAGGCGATTCCAAACAACAGCTTCAAGACTCAGATCACATGCTTTATGAAGAAGCATGGCTATTTGATTTTCTGGGAATCACAACTCTGGTAGGTGTACTTGATGAATCACCTCTATGGGACTTGGTTGATGCAGCCAAGGCAAAACTGCCCCAGATCTCTGGGAGACAAAGTAACGACTCAGAAGATGGTGGAGATGATCATGATTAGGATGATGGTGATGATCATGATGACAATGATGATAATGATCATCATGATGATGATCTTGGTACAGACAGAGAAGAGGATACTCCTGCACCAGATGCAATTGATGATACCACTCCTCTCCGTACATTTTTGAAACCACAAGCATCCAACAAGTCCACAACTCCAGCAAAGACAGCCACTCAACCGTTGTCTATCAACATTCCAGCTGACAGCACAAACATTGTGGACACGGTTCACCATCTGCCACTCCAGTCAAAGCAACCCCCGGCATAGAGATAGGGGGAACAGCAGCTCAAGCAACACCAGCCTACACATCTACCCAAATACTTGAAGATCTAGATGTGCATACATATGTCACCCAACATCAAGACAAGGGACGAAAGATCCGAACCACCGACGTAAGGCACAAACTCTCTCACCGACCACCGGCATTACAAATGAAACTTTTGAGAAAGCGGCGGTCTGTGGTGAAGAATTGGAACGACAAGCTATGTATCTCGGATCCATGACTTCGACTTTTAATGACAAAAGCTCCTCCATTGAAAACAAATTTCAGGCCATTGCAGAATACATTGATGCACAAAATATTGTTGTTCAACAACAAGGAAATCTGATGAAGCAACTCAACATCAATATCACTAATAGTCTTGCAGGCCTCAGGCAGCACATTTCCCAAGAAAATGAATCAATGGCAGTAGCCTTTGGCACTAGATTTCGTAGTGTCAATGAAAAATTGAATGATCATCACAACAGATTCACATCTATTGAATCAAAACTTGATTCTCTGATTGGAACGGCAGAGGCCACCAATAGCATCCTACTCCAGCAAAGGCCAAAAAGGGGGAAAATCAGGATAAGCCTGAAGGATCAACAATCAGACCCCCAAATTTCACTGAAGAACAACTGAGAGCAAGAGACAGAGAAATAAGGATCAGAAATGAAGCAGAAGAACAGCAAAGAAGGGTCAGAGAAGAAAGGGAAAAGGCCCTAAAGGAACCCTGCATTGGATTTCCTCATCCTATGCAAAGAAGAGATGATGATAGAGAAAGGTCCGGCAGACAGCAAAGGCCTGGATCTAGTCAGCAAAGAGGATCAGCCGGTCAACACAGACTCAGCACCAGAGGAAACACCAGTAGAGGTAGCAGCAGCTCCAAATATACTGGGGAGCACAGAACTTACACTGGTCACCAAAGCAAAGAAGAATATGATGCAGATGTACTGGACCATGTAAGAGAATTTTTCAGAGTACAGGACGGACTTTATCCTCACTCCTCACAAGATGAAGCCTGGGCTGATTAGCTAAGCTATCAGGATGAAAGGATGAGAACTGATATGGCCAAACTCTACAATGAAGTCAAAAGAGAATTTGCACTTCTCAAACAAACCAACAACAAACCAAGCTCAGCCATACCACTATCTGCAAAAGGACTAGAAGACTTGCCAGCTGAACAACAAGAAGAATTCAAATATATGGCAAAATTCTTCAATCCTATGGGGAGAATGGAGAAACAGGAGCAAGATGGAGTCTCTACAAAAGCCTCAAGTTTGCGATTCACATATTGCGAGGCTAGGGAAAGACTTGAAAAATATTTTGGAGAACCTAAGGCAAATGAGACCATGCTCGATTTCAACAGACTTTTTGCCAAAAGAGTTTTCCAAGGTGTATCTAAATACACAGCTTTGGCTTACTGGAAGTGGAAGTTTCCAGAAATTGATTGGAAAGACATGGTAGAGGTTCAGACTACAAAATTCAAGAGGTACAAGGCTGAATTGAGCAAAATGTAGTTTGTAACACTTGAATAAAGTTTTAGAACTTATTACCCTATGATGGATGAATAAAATTGCTAAAGTTTTTATTCAGTTGTTTATTATTAAAAATTTTGATTACTTATGTTCAGGCTTATGAGGGTTTTGGCATCATCAAAAAGGGGGAAATTGTTAGGAACATTTTATTATGTTTTGATGATGGCCATACTAGATGTTATAGCAAGCCTGAAATAAGTTAGAATTCTCTGTATAAGTCTTTACTTAGAGTCTGACATGTTGTATAAGTATAGTTAGACAAGTATTGTACTAGTTGGTAGGACGGCAAAGCAAAAACAGATATTCGGCAAAGTGAAGCCAGCCAAGCACCAGCAGAGAAGCAATGAAGACATTATGGTCTGAATTATAACCAAGGAAGTCTGTGATGACCTTGGATAAGTCTAAGTTATGTTTCAAGTGATGAAACTCAATATTCAAATATGGTGTACACTTTGGTCTCACCCAAATCAAGGATCAGTGAAGTATAAAGATTCTCCAGAAACTAAAACAAAGAAGAAAACAATGAATCGGCTAAGTAAACTGACTTTCGGCAAAGTGAAAACAAAACAGCGAAGAAAGAACTAACGGCTAAGTTAGAAGGCTTACTCGACCGTTCTGAAAACGGCGAAGTAACACTTACCAGATCAGATTTGATATATGTTGAAGATACAGAAGATCATGCATTAAATGCACAATCAATAGAGTATCAATCAAGGACGGATTTTCTGCTATACGTTTGAAGAAAGAATCCGATCACTGAGATCAAGGAGAATACAATTAAGGGGGAATCAAGAATAAAATCAAGGATTATTCCCTCATTAATATAGCCAACGGACGGAATTTCAAAACCAAGGATATTCAAGGCTATAAATAGAAGGCATTGACAGAAAAAGAATATAACGATTCAAAAAGAAAAAAAGCAGAAACTCTGTCAACTTGAAAAGCCTTCTCTCCGAACTTACAAGGATACATCTAATGATCAACTCAAATATCAGAGCTACAAAGTCATACTCAGAACTGAGATTGATCAAGCAAGTGTGTGAATCACATTCATATCAAAATGAAGCAACTGAATCAGAGGCAATCTGAGAAGGAGTTGAATCTGTGATAGGCGTTGAAGGATTTTGATCTTAAGGAGCGAAAAAAGAAGACCGAATCACCGAAGCATTGCGGTCAAGGAGTGATAGTCTTGTAGATTGTGAAGCTTGGGAAACCAAGGACAATCATACTATTGTATCTGTGAAAACTATAGTGAATTCCTCCGATCATCACATGAGAAGAGTGGATTAAGGGATTACACCACCCTGAACCACTATAAGCCTTGTGTCAATTTAATTTCTGCAATTTACTTTACAGCATTTATTTAATTTGCCTACATCATAACTTATATCTGTGATTGTCTAAACTGATTTGAAAACAACATAGTAAGAAGGGACTTATCCGCTGCCCAAAAGCTTTTAAATAAAAGAAAAGTTTTTGAAACTCCACTATAGTCATTCACCCCCCCCCCCCTCTGACTATAGTTTCACCCTTCTCTGGGACCAACATTAAGACTTAGGATTGTTTCCGTATTTATCTGGTTGTATTATGCATGCGGGGAATCGGTTATGAGATAGACTTAGGCCGATCTATGAGGGCTCGTTTGTGCCAAGGCCGACCTACCAAGGTCGGGGAGCGGCCAGCAGAGCTCGGTTCAGATCCTTAAGGCTCTTGGCCTTTAAGATGTTTATTATTTACCCTTAATAGTTGTTAGATTACTGTGCGGATGATACGTGGAGGGATGGTGATCTGACCTTTATCATAAGCCCCCCAGATCCAGCTAACCTCATGAGATCAGCTCGGATCTGCCCAAGTTGCAACTCGGCTCCGTCATCCACATGTGTATCTGTTGGTCCCTTGAAAAGGCTTTGGTTAAGTTTAGAGGGGGGGGTGAATAAACATAACACTTAAAACTTTGGAGTTAACAAATTCTGCAACTTCGACACTGCGATACTTCGATAGTCTCGAGACTTCGATAGCTCCGTCGATGAACGATAGTCTGCGACGGTTGTGTTTGCTTTGAATTTGTGCAACGGAATTATATCAAAATTAAGCCTTAATACTTGTTGTTAAATATGATACTAAGTATTAGATACTCAGTAGTGCAAGTGTGTGATTTTAGTTGCTAGATTCAGTAGGTTGATGTGTATAATAAGCTAAGTGCAGAATATAAATGCTGAAAGTAAGTAGGCAGTTTTTATAGTGGTTCCAGGTGGTGAAATCCTGTCAGTCCACTCTTCTCCTGTGATGTTGGAGGAAATTCACTAGAGATCTTTGATGTAGCTGTAACAAAGATTCCTAAGTTGCTTGTCCTTCACCAATAACTATGGCTTCACAAACTGAAAACTGGGAACATGTAGGATTGCTGCTCCTGAGTCTTCCACTTGGTCCTTGAAGGGTAGGATTGCCTCTTCACCACTCCACCACAAACAACGAGTCTTTCACACCAAAGTGCTTCACTTGTCTTCGACGGTTCTTTATAAAATAAAGATTGAATCAAGTAAATGATTCGGTTGCGAGCGGCTTGATTAGGATGATATAATCAACGGCTTGCGCCTTCAAGTGTGTATGCTTGATGTAGCTTGAATGTAGAATACACTTGAAGAATTTCTCTGGATCGGTAGCTTTAAGTTCGGTAAGTTCAAATAGGTGTTTTTCACTTTCGAATAATATCTCTTCAAAGTTTATCAAAATTCATCATCATGTTTCTGAGTTGAAAGTCCTCTATTTATAGGTAGGAGAACATGTGACTTGTGTTTGAAAATCAAATGTAACCGTTCCTTGTTTTTGTCCCATCTGATTTGCATTCTGTCACTATTCATAGGACTGACACTGTCAGAATTCCTTTTTGACAGTGCAGTATCTCCACCCTTTGACTTGTATCCATTGGATAATAATCTGAATCATCCCAACGTCTGTTTACTCTCATCCCTTGATTTGTTTGATAAGTCAGAGGTAGTTGGCTGTCATTTTCAATGTAATCTTCCAATGTAATCTTGAATTACCCGAGGTATTTCATCAGCAGGTTCATCAGTCTGCTGTGATACATGTCAGTCTGCTTGAACTCAAATCTGCTGTGTATAAAATACAATGCAGCTGACTTCTTTTATCTAACTTTTATTTGTGAAGTTAGATTACACCTTTTTGAATATAACCAAGTTCCAAACATCATTCAACTTATGGAACTTAGACCTTGTACACAAGGTATATGTAATCAGTTTAGGTCATCACAGACTAGCCTAAATTCTGATTCCATATCCTTGACTTTAATTACTAAGCTTGATCCCTTAGCCTTCTGTAACTGAGTTTGAGCCCTCAGCCTTCAGTCTTCAGTCTTCAGCAGGTTCCTGACTAGTCTACTGACCTATCTACCCTACTGATATTGACTAGTCTACTGATAAAGCTCAGCTGACCATTACAGTGCTTGTTTGATCAAACCTATTTATGAATCAAACTCTAATAAACCAATACATTTGATCTAGACATCTTTTTGCCTTTGCACTATAACAGCTAGTCTAGCACTCATCATCAAAACTAAAAAATAAGTCCAACAATTTCCCTCTTTTTGGTGATGATGCCAATACCCTCACCTAACAGCAAAGCAAAAAGATATAAAACAAAAACAGAACAAATATAGTCATCTTTCATTATAATCAAGTGTTCAAAGATATTACAATCTAGAATCAGCAAAAACATAATACAGTTAAAGTATGCTGATCTACTGTCTTCTTTCCCTTTCTTCTGTAGCTTTCTCAGCCTGTTCTTGGTATTCTCTGATTTCTCTTACCATATTTCTCATCCAATCAATCTCAATCAGAGAGAAGTCAATATGAGGATTTACTTGTTTCCACCAATGCCATGCTTCAGGTAGAGTAAGGGATATTTGACTTACCCTGAAGCCTAACCTCATATATACTTCTTTAAATTCATTCACTGATACCAATGCCACTTCTACCACCTCTGTGTTTGATCCTCATTGATCTGACTCTTGCTTCCCAAAATTTTAGTCCCAAAAATGAGTTCAGACCTTCATGAAATCCCTTGTCATGATAGGTCTATGTCTGTTATTGTATACCTTGTTGTATTGTTGGAGAAGCTCATCAGTGAGTGGAAGTCTGCCAGGTGCTGGTTGTCTGAAAGCATTAGTATCAGCTTCCCATCTCTTCTTTGCAAAAATTCTGGCGGCTTCTTTTGCTTCTGTTGTTGCCTCTTCTCCCTTATTGACATCATCAACAAACCGGGACAGCAGGCCATGCACACTTTCCTGTGTGATAACTAGGTTGTTCAGTTTTCCTTCAATGATTTCAGTCCTAGTATCAATGGATGTGATCCTTTCTTGCATTGTTTGCTCCAGCATGGTTATCCTCTAAGTAAATTTAGGATCAGGCACAGCAGGTTGTTGTGCAGCAGCAGGCTCAGGTGTAGCAGCAAGGTTGTCAAGTTTCTGATGGATGGAAATAAACTGGTCTTTCAGAAACTTATCTTTTGCAGTATTTCCAACCTTGATGCCCCTCACATCTAGTATCAGATCATTCACGGCATTTTGAGCGGATGTGATGTTTGAAGCGACCGTACTAGTAGATTGTCCGTTTTCATTTACCATTTTCATCGCTTCTTCAAATCTCTCTTCATGTCCGTCCCGAGTTGAGTCCTTAATCGTTGCATGTCATTCCTTACGAGTCCTCAACTCATGCAAGACCTCCTCGGGCACTCCTCCGGTCATTCTTCCACCGGTACTATCGGCGGGCTCTTCCACATTATATTGTGGCCTCTCGATTGCTCATAACCATTGCCCAACTCCCGGTCCAAATTCGGGGGTTAGGTCCTTGATATTCCTCCGAATAGGATCAATGGCGAGTTCCTCAAAAATAGGTACAAATGCCCGTCGTTGGGGATCAACATTAACATCTTCTTCTTCGGGCATTTGAAACTCCTCATCATTGAAGTCATAGTCCGGCGGTACTCGCTCCATCCATATTAACGAGCGGTCCGCGACCATCCTTCCCTTCGGTGGTCTTGTCTCCGGTAGGCTCCACTACGGCGCCTCTTCAAAGAACGGGGTTTCCTCCAAACCTAAAGTTTGTTCCAACCTTTGTCCGAGTCTTGTTTGAGACTCGGCGGCTTGTACCTCATGTTCCAACCTGTGTCCAGGTGCTTTGTGACCCAGCAACATGTACCTCCTCTTCAACTCATGGATTAGGTGCAATAAATGCCACAATCACTTGATCTGGAAATATGTCCATGTTTTCTTGTTGAAATGATTCCAAATCAGTGATCCTTCTCAGTAGGTTTGATGTTTTGGTTAGTACAGCCTCAGTGTCAATCCAGTGTTGATATTGATTTGATTCCTCTGAACTGGCACTGGGTTCATTGTGATCAGTGGCCTTCTCTTCATCCAAACCAGCACTCTACTGAGTTTCAGTTTGTGCAGTAGGCTCTACAACATGGAATGTATTTGGTTCATCAGCTAGCCTACTAGCACTAAAATTGACTCCATCATTGATTAATGCTTCTAGATCATCCATGGTGAGATCCTGTAGATCCTCATCAATCTCTCTAGTTTGCTGTCTCTCAGTAGACACTCCAGTACCAGTAGACTGCCTTACAGTAGGGTCAATTAACATAGAAGTCCTATTGGTCTCTCCTGGACCGGAGGGGTGATTATCATCAGAATCAGATGATGAAGAGTCATCATCATCACCTCTTGGATCCCTGAACTTGATACCCTCTTCTTTCTGTTGATCATCAAACAAATCCATCAGCCTTGATTGCAGCAAGGTGGTATCAACCAGATCCAGCAAGTTCTCCACTCCCAACTTTTCAAAAGCCCATTCCTCAAAATCTGTCATAGGCTCAGCAGCTGGCTTTTGCTTCTTATAGAATCCAAACTTCCATTGAAAGTAATCGGCCACCAAATAGGATTTTTGGATCAACATACCCCTCTTTCCTCTTCTTCTCATGTTTTTCATAGGGTAAGAATGATCCTTTGGGAGCTCTTCCGGTACCTTGTTGGCCTCCAAAGGCCCCAACAAGCGATTCAAAGTTTCGCAACAGCAGATGCCTCAAAGTCGGTAGGTTGCTTTGAGGTTGTGTATTGGTACCTACTACTTCCATCTATACAATACTTGGTTCCCCCTGACTTACATGCTCATCGGCGGGGTTAGGAGCGATCGCTCTCTTCCCCCGAGTTCTTGCAACACTTGCAGGGTCTTCAACCAAGTCTTCAACTACCACGGCGGGTTCGGGTTCGGTGGTTTGTTGTGGGTCTTCGATAGATACTACAGCCGGCTCAGGGTCAGTAGACTGCTGTATATCTCCAACAGATTGCTCAACAACAACCTGTCCAGCTTCATTAGACTTAACAACCTCTTCAGGTGAAGAGTCAGTAACTTCCACAGGCTTGATGATAGTCAAGGGCTCAGCCTCAATAGCCTCTTCTTCCTCTTCAACTCATGCTTCCTCTTGGACTCTTTGTGCCTCCAAGTTTTTCAGTTCTTTCCCATTTCCATGTTTCTTTTTGTGGGTGATTTCTTTCATCCTCTTGGAAAGTGGCTCATCATCTTTTTCAACCACAGTAGACTTCCTCTTTCTACTATCATCTTTCTGTTGTTCCCTCAAGATTTCAACAACAGTTTTCTTGCAGCAACAGCAGGGTCAGTAACCTCCACTGAACCCTCAGCAGACTCAGCAGTCTGTGCTGTTTGCTTCCTTGTTCTTTTTGAAGGCTTTAATACTTTAGTTATCTTCCTTGTTTCTGCACCCTTTCTTTTCTCAGCAGCTTTCTTTGGTGCAGCAGGTTTAACGGGTTTCTTTTTAGTTTGCTTGACTGCTCACCACCAAGCATCACCATCATCTCCACCATTACCATCATCGGCGGCTTCTCCGAACCTCTTCATCATCATCCGGACCAGGAATTGCATGATTAATCTCTTTCTTGTATCTGGACTGATTTATCTTCTCAGGTTCTATGTCAGGAACCTCTAAATGATTCAGCAGGGTCTGAACCATTAATCCTAAGGGCATGGCCTTGGATTTCCTCTTTCCCTCTTTTTCTTCCTTGGCTACCTTCTTCATGTAATGAATGAAATAGCCAGCCCAATCAAACTTCATGCTCCTGCAAATGATTATCATCAGCTCTATCTTGGGTCCTGATAGAGTATCCATACTTCCAACTAGTCCTAGTATGTTCTTTGCAATGAGTTTGCTCAGTAGGTTGTACTCATTGCCAATATGTCTGCAGTTGATGCCTGGAACAGATTTGGTGGCTTCATTTGTTTTGATTTGATCAACAACGCCATCTTGTCCAATCCCATTGCTTCAGGATTTACTGGACCATCCACCATTTCTTCAAAACCAAAAACTTCCCTCAGTAGACTGGGGGAAACTTCAATCTCCTCAGCATTCACGGTTGTTTTGAATGCTACGCTTCCTTCTTCCACAACCATGTGTTTTTCCAGAAATCCACAACATTTGTATACGAGATTGTTTCCAATCTTATATTGAGTTTGTTTTCCAAGCCAGCAAACCTTCTTATTCTTCGACCAATGTTGATGGCCAGCTCTGTTTGGTTTGCATCAACAACATAGCCTCTAACACTTTGGCTTGATTCGATCTGAACATCAATCTTTTCGGCCATTGTTATTAGAAAAGAAGATGAAGAAGATAGTTTCTCAAATCTGTGTTCACACAGTGTAAAATTCACAGTGATAAAGCAGATTTTGCAAGTAGAGAATCTGCTGAGTAACAGTCTGAATATATAGACAGTGAGTGGTTGCAACTGTCATTGCACGTACATTGATGCTGACCACGATTAATCAGAATAAGTGTTGTTTTGACACGTGGCCCATTACTCCTCCATAACGTTTGTAACCGTTGGATAGTGTTAACTACGGTTATAAAGGATAAAATAAATATCCCGCCAATTTGCTTTTTGACTTTAAGAGCTTTGACTGTGTAACGTTCCTTTCAGCAGGGTAGTCCTCAGCAGGGTGGGCTCGGCAGTCTGCTGATACTGAAGCTTCAGCAGGCTGCTAACAAAGTGACTCTGCTGATCCTTGATTTCTTCTAATTTTGTTCAATTGATAATACAATATGAAGTTTAATACCAATGACTGATCTGTCAAGTGAGCTCACCCAAAATGACAAAGACCAATCCCTTTGGCAACCTCATTTGCTCAATTGTCCAAACATAAGTACATGGAATTGTTGATACCAATGACTAGTCTACTAAGTGAGCTCACCCAACATAGCAAAGACTAATCCCCTTGGTGAATTCAAGTACACTGCTGATTATCAGTCAACTTTGATAATTCCAAGTTCAGTCCTTAGTTTAGCAAATCTTTCACTATCAAGTGGTTTAGTGAAGATATCAGCAATTTTATCTTCAGTAGGGATGTATAGAACCACCACATCTTTCTTTTCAACATGATCTCTTATAAAATGATGTCTCACATCAATATGCTTGGTTCTTGAATGCAAAACAGGATTTTTTGTGATTGCAATTGCACTTGTGTTGTCACACATAATTGGAATTTCCTTTTCTTCAATTCCATAATCCCTTAATTGTTGTCTTAGCCATAATACTTGTGCACGGAAACTTCCAGCAGCTATATACTCAGCCTCAGCAGGGGAAGTTGATATAGAATTCTGTTTCTTGCTAAACCAGGAGGCCAGTCTATTGCCCATTAACTGACAGGTTCCTGAGGTGCTTTTTCTATCAATTTTGCATCCAACATAATCAGAATCTGAGTAGGATATAACTTTGAAGCTTCCATCCTTGGAATACCATATCCCTACTCCCAAAGTCTCTTTTAGGTACTTGAGAACTCTTTTGACTGCACCTAAATGACTTTCTTTAGGTTTAGATTGAAATCTTGCACAAACACCTACAGCAAAGGATATATCGAGTCTGCGGCGAAGGTACGACGGTATCGTCTATCATCCTTCTGTATAAGGTCTGATCAACATCTTTGCCTTCTTTATCTTCATCCAATCTGATATTTGTACTCATAGGAGTTGAATTTTTAGTGCTATTTTCCATACCAAACTTCTTCAGCAACTCCTTGGTATACTTGGTTTGATGAATGAAGATTCCATCTTTCATTTGTTTGACTTGCAATCCCAAGAAGTGATTCATTTCTCCCATCATACTCATTTGGAATTTGCTCTTCATTAGATTTGCAAACTTTTCACATAGTAAATCATTTTCAGAACCAAAGATGATGTCATCAACATAAATCTGTACCAGCAGGGTGATGTCCCCTTCATTGATTCTGAAAAGTGTCTTGTCAATGGTGCCTTTTGTAAAACCATTATCCACCAAGAATTGAGATAGAGTCTCATACCATGCTCTTGGTGCTTGTTTCAATCCATAAAGTGCTTTTTTGAGTCTATACACTTTATCTTCTTGATCTTTAACTTCAAATCCAGGAGGTTGATGTACATACACTTCCTCCTCTAGAATGCCATTCAAAAATGCACTTTTGACAACCATTTGATATACTTTGGAGTTCTTATATGCAGCATGTGCCAAGAATAATCTGATAGCTTCCAATCTTGCAACGGTGCATAAGTTTCATCAAAATCTATTCCTTCACTTGAGAATAGCCTTTTGCAACTAGTCGGCCTTATTCCTTACAATGGTACCGATTCATCAAGTTTATTTCGTATACCCATTTAGTACCAATGATATTTGCATGACTTGGCCTTTCAACTAGTGTCCAAACTTGATTTCTTTCAAATTCATTTAATTCTTCTTGCATAGCAATTATCCAATCTGGATCTGAAATTGCTTCTTCAACAACTTTAGGTTCCATTTGAGATAGAAAACAATTAAACATAGCTTCCAGTTGTCTTCTAGTCCTCACACCTTGCTTTGTACATTGCCAATAACTTGTTCGACGGGGTGATTCCTTAACCATTGTGGATTCGGTTATTTTGATTATCGGGAACCTCATCTTCGGTAGGGTCTGCTGTAGCTTCTTCTACAGGGGGTTCAGCCGATCCTTGAACTGCTTCAGTTGTTGCATCAGTAACATTACCAGCAGGATGTTCAGCAGGGACAGTATCAGAAACTTTTAAGTCATTGAATCTTTCCAAAACTTCAACACAATTTGGGTCAGTGACTTGTTGATTCTCAGCAGGTTCACAATCTTCATCTTCCATACCAGTAAACTTAGGTTCATCAAACACAACATGGATTGTTTCTTCATGTTTCAGTGACCTCTTGTTCAGTACCCTGAATGCCTTGCTGACTGAAGAATATCCCAAGAAAATTCCTTCATCTGATTTTGGTTGGAATGTTTTCAAATGAACTTTGTCATTTAGGATAAAACACTTGCTTCCAAATGGATGGAAATAGGATATGTTAGGTTTCCTTCCATTCCAAACCTCATAAGGTGTCTTCAGCAGCTTCTTGTTTACTGATGTTCTGTTTTGTGTATAGAATGCTGTATTGACTGCTTCAGCCCAATATCTTTCAGGTAGCAAAGCTTCACATATCATTGTCCTTTCTGTTTCCTTTAAAGTCCTGTTTCTTCTTTCAGCAACCCCATTTTTTGAGGTGTACCACGACGGCAAGTTGATGTAGTACACCATTCTGTTCACAGTATTCTCTTATTACTTTGTTGAGAAATTCAGTACACTGATCTGATCTTATTTTTATTACTGTTAAAATTTTCTCATTTTGTAATCTCTTCAAAAGATTAGGCATGCTTTGGAGTGTTTCACTTTTCTTGTTCATAAAAACCACCCAAGTGTATCTTGAATAATCATCCACAACCATTAAGGTGTACTTCTTTCCTGTTACACTTGTTGGAGTTATTGGTCCAAATAGATCCATATGCATCAGCTCCAACACTCTATTAGTTGATTGTTTGATTTTTGACTTGAAGCTTGACTTTATCTGTTTACCCTGCTGACATGCATCACATATAGCATCCTTCTTGAATGTGATCTCAGGTAAACCAATCACCACTTCTTCTTCACCAACCGATTGATATCATCAAAGTTTAAATGATTCAACTTCTTGTGCCATAACCAATTGAGTTCGGACTTGGTATGCACAATCGAGCGAGTATCTGGAACTGCAGAGACCAATCCACAACATACATGTTTTGTTGTCTTCTACCAGCAAGTACAACTTGATCACCTCTTTCACTAATGACAATACAATTGTTTTTGTCAAAAGTGACTTTGTATCCCATGTCACAGAATTGTCCAGTGCTCAGCAAGTTGTAATCCAGTCCTTCCACATATGCAACATTTTTTATTTTAAGTCCATTTCTCACAAGTGTGCCATATCCTCTTGTATATCCAGGTGTATTCTTGTTGCCAAAATTCACCCTTGGACCATCTTTTGCCACAAAGTTTGTTAAACAGTGCTTATTCTTTGTCATGTGTCTGGAACATCCACTGTCAAAGTACCAGACACCCTACAAAACAAAGTTAATGCATTTTAGGTACCCAAACCTGTTTGGGTCCATAGTGGTCAGTGGTAAGAATGACTTTTGGTAAGTTTCCATAAGGTCTTCTCCTAAAAGTGTCATACTTTGGTTCATACATGTATTCCACACATCCATAGGTTCTAACAATAGGTTGTGTAGGATTCACATATGTTTTCTGGCCTTTTGGTTTATAATGCTGTTTGAAGTGACTTTTGTTGTTAAAAGCATTAGTATAACCATTATGTTGCTGTCTGTTAGGAACGTACCCTATAGTATGAAGTCTGTGAGGACCCTGCGAGGCCTTTTATAAGTCCTCTCGACGAGTCCTTTGCTGATTCCATTGCTTAGGTTTTACCCTAGCAGCAAGGTTATACTTGTTGTTTCTAACAGTAGGTATAGGAGTATTCCAATCATCATCAGTAGGGAACAGTCTACCTTTCCCCCTGAGATAAGTATACCTTAAATGATTAACATTTTTGGGTTTAGGATTCTTATCCTTGGAATATTTCTGTTTCTTACCCTTCGTGGTCCAAATACTTGGCGGCGAGTGTCTGCTATCGGCGAGCTTAGAAGGCACAACAGTCCTATTTTTGGATTCATTCTTTTTGTTAGGAGCAGTTGACTTCTTTGACTTCTGATTTAGCTTCCTTGAAGTGTTTTCAGTAGGTTTTTCTGCCTCAGCAACCTTACTTGGAGTTGGATCTTGTACAGGTACAAACTTAGGACCAATTCTGATACTAGGTTCAGTAACTTTACTGGATCCACTCTTTTTGGATTGTTGAGTTCCAAATCCAAGCCCTGTTCTATCACCATAAGGCTTTCCGATTTGTATGCGACGGAGAGGAACAAGATGGTTCGGCGGATTCGAGGCTGCGAATGATCGGCGGGCTTATGCGATTCGTCCAACATCTTTTCCTTTACCTTTGAGAAACCTTAATTTAGCTTTCAATCTTCCAACTTCCAATTCAAGAGCTTTTTTTTCGGCCTTCACAATCTCATAACTTTGATTGTATTATCCTCAGTTGATTAAGGATGGCATCCAAAGTCTCATTGTTGTCAGAATTTCTAGGATTTGAACCATAGGTTGATTCACAATCACTTCCAGCAGGAGTGTTTATAGATACAATATTGTATACCTCTTCAGTTTCATCCATATTAGCCATCAAAGCATAATCTTCCATCTCAGCAACCAATGCTGTGTCATCTGATTCATTTCCTTTTTCAGATTCCACTTCATACCCTGATTCATCTTCAGCAACCATAGCCTTCTTGCCATATCTTCTTTATTGACTCTTGGTCTTCAGTAGGTCTGGACAATCAGGTCTAAAGTGTCCAGGCTTCTTGCAGTTGAAGCAAAGATAATCAGGTTCCTTACTTTGTTTTAACTCAGGACAGTCAGGTTTGAAGTGTCCTAGTTTCTTGCAATTAAAGCACAGATAGTCATTGTCTTTCTTTGATTCTTCTTTCTTTCTTTCAGTAGGCCTCTTAGTGAAATTTCTTGAAGGGGCCTTTCCAGTCTTCATCATCCTGATTTTCTTGCTCAGTAGGGCAATCTGCTCATGCATCTCATCCAGCAGATCATCTTGTCCTCCTGATGATTCTTCTTGATGTGAAGCAGCCAATGCAGTGGTCTTTGGTTCTTCCTTTTCAGTCTTAGGTACAAGCTTTTTGCTAAATTCATAAGCCTTGAGATCTGAAAACAACTTGAAGGTGTCTTCTTCATGCAACTTTCTCATTTCTTCTATTGCAGTCACCTTCATTTTCCAAACATCTTTTGCGGTAGAGCCTCCAAGATTTTGGTGTTTATTTCTTCTTTTGAATAACTTACACTTAGCGAGGGTAAGTTCGTCCAGATTGCATTGAATCTTGATTCCATTTGATCAATGGTTTCATTTGGCGACATCTTGAACTTTTGGAACCTCTTTACGGCCACACTTGATTTTATTCTTCTTTATTGCATCGGTGCCTTCACGGATCAAATGTATCTTGTCCCAAAGTTCCTTTGCGGTTTGCGATCTTTAACCTTCATGTACATATTGCTATCCAAGGTTCTATAGATGATATCAATAGCAATGTTGTTGAGGTTTGCACTTTTTCTGTCTTCTGCATTCCATTCTCTTTTTGGTTTAGGAATGTACTCAGTTGTATCACCCACTGTTATTGCCTTGGTAATCTCCAGTGGTCCATCAGTTAGTACATCCATCATATCATCATGAGTTGCAGCAAGGTATGCCTGCATTCGACGTTTATACTCATAAAATTTATCTAGAGAACACATCAGCATAGTTCTAGCATATTATGTGTTATCCTTGATGCAAGTCTTTGAAAATCAGTAACTTGAAAGAAAGTTTCAAAGAATTTTCACAAGCACAACAAGTAGGATTTCTTCAGAACAGAAGCACTGCTCTAATACCAATTGTTGGTCCCTCGAAAAGGCATTGGTTAAGTTTAGAGGGGGGGTGAATAAACTTAACACTTAAAACTTTGGAGTTAACAAATTCTGCAACTTCGGCGGCACTGCGATACTTCGGTGATGTCTGTCGAGACTTCGATAACTGGCGATGAACGGTAGTCTTCGACGATTGTGTTTGCTGAATTTGTGCAGCGGAATTATATCAAAATTAAGCCTTAATACTTGTTGTTAAATATGATACTAAGTATTAGAAACTCAATAGTGCAAGTGTGTGATTTTAGTTGCTAGATTCAGTAGGTTGATGTGTATAATAAGCTATGTGCAGAATATAAATGCTGAAAGTAAGTAGGCAGTTTTTATAGTGGTTCCAGGTGGTGTAATCCTCTCAGTCCACTCTTCTCCTGTAATGTTGGAGGAAATTCACTAGAGATCTTTGATGTAGCTGTAACAAAGATTCCTAAGTTGCTTGTCCTTTACCAATAACTATGGCTTCACAAACTGAAAACTGGGAACATGTAGGATTGCTGCTCCCGAGTCTTCCACTGGTCGTTGAAGGGTAGGATTGCCTCTTCACCGGCTCCACCACAAACAACGATCTTTCACACCAAAGTGCTTCACTGTCTTCGACGGAGTTCTTTATAAAATAAAGATTGAATCAAGTAAATGATTCAGTTGCAGCAGCTTGATTAGGATGATATAATCAACAGCTTGCAGTCTTCAATTGTGTATGCTTGATGTAGCTTGAATGTAGAATACACTTGAAGAATTTATCTGGATCAGTAGCTTTAAGTTCAGTAAGTTCAGCAGGGTGTTTTTCAGCTCAGAATAATATCTCTTCAATGTTTATCAAAATTCATCATCATGTTTCTGAGTTGAAAGTCCTCTATTTATAGGTAGGAGAACATGTGACTTGTGTTTGAAATTCAAATGTAACCGTTCCTTGTTTTTGTCCCATCTGATTTGCATTCTGTCACTATTCATAGGACTGACACTGTCAGAATTCCTTTTTGACAAGCAAGGACGGTGCGATCACCCTTTGACTTGTATCCATTGGATAATAATCGAATCATCCCAACGTCTCTGTTTAATCTCATCCCTTGATTTGTTTGATAAGTCGAGAGGTAGTTGGCGTCATTTTCAATGTAATCTTCCAATGTAATCTTGAATTACCCGAGGAATTTCATCAGCAGGTTCATCAGTCTGCTGTGATACATGTCAGTCTCCTGAACTCCAATATGCTGTGTATAAAATACAATGCAGCTGACTTCTTTTATCTAACTTTTATTTGTGATGTTAGATTACACCTTTTTGAATATAACCAAGTTCCAAACCTCATTCAACTTATGGAACTTAGACCTAGTACAGAAGGTATATGTAATCAGTTTAGGTCATGCCTAAATTCTGCTTCCATATCCTTGACTTTAATTACGAAGTTTGATCCCTTAGCCTTCTGTAACTGAGTTTGAGCCCTCAGCCTTCAGTCTTCAGTCTTCAGCACGTTCCTGACTAGTCTACTGACCTATCTACCCTACTGATATTGACTAGTCTACTGATAAAGCTCAGCTGACCATTACAGTGCTTGTTTGATCAAACCTATTTATGAATCAAACTCTAATAAACCTATATATTTGATGTAGACATCTTTTTGCCTTTGCACTATAACAGCTAGTCTGACACTCATCATCAAAACTAAAAAATAAGTCCAACGGTATCTTATTGAATTTTGAGTGCCAGGTGGCAGAAGCTGTTACGACGGTGTCATAACGGTTCTGAAAATCGCGGTGTCGTTGCCCACTAACTCTGAATAAGGGTGTCTCTCGAGGTGAGTGGGGGGTTATAACCACCTCATATCAATCGTTTCTTCATACCACTTTCTATTAAAACAGAAGACCACAATCCGGTTGTCAATTGCTATACTTCTCCTTCAATCTTCAAATCGCCTTTACAAGTAAGTTACTTCCTTATTTTCATTCACAATATAGTTTTCGTTGTGGCCTGCTTTTTATTATCTTAGAAGCATATTTAAGCTAACTTTTCCGGAACCCTAGACCTTGAGATGGCCATTGCCGATAGCGGGGACATTAAATCCATTCTTTGTCAGGGAGACGTGGATGTGCGAGTTGTACGGGATTAACAATGGAAGATATGCTCCCATGCTGGCCCCTGACTCGCACATTTTTGCTCTGTTGTTCCCAGAGAAGGGTAAAACTATAGTCAGAGGGGGGGGTGAATGACTATAGTGGAGTTAAAAAAAAAAATTCTTGTGTTTAAAAACTTTTGGGCAGCAGATAAGTCCCTTCTTACTATGTTATTTCAAAGCAGTTTAGCCAATCACAGATATAGATTATAATCTAGGCAATTTAAATGAATTCAGTAAACTAAATTGCAGAAAGTAAATTGACACGAGGCTTATAGTGGTTCAGGGTGGTGTAATCCCTTAATCCACTCTTCTCCTGTGATGATTGGAGGAATTCACTATTTTTTTCACAGATACAATAGTAAGATTGTCCCTGACTTCCCAAGCTTCACAATCTACAAGACTATCACTCCTTGGCTACAACAGCTTTAGTGATTCAGTCTCTTTCACTGCTCCTTCAAATCAAATCCTTCAGCAGCTATCACAAACACAACTCCTTCTCAGATGACTTCTGATTCAGTTGCTTCAGTTTATTGTGAATGAGAATCACAAGCTTGATTGATCAATCTCAGTGCTAAATATAAAATTGTAGTTCTGATGTCTGAGTTGATCTCTAGATGAATCCTTGTAAGTTCAGAGAGAAGGCTTTTCAAATTGACAGAGTTTCTGCTTGGTTTTCTTTTTCTTAATCGTTGTTTTTATCTGTCGGTCAATGCCTTCTATTTATATCCTTGAGTATCCTTGATTTGAAATTCCGTCCGTTGGCTATATTAATGAGGGGAATAATCCTTGATTTTATTCTTGATTCCCCCTTAATTACATTCTCCTTGATTTCAGTGATCTGATTTTTCTTCAAATGTATAGCAAAAAATCCGTCCTTGATTGATCCTCTATTGATTGTGCATTAAATGCATGATCCTCTGAATCTTCATCATATTTCAATTTTGTTCTGATAAGGATTACTTCGCCGTTCTCTGAACGGTCGAGTGATCCATCTGACTTTGCCGTTTAGATCTTCCTTCACTGTTTTTGCCTTCACTTAGCCGAAAGTCAGTTTACTCTGCCGATTCACTGTTTCCTTCATTACTTCAGTTTAAGGAGAATCTTTGTACTTCACTGATCATTGGTTTGGGTGAGATCAGTGTACACCATATTTGAACATTAAGTTTCATCACTTGAACCATAACTTAGACATATCCAAGGTCATCACAGACTTCCTTGGTTATAAGTCATACCATTAAGTCTTCATTGCTTCTCTGCATATACTTGGCTGGCTTCACTCTGCCGAATGTTGGTTTTACTTTGCCATCCTACCAACTAGTACAATACTTGTCTAACTTAACTTATACAATATGTCAGACTCTAAGTAAAGACTTATACAGAGAATTCTAACTTATTTCAGGCTTGCTATAACAGCTAGTATGGCCATCATCAAAACATAATAAAATGTTCCTAACAATTTCCCCCTTTTTGATGATGCCAAAACCCTCATAAGCCTGATTATAAGTAAGCCAAATTTTTCATAACAATTAACAGAATAAGAACTGAACAATTTTATTCATCCATTAAAGGGCAATAAGTTCAAAATTTTATTTAAGTGTTACAAACTACATTTTTCTTAATTCAGCCTTGTACCTTTTGAACTTTGTAGTCTGAACCTCTTCAAAGTCTTTCTAATCAATTTCTGGAAATTTCCACTTCCAGTATGCCATAGCAGTGTATTCAGATACTCCCTTGAATACTTTCTTGGCAAAGAGTCTGTTGAAATATGGCATGGTCTCATTTGCCCTAGGTTCTCCAAAGTGCTTCTCAAGTCTCTCCCTAGCTTCAGCAATATGTGAGTCAGCAAACTTGAGACTTTTGTAGAGACTCCACTGCTCTTGTTTGTCCATTCTTCCCATAGCATTGAAGAATTTTACCATATAGTTGAAGTCTTCTTGTTGTTCAATTGGCAAGTCTTCTGGTCCTTTTGCAGAAAGTGGTATGGCTAAACTTGGTTTGCTGTTGGTTTGTTTTAGAAGTGCCAATTCTCTCTTGACATCATTGTAGAGTTTGGCCATATCAATTCTCCTTCTTTCATCCTGATAGCTTAGCCAATCAGCCCATGCTTCATTTTGTGAAAAATGAGGATAAAGTCCTTCCTGTACTCTGAAAAATTCTCTTACATGGTCCAGCACATCTACTTCATATTCTGCTTTGCTTTTGTGACCAGTGTACGTTCTGTGCCCACCAGTGTATCTGGTGCTTCTGCTTCCTCTGTTGGTGTTTCCTCTGGTGCTAAGTCTGTGTTGACTTGCTAATCCTCTTTGCTGGCTAGATCCAAGTCTTTGCTCGATTGCCGGGTCTGTCTCTGTCATAATCTCTTCTTTGCATAGGATGAGGAAATCCAATGCAGGGTTCGTTTAGGGCTTTTTCTCTTTCTTCTCTTGCTCTCATTTGCGTTCCTCAGCTTCATTTCTGATTTTGATTTCTCTATCCCTTTCTCTCTTTTGTTCTTCAGTGAAGTTTGGGGGTCTAATAGTTGATCCTTCAGGCTTATCCTGATTTTCTGCCTTTTTGGCAGCATCATCCCTCTGCTGGAGTAAGATGCTATTTGTAGTTTCTGCCATTCCAATCAGAGAGTCTAGCTTTGATTCAATGGATGTGAATCAGTTATCATGACTAGTCAGTTTCTCAGTGACACTACAAAATCTTGTGCCAAATGCCACTGCCATAGAGTCATTTTCCTGAGAAATGTGTTTCCTGAGACCTGCAAGATTATTTGTGATGTTAATGTTGAGTTGTCTCATCAAATCTCCTTGGCATTGAACAACAATGTTCTATGCCTCGATGTATTCAGTAATGGCTTCAAATTTTCGCTCAATGGAGTAGCTTTTGTCATTGAATGCCGAAGTCATGGATCTGAGATGCATGGCTTGATGTTCTAGTTCTTCTACCAACAGATCTGTTGCTTTTTCAAAGGTTTCATTTGTGATACCAGTGGCCAGCTGAGAGAGTTTGTGCCGGATGTCAGCTGGTTCTGGGTCTGTTTCCTGTCCTCTTGATGCTGAGTCACATCTACATTGACATCCAGATCTTCAAGAATTTGGGTAGATGTGTATGCTGGTGTAGCTTGAGCTGCTATTCCCCCTTGCTCTGTGCTGGGGATTGCCTTGACTAGAGTGGAAGCAACTGAGCCTGTGTCCACTATGTTTGTGCTGTCAGCCGGAGTTGTAGCAGATAGTGGTTGAGTGGTTGTCTTAGCTGGTGTTGTGGACTTGTTTGATGCATGTGACTGTAGAAAAGTTTTTAGAGGAATGTTATCATCAATTGCATCCGGTGTAGAAGTAATCTCTTCTCCTTGTTTTCCATGATCATCAGCATGATGATCATCATTATCAGTGTCATCCTGATCATCTCCATCATCTTGATCAGTATTGTCATCACCATCTCCACCATCTATCGAGTCATCACTGTGTCCGTCAGAGATCTGGGACAGTTTTGCCTTTGCTGCATCAACCATGTCCCAGAGAGGAGATTCATCAAGTACACCAATCAGAGTGGTGATTCCCAGAAAGTTAAAGATTCATGCCTCCTCAGCAAGCATGTGTTCCGAATCTAGAAGCTGATTTCTGGAATCACCTTCTTTCCATTCAAGATATTCTACAATTCGATCATCAATATCGTTTGCAGACATCTGTGCGGGTTCTTCTGGAGATTCCTCATCATCTCCAGTGTCTCCTATAACATCCTCATTTGGAGGTTGTTGATCCTCACTTTCATTTTCTTCTTCTTGTTGTTCTGCCTCAACATCAGAATCCTCTTCTTCTTCTTCATCGATTAATTTTCCAAAGGCCGTCTTTTTCCAGATTGCGGTGAACCTTTAGCTTATTTCATTGACCGGAGGGATGAGTTGTGGTTTTTTTTCTCTTCCCTCCACCGGATTTTTTTTGCTGTTTAACATAGGTAAACATGACCTTGGACTCATGCAATTTGTGAAGTTATACAACAGGGACTTTGAGGCATTGCATCAGATAGTGTAACTGAATCCCATACGATTTTTTCACCAAGAATTGTCCTTTCTTTGTCTTTCCTTCTGTTGTCCCCTTTTCGGCCGCTTTTACTTCACCTTGGATTTGTTCTTTGATTCTTAAAAAGAAGTATTTTGCCCAATTGAACTCTAGATTGTTGTAGATGATTCCCATTAGCCGCATTCTGATTTCTGTCATAGCATTATTTGCTCCCAACTTTCCTTCAATGCTTTTGCCAATTATGGCACTGAACTCACTGAATGGTTTCTTTAAGGCGGATCTAAGACAATTGACCTTCTTAGACCCTGGGTTTGCCTTTTTGGCGATTGTCGACAAGAAATCATCCAAGTTTTGTGGTACCAATGTCACTTTTGCTTGACCCTTATTTGAAAGTTTAAGATGTTTTCGAATTACCTTTTCTGTAATGACCACTTCTTTGCCATGCAACAATCTTGTCTTCTTCCACTCATCACCTTCTTCAGCAAGGAGCCCAGATACGTATTTTACAGATTTCCAGAAGGAGATAAGATTTTCATAGCAAACTTCGGTTATTGGAGGATTGAGAAAGGTTGATAATTTTAGGTTTTTGCATCCTCCTGCCAATCATTTTGCTTCTTCATCATTTCCGCATAGTTCTAAGTAGTGTTCTTCTTGGAAGAATGATCCGGGGCAATCAATTTTTCACTCCCAGCTTGGGTGTTTGAGGAGGATGAAGCCATTGTTATGGATTGATGTTTAGAGAGGAATACTTCGAGTTTTCAGAGAGAATCAAAAGTAGGGCTTGTGATTTTGCAAAAGAGTGTAAAGATTTCTGAAAATTTCTAAGTGCGGTTTATATAGGATGATTTGGGTAGTGTGAACGTGGTTTGAATATGGAAGGTTTTTATGACATAATGGTGTGATTTTGTGTATGTAAATCGCGATATTCGAGTGAAGTGGGGGAGTGGATTGTGGTAAGTAATGATAGAGCCTGGGAATCGAGGCGTTTGTAATTCGAAAAAGTAATATGGTTACCTCCATGATTATAAGTTGATCTCCACGTGTGTAATCATCCATAGAATAATCTTCTATAACTCCCTTATTCTCCACGTGAATAAAAGTTGATTATGTTCACACTTTAATTTACCCATGACTCCAATCTATATTTCGGTGAAGTGCCTTGGCTGGCCACTTAGCCGGTGTAGTGATTCTTTCACTGAGCTGCATTATTTGACTGTTCCTAACAATCAGTGAAGTTAACTTTGCCGAATACCAGTGCCTTACCTACTACATCTCCTATAATGGCAAAGGTTTAAACAGCTGATGAAGTCACTTAGTTGATTACTCCAGTTAGCAGCTCTTTGGTATTTAGTCGATTTCAATCATTCCTAACTCAGTTCTCAACATGCTAAATCTTTCATGACTGAGTGGTTTAGTGAAGATATCAGCCAGTTGGTCTTCAGTGAGTATGTGTTTTAGAATGACATCTCCTTTTTCAACATGGTCTCTGATAAAATGATGTCTCACATCAATGTGCTTTGTTCTTGAATGAAACACTGGATTTTCAGTAATAGATATTGCACTTGTGTTATCACACATGATATGAATTTTTTTCTCCTCCACTCCATAATCCCTTAGCTGTTGTCTAATCCAAAGTACTTGTGCACAACAACTGCCTGCTGCTATATATTCTGCTTTTGCTATTGATGTAGATATGGAGTTTTGCTTTTTGCTAAACCATGAAATTAGTCTGCTGCCTAGCATTTGAAAATTTCCAGAGATGTGCTTTTTCTATCTATTTTGCATCCAGCATAGTCAGAGTCTGAATATGATATCAACTTGAATCCTCCATCTTTTGGATACCAAATTCCTACATTGATAGTGTTTTTCAAGTATTTGATTATTCTTTTGGCTGCTAGAAGATGTGATTCTTTTGGTTGAGCATGAAATCTTGCACATAGTCCTACTTCAAATGCTATATCAAGTCTACTTGCAGTTAAGTATAGTAGGGATCCAATGATTCCTTTATACATTTTCTGATCAACATCCTTTCTAGTTTCATCTTTTCCAAGAATGACTCTTGCACACATTGGTGTATCTGTTGTGCCACTTGTATCCATACCATACTTGTGTATTAAGTCTTTTGTATACTTGGCTTGACTATTGAAAATGCCATCCTTCATTTGCTTTACTTGAAGTCCAAGGAAATAATTTAATTCTCCCATCATGCTTATCTGAAATTTGCTCTTCATCAGGTTTGCAAATTTCTCACATAACTTTTCATCCTCTGATCCAAAGATGATGTCATCAACATAGATTTGTACTAGCAATGTGCTTGTTCCTTCCTCTAGTTTGAATAGAGTCTTATCTATGGTTCCCTTGTTGAATCCATTCTTGATAAAAAAAACTGTGATAGCGTTTCATACCAGGCTCGGGGTGCCTGTTTGAGTCCATAAAGAGTTTTCTTTAGTTTGTATGCTTTGTCTTCCTTTCCTTTGAGTTGGAAACAAGGGGGTTGCTCCACATATACTTCTTCTTCCAAAAGTCCATTCAAAAATGTACTCTTGACATCCATTTGATAGACTTTGAAATCTTTGTGTGCAGCAAAAGCTAGAAAGAGTCTGATTGCCTCCAATCTTGCTACTGGTGCAAATGTTTCATCATAATCTATTCCTTCTGCTTGAGAATAGCCTTTTGCAACTAGCCTTGCTTTGTTTCTGACAACAATTCTTTGCTCATCCATCTTGTTTCTGAATACCCATTTTGTTCCAATAGTGTTGGCCATATCTGGTCTGTCAACAAGTTCCTAGATTTCATTTCTTTCAAATTCATTTAGTTCTTCTTGCATGGCTGAGATCCAATCTGCATCTTGAATTGCATCATCTATTGTCTTGGGTTCCACTTGTGATAGAAAACATGTTAACATATGCTCCAGTTGTCTTCTGGTTCTCACTCATGTGTGAATATCTCCAATAACTTGTTCTTCAGGATGTTCTCTTAGCCAATATAGGTCAGGCTAAGTTGTTCTTCACTTGGTGCTTATGTAATTTCATGTTGTACATGAGCTTCAAGTTCTGGTGCTTCTTCTGTTGTATTGACTTGTGGGTCATCTTGATTTCCAAAATTGTGATGTAGAATAGTTGCTAGTACTGTTGTATTCATATACACTTGCCTTTGTGCTACTTCTTCTTCTTGTTCTTGAAGACTTTCACCATTTGTATTTGGTTCATCAAAGACTACATGTATTGATTCTTCAATCACCAATGTTCTTTTGTTGAGTACTCTGAATGCTTTGCTGGTGTCTGAGTATCCCATAAAGATTGCTTCATCAGCCTTTTCATCAAAGGCATGCAGCTGATTCCTGTTCAAAACAAAGCATTTTGATCCAAACATATGCAAATATGAGATATTAGGTTTTCTACCATTCCATATTTCATATGGAGTCTTTCCATGATGTTTATTGATGATTGATCTGTTTTATGTATGGCATGCTGTGTTTGTTGCTTCAGCCCAAAATCTCTTTGGCAAGCATGCTTCTGCAATCATTGTTCTGACTGCTTCTTTGAGAGTTCTGTTTCTTCTTTGTGCCACACCATTTTGTTATGGGGTTCCTGCTGCTGATAATTGATGCAGTACTCCATTTTCTTCACAATAGGTTCTGATAATTTCATTAAGAAATTCAGTGCCTCTATCTGATCTGATCTTGATGATTTTAAGTTCTTTCTCATTTTGGAGTCTTCTTAACAAATCTGGTAGCTTTTTGAGTGTCTCTTTCTTCTTGTTCATGAAGATGGTCCAGGTGTATTTTGAGTAGTCATCCACCACTACTAGGGTGTGTTTCTTACCAATTACACTTACTGGTGTGACTGGTCCAAACAGGTCCATATGCAACAGATGTAGAATTCTTGTTGTTGATTGATAGGGTTTTGACTTGAAGGAACTTTTGATTTCTTTCCCTTTCTGACATGCATCACATAGACTTTCTTTCTTGAATGTGATCTCTGGCAGGCCTTCAACTAACTTGTTCTTTGATAATTTGTTGATGGTCTTGAAATTTAGGTGATTTAGTCTTCTATGCCATAACCAGCTAGATGACTGTTTGTTTTTGACAAACATACATGTTTCTGCTTTTGGCTGTTTTCCAATCCACCACATACATGTTATCTTTTCTTCATCCTGCAAGCACTACTGTGTTAGTTTGGCTGTGAATGACTTTGCATCCTTCCTTATTGAAGTGCACATTGTAGCCTTTGTCACAAATATGCTCATCAGATTGAAATTAAGTCCCTTGACATATGCCACTTTTTGAATCTTCAGATTGTTCTTGAGCATTGTGCCTTCCCCCTTAATCTTTCCAGGATTTTCTTTGCCTCCAAATGTGACTTTGGGTCCATCAAAAGCTTTAGAGTCAGTGAGCCATCTCTTGTTTCTTGTCATGTGTCTGGAACATCCACTGTCTATGTACCAGACATCCTACAAAACAAATAAATTAAGTTTAGGTACCCAACACTGTTTGGGTCCATACCTGTTAGCAGTCATGCCTCCTACTCCAAGTGTATATCCAAATGGTCTTCTTTTTGGATAGTTAAAGTCATCAACTTCATATATATATGTTATGGCAGAATAGCTTCTAGTATTTCTACTGAAGGTATTCTGATACTTTTCTCTACTTTTTGGTGCATTTGCATCCTTCTTCACTTTCCAATAAGCAGTGGGAAACCTAACTTGCTTCATGTGTTTAGGAACATACTTAGATTGATTTTTCTTAAATACATGATGCATATTATGGAATGGTTTCTTCTTGTATTTTGGAGGTGCAACATTCCAATCATTCTCTGAAGGATAAAGTCTTCATTTACCTTTTATCAGAAAGTCCTTGCTTTTGGTTGACTTGATTGATGATTTAGTCTGCTGTTTTACTGCACTGGGTTTTTGTTGGTCCCTTGGAAAGGCTAACACAAGTTTAGAGGGAGGGTGAATAAACTTGTCACCAAAAACTAATCTTTAGTTGTAGAATCCCCAGGAACTGAGTTTCTCTGAAACTCAAACTGACTTCCAGTTCAGTTATGTTCCTATACCACTATGATGACTAAAAGCTCACGACAGTCAGAAGAAGCTGCCTTATGATTTGAGTAAGGTAGGGGATTATCTTGAAATGTCCTATTCTGCTATGACAGGGCAATAGCTCATTCTGACGTGTGTTTAAAAGTGAAAAGGTTAAATCGATTAATGAAGTGTTATGAAATGTATATAAGACTAGGTTATCGTCTACCTTATCCCCAGTAGAAACTGACAGATATGTTGTAGGGATTGTCCTCTGAGTATTTCAAAAAGGCCCTAGATGTATTCTATCATCTTTTTCGGGATATAACACGTTTGTAGGGTGCATCTTATGAGTGTCATTTAAAACTAGTCTACAAGGGGGTATTAGCTAGTTTTGCTTTGAGTTTCTCGAGTTTGGATATAGTGGAAGTTTTCTATGGCTATGCACACACACAATGGTGAACTTCTGATTTATTGGATCTGTGTTATGTATGTTTAGATGTCTGTTCTTTTCTCGAGCCTAATTTTTGTTTTGTTTTGCTCGGGACGAGCAAAAGCTTAAGTGTGGGAGAGTTGTTAAGGGTGATTCTATATGATTTATAACGCTATATTCTATGATATTTTTCCCCGTATTCGTACTAAATTGCATAAGAAGTATGTGTTTAATGAATATATTGGGTAAATGATATTTCAAAAGAGTTAATTGCAAAATAGGTTGATTTATGTGCTTTAATTATGTTTTTACGATTATTTGAGCGATATTACATTTAGTGGTATTTTTATGTATTGTAGATGCATCTTTCAAGGCTCAAATGACGATTTAAAAGAGATAATGAAGGAATTGACAAGATGAAAAAGAGATAGAGATCAAGAAATCGAAATTCAGTCATATTGGATTGGCGTCCAGGTCCCGTCCAGTGGACGGGCGTTTGCTGAAACTGAACGAGCGTCCAGGGTTGGAAAGTTGATTCAGGAAGTTTGGACGCTGAGGTGGACGCTGGTTGGACGAGCGTTTGATCATGACTCGGCCCGATTTGAAGTTCATATGAAGATTGGGCGGGCGTTCAAGGATCCAGACGGGCGTCCGGTAGCCGACTTGCTGAAACCGACTTTAAAATCTATATATAGTCGGCTGTTTTCTCCACACAAATATACAACACACTCATTATTCAAAACCCTAAACCTAGGGGCGGCTTTAGGCTGCGTTTTTCTCCTTTTTGTTCCAGTTTTTATGCACTTTAGATCTAGATTAAACTAGTTACTTTTTATGCACTATTTATACAAATTTGAGTTGCTGAGGATGTCCAGAGGCTAAAAGCTTCATCAAACGAGTATTGTGAAGCCATCCAACGATTGTTGATTTCGTTTTCTTCGGTTATACTGTGAGTTTTTATTTAAAGGTTGTTTCTTATTCATGTTTATTACGTTTAATTGCTTTTATATCGGAAGATCTGCATGTGTGATTGTTTATTGTTGATGGAAATCTTAATAAACCCTAGATCATCATGAATAAGAGTAGTGATTTGAATCTATCATAACGGAAGTTAATAGGTTTAATTGCTAGATTATAAACATAAAGTTTGCACCTTTGGTTAGGAAACGCGTTAATCTTGCATTGGAAGATAAGAGATTAATAGATGACCTTTCTAAGGATCTAGGGTTCATGTTTAGATAAGGTGAATCACAACCTAGATAAAAACCACAATATAATCGGGATAGGAAGTCAATGCTTGTTGGATAGGTGGATCAATCCTCGTTTGTTCATTACACACTTGATTTAAATCCCTAAAACTTGAATTTGTTTAGTTAGTTTACTTTTATTTGCATCTTAGTTTAGTTTAGTATTGAATTGGTTCGCAGCCCGTATCCTTCCTAGCTTTGGATTATATCCTCTGTCTAGTTTTATTTTCTGTTTTGTTCGATATTTATTCCCTGTTTAGATTAATTTCGTGACATAATTTAGGTTAGACAAAAGCTAGAATCACAATCGTTTAGTTCCCCGTAAGATCGACCCGGTATCAACCTCTTTACTACAATCCTTATACTTGAGGGAAACCGGATTTATAAATATTTATTACTTGTTTGCTGTGCTAGATAAATCCGTGACAAGTTTTTGGCGCCGTTGCCGGGGAACCGGACGGTTGTCTAGTTTTTGTTTTCTGTTTTTCTGTTTGTTTTTCCTGTTTTATTTCGTTTTAAATTCCTGTTTTTAGTTGATAATTGTTTTAGGTAGTTGTTAAGTAGATAGTTAGGGTTTAAGACTTTCCCTTAGTAGTTTTCTTGGAGTTTAGATCTTCTGTCTTTCCGTTTTTCTGTCGTTCTTTCTTACCTTCTTTTATTCTCTGCAAATTTCTGCTTCTGTTCTAGTTTTCCCCTTACCAAACGAGCGTCTGGGATATTGGACGCCCGTCCGCTGGAAAATTATCAATTGTGTTGTGTTTTTATTCACTTAGACGAGCGTCCATAATATTTGGACGCCCGTTCAGGTATTCCGTCTGTCAGACGAGCGTTTGGATTACTAAACGCCCGTCCGATCTCAATTTCATCTGGACGCCCGTCCAAACTTTTGGACGTCCGTCTGGTCCTGTTTTCTTCAACACTTTTGTTTCCTTTTCATTCTTTCCCATTCTTTTCTTAGGCTTTTAATTTTAGTTTAGGCTTTTACTTTCTTAGCTTTTAGGCTTCGTTCCACTTGTTTTTGGTCCAGTTTATGCAAACTCGGAGTCAAAAGGGACCGTTATTATACACCCCTGAACCCGAGCGAACCGTAGTCCGGCCAAACAGGCGGAATTTTCGTTCGCGGTTCGGCGCGACGAGCCGAGCGAGATCTTGAAGAACAACTAGCAAGAGAAATCACGATTTTGTGATAATGGCCGCTAATAATAGACGTACGTTGGCAGACTACGCCATGCCAGGCGAAGTCAAAGTCAACCCGGCTATTGTTATTCCAGCCATTACTGCACAAACCTTTGAGTTAAAACCAGGACTTATTCAGATGATGCAACATGCATCTATTTTTCATGGTTATCAATCAGAGAATCCGCATACCCACTTACATACATTCCTAGAGATATGCGGGACTACACGCATCCAAGGAGTAAGTGAGGACGCTATCAAGCTGAAACTTTTCCCATTTTCTTTGAAGGGAGAGGCTAAAGAGTGGTACACCTCTCTCCCCTCTGAATCTATCACCACCTGGGCTGAACTTGAAAGAGAATTTCTAAGTCAATACTTTACGCCTTCAAAGACGACCCGGTGTTTGAACGACATCTTTACATTCTATCAGAAAGAAAATGAGTCGTTCTTTGAATGTTGGAAGAGATTCAAGTCTCTTCTCAGAAAGTGTCCCCATCATGGCTTGCCACTGGAAAGGCAAGTCAATACATTCTTTAGTGGATTGACCGAGCTTACAAAAGGCATGGTTAATAGCTCTTCTGGTGGGGCATTTCTGAAGAAAACGCCTGATGAGGGATGGGCATTGTTTGAGGACATTGCAAAGTATAACTATGCCCCCTCTTATCAAGCAATTCAAGCACCTCCTCCTCCCAAGGTTGAGGAAGTCAATTTACAAAGTTTGATCGCCATGCTACAGAAGCAGATGGTACCACCTCAAGTTTCAAATCCAATAAATCAAACTTCTTCTTTTCCACAGAACCCTCAGGTTCTGTACTGTGAAAATTGCTGTCAGACGGGCCATATGAATGGCCAGTGCCAATTTAATCCCCCTGCACCTTATCAAGTAAATGCTGTTCATGACTATGGACAGTCCAATCAAGTCACATGTCAGAATTGTGACGAGGTGGGGCACACTTCTAAATTCTGCCCTATGAACGGACAGAATGCGGAAGTGAATGCATTCTATGCCCAGAACAATCAAAGGTTCAATCAGTTTCCTGGCCAGGGAAATTTTCAAAACCAAGGGTTTAATCCATCTTCAAATTTCAATCCTAATTCGAATTTTAATTCGAATCAGAATTTCAACAGAAACCCTGGGTTTAATCAGAATCAAAACTCGAATTTTTCCAATCCTACGCAAAAATTCAATCAAAGTTGGCCTTCCAATTCAAACTCTCAATTTCAAAGTCGGCCCAGCCAGCCCTATACCCCAAATCTCCAAAACTCTCAAAGCTCCTCCCAATCTAACAATCTTGAAGCCAAGTTAGAGGAGCAAAGCAGGTCAATGAAAAATCTCGAGAGACAAATTGGGCAACTGGCTGAGCAGTTGGCTTCTGACCCCCGGGCGGCCGCCGGTTTCAACGAGAAGAATCCAAAGGGTGGTCAAGTTGCTCGAGCCGACTTGAACAAAGGCCCATGTACTGACCTCGTGCCATCAATTCAATACGGTAAAGAGGAGGCCAGTGCAATGAATCTGAGGAGCGGTACTCAAGTTAGTGGTCCTTCCCATCCGGGAAACCACTAGCCCCTCCTGCCATTGATAAGGCAGGAGGGGAAGCTGTTAAGGCCATATTTATATGATTATTAAGGGTTTATTTCATTATTATTTTCCCCACATTTGCATAATTTACATGAGAATTAAGGGTTTAAGTGTAAATATTTAATAAAGATGATTTTAAGATGATTGTATGCAAAATTGATGATTTTAAGTGTTGATTTAATGGAATTATTATTATTTGGATTTTATTACATTTTTGCATTGTTTATTTATCATGTAGGTGTTGATTTTCGAGTGCATAAAGAGGATAAATGAAGCTCAAGTCGAATTATTCAAGATAGAGTCGGAATTGGCTTGAAGAAATTGGATAAAGATGAAGAAATCCGACCCTCAGCATCTTGGACGAGCGTTCGTGCAGCGTCCATTCCAGACGGGCGTTTGATAAAGTGAACGAGCGTCCGGAATTGTATTTTACATTCAGAGAGTTCGGACGGAGGATGAACGAGCGTTTACTCAGCGTCCAGGCATTCTGGACGGGCGTCCGGATAGGCAGACGAGCGTCCTCTGCCGACCTTCCCTCAGCCGACTTAAGCATCTATAAAAGCAGCGCATAAGGGCCGCCTAAAACCCTAATTCTTTTGCCACGATTCATACGCATAAGTTACACCAAAAAGCTGCGCCTTAAACCCTAAGGAGCCGCCCTTTTCACAGAGATGCAAATCTCCCAACCAACAATCATCTTCAACATGATTGTTGGCTAAGGAAGCCTATCAACAACACAAACCAACTGGAGAGTTCGATGCTTAAGTTTAGTGAGTTTAATTCATAGTTTTTCATTACTTTGGATCTGTTTTATATTGTTTAAGTTTTATTGAATTAAGATTTGATGAAACGATCTATGTTTAATTTATGCTTGAATAAATTTATGAAAGTTTGTTTATTTGAGTTCTCTTTCGTTCAAAGTAATGCATCTAATTGTGTTTTAAGAGATTATGCATGATTAGTTGAGTAAGAGTTTGGAAACAATCTCGTGATTTCGTGTTGATTGCATGTTTAGTTTATTTGAAAAGATAAACGAAACCCTAGAATTTGGTTGAAGAAATTTAATTGAATTCGTGAATAAATCACTACTAAAAACTATGTCTTTTTAATCACCGTCTAGTTGGATTGTTGGTTGATAGGTGGAATCTGATCGCTTCGCTGTGTTTCCCTTTATTGTTTATTAATCAAATCGTTTAGATTAAGTTTAGTTTAAGTTTTAGTTTTTAAACCTTTAGATTTCCTGCAACTTTTCTGCACTTTTTTGTTTCAGTTCGTATTCGGACGTTCGTCCGCAATAGCAGACGCCCGTCCGTTAGATTCCGTTTTCAGACGCTCGTTCACTTTAGTGAACGCTCGTCTGGCTTTCTGTTTTCTTATTTTTCTGCTTGTTTTATTTCTGTTTTTTAGTTTTAATTCTTAGGTTTAGGTTTTAGTTAGTTTCAGCTTTAGTTTAGATAGATAATTGTGACATAATTGATATAGATTTATATTTGAATCCGATAAACATTCCACTCCCTTAGGACGACCCGTAAACACCCTATACTACGATCCTTATACTTGGGGTGTTTCGGTTATAAATTGTAAAACTCGTTTTTACCGAACAAGTTTTTGGCGCCGTTGCCGGGGAGTCGGTAACGGTTGTCGGATTCTTCTAGGTGCAATTTTTATTTCGATACTATTTTTTAGGTAATAATCTAATTGCTACGTTTTATTTTCATTTTTATTTTTGTTTTTATTTTTATTTTTATTTTATTTCACTTTATCCTAGTTTAGATTTTCGATTTTATAAATTTGATTTTAATTATTTTAGTTTTTATTTATTTATTTTATGTTATTGGTCACATTAGATTTTTAGAAGCCTTAGATTTAGCTTTAGATTTGCCTTAGATTTTAGACCGTATAAATTTATTGCCTTAATTATTACTATTTTAGGTTTTTATTTTAGTTTCCTGCTATTCTTTCCTGTATCTGTTTCGTTTTTCAGTTTTTAAACGGGCGTCCATCCTTTCAGACGCCCGTCTGTTCTAAAAATCTTCTTCTCTGCATCGTTTAAGCTGATCAGACGAGCGTCTGAACTACCAAACGCTCGTCCAGCCTCTAAACACCCGTTTCTCCCCAATCTGTCTTCTGAACGCCAGTTCAGTGATCTGAACGAGCGTCCACTTCCAGAATTCCCTCTGAACGAGCGTTCACTCATACTGACGCCAGTTCAGTCTGTTCAATCATCACTTCTTTTCTTTCTTCTCTTCTCTTTTCTTTTCTCCCTCTAAACCATCAAACCTTTTCTAAACCTGTTCTAATCAACCTAAGGTTGATTTCTTCCTTTTCCTTTCTTCTGGTTTATGCAAACGAGAAGTAAGAAGGGACTTCTGATCTTTGATCCTGAGCCTGAACGATCTATCCTTAGAAGAAGGCTTCTCCCTGATTTGGACAAAATGGCGGATCAAGATCCACCAATTCCAAATCCTGATCCCCAAGCTCAGTTAAATTTACTCCTTCAACAAATGCAAGCTCTGCAGCAACGAATGTTGAATCGGCAAGTCGGCATAAATCAACAACTTCAACAATTCCGCCAAAACCAAACTTAATCGCTTGAACCAGACCCCTACACCCCATATCTTAATCAAGATTTTCTCGAGGGACATAGACCTATTCGTCCACCCGATATGGGGGAGTAAATTTCGACCTTAAAAATGGAGTAGTTGCACTAGTCCAAAATAGCTCTTTCCATGGCATCTCAAGAAGACCCGCACGACTTCTTGTCCACATTCGTACAAATCCGTGAAGCAGCCATTATCCCGGTGTTGATTCGAGATCGTAAAGTTGAAGCTATTTCCTTTTGCTTTGAAAAGTGAAGCAAGCAGATGGTTTAAGTCATTAGCCCATCATTCTCTCCATACATGGAATGATGTCAAAAGAGGCTTCGCTCTTAAGTGGGTTTCACCAGGCAAGATTATGGAGATGAAACGGGAAATAGCTACTTTCGAGCAGTTGGAGGATGAGACTGTTGGCAAAGCTTGGGAAAGATTGAACCTTTTGATGAGGAAATGCCCCAATCACGGATATGACAGACATGAGTTGTTGGAACTGTTCTACAGAGGAGTCTCTCAACCTAATAGAGACTATCTTGACTCCACAGATCATGGATCCTTCTTAGGGGGAGGTGATGAGATCCCCTACACGAGTAGCCGAGACAATTGCCAAGAACAACATGTGGTCGACTCCTAAGAAGACCAATATTGTTAAGAAAGAAGGTACTGCAAGCAATCCTGATACACAGCTGTTGGTTGCTCAGATGGAATCGATAAGCAAGCAGCTGGCCAATCTTCAGATGCAGCCTTCTGAGGTGAATTATCTTGGAACACAGGCAGGGACTGAGATGACGGAGGAGGTAAACTTAATGGATAATCAAAACCAACCCTTCCGAAACTTCAACCAGAACCAGAACTATTCAGGATTTCAAAGGCAAAACTTCAATCAAGCCAAGTTACCACCTGGCCCTTCAAATTCAAATTCTTTCAACTCGAACTATCAAAGGCCAGTTCAGAACTCCCAAAGGCCTCAAGGTGGCTGGAATCAAACTCAGAACAACAATCATACCACCTCATGTGTCCCTCAACACAAATTCGATGAGCTGGTAGACATGGTGAAGACTCTGTCCACTAGTGTTAAAGCAATTGAGAGACAAGTTGGTCAAATGGCAGACCAGCAAGCAAGCAGACCTCACGGTAAACTTCCGAGTTATACCGAGAGAAATCCGAAAGCTGATGTGAATGTTTGCACTGCCATTACACCTCAGTGGGAGTATGGGCAAGAAGAGGAGTTGAACGAAGTAACTTTGAGAAGTGGTAAGAAGGCTGGACCCGGCAAGATGTCGGGAAACGAGTAGCCCCTCCTGACGCCATGAGTTCAGGAGGGGGAAATCAGAAACCACATGCCGAAGAAAGCAACGATGATGAGCTTAGTGACAATTCTTCGGTGGACGAAAATAATTCTGATGAAGAGGAAAGGAAGGAGAGTCAGGAGGCTGTTCCCCTGACTAAGAAAAAGGAAGAAAAGTTTGTGAGATGGAAGGATAAGGAGGATGAGGCGATAAAGAATCAGGCCACGAAGAATGATAAAGCCCTTCCTTATCCACCAAAAAGGAAAGAGAAAACCCTCACTAACGACAAGCAGTATGCTGGAGTGAGGAGGATGCTTAGAGACACTAAAGTGAGTATGCCCTTAGCAGAGGTATTGTCTGAAATGCCTAAATGTACTAAGTATCTTAAAGAATTCTGTGGGAGCAAGAGAAAGCTTCAGGGGATGGCTGAAGAAGTGTTTCGAGAAGATTGCGCAATGGTTTCACAAAAAGTCGCTGTTAAGCGAGGTGACCCTGGCAGACCCTCAATCTCCTGTGAGATTGAAGGCCATTTGTTCGAAAATGTTTTATGCGACTCAGGGGCCTCTATTAATGTGATGCCATTAAATGTATGCAAGAAGCTCGGGCTAGACAAAAGAATGCGTGAACGCCCCATTTCTCTTCAGATGGTAGACAAATCTAGTCGTACTGCAGCCGGTTGTGTAGCTAATGTTCTCCTTCAAATTGAACATTTAGTCTTCCCTACCGACTGGGTTATTCTAGACTATCCACCTGATAAGGAGATGCCTCTAATTCTAGGCCGAACCTTTTTAGACACTTCTAACGCTCTCATCGACTTCTGCAAAGGACAGATTACTCTTAGAATCGGTGACACATCTGTCACCTTCACACGAGGGACACATCCCGAAAGAGCCGTAATTGATGAAATATCGTTTGTCGAAGCCATATATGAGGACGGAGGAGATGCTTATTACGAAGATGCAATGGAGCTTACGAGAGATAGGTGTTTTTGAAGTCATGGACATTGAGGATCCGGCTGACTGCGGACCATCTTCTAATTCATTTCCAGCCGTAGGCAGTGACGAGTCATCTTCACTCGCACATACTGAGCCTGTTATTGAGTTAGAAGCATGGAGATACCCAGCGACAAACGATGATTTCAAAGAACTGAGTCAGGAAGACTTCATCCCTGGTGAAGAAGAAGCTCTGATGGGTAGTTGGGACGAGGTAGAGTTTTGGAGAGAAGCTACTCATTGGGAAGTAGATGATTGGGAAGAGCTAGCAGAAGAGCTTAAAGACGCAGAGTTAAGGAAAATGATCGATCACAAGAAAAAGGAAGCAAGTGTTGACCGGAGGATTCCGATGGATGATTTGATCCAGTACCTTTCTGGGGTTGAGCCTCGGGAAGATGAGGTGTTCTACTGTCAACCACTTCAAGCTCATAAGGAGAAAGGTGGCCCGTTAAAGTCTAGTATTGAGCAACCACCTACTGATTTAGAGCTCAAACCGCTTCCAAAACACCTTAAGTATATCTTTCTTAAGGATGGAGATAAATTGCCTTTGATCATTTCTTCGAAACTCGAGCCCGAGCAAGAAGCACAGCTGATAGAAGTGCTTAAGAAAAACATCCTCGCGTTCGGTTGGCAAGTGGGTGATATCCGAGGGATCAGCCCAGACATATGCATGCATAAAATCCGAACGGAGGAAGGAGCTAAAAAGGTAAGACAACCTCAGCGAAGGCTGAATCCGCATATGCAAGAGGTTGTCAAGAAAGAAGTGATAAAGTGGCTTGACATGGGAATCATCTACGCAATCGCCGATAGCGAGTGGGTCAGCCCTACTCAAGTTGTGCCAAAGAAGGGCGGAATCACAGTCGAAAAGAATGAAAAAGGGGAGGAAGTTGCCTTGCGTCTCGTGACAGGCTACAGAGTCTGTATAGACTATCGTAGACTGAATGAAGTCACTGCAAAAGATCACTTCCCCTTACCCTTCATTGACCAACTAATTGAAAGACTGAGTGGTCACAAGTATTATTGTTTTCTCGATGGATACTCTGGTTACTTCCAGATAGCCATCGACCCCAATGACCAAGAGAAGACAACGTTTACGTGTCCATCTGGTACTTTTGCTTTTCGTAGAATGCCATTCGGCCTATGCAACGCACCCGCGACTTTTCAACGGTGCATGTTGGCCATTTTTGATGGACTTGTGGAGCAATGCATGGAGGTCTTCATGGATGACTTCTCGTCTACGGCGATAGCTTCGATGAAATTTTAAAGAATCTAGATATGGTACTCCAACGTTGTGTTGAGAAAAATCGAGGTGCTTAACCGGGAGAAATGCCATTTTCTAGTAGACGAAGGAATCGTTTTGGGACATAAGGTGTCCAATGCTTTGGTATTCAAGTTGATAAGGCTAAGGTCGAAGCCATTGAACGGATGACGTACCCAAAAACAGTGAAAGAGGTACGAGGTTTTCTAGGACATGTTGGCTTCTACAGGCGTTTCATTAGAGACTTTTCTACGATTGCCAAGCCTTTATCAAATCTCTTGAAGGAAGATGTCGATTTCTTGTTCGATGCAAAGTGCAAAGAAGCTTTCAATTGTTTGAAAGATAAGCTTATCAGTGCCCCTATTTTAGTTGCACCTGACTGGACCAAGCCTTTCGAGTTGATGTGCGATGCCTCTAATTACGCCGTAGGCGCAGTTTTAGGTCAAAGAGTTGATAAAAGGTTCAGGCCCATCTATTATGCGAGTCGTACCTTGAACCCGGCTCAATGCAATTATACTACGACCGAGGAGGAATTCTTAGCCGTCGTCTTTGCCATTGACAAGTTTAGAAGTTATCTTCTCGGGTCTCAAGTGATTGTATGGACGATCATGCGGCTTTACGCTACCTTATGGATAAAGCGGATGCCAAACCAAGATTACTTAGATGGATTTTAATTCTACAAGAGTTTGACCTTGTGATTAAAGATAAGAAAGGTAGTGAGAATATTGTGGCTGATCATTTATCTCGCTTAGTAAATGAGGGTGCGAAAAATCACAATGATATAGGCATTGATTTTCCGACCGAGCAATTGATGAAGCTTGAAACGGTTAGGCCGTGGTATGCGACTACGTCAACTATTTAGCGAGTGGTCATTTAGAGGATATGACGTATCGGGAGAAGAAAAAGTTCTTTTCGATCTCAAATATCTCGTATGGGAAGATCCTTATTTGTTCGAGTCGTAAAGATGGGGTACCGCTTCGACGGTGTGTTCCCGAGCATGATCGGTGGGATATCCTAGAACAATGCCATAGCGGTCCTACCGGAGGTCATTATGGAACACCGAAGACGGTTGCAAAGATCCTTCAAGCCGGATTCTACCGGCCGACTCGTTTAGAGATGCGAAGCCTTTTGTAAAGGTTGTGATAGGTGCCGGAACCGGACGGCGAGTAGTAGGATGGAAATGCCACTTAAGCCCATTCTTGAATGCGAAGTTTTCGATGTATGGGGCATAGATTTTATGGGACCCTTTCCATCCTCATGTGGTAATAAGTATATCCTCGTCTGTGTGGATTATGTTTCAAAGTGGGTCGAGGCCATAGCTACTCAAACTAATGATCATAAAGTCGTGAAGAAATTCTTGCAAAAGAATATCTTTACTAGATTCGGCTGTCCGAGAGCACTCATTAGTGATGAAGGTACTCACTTTTGTAATGCGCCGCTTGACAAGATCCTTGAGAAGTATGGTGTCAAACATAAGGTTGGTACACCATATCATCCTCAAACTAGTGGCCAAGTCGAGGTAAGCAACCAGAGCTTGAAAAGAATTTTAGAGAAGACCGTGAACAATAATAGATCTAATTGGAGTCTTAAGCTGGATGACGCTTTGTGGGCTTATCGTACTGCATTCAAGACCCCGATGGGCACGTCACCCTTCCAAATGGTCTATGGCAAAGCTTGTCATTTACCCGTCAAACTTGAACACGAGCTTTACGGGCAATTAAATTCTTAAATTTTGATAGCCAACTCGTGGGGAGAAAAGGTTGTTACGAGTTGAACGAGCTCGACGAATTCAGACTCCGTGCGTACGAGAATGCTAAGCTCAGCAAGGAGAGAACTAAGATACTCCATGACGCTAAGATCAAGGACCGAGAATTCAAAGTTGGTGAAATGGCTTTACTCTATAATACTAGACTTCATTTGTTTCCTGGTAAGCTCAAGTCTAGATGGTCTGGTCCCTTTGAGATTCTCGAAGTTAATCCAAGTGGAGTAATTACTTTGAATGGGTATGGTAATCAAGCTTTTAAAGTGAATGGCCATCGACTTAAGAAATATTTTGGGCAACCAAAGGCAAAGCCTGAGACTCTTTATTTCCAAAGCAGAGATGAGAGTACAGATGTCCTGATTTGTGAGGAGATTCCATCTTATTTCTTTGAGTCAGATGACGATGACGTTCGTATATCCACCCGTAAGGTACCTTCTCCTGAGACCCCTGAGCAGGTTAGCACCCCTATGCCTATCATCCGCAAGAACAAGAAGAAGAGAGTCAGTGTAGTTTGGAGAGAGAAGTTTAATGATCTTATAGCACACTTGACTTGTTGTTGTGGTGAAAATCATTTCCGCCCCAATACTCCTGATTCCGATACTGAGGTGGCGGCTGTTAAACCAAAGTGGCCCGATCCGGGTTGATCTTTTGGAATCTGTGTCAAGCTATTGACATTAAAAGAGCGCTCCTAGGAGGCAGCCTAGTTTTCTTTGTTCGTTTCCTTTTCTTAGGTTGTTTTGTTTTATTGTTTTAGAAATAATACTTTAGTTGATTTTGTGTTGATGGTTATTCCTCCTACGTTCATTGTGAGTGTTTTGTGTTATGTGTTGCTCATATACCCCGTGTACCCCGAGATTATATGGTATGTCGAGTGTTGCAGATACTTTTGAGCAGGTTTTCGAGTTACTACTGTCCAGTGTTGTCTATTCGAGTTGTTGCGGTATGTTCATGCTCCGGCCTGACCCCTGCCAACTTTCATCCGACAACCACTGTTGAAACCAGCTAAGTTTTCTTTTTCTTTTATTTTGCACATTCTGAGGACATAATGTGATTTAAGTGTGGGGGGGTGTTTGGGTATGTTTTTATGTTTTTATCCTTTGAAATATGAGTAAAATATGAGTAAAAAGTGAATGTTAAATTTTCCACTAAATTTAAAATTTTTTGTGAGTCTCGAGCATATAATTGGAACTAGATGCTTGCTAGTTGTAGTTTTCTAACGATGATAGTATGTGACTTAGTGAGATAATTATAGCATGTTTTACTTTTATGGAGATAGTTTCGTTTTTCACTCACGAAAGCCTTTGATTTTGAAGCATGACTTTTGAATTATATTCTTTCATTATTTTTAATGATTTATCTTAGGAAGGTCAGTATAGTAACACCTTAGTTAGACCGTGTACTGTGAATATCATAAAGTTTGAATGTGATAGGTGAGATGTAACTTATGACTTTGAAAAGTGAATAAAGTGAGTGAGCAATTATTAATAAATACGTTCGTCGGAAGCTGGTTTATGATTGGAGTGAGGTAGGGCATTATCTCGAAATGTCCTATACCACTATGATGACCAGAAGCTCACGACAGTTAGAAGAAGCTACCTTATGATTTGAGTAAGGTAGGGTGTTATCACGAAACATCCTATTCTACTATGATGGGTAAGAGCTCATTCTGATATGCGTCAAATTTGAAAATTTTGAAAATGAGGAGTAAAAATAAAGTAAAGTCTTTGTTATCATGGATCTTATACCCAGTAGAACCGCATGATATGTTGTAGGGATTATCCTACTGAGTGCGTGGGAAGGCTTTGAGTGGAGCTATTATTGTCTGTACCTAGGATAGTCATTGGAATTTCTGAGAGGATATTTCTTTGAAAGGCTTGTTAGATTGAGAACGGCTTGTCACACTTACACCGAATCTATCTCTGTGTTGGTATCATTTGCTATAGTTGTTGTATCTTTTGTTACGTGAGTTAGAGATCTATGTGGATTGCATGAAAGTTGAGCTATAGTTTTGTTTGTTTTGTCCGAGGACGTACAAAAAGCTAAGTGTGGGGGAGTTGTTAAGGCCATATTTATATGATTATTAAGGGTTTATTTCATTATTATTTTCCCCACATTTGCATAATTTACATGAGAATTAAGGGTTTAAGTGTAAATATTTAATAAAGATGATTTTAAGATGATTGTATGCAAAATTGATGATTTTAAGTGTTGATTTAATGGAATTATTATTATTTGGATTTTATTACATTTTTGCATTGTTTATTTATCATGTAGGTGTTGATTTTCGAGTGCATAAAGAGGATAAATGAAGCTCAAGTCGAATTATTCAAGATAGAGTCGGAATTGGCTTGAAGAAATTGGATAAAGATGAAGAAATCCGACCCTCAGCATCTTGGACGAGCGTTCGTGCAGCGTCCATTCCAGACGGGCGTTTGATAAAGTGAACGAGCGTCCGGAATTGTATTTTACATTCAGAGAGTTCGGACGGAGGATGAACGAGCGTTTACTCAGCGTCCAGGCATTCTGGACGGGCGTCCGGATAGGCAGACGAGCGTCCTCTGCCGACCTTCCCTCAGCCGACTTAAGCATCTATAAAAGCAGCGCATAAGGGCCGCCTAAAACCCTAATTCTTTTGCCACGATTCATACGCATAAGTTACACCAAAAAGCTGCGCCTTAAACCCTAAGGAGCCGCCCTTTTCACAGAGATGCAAATCTCCCAACCAACAATCATCTTCAACATGATTGTTGGCTAAAAGCCTTGCAGTGAGTCGACGGAGGAAGCCTATCAACAACACAAACCAACTGGAGAGTTCGATGCTTAAGTTTAGTGAGTTTAATTCATAGTTTTTCATTACTTTGGATCTGTTTTATATTGTTTAAGTTTTATTGAATTAAGATTTGATGAAACGATCTATGTTTAATTTATGCTTGAATAAATTTATGAAAGTTTGTTTATTTGAGTTCTCTTTCGTTCAAAGTAATGCATCTAATTGTGTTTTAAGAGATTATGCATGATTAGTTGAGTAAGAGTTTGGAAACAATCTCGTGATTTCGTGTTGATTGCATGTTTAGTTTATTTGAAAAGATAAACGAAACCCTAGAATTTGGTTGAAGAAATTTAATTGAATTCGTGAATAAATCACTACTAAAAACTATGTCTTTTTAATCACCGTCTAGTTGGATTGTTGGTTGATAGGTGGAATCTGATCGCTTCGCTGTGTTTCCCTTTATTGTTTATTAATCAAATCGTTTAGATTAAGTTTAGTTTAAGTTTTAGTTTTTAAACCTTTAGATTTCCTGCAACTTTTCTGCACTTTTTTGTTTCAGTTCGTATTCAGACGTTCGTCCGCAATAGCAGACGCCCGTCCGTTAGATTCCGTTTTCAGACGCTCGTTCACTTTAGTGAACGCTCGTCTGGCTTTCTGTTTTCTTATTTTTCTGCTTGTTTTATTTCTGTTTTTTAGTTTTAATTCTTAGGTTTAGGTTTTAGTTAGTTTCAGCTTTAGTTTAGATAGATAATTGTGACATAATTGATATAGATTTATATTTGAATCCGATAAACATTCCACTCCCTTAGGACGACCCGTAAACACCCTATACTACGATCCTTATACTTGGGGTGTTTCGGTTATAAATTGTAAAACTCGTTTTTACCGAACAGAAGCTGAGCACCTACACTCCCCTCAACTGCAAGAAAAAAACTCAGGTGGCTGATCCCCTGAGAGGTGAAGAAGTTGGTGATCCTCAAGTGGCTGATCCCTTGAGGACTGAAAAAGCAATCGAAAGTCAGGAGGCTGATCCCCTGACTACTAAGAAATCTGAGAAAGCTGTTCGATGGAAGGATCTGGAAGACAGAGCTGTAAGTGCATCCTCAAAGAAAGTTTTTTCTGAGAGTGACCTTAAGAAACTTCCATTTACACCGCGAAAGAGCAACATTCCCTTGATTGAGGACAAAAAGTATGAAAATGTGCTAAACCTTTTAAAAAATACTCAGGTGAATCTTCCATTATCAGACGTCTTGGTCGAGATGCCTAAGTATACAAAATTTATCAAGGATGTTGTGTCTTCGAAAAAGAAACTAGCAGGCATGGAAAGGCAAATTGGCGAGGATTGTTCCATGATTAATTATGAAGACTTGCCAATTAAAAGAGGTGACCCTGGGATGTTTGTACTTACAGTAGTAATGGGAGGTCTAGTCTTCCCTAATTCTTTGTGTGATCTAGGTGCCTCTATAAGCCTTATGCCAATGTCTGTATGCAAACAGCTCGGTTTACAAAGCCTTCTAGAACCCACTACTATGAGTTTACAATTCGCTGATAGATCTTCTAAGAAAGCTTCAGGGATCCTAAAAGACGTTTTGGTTCAGATTGATAGATTTACCTTTCCAGTCGATTGGTATGTTTTAGATATGGAGAAAGATGAAAACTTTCCCCTGTTCTTGGAAGACCTTTCCTATCTACAGCTAGGGCCCTCATCGATTGCGATGGTGGGCAAGTGACTATCCGAGTTGGTGATCAAGAGGTGTGTTACAATGTCTTAAGGTCCATTCAAGTACCCTCTGGACCCCCAACCGGCTTTTCCATTGATTATATGACGGATGATTTTACCGATTATATGGATAAGCAAGTCATGGTCAGTAGAAGCGAGAAAATGAGCGATTGGTTGACAACCCGAATACTCATGGTGTGGTTAATCTAGACCAATTAGCGGCTGATTTTGAGGAAGAATTGTTGGAAGGAGAAGCTTTGGCGATGGGACCACGAGTAAACTCGCCGATGTTGAGTTGAAAAGTGGAGATCTCAAGTCTAGTTTAGAAGACCCCCCTGCATTTAGTGCTAAAGCCGTTGCCTAAACATCTCAAGTATGTGTTTTTAAGAGAAGGTGACAAGCTTCCACTAATTATATCTCGCAAGCTTTCTCGTTTAGAGGAAATGAAACTTATCAACGTCTTGAAAAAGAATGAAAAAGCCTTTGGTTGGCAAGTAGGATATATCGAGGGATATCTCCGGACATCCGTATGCACAAGATCAAGACGAATGAGGGTGCAAAATGTGTTAGACAACCTCAGAGAAGGCTCAACCCTCATATGCAAGAGGTGGTTAAGAAAGAAATCATTAAAATTCTGGACATGGGAATCATTTATGCCATCGCGGATAGTGAATGGGTTTCCCCAACTCAAGTAGTTCCCAAGAAAGGTGGAATTACGATTGAGAAGAATGAGAAGGGAGAGGAGATAGCATTGAGACTTGTCACTGCTTACAGAGTCTGCATCGAATATCGAAAGCTCAATGAGGTAACCATGAAAGATCACTTTCCCCTTCCATTCATTGATCAGATGCTCGAGCGTCTGGCGGGACACGCATTCTACTGCTTCCTAGATGGATATTCAGGATACTTCCAGATACCCATTGATCCAGCTGACCAAGAAAAGACCACTTTCACCGCCTTATGGTACATTCGCTTACGGACGAATGCCATTCGGTCTCTGCAATGCCCCACTACATTTCAATGATGTATGCGGCTATCTTTGACGGGCTTGTAGAGAAGTGTATGGAGATCTTTATGGACGATTTTTCGGTTTTTGGTCGGTCCTTCGATGATTGCCTCGACAATCTTGATCAAGTGTTATCCGGATGTGTGGAAAAGAACTTAGTACCGAACGGGAAAAATGCCATTTCATGGTAGATGAGGGAATAGTTCTTGGCCACAAGATCTCCGCCAAAGGTATAGAAGTTGACGGGGCAAAAGTAGAAGCTATCGAGAAGATGAGCTACCCTAAGAATGTGCGGGAAGTTAGAGGCTTTCTTGGACATGTCGGTTTTTACGAAAGGTTCATTCAAAACTTCTCCAAGATAGCCAAGCCCCCGTCCACTTTACTAAAGGAAGACGTTGAGTTTAATTTTGATGAGAACTGCAAGCAAGCGTTTGAGGAGCTCAAGGATCGTTTAATATCTGCTCCAATTCTTATATCGCCTGACTGGAACCTACCATTTGAGCTTATGTGTGACGCATCAAACTATGCTGTTGGTGCTGTTCTAGGGCAAAAGGTCAAAGGAAAGTTCCAGCCTATCTATTACGCCAGTCACACATTGAACCCCTCTCAAGTTAACTATACTACTACTGAAAAGGAACTACTGGCCGTAGTCTTTGCTATGGACAAGTTTCGTAGTTACTTGTTAGGAGCTCAAGTGATCGTGTGAACTGATCACGCTGCTTTGCGTTATCTGATGACTAAGAAAGAGGCTAAACCGCGCCTACTGCGTTGGATACTGACCCTACAAGAGTTTGACGTTCAAATTAAGGACAAAAAGGGCATTGAAAATGTAGTGGCGGATCACGTTTCTAGAATGTTAAATGAGGAAAAGGATGAACCAGATGATATAGATCTTTACTTTCCTCTAGAAAACATTATGTTGATAGACGGTTATCCTCCTGATGTTCCATGGTATTCTTCCATTGTGAACTACCTTCATGCCCGTTATCTCGATCCCAAAATGTCTTATCAGGAGAAGAAAAAGTTCTTCTCTGATTTGAAATATTTCGTTTGGTATGAACCTTATCTTTTCAAGATCTGTAAAGATGGGTTGCTTAGGAGATGTGTTCCAGAATCCGAGCAACGCGATATTATTGAGCAGTGCCACAGTGGACCCACAGGAGGTCACTTTGGCCCGTGGAAAACCGTTGCTAAGATCTTTCAATCCGGTTTCTATTGGCCTACGATCTTTAAAGATACAGAAGCCTTCTGTAAAGCTTGTGATAGGTGCCAAAGAACCGGTACTCTGACAAGGCGTTTTGACATGCCTTTAAGACCCATCCTCGAATGCGAAGTCTTTGATGTATGGGCTATCGATTTTATGGGACCATTCCCATCATCTTGCGGTAATAAATACATCTTAGTCTGCGTAGACTACGTATCTAAATGGGTGGAGGCCCAGGCCACTCCTCACAATGATCATAAGATGGTGATGAAATTTCTAAAGAAGAATATCTTCGTGAGGTTTGGATGTCCACGTGCCTTGATCAGTGATGAAGGGACGCATTTCTGCAACCGACCCCTAGAGAAAGTACTTGAGAAGTATGGTGTTCGTCATAAACCGGCACACCATATCATCCGATGACTAGTGGTCGGGTTGAAAGGAGCAACCGAGCATTAAGAAAATCCTGGAGAAAACGGTAAACAACATAGAAAGGACCGGAGTTTGAAATTGGATGATGTACTATGGGCTTACGTAACCGCCTATAAAACCCCTATGGGGACATCTCCATATCAAATGGTCTACGGGAAACCATGTCATCTGCCTGTCGAGTTAGAACATAGAGCTTATTGGGCTACAAAGTTTCGAACTTTGATTCCCAATCTTGTGGACAACATCGACTACGGCGATTACATGAGCTAGACGAATTCGGACTCCGTGGCCTATGAAAGTGCCGGATTAGTAAAGATAAGATGAAGCTACTCCACGATGCTAAGATTAAGAAGAGAGAATTTCTAGTTGGCGAACAAGTTCTTCTATACAATTCTTGGTTACATCTGTTTCCTGGAAAGTTAAGGACACGTTGGTCCGGCCCTTTCGAGATTCTCCAAATCATTCCTGGAGGCGTTCTAGAACTTCGTGGTTATAGTGGTGACCCGTTTCGAGTGAATGGCCAAAGGTGCAAGCACTATATTGGTGAACCTAAAGAGAGATCTTCGAATGTTCGTTGCCTCGACATCCTAGGGTGTGGTGCTACGAAGTCGAAGAATTCGACGAGTCTTCACTCAACTTTGTTTTCGAGAGGATGGTTTGTAGTGGTCCTTCGAAGAAGTTCTAGCCGGTAGTTGGGATATGGAAGAATTGGAGAGGGAGCGTCGGTTGAAGCGTCATCGAGGGGGCTCGAGAGAATGAAGAGGTCACCCATGGGGAAGTTCAAGCGTATTTGGAAAGCTATTAAAGATTTCACCCCATGTGTGAGATGTCGTTTTCGCAGCCACACTACGATCGAGCTTACACGAGGTAGTGGGCGGCGTAAAAGTCAAATGGCCTGACCCAGGCTGAGTTTTCAACGGTGTCGAGCTAACGACATTAACCAAAAGCGCTACTAGGAGGCATCCTAGATATCCCTTATTATATTAGTTAGGTTCTGTTCACGCTGTTAGTGTTTTATTTATTTAAGTTTTAGTTTAATTAAGTTTTAGCTGACTAAGTTTTTCAATTTATATCTGTCAGTTAGTGTGCTTTTTAGATATGGATTACGGAGTTCTTCCTGAGGAGTTCCCCATCATTAGTCGGATCCCACTGATTATAGTAGCTGATGGACCAGGAGGCACTATAGTCTTGCACGTAGATTTTGAGCTTAGTACCCGTACGAAGACCATCACCTATGTTCTCATTGTACCCCGTTGTTCGGGAGGTAGTGACTCACCACTGAGGAGCTACAGGAAGCTATAGGACATCCATATACGATCCTAAATGACCCTATGCTGACAGATCTAGCGCTGGTACTACAGGATTCACATTTTAGAGGTTTAGAGGTAGCTGGAGATGACCGGGGCATACAAGACGACTATGATTTCCCTCCCGCTATTGATATGCTTCGTCGTCTCATCCGTTTGGTGGATTGGGACGAGATTTATGCAGACTAGCGTTAGTTAGGTTTGTTTCGTCGAGCAAACGACGTAAAACAAAAGCGCTTTGTGGGAGGCAACCCACTGTTTTCTATTTGTTTTTATTTATTTTCTAGTCACTTTATGTACTTTGTTTGATTTAAAGTTGTATTTTTGAAGTTTTAATTAAGTTTAATAAGAGATGTACTTTTGAATTTGGGGTGTATGGAATTTTATGATTTTTGCACTTTTTGCCTTCTGGGACGCCCGTCCAGAAAACTGGACGCCCGTCCGCTATGACAAATCCTTAGACGGACGTCCACAAAGCCTGGACGCCCGTCCGATATTTTCCCTCCAATCCTGTATGTGATTTAAATTCTTGGACGAGCGTCTACTGAACTGGACGCCCGTCCAGTTCATCTGATTTCCCAGTGAACGCCCGTCCACTGAGTTGGATGAGCGTCCAACATCTGCCTATATATACCCCTTGCTTCGTTGAACCCTCACTTTTCACTTTTTCAAATCGCAAAACCGTTTTCTCTCCCTCTTTTTGGCCTAAAATCTTCATTTCTAAACCATTTTGAGCGATTCCAAGTGCTATAGACCGCTATTGATACCTTCTTTTCGATTTTCATAACCAAAACTCCCAACACGCTTTATTTTTGGAGAATCAGCACCCTCTTTAGTCCGACTTTTCAGAAGAAAAATCCGATTTTTGGTGCCTAATTTGTGTTGTTTGGACCAATCTTCACATCAATCCGCATCTAATCATCCTACTTGGTAAGTTAGTAACAACTTTTCTAGTTTTTATTCACGTTTTTGTGAGTTCGATCTTTGGGTCGGCTCGTTCCCTTGAATGTCATCTTAATTCGTTTTTTTTTTCTGGTTTTGTGTTTCTTTCTGCTCTGATATGGTGATGTGGTGTTGTGATGGATGGTGAATGGATTTTTTGGTGTTGATTATGATTGTGGTTGTGGTTGGTTGTTTTGAAATCCCGCTTTGGATGTTAAACGGGTATCTCTTGTTGTGAATTGGGATTGTTTTCATGTAGTCTAGGTTTAGAATATGGTTCATAAGAAGGGAGTGGTTAAGAGGCATGGAAAGGAAGTGGCTAGGGAGGCCGGAAAGAAACGCAAGGAGTTTGATCCTACTTTGGTTGATCCTAACCGGGGTGTGAGTATACGAGAACAACCCCTAGAGCCACCCAAACTAGGGCTACTTTGAGAGATGAGCCGACCTCTGACTCTGAGACTGATGACGATGTGCCTTTGGTACGGATGCCTAGAGTTCAGAGAGGTGGAGGTTCGTCTAGGGCTGAGGAAACTATAGAAACTACCCGGGAAGAGGAACCGGTTGTACCTAGGGCTGCCCCTCCTAGAAAGAAATCTAAAACCGTTGCCCCGATGCCATTGCCTCGTAGATTCATAAACCCTAGAGCTCATGATGTCTATTCTAAGCATTATTTCTCGAGGACGATGTTGATTGAGCGGGCCATTTTGGAGGCCAAAGTCGATCCGGGGTTCGTTAAGTTGCTCAAGGATCGGAAATGGGAAACCTTGATGACAATCCCGACTACCCCGGTGAATAGCTCCCTAGTACGGGAATTTTATGCAAACTGTTCGGAAACCGACTTGGGGAAAAAGGTAGTTGTGGTTCGAGGGGTAGAAGTTCCTTTTACGCCGGAGGTGATCAATGCAAAATACAACTTAGCGGCTTTCGAGGGTAGGGATTATAAGGAAGAGATTGTACATCGGCAGAGTTTGGGGCAGGATCCTTTGGAGGAGTTGCGACTGAGAGTATGTCCGGATGTGGCATGGACACTAAGGCCGGGAGGCGACCGGAAGGAGTTGGTTACCACGACCTGGACGGAGGATTGGAAGGTCCAGTGTCGGTTTATTCAGAGTCGGTTGTTGCCTAAGAACAACTTGACACACTTTCACATTGGTGACCTGGGCATGTTATACGCATTGACATTTGGCCTGAACGTGGATGTGGGGCAGGCGTTATATGATGAGGTGGCTATGAATCAGAAGATCTATACCCGATGCTTGATTATCCCTCACCTAATCCACAGTCTTTGTATCGATGCCGGTGTGCCTGAGTATGGAGCCGATCACAAACCGAAGAATCCAAGGCCGATACAGCGAGAAAAAGGCAAGCCTTCGGGACAGACTGAGACGGAGACACCTCAGGAGCCTGGTTCTTCGGCACCGCCTCGTGCATCCTCCCTTCCTACATTATCTCCCGCAGTTAGGATGCGGTTGAGCATGGCCAACGCTTTCCGGGAATGGCCGAGTGATATCCGGGACACACGGAACAATATTTTATCGATTCTTCGGTGTATCGCGTGAGGGCCGGCGCCGAGGGACGAAAGGACATTCAATCCGAGCTCCGTTGATTTTTTTTTTTGCCGATGAGATCGAGCAGGTCATTGCGATGTTCTACACGACTCGAGACATCTTCAGATGAGGAGCAGCCTGACTCGGCAGCTAGGGATACGGCACCACCTTCTGGACCCTCCTCTGCTCCTCCGGCCGATGATTCTGGGACACCGAGCCAGCCTTGATTTTATTTTTCTGATTCTAGTTTTTCTTTGATTCGATGGATGTATGTTATTGATACTTTTTCTGATATGATTCGTTGTAATTTTGATATTGCTACTGTTACTTTTCCCGATGGATCATGTAAGCCATAAGGCACCCGTACTTTCACTTTTGCTTTCACTTTCTGGATGTATTGAATGCTTTCACTTTTGCTTTATTTTCATTTTTGATATCTCTTTTCATTTTGGTATAACTCCCCGTTTTCCCCGAGATGGTTCCATGTTTGTCAAGACGTGCTGGTATATTTTTACCGGTTTCGTCGAGCTACATTGTCTGGTTACGCATTCTAAAGTGTCATTATGTAGGCTCCGGCCTGACCGACGATTCGCGTTTCGGTTTCAATCAGCTAAGTCTTTTCCTTTTTCCTTTCGATCTGCACAACATGAGGACATGTTGAGTTTTTAAGTGTGGGGGAGGGGAATGTTTCGATATGTATCTACACACTTGCTTAATTCGTAATGTTTCTATGCAAATGAGCTAAAATGAGCTAAAAAAAATTTCGAGATTTTTCGACACTTTTGTTTCTGTTTTGTCCCGAGTAGGCAATTCGATTCATTGTTCGCTATTTTTATAGTCATTTAAGCTGTATATCATATGTTTGATGAGTTAGTTGTTTCACCTGAGATCGATTTTTCACGAGCCATAGTAAATGATGAGCTATTTATAAAGTTATACCCCTTTTGGATTAGTGATTTTTGTTTTCTTATAAGTCATGTGCTTAGTGCTACGTATATACCTCGCGAATTATGATAGTTTGTATTTAGATCTGGAGTATGACATACTGTGAATATCTAAGGTTTGAATGTGATAGGTAACACGTAACTTATTGTCAAATAAAAAAGTTGAAAAAATATGAATTAATTGGGTGTGTCGGAAGCTAGTCGATGATTTGAGTGCGATAGGGTATACCACGTATGTCCTATACCACTATGATGACTAAAACCTCACGACAGTCAGAAGAAGTTGCCTTATGATTTGAGTAAGGTAGGGGATTATCTTGAAATGTCCTATTCTGCTATGACAGGGCAATAGCTCATTCTGACGTGTGTTTAAAAGTGAAAAGGTTAAATCGATTAATGAAGTGTTATGAAATGTATATAAGACTAGGTTATCGTCTACCTTATCCCCAGTAGAAACTGACAGATATGTTGTAGGGATTATCCTCTGAGTATTTCAAAAAGGCCCTAGATGTATTCTATCATCTTTTTCGGGATATAACACGTTTGTAGGGTGCATCTTATGAGTGTCATTTATTACTAGTCTACAAGGGGGTATTAGCTAGTTTTGCTTTGAGTTTCTTGAGTTTGGATATAGTGGAAGTTTTCTATGGCTATGCACACACACAATGGTGAACTTCTGATTTATTGGATATGTGTTATGTATGTTTAGATGTTTGGTCTTTTCTCGAGCCTAATTTTTGTTTTGTTTTGCTCGGGACGAGCAAAAGCTTAAGTGAGGGGGAGTTGTTAAGGGTGATTCTATATGATTTATAACGCTATATTCTATGATATTTTTCCCCGTATTCGTACTAAATTGCATAAGAAGTATGTGTTTAATGAATATATTGGGTAAATGATATTTCAAAAGAGTTAATTGCAAAATAGGTTGATTTATGTGCTTTAATTATGTTTTTACGATTATTTGAGCGATATTACATTTAGTGGTATTTTTATGTATTGTAGATGCATCTTTCAAGGCTCAAATGACGATTTAAAAGAGATAATGAAGGAATTGACAAGATGAAAATGAGATAGAGATCAAGAAATCGAAATTCAGTCATATTGGACTGGCGTCCAGGTCCCGTCCAGTGGACGGGCGTTTGCTGAAACTGAACGAGCGTCCAGGGATGGAAAGTTGATTCAGGAAGTTTGGACGCTGAGGTGGACGCTGGTTGGACGAGCGTTTGATCATGACTCGGCCCGATTTGAAGTTCATATGAAGATTGGACGGGCGTTCAAGGATCCAGACGGGCGTCCGGTAGCCGACTTGTTGAAACCGACTTTAAAATCTATATATAGTCGGCTGTTTTCTCCACACAAATATACAACACACTCATTCTTCAAAACCCTAAACCTAGGGGCGGCTTTAGACTGCGTTTTTCTCCTTTTTGTTCCAGTTTTTATGCACTTTAGATCTAGATTAAACTAGTTACTTTTTATGCACTGTTTATACAAATTTGAGTTGCTGAGGATGTCTAGAGGCTAAAAGCTTCATCAAACGAGTATTGTGAAGCCATCCAACGATTGTTGATTTTGTTTTCTTCGGTTATACTGTGAGTTTTTATTTAAAGGTTGTTTCTTATTCATGTTTATTACGTTTAATTGCTTTTATATCGGAAGATCTGCATGTGTGATTGTTTATTGTTGATGGAAATCTTAATAAACCCTAGATCATCATGAATAAGAGTAGTGATTTGAATCTATCATAACGGAAGTTAATAGGTTTAATTGCTAGATTATAAACATAAAGTTTGCACCTTTGGTTAGGAAACGCGTTAATCTTGCATTGGAAGATAAGAGATTAATAGATGAACTTTCTAAGGAATTAGGGTTCATGTTTAAAAATCTAATCTTTATTATATTGATCTAGGGTTTAACAAGATTTTCATCAATATAAACATCACACATGCAAGCATCTTTCGATAAAATTGCAATAAACAATGATAAACGATAATAAAGATACAACTTGAATAAAATACTCACAAGATAATCCTGAAACGAAATCGAAGTGTTGGTAGAACGGCTTCACAACGCTTGTTCTAGAGGGATTTAGCCTCTAGACATGATAAGGAACCAAGAAAGTGCTTGATGCGAAAACATGGAATAAAAAGATGATAAAATTGTATGTAAACTAAGAAAAACGCAGCTGAGCCGCCCCTAGGGTTTAGGGTTCGAATGTATGATCCTATTGTGTGAGAAAAACGCGACTATATATAGAGAAATAAGTCGGTTCCAGCAAAGTCGGCCGCGGACGCCCGTCTGGCCTTCCTGGACGCCCGTCCAGCTGTTTCGGACGCTAGGGAAGACGCTCGTCCATGCAACGTCCAAACTCTCTGAATGTAAAAACTCCTCCTGGACGCCACCCACTTATTTGGACGCCAGTCCACTCTGGACGGGACTTGGACGCTCGTCCAATGTGACTTGAAGGTGATTTCTCCATATTTATCTCTTTTTTTCTTCACTCCACTTGATCATTATCTCTTCCTTCAATCACTTAGCTCGAATTTCAATCTCTTTAAATCATCATTTGAGCCTCATAATTGCACCTATAACACAATGGAAAATATCGCAACTGTAATAAAGTCCATATAATCATAATTTCACCGTAAAACCACATAATTATATCAATATTGCGATTAAGTCTTTAAAAACATCGTTTGCTCAATATTTCAATATAAGACCTATTTATTGTGCAAATTATACAATTAAGAGGGAAAATATCATAAAATATACTCTTGAAAACCATAGAATTTCACCCTTAACAACTCCCCCACACTTATCTTTTGCTCGTCCCGAGCAAAACAAAACGAAAATTAGGCATCTAAACAGATATAACATATAGATAATAACTTAGAGGTTCACCGGTGTGTGGTGTGCAAAGCCATAGAAAACTTCCACTAAGTCCAAACTTGAGAAACTCAAAGTAAAACTAGCTAATACCCCCTCTAGAATAGCAATAAATGACACTCATAAGATGTACCCTACAAACGTTACATATCCCGAAAAAGATGATCGAATGAATCTAGGGCCTTTCCGAAATACTCAGAGGATAATCCCTACATCATATCTTTCAGCTTATACTGGGGATAAGACATACGAGAACTTGGTCTTATATTCTTTTCATAACAATATCTTTTAGTTGATTTAACTTATTCACTTATAAACACACATCAGAATGAGCTCCTGCCCTGTCATAGCAGAATAGGATATTCGAGATATACCCTACCTTACTCCAATCATAAGGCAGCTTTTCCTGACTGTCGTGAGCTTTTAGTCATCATAGTGGAATAGGACATACGTGGCATACCCTACCGCACTCAAATCATCGACTAGCTTTCGACACACCCAATTGATTCAATCATTAACTCAACTTGCATTTGACCATAGTCACGTGTTACTTATCACATTCAAACTTCTAGATATTCACAGTATATCATACTTCGGAACTAAATACAAACTATCATAATTCGCGAGATATATACGTAGCACTAAGCACATGACTTATAAGAAAATCAAAAATCACTAATCCAAAACGGGGTATAACTTTATAAGTTAGCTCGTCATTCACTATGGCTCGTGAAAAAATAGTGTCAGGTGAAACAACTAACTTATCAAGTACATGAAATATCGCATAGATGACTATAAAAACAACGAACTTCAAATTGAATTGCCTACTCGGGACCAAACAAAGACAAAAGTGTCGGAAAATTTTGAAAAATTACTCTCATTTTGCATAATAAAAACATTCTAGCGTATTAAACAAACTTATATGCATAGGTACAAATCGAACTATCCCCTCCCCCACACTTAAAAATTCAACATGTCCTCATGTTGTGCAGAACGAAAGAAAAGGTAAAAGTACTTAGCTGATTGTAATTCGAAAGTGGCAATTCCGGAAGTGGCTAGCATCAAATCCAGAAATGCCCGAGGAAATCAATAAACTGTGGACCATTCACCGGAAAACTGATATCAACGAAAAGCTCACAATCGCTATCGAAAAGATCCTGCACACGTGAACAAACAAAACAAAACGGACCTCGGGGAACATAGGGGGATATTATCTCGAAAATGAAAAAGAAGGATAAAGATGAAATCGAAGATCATAAAAGAGTAATCATTCATCACAATAAAGCACAGCTCAACTGACAGAGACAAACATAATCTTAAAAAAAAACTAAATCAAAGACAAGAAATAACATAAAAGAGAGTTCTAATAGAATAAGGGATATCTAGGATGCCTCCTAGTAGCGCCTTTGGTTAATGTCGTTAGCTCGACCCTGTTGAAGTCTAGTCCGGATCAGGCCATTTGACTTTTCTGCCAGCCACTACCTCGTGTAAGCTCTGATTAGTAGTGTGGCCGCGAAAACGACACCTAACACACGGGGTTAAATTCTTTATAGCTTTCCGGACACGTTTAAACTTCCCCATGGTTGACTTCTTCGTCTTCTCGAAGCTTCGATGACATTCTTGTTGACGCTCCTTCCAATATTCTTCCATATCCCAACTACCAGCTAGAACTTCTTCACATCTACGACTACCGTCATCCTCAGAGAACAAGTCGGGTGAAAACTCATCGAATCCTTCAACTTCCGTAACACCACACCCTAGGATATCGAGGAAACGGACACTCAAAGGTTTCTCTTTAGGCTCACCAATATAGTGCTTGCACCTTTGACCATTCACTCGAAACGGTTGGTCACCATAACCTCGCAGTTCTAGAACGCCTCCAGGAATAATTTGGAGAATTTCGAAGGGACCGGACCAACGTGTCCTCAACTTTCCAGGGAACAGATGTAACCTAGAATTGTATAGAAGAACTTGTTCTCCGACTTGGAATTCTCTTTTCTTAATCTTAGCATCGTGGAGTAGCTTCATCTTATCCTTACTAATCCTGGCACTTTCGTAAGCCTGGAGTCTGAATTCGTCCAATTAATGCAACTGCTGCAGTCGATGTTGTCCACAAGATTGGGGATCAAAGTTCAGAAACTTGGTAGCCCAATAGGCTCTATGCTCTAACTCGACAGGCAGATGACAAGGTTTTCAGTAGACCATTTGATATGGAGATGTACCCATAGGAGTTTTATAGGCGGTCCTATAAGCCCAAAGTACATCATCCAATTTCAAACTCCAGTCTTTCCGATGACTGTTTACCGTCTTCTCCAGGATTTTCTTGATACTTTGGTTGCTCCTTTCAACCTGACCACTAGTCATCGGATGATACGGTGTGCCTGTTTTATGACGAACACCATTCTTTTCAAGTACTTTCTCTAGGGGTCGGTTGCAGAAATGCGTCCCTTCATCACTGATCAAAGCACGTGGACATCCAAACCTCACGAAGATATTCTTCTTTAGAAATTTCATCACCGTCTTATGATCATTGTGAGGAGTGGCTTGAGCCTCCACCCATTTAGATACGTAGTCTACGCAGACTAAGATGTATTTATTACCGCAAGATGATGGGAAGGGTCCCATAAAATCGATACCCCATACATCAAAGACTTCGCATTCGAGGATGGGTTTTAAAGACATGTCAAAACGCCTTGTCAGAGTACCGGTTCTTTGGCACCTATCACAAGCTTTACAGAAGGCTTCTGTATCTTTAAAGATCGTAGGCCAATAGAAACCGGATTGAAAGATCTTAGCAACGGTTTTCCACGGACCAAAGTGACCTCCTGTGGGTCCACTGTGGCACTGCTCAATAATATCGCGTTGCTCGGATTCTGGAACACATCTCCTAAGCAACCCATCTTTACAGATCTTGAAAAGATAAGGTTCATCCCAAACGAAATATTTCAAATCAGAAAAGAACTTTTTCTTCTCCTGATAAGACATTTCGGGATCGAGATAACGGGCATGAAGGTAGTGCACAATGGAAAAATACCATGGAACATCAGGAGGACAACCGTCTATCAACATAATGTTTTCTAGAGGGAAGTAAAGATCTATATCATCTGGTTCATCCTTTCCCTCATTTAACATTCTAGAAACGTGATCCGCCACTACATTTTCACTGCCCTTTTTGTCCTTAATTTGAACGTCAAACTCTTGTAGGGTCGGTATCCAACGCAAGAGGCGCGGTTTAGCCTCTTTCTTAGTCATCGATAACGCAAAGCGGCGTGATCGGTCCCACACGATCACTTGAGCTCCTAACAAGTAACTACGAAACTTGTCCATAGCAAAGACTACGGCCGTAGTTCCTTTTCGCAGTAGTATAGTTAACTTGAGAGGGGTTCAATGTGTGACTTGGCGTAATAGATAGGCCGGAACTTTCCCTTGACCTTTTGCCCTAGAACAAAGGCACCAACAAGATAGTTTGATGCGTCGCACATAAGCTCAAATGGTAGGTTCCAAATCGGGCGATATAAGAATTGGGGCAGATATTAAACGATCCTTGAGCTCCTCAAACGCTTGCTTGCAGTTCTCATCAAAATTAAACTCAACGTCTTCCTTTAGTAAAGTGGACAGGGGCTTGGCTATCTTGGAGAAGTTTTGAATGAACCTTCTGTAAAAACCGACATGTCCAAGAAAGCCTCTAACTTCCCGCACATTTTTAGGGTAGCTCATCTTCTCGATAGCTTCTACTTTTGCCCTGTCAACTTCTATACCTTTGGCGGAGATCTTGTGGCCAAGAACTATTCCCTCATCTACCATGAAATGGCATTTTTCCCGCCCGGTACTAAGTTCTTTTCCACACATCCGGATAACACTTGATCAAGATTGTCGAGGCAATCATCGAAGGACCGACCAAAAACCGAAAAATCGTCCATAAAGATCTCCATACACTTCTCTACAAGCCCGTCAAAGATAGCCAAGCATACATCGTTGAAATGTAGCCGAGGCATTGCAGAGACCGAATGGCATTCGTCCGTAAGCGAATGTACCATAAGGGCGGTGAAAGTGGTCTTTTCTTGGTCACCGGATCAATGGGTATCGGAAGTATCCCGAATATCCATCTAGGAAGCGAGAGAATGCGTGTCCCGCCGTACGCTCGAGCATCCGATCAATGAACGGAAGGGGAAAGTGATCTTTCATGGTTACCTCATTGAGCTTTCGATAATCGATGCGACTCGTAACCGGTGACAAGTCTCAATGCTATCTCCTCTCCCTTCTCATTCTTCTCAATCGTAATTCCACCTTTCTTGGGAACTACTTGAGTTGGGGAAACCCATTCACTATCCGCGATGGCATAAATGATTCCCATGTCCGTAAGTTTAATGATTTCTTTCTTAACCACCTCTTGCATATGAGGGTTGAGCCTTCTCTCGAGGTTGTCTAACACATTTTGCACCCTCATTCGTCTTGATCTTGTGCATACAGATGTCCGGAGATATCCCTCTCGATATCTCCTACTTGCCAACCAAAGGCTTTTTCATTCTTTTTCAAGACGTTGATAAGTTTCATTTCCTCTAAACGAGAAAGCTTGGCAGATATAATTAGTGGAAGCTTGTCACCTTCTCTTAAAAACACATACTTGAGATGTTTAGGCAACGGCTTTAGCACTAAATCTGTAGGGGGGGTCTTCTAAACTAGACTTGAGATCTCCACTTTTCAACTCAACATCGCTGAGTTTACTCTTTGGTCCCACTGCAAAAGCTTCTCCTTCAAACAATTCTTCCTCAAAATCAGCTGCTAATTGGTCTAGATTAACCACACCATGAGTATTCAGGTTGTCAACCAATCGCTCATATTCTGCTTCTACAGCCATGACTTGCTTATCCATATAATCGGTAAAATCATCCATCATATAATCAATGGAAAAGCCGGTTGGGGGTCCAGAGGGTACTTGAATGGACTTTGAGACATTGTAACACACCTCTTGATCACCAACTCGGATAGTCACTTGCCCACCATCGCAATCGATGAGGGCCCTAGCCGTAGATAAGAAAGGTCTTCCAAGAATCGGGGGGACGTTTTCATCTTTCTCCATATCTAAAACATACCAATCGACCGGAAAGGTAAATCTATCAATCGAACCAAAACGTCTTTTAGGATCCCCGAAGCTTTCTTAGAAGATCTATCGGCGAATTGTAAACTCATAGTAGTGGGTTCTAGAAGGCTTTGTAAACCGAGCTGTTTGCATACAGACATTGGCATAAGGCTTATAGAGGCACCTAGATCACACAAAGAATTAGGGAAGACTAGACCTCCCATTACTACTGTAAGTACGAACTTCCCAGGGTCACCTCTTTTAATTGGCAAGTCTTCATAATTAATCATGGAACAATCCTCGCCAATTTGCCTTTCCATGCCTGCTAGTTTCTTTTTCGAAGACACAACATCCTTGATAAATTTTGTATACTTAGGCATCTCGACCAAGACGTCTGATAATGGAAGATTCACCTGAGTATTTTTTAAAAGGTTTAGCACCTTTTCATACTTTTTGTCCTCAATCAAGGGAATGTTGCTCTTTCTCGGTGGAAATGGAAGTTTCTTAAGGTCATTCTCAGAAACAACTTTCTTTGAGGATGCACTTACAGCTCTGTCTTCTAGATCCTTCCATCGAACAACTTTCTCGTATTTCTTAGTAGTCGTGGGGATCGGCCTCTCCCGACTTTCGATTGCTTTTTCGGTCCTCGAGGGATCAGCCACTTGAGGATCACCAAATTCTTCACCTCTCGGGGGATCGCCACCCGAGTTTTTTCTTGCGCTTGAGGGGAGTGTAGGTGCTCGGCTTCCCCTCCTGCCTTATCAATGGCAGGAGGGGCTAGTGGTTTCCCGGATGGGAAGGACCACTAACTTGAGTACCGCTCCTCAGATTCATTGCACTAGCCTCCTCTTTACCGTATTGAATGGATGGCACGAGGTCAGTACATGGGCCTTTGTTCAAGTCAGCCTGAGCAACTTGACCACCCTTTGGATTCTTCTCAGTGAAACTGGGCAGCTGCCCTGGGGTCTAGAAGCCAACTGCTCAGCCAGTTGCCCAATTTGTCTCTCGAGATTTTTCATTGACCTGTTTTGCTCCTCTAACTTGGCTTCAAGATTGTTAGATTGGGAGGAGCTTTGAGAGTTTTGGAGATTTGGGGTATAGGGCTGGCTGGGCCGACTTTGAAATTGAGAGTTTGAATTGGAAGGCCAACTTTGATTGAATTTTTGCGTAGGATTGGAAAAATTCGAGTTTTGATTCTGATTAAACCCAGGGTTTCTGTTGAAATTCTGATTCGAATTAAAATTCGAATTAGGATTGAAATTTGAAGATGGATTAAACCCTTGGTTTTGAAAATTGCCCTGGCCAGGAAAATGATTGAACCTTTGATTGTTCTGGCCATAGAATGCATTCACTTCCGCATTCTGTCCGTTCATAGGGCATAATTTAGAAGTGTGCCCCACCTCGTCACAATTCTGACATGTGACTTGATTGTACTGTCCATAGTCATGAACAGCATTTACTTGATAAGGTGCAGGGGGATTAAATTGGCACTGGCCATTCATATGGCCCGTCTGACAGAAATTTTCACGACGAACCTGAGGGTTCTGTGGAAAAGAAGAAGTTTGATTTATTGGTTTTCAAACTTGAGGTGGTACCATCTGCTTCTGTAGCATGGCGATCAAACTTTGTAAATTGACTTCCTCAACCTTGGGAGGAGGAGGTGCTTGAATTGCTTGATAAGAGGGGGCATAGTTATACTTTGCAATGTCCTCAAACAATGCCCATCCCTCATCAGGCGTTTTCTTCAGAAATGCCCCACCAGAAGAGCTATTAACCATGCCTTTTGTAAGCTCGGTCAATCCACTAAAGAATGTATTGACTTGCCTTTCCAAAGGGCAAGCCATGATGGGGACACTTTCGAGAAAAGACTTGAATCTCTTCCAACATTCAAAGAACGACTCATTTTCTTTCGATAGAATGTAAAGATGTCGTTCAAACACCGGGCCGTCTTTGAAGGCGGAAAGTATTGACTTAGAAATTCTCTTTCAAGTTCAAATTTCGGTGGTGATAGATTCGAGAGGGAGAGAGGTGTACCACTCTTTAGCCTCTCCCTTCAAAGAAAATGGGAAAAGTTTCAGCTTGATAGCGTCCTCACTTACTCCTTGGATGCGTGTAGTCCCGCATATCTCTAGGAATGTATGTAAGTGGGTATGCGGATTCTCTGATTGATAACCATGAAAAATAGATGCATGCTGCATCATCCGAATAAGTCCCGGTTTTAACTCAAAGGTTTGTGCAGTAATGGTTGGAATCACAATAGCCGGGTTGACTTTGACTTCGCCCGGCATGGCGTAGTCCGCCAACGTACGTCTATTATTAGCGGCCATTATCACAAAATCGGTGATTTCTCTTGCTAGTTGTTCTTCAAGATCTCGCTCGGCTCGTCGTCGCGAACCGCGAACGAAAATACCGCCTGTTTGGCCGGACTACGGTTCGCTCGGGTTCAGGGGTGTATAATAACGGTCCCTTTTGACTCCGAGTTTGCATAAACTGGACCAAAAACAAGTGGAACGAAGCCTAAAAGCTAAGAAAGTAAAAGCCTAAACTAAAATTAAAAGCCTAAAGAAAAGAATGGGAAAGAATGAAAAGGAAACAAAAGTGTTGAAGAAAACAGGACCAGACGGACGTCCAAATGTTTGGACGGGCGTCCAGATGAAATTGAGATCGGACGGGCGTTTAGTGATCCAAACGCTCGTCTGACAGACGGAATACCTGAACGGGCGTCCAAATATTATGGACGCTCGTCTAAGTGAATAAAAACACAACACAATTGATAATTTTCCAGCGGACGGGCGTCCAATATCCCAGACGCTCGTTTGGTAGCGGGAAAACTAGAACAGAAGCAGAAATTTGCAGAGAATAAAAGAAGGTAAGAAAGAACGACAGAAAAACATAAAGACAGAAGATCTAAACTCCAAGAAAACTACTAAGGGAAAGTCTTAAACCCTAATTATCTACTTAAACCCTAAAGATTGAATAAATTCAGGTTCATCCTTCTCAACTTTTTCTGAAACTTTATCTAGGGTGCCATCAGCTTCCCATTTCTTCAGCTTCTTCCAATGATACACAAGTATCTTCTGCATGTGTAGGAAAGTTTCAAGAGCTTCTTCTTTTGATACTCCTTCTCTTTCTGGTAGATCTTTGAACAGATTGTAGAGATGGGAATCCAAACCAACTGTTTTGTCCGTTGGTTCTGAGTACTTAACGATCAGTTCCATTTCCTCATTAGTGAACTCTCCTCTTGCTTTCTTCAGTTCACTCAACTTGTCATTGATATTCGTGAGGGTCTGTGGTATTTCAGCTGCATGGACTTTTAGGATATCCAAACTTTCCCCCTTATTGACATCATCTTTAGTAATCAAGCTTTTGATGTAAGCATTCAAGGTTTGTTGGGTTGATGCCAATATGGTTTGAGCCACAACTGAATCTTTTATGCCCTGTTCCACTAAAAACATCCGATCGACTAGATTATTGAGAATGCCCTCCCATCTGTTTTGAGTTTCATTTTTCCTTGTGATATGCTCTCCGGCTGTTTTCTGAATCTCAAGCAGAGTGGTTTGACAGTTGTCATTCACAGTGTCCAATTTCTTTTCAAGCTTGGATCGTTCGTCTTGACTAGCTTCTAAATATTTTAAGACTTTTCCAAACAAGCTTTTGTCATCTTTTTGAATTTTGATTATCTCATTGTGATAATATTTAATGAGATCAGTTTGTGTAGGAACATCTTGTGAATTTCCTCGTTGTTCCTTTGCTTTGCTTGATTCAGCCTCGGATGGTTTAGCTTGCAGTAGAGGTGAGAGTTTTTCTCCAAATTCAACTGATTGTCTTTTCGATAAAGGTAATAAAATAATTATTTCCGCCTCTCGATTGCACAATTTTAAGATCACACACGTCGCTATGTATTAGTTCGAGTGGTTGCGTATTTCTTTCAACATTTTGAAAGGACGCTCTTGTTAATTTCGCTTCAACACAAGTTTCACACTTATGTTCTTTATCAATTTCGAATTTGGGGATATATTTTAGACTTATTAATCTACGCAAGGAATCGTAATTAACATGTCCTAGTCTACCATGCCATAAGGAATGTGACTCAACCAAGTAAGCAGAACCAGCAATATTATTATTGATATTGTTTGGCCTAATAGCCATTACATTCAGCTTGACCATGCCATTACATGCATACCCCTTACCAACATACATACCACTCTTAGTTAAAGTAAACTTGTCGGACTCTAAAACAAGACGGAAGCCATTCTTATTCAATAGCACTCCAGACACCAGATTCTTACGCATATCCGGGACATATAGCACATTCTTCAGAGTTAGATGCTTGCCAGAAGTCATCTTCAGAATCACTTCTCCTTTTCCAGCTATAGCAGAAGTAGCCGAGTTTCCCATGAACAAAGTCTCATTACCTTGAACTGACTCGAACTTAGTAAACACTTCCCTGTCAGAGCATATGTGCCTTGTAGCTCCTGTGTCTACCCACCATTCTCTAGGATTTGAATCCACCATGTTCACTTCAGACACGACAGCACAAAGATCAATCTCTTCCATGCCTTGAACAATATTTTGCTTCTGAAACCTTCTTCTTTGGTAGCTTGCAATCAGCAGATTTGTAACCAATCTTGTCACAATTGAAACATTTCCCTTGGAACTTAGGTTTTTCAATGCCACCTTTCTGTCCCAATTTAGCTTTTGGTCCTGTTTTTTATTTCTTAACAAACTTGTTCTTATTCGAGCTTTGGCCATGTTATACCACGTTGGCCCTTGCAAGATTCTGAGAGTAATTTCCTATTTTATCAGACTTCTTATTGTCATCTTCAATACGAAGCCTAACAACAAGATCTTCCATGCTCATTTCCTTTCGCTTATGCTTAAGGTAATTTTTGAAATCTTTCCACGCATTTGGTAATTTCTCAATAACACAAGCCACTTGGAAAGTTTCACTAAGCTCCATCTTTTCAGCTTGAATCTCATGAAGAATCAACTAAAATTCTTCCACTTGTTCCATGAGTGGTCTAGAGTCCACCATCTTGTACTCCAAGAACCTTCCAACGACAAATTTCTTTGTACCTGCATCTTCGGTTCTATACTTTTTATCTAGTGCCTCCCACAATTCTTTTGCACTCTTTTTATCACAATAAACATCATACAAAGAGTCACATAAACAATTCATTACATAATGTCTGCACAAATAATCACATTGTTTCCATTCCTCCATGGCAAACATAAAATCTTGATTCGGCTCTCCTTCCGCTTCCGGTGTTGGTGGATCATCGGTTAGGAATTTAGCCATACGCAAAGTTGTGAGATAGAACATCATCTTTTGTTGCCATCTCTTAAAATTCAAGCCATTGAATTTTTCCGGCCTCTCATGCTGATTCATAGGAGCAGCACCTCGATTTGGCACTTGTTGCACCATAGCCAAAGGCTGAGTCTGACCATCAGCACCATTCTGAGCCGTACTCGTTGTCATTTCTGAAATTTAACACACAAATTGATTAAATTTCCTTTCAACAATTTACAGAACAATTTTTAATTGAACTATAATAAATTAAACAAATGATTCATTTAGAACTCGTATTATTGAACCAATGTTCGTTTTAAACCCCTAAACAGCTCGTTTTAAGGCAACACAACTCGATTTAAAACCCAACTCGTTTAAAGTTCAGCTCGTTTAACAAACTAAACAGCTTGTTTAAAATTCAGCTCGTTTAACAAACTAAATAGCTTGTTTAAAAATCCAGCTCGTTTAACAAACAAGTATTCAGCCAACTTGATTCACCTTCGTGTGGCGTGAGATTCAGCGGGACGTTAATCGGTTCTGTATGCTGTTCTTTATATAGGCTTTATTCTATAGAGGATGTCAAAAAACAGATGGAATTCGAAGTGGAACAGCCTCAGCTCGTATTGAATGTCATTATTGGGAGCCTTTGAATCGAGTTGCATTCGTGTCTGCAGGACGCGCGCTCGCACACAAGTTCAAGCTGAAATCCGGATGGATTTGCACCCCCCTGCGCCCGCGCGTAGAGAACGGTGTATAAAGTTGGTAAATTCTTACCACTACACTAATACAACATCATATATATGTTGGCTCTTTTCCTTCCTTCCTTCCAATGTGGGAGAAATTGGTTTCTCCAATTTTCCCTTTATTACTAACACTTTCCATTCACCACTTAGGCCCAATAGGCCCAATATGACATATCATTTAACATATCCATTTTAACCATCATTTTCCAACAATATACCAAGGTGCTTAGAAACAGGTTTTCTAAGTGTTGAGGTTATTCCAAGGTGCTTTCTCACAAGTTGAGACTGTGTCGAGGAGCTCTCGAAAAACATTCCAAGGTGCTTCTACGCAATTGTTGTAGTTGTGTCGAGGAGAAAGACTTGAATCCAAATACCGCTTTTCCTAGATCCGCGATTTCACATCAGTTGGTATCAGAGAGCAAGGCGGAATCGACGGTATTATATCATTATCTGCAGTGACAGTTTGTATTCCAACTTTATTTGGACTACGGTAATTATGTCCTGTTGAAGATATAATTAACAATACATAGTTAATGTGTATTTACTTTTATAACCCTTGTACTAGTATATATACTGTAACCTTGTAACACTTTGATACATTAAATACAATACTCAATTACCACAGGGTATCAGAGATTTGATCCATCATCCCAAAACCCTACGCAGCCTTCTCCTTCAAACAAAAAAAAAAAAACCCTAGCCGATCTTCACCATGTCCGACGATGAAAGCACCACCCCTGTTGCTCAACGTTACCCAACGTTTACACCCCGATCCTCCATTCATGTGACCAAATTAACACGCCTAAACTACAACCTCTGGAGAGCGCAACTTCTACCCTACCTACGAGGACAGGGCGTGTACGGTTTTATCGACGGCTCCATCGCTGCTCCACTGCCGAAACTCCTCACCGCCGACGGAAAGCATGAAGACAACCCTGACTATGAAACCGACCTTGCAGCCTGGACCAAGATGGATCAGATGATCCTTTCCACCATAACCTCGTCACTATCCGATGAAGTGTTGCTCCAAGTATATACAGCAACCACTTCCGCCGCAATCTTGACGGCCTTGCAGACATCGTTTGCATCCCAAAGCCGCGCAAGACTGGTCCAACTCCGTGCTGAATTGGCCTCCACCCGAAAGGATGCACTGTCTGCATCTGAATATTATTTTAAACTCAAGAACCTCTCGGATGAATTACATATGGCTGGTCACCCTCTTTCCGACGATGACTTCGTCACCTACCTACTCGCCGGCCTTGGGCCTGAATACGATTCACTGGTCACCATGGTGACTCAAAAAGAGTCGATTACCCCCGATGAACTTTATGCGTCTCTTCTCACCACCGAGTCACGAATTCATCGTCACCGGCCCTCTCTGCTTGCGTCCACGACTGTTGCTCCACCGCATCAGGCCAATTATGCTCGTTCCCCTGCTAGTAATGGTGGAAATTATGGTAATAATACTTATGGGAATAGCAGTGCCTCCAATCCCAACAACTCCAATCGTGGCAGAGGTCATTCACCAAATTATCGAGGTCGTGGTGGTCGTGGTCGCGGCCGTGGTAATTCACGCTCAAACAACACTGGTAACGACCCTTCTATTACTTGTCAAATATGTGCGAAAGTAGGGCATACTGCCCATGCGTGTTATTACAGGTATAGCGAATCTGCAGACCCTGCAGCCACCCCACCCCCACATAACACTAGCCGTAACCCTCGGCCACCTCAAGCGTATGCTACTCACCCGCACTACACCCCTAACTCTGAATGGCTTCCCGATACTGGTGCCACACATCACCTTACCAACGATCTTCGCAATCTAAACGTTAATTCTGAACCTTATGATGGCACTGATCAAGTCCATATTGGCGATGGCTCAGGTTTGCCTATCACTCACTCTGGCTCATCTCAATTGTACACACCTCCACACACGTACCACCTCTCTAATGTTCTTGTCTCCCCTGCGTTAACCAAAAATCTACTGTCAGTTCAACGTTTTTGTGCTGACAACTCTGTTTATTTTGAATTTCATGATTCTTTCTTTCTTGTGAAGGATCTTTCGGGCACCACTCTTCTTAAAGGATCTGTCCACGATGGCCTCTACCGCTTCAGCGACCCTCCTCGTAGTCCTGTCCATGCTCATCACTCGACGGCTCCCTCCTCCACTCCATGGCATCATCGTCTTGGTCACTGCTCCCACCAAGTTCTTCGTCAAGCTTTACGTACTTTAAATATTTTACTTCCTAATAAACCACCGGAAGCGGTTTGTGCTCCGTGTCAACTTTCAAAAAGTCATCGTCATACCTTATACACTTCAGATTTTACTTCTACTTCGCCTTTAGATTTAATTTACTCAGATGTTTGGGGACCTACTGAGTCCTCCATTTATGGAAATTCGTATTATGTTAGTTTTCTTGATGACTTTACCAAATACATATGGCTTTACCCTTTAAAACACAAATCTGACGTTGCAATCATTTTTCCAAAATTTTTAGCACTCGTTGAACGTCAATTTAATTCCAAACTCAAGGCAATTCAAACCGACTGGGGTGGTGAATACCGCCATTTTGCTCGTACCTTAACCCACTTGGGCATTCAGCATCGTCGATCCGCACCTCACACGCACGAACAGGCCGGTGCCATTGAACGTCGGCACCGCCAAATCACTGAAGTTGGTCTTTCCCTCCTTGCTCATTCGAACCTTCCTTTGCCCTACTGGGAAGATGCCTTTATCACCGCCACCTATATCATTAATCGTCTTCCTTCCCGTGTCCTTAACAACAAATCACCATTTGAGCTTGTCTATCACCGCACCCCCGACTACTCCTTTCTTCGCACCTTTGGCTGTGCTTGTTGGCCTTACCTTCACCCTTACAATCGCCACAAAACTGATTTTCGCTCCAAAACCTGTGTGTTCCTTGGTTATAGTCCCTCACACCATGGCTATAAGTGCCTTGACCTCTCCACCGGTCGTGTCTACGTTGCTCGACATGTTGTCTTTGATGAACGCGTCTTTCCCTACACACCAACCCTTTCCACCCCGCCACCCACCACCTCCACCGTACCCCTCCCATTATACCTACCCTCTCATCCTACGGCCCCTCGAACAACCAAATCCACCACGTTAGCTCTTCCACCCACGTCTCCCTCCTCCCAATCCCCCCCCCCCCCCGCTGCTCCCACCCTTTCCCCACAACCCGACACCCAACCACCTTCACCTTCTCCCTCACCTCCGCCCCCCCCCCCCCCCGCCTATCACTCATCACCCTATGACCACCCGCACTCGAACCCAAACACTCAAACCCAAACATAACCCGGATTTTATTCGCTACCCTCTCCCAAAAGCCCTTACCGCCACCGCCTCTTCTTCCGAACCCACCTCCTACACCGAAGCCGTTAAACACGGGGTGTGGCGTGCTTTGCCATGCAAGACGAGATTCATGCTTTACTTCGTACTAACACGTGGGACCTTGTGCCCTACCGTCCCGATATGAATGTCGTTGGGAATAAATGGGTGTTTCGTACTAAACTTCATGCGGATGGTCATATTGAGCGACATAAAGCCCGGCTTGTTGCCAAGGGCTTTCATCAAGTCGAAGGTATTGACTACACCGAAACCTTCATCCGGTTGTTAAACCCGTTACTATTCGCGTCCCGTTATCACTTGCTGTTTCACAGGGTTGGCCACTTCGCCAAATTGACATTCAAAATGCGTTTCTTCATGGCAACCTTACCGAGACGGTTTATATGGCCCAACCCCCGGGATTTGTCCATCCCGACCATCCCACTTATGTTTGCCGCCTGAAACGCAGTTTATATGGTCTGAAACAGGCTCCACGGGCATGGTTCTCTCGCTTCACTGATGTACTCACCTCCTTCGGATTTACTGGTTCTAAAGCGGATACGTCACTCTATATTTACTCTCGGGGACCTATTCGGCTTTACATTCTTATTTATGTGGACGACGTACTAATTACTGGCAACAGTGCCGCACACATTGACGAGGTCATAATGTTCCTTAATCATCACTTTCCGGTCAAAGATCTTGGTCCTCTTTCCTACTTTCTGGGCATTGAAGCTCTTCATACACCGGATGGTCTCTTTCTCACGCAACGTAAATATATCTTTCAATTGCTCCAGAAGGCGAACATGGACAAGTCCAAACCGTGTTCCACCCCTATGGCCGCCTCCACCCGACTGCACCATGATCCGGGTCCTTTATTCTCGGATCCGGCCCTCTATCGTACTGTTGTTGGGGGCCTTCAATACCTCGGATTTACTCATCCAGATATTGCCTTTGCGGTTCACAAGGCCAGTAAATTTATGCATGCCCCAACCGAGGATCATTGGTCAGCAGTCAAACGCTTACTCCGTTACCTTAAAGCCACGGTCTCTGACGGCTTATTCTTCTCCCGGCGTTCCTCTCCGCACTTCGTGCGTACTCCGACTCAGATTGGGCTGCTGACCCTGATAATCGTCGCTCCATCGGTGCCTATTGCATCTTTCTCGGGGATAACCTTATTAGCTGGCATTCCAAACAGCATCTCACCGTTTCTAAGAGTAGCACCGAGGCTGAGTACAAGACCCTCTCCAACACTGCGGCTGAAATTCAGTGGATTAGTAGTCTCCTACGTGATATGCTCATTGTCACTCCTACTCCGACTCTTTGGTGTGACAATATTGGTGCCACATACCTCGCTCACAACCCGGTTTTTCACGCTCGCACCAAACACATTGAAATCGACTTCCACCATGTTCGCGAGCTAATTGCGGCCAAGAAGCTCAACGTTGCCTTCCTCACTTCCAAGGACCAACTTGCGGACTTACTCACCAAGCCTTTAGGAAATCCACGTTTTACTACTTTGAAGACCAATCTCCGTGTCCACTCCCTACCCACGGGATTGCGGGGGCGTGTTGAAGATATAATTAACAATACATAGTTAATGTGTATTTACTTTTATAACCCTTGTACTAGTATATATAATGTAACCTTGTAACACTTTGATACATTAAATACAATACTCAATTACCACATGTCCAAAACTCTTCAATTTTGGTGATCTCATATAAAATTTCGTGTTATACAACTTTTGTTCTTTGAGTTTTTCCAAATTCTCAACCGTTTGGCAACAATCTGCGATGTAAGTCACTGTTGTAATTCTGGAAATTATTCTGACAGATTGCACGGGTTTCAGAAATCTGATTGTTTGGCCAACCTATACATCTCCAAACGACCTCAAATTTTTACCACATCTAAACCATCCATTTATCTATCTTTTCTCTCTTGACTTCATCTCAAAATTCGAAACATAACGTGTTCAAAACAGCACCCCAACACTCTGTCCGAATTCTAAGATCTTTTCATTTATTTATAACTACACTATGTTACTTTCTGAGGAATCTCGGGTACGGTGGAAGTTGGAAAAGGGAAAGGTAAAGGATGAAATTGTAAGGCACAAAAAGTCAAAGAATCATGATGTTGCTTATTATGAACAATTTATAAGAAGTCTTAAGGATGATATTATTCGAACCGTGGAGGAAATGATAAATAAATGGAATGAAGATGATAAATAGAAGAACAATAGTAAGGTGGAGTTGTAAGCGGAGGAATGTGAGAAAGTTGTGGAGATTGAGAAAGAATGTGAATCTGAATTTGTTGATGAGAAAGTAGAGATATCTCAAGAGAATTTAGAGGATATTGTGGAAGAAGTAGTAATACATGATGAGAGATTAATTGTTGACGATGAAGTTCAAATTACCGAAACAATTGAAGACGAGCAAAGTTCTGAATTTGTGATAACAGAAGAAGGGATGTTGGAGGAATGTATGGTAAAAGAAGAACTTAAGGAGTTGATTCCAGCTGAAGAAATTGAAGAGACCATGTTACTAAAATCATGTGACAGCTATCTTGATTTTTCTTTGCAGGAACATGATCATTACCTCATTGTGGAAAGCTTATTAGATACGAAGGTTTTTAAACGAGAACACCTGGTGGAAAACCGGCGCACATATATATTGATCCTTTTGCTAAATGTTTTGATGGTTATCCGACACTGAGTTTCTATGAAAATGTTTCCGCCATTCCGAGGGCCATCAACGTTTATATCAAACCAAGATACACTTCTCACGTTGCTTTTGTGAAGTGGGGATCTCGACATCAGCTACAATTTTGAAGTTACGTATTCGACACATATTTGATCCGGGTGTTTGCTTGGTGATAATGTGGATTCATTCAAGATTCGTGCCTGATTCTAAACTATATGACATCCTTTTGATTCGAGGACGAATCATTCGCAACCAGGAGGGTATGATATGAATCTAAGTCCATGTTTGAAGAAAGTTGTGAAGTATTCAAGTCCGTCATTATCACTCGCGGACCCTCAGAATAATTATTTACTAAGTCATATGTTATAATATGTTACTACATGATAATATATATTTTATTACGTATTATTAGCTAATTATTAAAGCTCAAATCATCATGAAGGGCGCCATTTTTGAAAGATGAACATTCTAGGAAGAAATCTAGATTCATTGGATCCAAGTTGTCAAGATACATCAAGCCAAAGTTCAAAAGATGCAACCTTTGAAGAAAGTACTTAGAAAAACCAAAAGTCCTCCTTTGGTTAATGATATAGCACGAAATTTTGGTCCAATGTATCTATATTTTCATGTATTTTCTAGCCTATAAATACCCAAGCTATGTACTTGTAATTGATAATCATCTTTTGCAATAGTAAAATTTTATATTTTCTACACTTGCATTAGTGTGTTGAATTCTCTGGATAGAGGTTCTTTCGGATTATCAAAGGCTTGAGCAACCTTTGTGGGTGTCCTATACCAAGATGCTTAGATACAGGTTTTCTAAGTGTTGAGTTTATTCCAAGGTGCTTTCTAACAAGTTGAGACTGGGGCGAGGAGCTCACGAAAAACATTCCAAGGTGCTTCTACGCAATTGTTGTAGTTGTGTCGAGGAGAAAGACTTGAATCCAAATACCGCTTTTCCTAGATCCGTGATGTCACATCAGAGTTGAAGTCCGGGACCGTCGGAAAGGCATGAAAGGGCTTGTGCTTTGATGAATTAGTATTCATCAATGTCTGTGTAATTGCTCGGCCTCGATTATGTCTAGTGGTCTAGGAAGAGAGTAGTATGTGTGAGGGAGATTATTTGAAAACACTTAGGCGGCTAGTTAACTTTTTAATAAATACGTACTTGCTTAGTAAAAGGTTAAATATCATGAGAGCTTGGATAAGCACAGTACAAATATCGGCAATGTGAGGTTTGGCCAGATAAAGTGGTGATAATCACTGCCGGATTCTAGACCCGCCAGATAAAGTAGTGATCATTCCGCCTGACAAACTCACGAATGAGATAGACATTCACCGGTCAGCTGTCTAGGGTTGACCAGACAAAGTGGAATGACTGTCTCGGGACCGCTAGAGATTTATCTCTATTGGTTTGCGTCTTTTGTCTTAGTGCATATCTCACTAAGTGTAGTGCCCTCGCAAACATGCTGTAACAAAGATAAGTTAAGTTAGAAATGTTTTGTCATGACATGTTGATGGAAATGAAGTGAACCCTAGATTGAGTCGGTCTCATACAGATAGTTTAATAATAATAATAATAACCGTTCGTTGTATAACTTAGTTATTCATTAGCTTCTCACTTTTACTAAGTACTTTGTACTTACCTCATTTGCATTTTCTTTTGTATGCATTGTGGGGTGAGAAGACGAACAGGTTGATCAAGTGTAGATGATGGCTTTTGAAGACTTGAAGTCTTAGAGAAGCTTTTAGTTTATTTCTTTGTAAAAGTTGTACTAGACTTGTTGTACTTCTACTTTTAAGATATCGTATCGTATAAGTCTTTTAGTTTTTCGTCGTTGTAATTTAACTATCCATCTTCAGTATGATTAATTTCTATTCATAGTAGCTTTTATGTTATCCCGAGTCCTTTTAGCTTCCGTTTGTTTTTATTTGATACGAAGACGTAGAGCTTGCATATAATATTAGATTTATTTAATGTTATACGCGCCGAACGTTTCTCTTCCGGATTAGGCTCGGTATCCGGGAGCGGGGCGTTACAGTTGGTATTAGAGAGAAGCATCACTTCTGTTCTAGGCTTCTCTTCCTGTAAGATAAGAATCCTTTAGACCTTTTAGAACATGAGCTTGGTGGTAATCCCCGTAAGACTAAGAATCCTTAAACCGTGGTTCAGTTATCAAGACCTAGTGAAGAGTTGTCTTAGACGAAGGTTAAGTCGAGTTCTTAAGTTTTGTTCCTTCTAGGATCACTAGTAGAAACTCTCACTTCTTTTGAAGTTTCCAAACCGTAACTTGTCACATAGGGTTACGTGAAACCCCTTTAAGTAATGCTTTGGGATCGGAGTCTTATGCCTACACCTTAAAGTCGAGGTCCCTTGGATGCTTTCCTTTTTCCTTACTTTCTCTATTGAAATCTCTCCACCTTCTCTACACGAATGTCTAAGTTTACTTTTATCTTGGCCTAACTTTGTAGAGAATGATATTTGATTCAACTCTACAAATCCCCCACTTTCTCTTTTCACCATCGCTTGGTTTGAGTTTATCAACATTCATAGACCTTTGCTTTGCTTGATATGGTTCTACACGAACTCCATGTGTAATTCTATTCTTTCCAAGTACTCCTCAGTCGTTTCAAATTATTAGTGTTAAAGGTCTCCTTTGGCATCTATTATTCATCATCCTTGTGTTTGGCTTTATCCAACATGACTAAATGCTTTTGTTCCCATGTTTTCCCTTTAACATAAGACTCTCTTCCTTACTCTAAAAAAAATTCTGCAAATTTTCAGCAAAGTAGATTACTGTCTTATCTACAATTTCTCTTTTTACATCAACTCGATAATGGTTATGAATTGTCCAGAAAATTCATGTTTATACCGGACACTCTGTCCAGAAAATCTGCAGCAGCACTTTAACTTTTTCTTCTGTTTTGAACAGGTTAAACATCTTTAAATGACCTGCATTTTTGATATGTTGCAGACAAGAATTTTATCTACAGTTTTCCTTTTGGAATTAAGTTCAGATTCTTTTTCATTTGTTCTCGATTCGCAATGCAACTCAATGTTTACTAATCTGGAAATTCTGACAGCTTGTGCAATTGTCAGAAATAATTGTTTTTGACTGACTTGATCTCATTAAAAAATTCCAATATTTTTACATCACCTGGAAAACTCCAGTATCTAAATCTTTTCTCTTTGGATCGTGCTCAAATTCCTCTTCGTTTGTTCTGTGCAAATTGATAATGTCAGATCCAGAGTAAAAATCATACACAACAATCTAAAAGGAACTCTCACCTCTTTGACTTAGAGTTTGGGCTAAGAGGGTAGTAAGTTACGACTGTTATGTTTAGGAGTTCCCCGAAGTTCGATCTCCTTCTGAGTTAAATCTTTTAGTAAGATGCTCGTAAAGCTAACGTTATAGTTTCTTTTGCAGTTGTAAACAAGAACCAAGATGCTATCCTCCGGCATGCCATGTTTGATGTTCAGACCCTTTTGTGCCTTTTGTAATTATACCTTTTCTGGTAATTTATTTCTCATGTAATCCATCACTTGAGATCTTTAAACTCAACAAATCCTCTCTGCTTGTTATCATTAACATATCGCCTAAGCCTTTCTTTTGAACAAATTCACGCCTTCTTACTTTTCAATCAAGAAACAAGTTCTCTTCAAAAATTCTACATTGTTGCACTCCCATCCTTCATTTCAAATTCCAGTTTGGCTAAGCCTTCTGTTGTTAGAACATTCTTTTACTTGTGTCCATTCTCAGCTCCCCTCTTAAGGGTAGAGTCGATGTTGTAACTTTTTCACCTAATGCTGCCTGTTCTTTTAAGGTATGCATATCTTCTTTTGCTGGTCAAAATTTTAAGCCTACCATGACATTCTTTTTCATTTACCTATCTTTAACCTTCTAGCAATTTATGCTAAACTAGTTTCAAGCAGAAGGGAGATTTTTTTTCAAGATGCCTTCTGAACCTATCTAGCCAACCAACATTTGAACTCCAAAATTCCTATTGAAGTTCAATCTAGATGAATGTACCTTGTACCCTTTAGTCTTAAATCTATTTCACACCATTTAGAGCTGAACCTCCATATACACCTTTATGACTTTCCACCTCTTGTCATGGCATTTCTATTCCAATTTTGTTATACCAGTTGGAAGTCTATTTTATTTTTAACCTTTGTATTCCCACACGAGGAATAATCTTGAGCATTTATTCCTTGGCAGAGTACTATTCCTCTCGAATAGTGCAACCTTGAACCTTTGATTTGAATCGTCAATGATCGTTTAAACTTCCTTTGAAGGTTTGAATTAATTCTTTGAAATCAAACCTCATCCGCCAATTCTTAAGTGTCGTTTCCCTTCACTTAAAAGCTTGTTTACTGCTTACTTATTCAATCTTTTATTATTCCCTTACAATTCCTTGAGGGAAATTTCTATTTCTTTTGAATCTCGAAATAACATCTCTTTGACTATTGCAAACTTGGACACTTCTTGACAAGTGTTTATTTTATTCTGAGACCTTTTGGTGTACCCGCCTTGTCTTTATGGCTCCTTTATGTTGAGATTCTTGCCCTCTTTTGATTTCTATCTTTTTAGTCCTTCTGGTGCTCGACCTTGCACCTTTACCTTGATTTTCTGTTGTGTGGTGTTTCCTCTATGACACTCATGCGAACTGAAGATTTTCCTAGTTCGCCAACATCCATTTTTGTTAACCAAGTGTTTAACAATCAAGGTCACCTGCCCAATGTCCTCAAGTTTAGCAATCTCTTTCCTTCGCATTTAATGTTTCCACGTCCATCAGATGATGTTTCTTTTAACGTCTCCAATTTCTCAAAGCTTATATGAAAGCTTATTACCATCCTTCAAGTTACCTCTGAAGTCTTTGCAGACCACAGTATCTTGCAGAATTCCCCTCTCTCAAAAAAAATCATCTGCAAGGTGTCCTTTTGTTTTCTTTTTGGTGGCTATCCCTTGTATTATGATACAATGTCTCATTCTTCAGTTTGGAACCACCTTCAACTTTTCCACAACACGGGATCATTTTGTTCTGCTTGTAACCCAAGCAACCTGCCATATTTCAAGTGCAATGTACCATTCCTTGGCTTACCTAGTTGACATACCACCCTGGTACTCAACTTGTCACTTTTCAACTTCTTTTATTTTCCAAGCTAACCCTAATTGGCACAAGGATTGGATATGACCTCCAGAGAAAAAGTATGGAAAATCATGTTCTCTATCCCCAAGGAGTCTCAGAGGTCCTTCAGCTGTGATCCTTGCAGTTCTTCAGCAAGCTTGGGGTGCCATGATGGAAGTTCAGATCGAAAGAAGTCAATTATGTAGTTTGTTGTATTTTAAATAATAGGGTGTGCTCTAAAACAATTAATAACATGCTTTCGTGCAAGTGGGAGATTGTTAGGTGTGATGCCCGAAAGACAATTTTGTAATTGTTTTATTTAATAAATGAAATGATATTATTATTCATATTTATTATTCTCATATTCACCGATGTGACAATAGTATTTACACTACAGAAAACCCTAAAATATATCGTTTATGTAATCACTTAACTCAGTGTATGGGATATACACGGGAGGATTGAGTTAGTGAAGATGTACTTAAAATACAATTAGCCCGTAGTGAAGTTAATCGAGAGTATCGGGTCTCTCCTTTAACGTGCTATTAATGCGCCCAGAACACAATAGGTGTGATTGTCTTATCCGGACTTTCCGTTAAGGGGCATTTATATATGATAGATCTATCATATAGGGCTGGACCGATTTGATTAGAGTTCACGATATAATTCCGTAATCGAGAAGTCTTATCGAATCAATCGATGATCATATTTATGGATATATCTTAATCCCGAGGTGATCACGCCAACCGCTTGAATCGGTATGAGGTTTGACTTGACGGTTAAGGATTACACCGAGTCCGTGGTCCGAATTACCCCATCTTGGCATTGTACTTGGATTGAGTGAGTAGTATGTGTTATCACATATACATAATCCATTCCTTCCATTTATGGAAGTAGATAGACGCTTCCTTATTTGTTAATCCTAGAAACGATCGATCGCGCGAGTTCATATTACACCGATTAGCTACCAAAACAGGTGTATGAATTAATTGATCACTAGGGGGTTAATGGTAAATAAGGATAAGAGGTTCTGAAAAGGGTTAACGGTAACTTCCCGATTTAGAATGAACAGTCCATGGAGGATTAATCCATATGTAATGATTATATTAATGGACGCTTATTATCATTCTCGTGAGGAGATAAATATAATCTTATAATCGGAGGAGTGCAGTCATGGGATTATGGTGGCATATTCCTGTGATAGATTTATTGAATATAATTATTCTGTTCGGAAGATAATTATTTATTTGATTTATCGGAGCCGCTGATTATTAGTCCATGGTCCCCGACGTGCCTCCAAATATAGCATAGCTATTCTCGGACGTCGAATCATAATAATATTAATTTAGTTCTTGTTAGAATTTAATTAAAACGATATGTGAATTAATTGTTTAGTGGACTATTAAATTAGTTGGGCTAAATAATTAAATATGTGAAAAAGACATTTTTCATAATCTTGGCCCAAATGGTGTGTATGGCCGAAATGTATTGTGACTAGGTCACAAGTGATGAATTTCGCCTAACATGTATTAGTCAACAAGGAATTAGTTTTCTTGTGAATTAATAAGACATGTGCACAAAATATTTATTGGATAAATATTTATGGTAAGAAATAAAGATAAATATTATTCTAGATTTGTTCTAGAATATTATGGAATTATCTTTTATTTATTGGATTTATTTATTTGCATAATAATATAAAGAGAGTTCTCCCAACTCATACACAAAACATAAAATTCGACTTTACCTCTTAGAGAGGAGAAGAATATATTTCGGCCAGGGAAAACCTTGGAGGTTTTCCGGGTAGCATATCGGAAGGATTCGAGACGAGAATTTCCTTCCACCGGGAGTTGCTTGGATCACACGTACGGAAGATCGTGGTGCTCTTCACACCTTCTTTCTATTGCAGTTCTTCAACTTGGATTTTGAGATCCAAGAGGTATGTTCTACAACCCCCTTATAGAGTAGATCTAGTTATTTTATTACGTGTAATTTATAGATCTAGATCCTTAAATCGCTTCCGTTGCGGATGGTATTACTAACAAAGTATGCCAGGAATTTATGAGTCAGTTGGGAAACTCAAGCACTCACGACATAGGTCAGCAGGAGCAAGCAAAGAGTGTTGACCTGATGATTGCAAGATTCGAGGTAGTTGATGAGTTCGGGATCGAAAAAGATAAAGATCCAGTGGTTTTGTTTACAAGTGAGTGGTCAGAACCGACCAGCCATTGGTCACGAGTTATATGAAGATGGCAACAGTTGGCATCAGAATCAGCTTTAGGTTCCGAATGCGGAAGATCAGGAAGGACAATGAAGAATGAAAACCATGAGATGGCAATTGTAGTTCATCTCGGATGTGACTAAGATGTACAAGAGTTGGAACAGCACCGTTGACGACCTTTCAGGAAGATAGAGATAGAAGAACGAGTTTTCTGGGATGAAGTGTAGCGACAACAAAATACGAGACCAGATTTGATACAGCAAGTCAACAAGGAGATTGAAGTGGATCGTCGCTACCTCAAGTTGGCTCAAGACAAGCAAAAGAGTTGGGAAGATGGAAGAAGACGAAGACTGTAAGAGTTAGAAGATGAAACGCTTCGCAAAGTCCAGAGTTCAAGAACTTCTCGGTTACATTCAAGTTTCGAGGACGAAACTCCTCTTAAGGGGGAAGGAATGTAACATCCCGACTTTTCGTAAAAGGGTAAAATAGTCATTGGGTGTATTTATTACGACCTAATTATTATTTGTCCCATTTATTTAATTAAAAAGGAATTAATTAAGGGATTTAGCTATTAATTATAAATGATTTAATTATTGGCTATAAAAAGAAAATTATCCCAAAATACCGTATTTTGGTGTTACACGTCAATTCTGAAAAGAAAGAAAAAAGAAGAAGAGAGGAACGGCGCACAGAGGAGAGCAACGCAGAAGATGCCGGAAAAGGGAGAACATAAACTTCAACCGTGTGATCAATCCGTTCATCTGTTCAAGATGCCGCAGGAGAGAAAAGTGATCAGCACGATGAGACGCAACTTTGGAAAATAAAAAATCCTTATTCCGTAAGTTTTCAGTTTAGCCATAGTTTTTGGTAACCGTTGAGTTTGATCTTCAAAAATTCGTATCTTTCAATCCGTAGCTCTGTTTTTCAGCCATGAGTAGTTCAAACGATCATCTTGGAATGTATATTATTCTAAAATTAGTTTCGTAGCAGTTAATCCAGGTAATCAGCACTTTTATGCACTTTTTCAGTTTCGTTTTTTGCCAGAAAATAGGATTTTAGGGTTTCATGTTGATCAAATAGGTTTTGGGTTTGAGGATCAACAATTGTTGCAGTTGCTTGGTGTTTTGCTGTCGTTTTTGGAGGCAATTAAGGTAAGAGGTTCTTCCTAATGAATAATTATGGTTTTACAATGTTTAGGTTGAGTGTTAGTTGTAGCAATGAATCATGTTTCATGTTGTAGTTAAAATGTTGGATGCTACGTGATTGTTAGTTATGTTTAAATCAGGTTTTTACTGCTGTTTCTTTGTGATTGTTGATGTTAAATATGTTTGATTTGGGTTAGAAATCGTTAAGTTGCATAAAATCATGTTTAGGGCTTTTCAGGTGCAATGCGTACGCATTCAGCCCAGTTTTAGGTAAATGTTGTTTTAAGCTACGAGTCCAGTTTAAATGTTATATCTTGATCTAATAATACTAAATGAAAATGAACAAGCCTCGATTGAGTTTCTGATGCGTTTGGTTCCGGCACCGGACGTACTCTTAAAGGGAGTTGAAGTCCGGGACCGTCGGAAAGGCACGAAAGGGCTTGTGCTTTGATGAATTAGTATTCATCAATGTTTGTGTAATTGCTAGGCCTCGTTTATGTCTAGTGGTCTAGGAAGAGAGTAGTATGTGTGAGGGAGATTATTTGAAAACACTTAGGCGGCTAGTTTACTAATTAATAAATACATACTTGCTTAGTAAAAGGTTAAACATCATGAGAGCTTGGATAGGCATAGTACAATATCGGCAATGTGAGGGTTGGCCAGATAAAGTGGTGATGATCACTGCCGGATTCTAGACCCGCCAGATAAAGTAGTGATCATTCCGCCGGACAAACTCACGAACAAGATAGACATTCACTGGTCAGCTCTCTAGGGTTGGCCAGACAAAGTGGAATGACTGTCTCGGGACCGCTAGAGATTTATCTCTATAGGGTTGCGTCTTTTGTCTTAGTGCATATCTCACTAAGTGCAGTGCCCTCGCAAACATGCTGTAACAAAGATAAGTTAAGTTAGAAACGGTTAGTCATGACATGTTGATGGACATGAAGTGAACCCTAGATTGAGTCGGTCTCATACAGATAATTTAATAATAATAATAATAACCTTTTGTTGTATAACTTAGTTATTCATTAGCTTCTCACTTTTACTAAGTACTTTATACTTACCTCCTTTGCATTTTCTTTTGTATGCATTGTGGGGTGAGAAGACGAACATGTTGATCAAGTGTAGATGATGGCTTTTGAAGACTTGAAGTCTTGGAGAAGCTTTTAGTTTATTTCTTTGTAAAGGTTGTACTAAATTTGTTGTACTTCTACTTTTAAGACATCGTATCGTATAAGTCTTTGGGTTTTTCGTCGTTGTAATTTAACTATCCATCTTCAGTATGGTTAATTTCTATTCATAGTAGCTTTTATGTTATCCCGAGTCCTTTTAGCTTCCGTTTGTTTTTATTTGATACGACGACGTAGAGGCTTGCGTATAATATTAGATTTATTTAATGTTATACACGTCGAACGTTTCTCTTCCGGATAAGGGCTCTGTATCCGGAAGCGGGGCGTTACACTTTCTCCCTCTGTTCCTAATACCCACCTTTCACCCCACCTTCATGGGCGCGGAACTGTGTATAGTGTGGGGTGGTCTCAAGACCACCAACTTTTGAAGAAAAAAAACCGGAAAAAAACGTTTTCTTGCTTGGTGGTCTAGCCTGTAGGTAATTGCTTGCCTTTTCTTAACAGATGCATGTTTGAAACACCGTAGCAGAATTTTTTTTAATTTGGTATAATCTAACTATATTGAAGTATGGTTTAAACACCACAACAACAAGCCTCATTTTTAAAATCTTTTTTTTTTCAACCCCTAAAAAAAAATCATTTTTCGTCTAAATCTTTTTTTATCTTGTATCATTTAAATCTAATCAAAAAATTTAAACATTACAATAACGAACTCCATTTTTTTTAATCTTATATCACATAAATATAAAAATACAACATTAAACACCATAAAAACAAACTCCGATATCTTTTACTATGTAGGGGTCAGAGGTCAGAAAGACAAAAAAAGATACAAAATGGGAAAAAAGGACAAGAAAAAAAAATTGGTTGAGAAAGACAAAAACGCGCCTGTTACTACATGTGTTACTACATTTGGTTGTAGCAACATGTAGTAACATGCGCGTTTTTGTCTTTCTCGACCACTATCTTTTTTTCTTGTCTTTTTTCCTCATTTTAGATAAAAAATAGTCTTTTACAACCTTTAACCTTACTATGTATTTAAAGGGCAAACTTATTAATTCTAATTACTAGATTTACATTTTTTTAACCTAATATATTATCTAAATAATACAATTTAAAGATATAAAAAAAACAAATCCTATTTTTTCATCTTATACGGTACAATCTATTTTTATTTTTTTATTTTTATTTTTTTGCCATATACCATCTAAATATGATTAAAAAATTAAACACCTAAAAAAAAACTCAATTTTTTTGGGACAATTATTGAAAATGACGCATATTGGACTTAATTAGGAAAAAAGGACATCCAAAACAAACACTTAGTTATAAGGACAAAAATTAGGTAGATAGACCCAAATACCCTTAATGAAGGGAAAAAAAAACAGGCGCTGAATTTTTTTATTTTTTCTTTCCTTCACAAAAACAGGCGCTGAACCAAAAAAAAATTTAAATTTTTTTTTAAAGTAGGCGATGAACTGTTTTGTTTTTTTTTGTTTTTTTATTTTATTTTTTTTACCGATGCATTGACCACCGTGATGGTGTGAGCACCCCGATGCATTGACCACCGCAATGTCGTGGCCAACCCAGATTTAGTGACCACCCACGATGCATTGACCACCCCGATACATTGATAGCCGCGATGCAATGACCATCCCGATCCATTCACCACCGTGTTGTCGTGCCCACCCCGATGCCGTGACCACCGTGATGCAATGACCACCGCGATGCATTGCCCAACCCGATGCATTGACCACCCCCAATGCATTGACCACCGCGATGCAGTCACGACCCAATTAATTAACCATATATGCAGTGACATCGACAATCATATATGCAATGACATCGGTAATCATATATGCAGTGACATCAACAATTTATTCAGTGACGTCAACATTTTATGCAGTGACATCAACAATCATATATGAATGACATCAACAATTTATGCAGTGACATCGACAATCATATATGCAGATACATCGTGATAAAGTGACACCGCAATGCAGTGGCCACCCCCGATGCAGAGACACCGCGATGAAGTGGTCACCCTTGATGCAGAGACACCGCGATGCAGAGACCATCGGGATGCAGTGATCACCGGGATGCAGTGACATTTGATGAAGCAACACCGTGATGACATTTGATATTTTTCCGACTTAATTTCATAAAATCGATATCTTTTCTTCATAAAATCGACTTCAAATGGCTATATCTTTTGATGTAAAACTACGATCAACATAAATCTTTCACCTTAATTCATATTTTTATGCAGTGACATCGGCAATCATATATGCGTGACATCAACAATTTATGCAGTGACATCAACGATCGGATATGCAGTGACATCAACATTTATGCAGTGACATCAACATTGATGCAGTGACATCAATGTCACTGCATCAATTTCATTCCAAATCATTGTCAAACACATCATCAAATTCATGTCATTGCACCAATTTTCTTCCAAATCAAATTAACTCAAACCTGGAGAAATAGATTAAATGAAACTTCCTACTTAGAGGGATGTTTGAAATACTCCAACCCTAAATCAAAGCACAATTGTTGTTCTTGACTTATATACTATATCTACCGGAAAACATCAAAAGCTCAAAATTAGAATTTATCTGACATGGGGCCAAAAAACCAAAATACAATCATCAACAAAGCATCATGATTCAATTTACTTTCCCTTCTTTAACAGTTTACTCTGCATTACAGAACCTTCATTCAAACCTGTAGCACCCATCAATATTCATACACTAGGAGCTTCAGGAGAGTACATCAGCAACTTTGGTCAAAGTATTATCAAAAGGAGTCAGAACGGCGGCATTAGCAACATTTACAGCAACGGATTTAGCCACGGAGGTTCACACCTCAAAAATTTAGTAGCCAAACAAATCAACACATTTCAAAACACCAACAAAAGCGAGAGTAGTATCACAAACACAAATCACAAGCGGGATCAGTCAACGTAACATCGGCATCTATAATCCGAGTATCAACAGAGCAAATGCGAGCGAAATAGCAGGCTCAATCAATGCATCGTAATCATGATTAACAAAAAATACGATGGGTTCCATTCTCAAAACAGGTCCGAAACATCAATCAAAGGAGCAAAGCAACAACGGGTGCCAAAACAACATCCAAAACAAAGATCCTTAAATGCCAAAGAATCGAGCGGGAGAGCGACGGGGCAAGAACTTTGTAAAGATGCAGCAGCAGGCAGATCTAAAACAGCACCAGACTAAACCAGAAGCAGCACCTAATTCAGACCCCAAAATCATCTCAACCACAGATCCTGAAGCAACAGGAGCAGAGGCACAAACAACATCAGTAGATTTCAAAGACACAGTTGTAGCATCACTCTTCATTTGATTGTTAGAGGCAAAAATATGACTTCAATCAGCAAGAGTACTTTTTACCTGTGAAAAAATCACTAGAAAGATAAATTGTGGCAATCCGATTTCAACACATTTTGCCAGCTACATACAGAGTTTCCAAATTGAGCTGATATCAGTAACAACATGAAGCATTCTAGGCATTAGCAGAGTTCAGCACTTGTGGCCTTACGGGAACAGTTTCAAAAGCCATTGCCCAGTATTTGCAGCATAATTTCTGCAGGGTTCAGCTTTTGCAAAAAAAAAATTCTGCCGAAAATCATAATCAGGAAATCATTAAAACACCACTGACAAATCTTAGCGGAAATCATAATCATGAAATTGCCAAAGGCCATTGCCGCAGTGAGATAAGCATATCTCGGATCTCCATCTTTTCTTGCTTAATGGAGGACAGATATGATGGAAGAAGAAGGTGGGGAAAGAAGAAGAAGGTGGAGCTAGAAGAAGGAGCTAGATTGTGGGGTTAATACAACTTGATTCTCTTCACGAACACACTATCACAACTGATTCATGACACGACACATTGATGCATGATAAGTAGTGATTAATGGGGAGTTTATGGATTGTGGCTTGATGTATGTTTCTGCCGGAAATCTTTATTGAATGTGTGATAGTTAATGGGGATTGGTCTTGGAGGTACATTCCGCCTTGATACTCTGCTCGCGGATGAGCAGAAGGCTAGTGGGGGTAGTTGATGACGGTTAAAATAGAGTATCCTACGGCAACAATATTCTATCTATTGTGAGCTAAAAATAGTTGTTTCGACAAATAAGAGTGAACCATTTACGTTGAATATCATATGTCGGGTTCGTGAGTCGAGAAATCTGCACTTAGCGTTTATTTTCCCTGTTTCGATATTATTTCATTCGTTATTTGATAATTTTCAGGATATGGAATATTGGGCTGAGCATGATGGACTAATCTGGAGTGGACTGGACGAAAGGAATGGGACTAGGGTATTCTAGAATCATCCAAGTTAAGTCGGTTGAAGAAAAAGGACAAAAATTCCCTCGGTAAACCGAGGGGCGGTGCCAACTTATCGAGGGTCTAGAATCTTCCGTAACACGTTTTCTAGGACAAGGGGTAGAACTAGATGTTCCTAAGTCGGTTTAGATAGCTATAAATAAGAGGCTTCGCCTCAGAACTCAATGTACTCCAATTATTCAAGGGAATTATGCAATAAAAGTTCTTGTTCTTTATTTTATTTATTTTATGAGTTCTGGTCGGAGAGACGACGGAGTTGCCGCCTAGGAAGAGATCCGAAGGAGATCTACGCTCGTCTTCGAGTGTATGATTTTCTGTCTTTTCCAAGTTATAGATCTATCGTTGTTCTATTCGATTAGTAGGTTTTAATTGTTTATTTAGTTTACTTATGTAGTAGTTAGTTTATTTTACCCCATGTGTTATAGATCTGATTCGTTGGTGAAGAAATCATGAGATAGTAGTTGCGTTCTTCAGATCTGCGACGGTTTATATTGCTAGATCTGAATACCTAGTAAATTATTAATTAATGATAATCGGCGCCAGCTACGTTGATCGATAGATTTAATTTACATGTTAGTAACATGATCAACAATTTGTAAATTAACATGAAGGACCGCAAGTGAAGTGTTAATTATGACATTATCTAGAATGGACCATAGGAACATGCTGGTCAGTGTCGACAGCTGTCTAGGCGGGTTTACGGTATGAGGTAACACTCGATATCGGCAGCTCTAGTTCTTTCTGCGTATGGGTTATTACGGACCAATTAAGGTGGGTATCTTGCATATAGATTGTCTACTACCATTGTCGGAGTAGATAGGGTTAGGAGTTTTACCCGTAGCTGAACAATGAATAAATTCACCAATGGGGAGGATTGTTGCATGTGTGGGGGTAAAAACTAATTACTCATAATTGAACTAATACATTAAAAACTCTAGTTGCTTAGTTGAACTTGCATATTCTTGTTAGTTTGAGGCACCAATACTACTGTGTATATATTTAGTTGGTCGTAGACCATTTTCGTGACAACTCGATCTTGATAATTGGACGTTCTTACGAGTCTTTGTGGGATTTGACCTTGACTTGCCAGTACTCTGCTACGATAGACCTAGTCCTATTGCTAGTAAGTGATTTGCACACGATCAACGTGAACTATATAGGGAGGCAAGGAAATCCTTATGGGGGCGCATATCGCCCAGGTTCTCATGACCACCCTATTTTTAGACTGAGCGACCCTACTAGGGGATTTCGACAAAGTGATTCAAACGGTGGAGAGAGACGGAGACAAACTGGTGGATTCATGCCTCTATTCAATAAGTCCGGTGGTTGGGAAGCAGCCATGGATAAAATGAGCTCAACTGTGACCGACACGGTCAATCAACTTACGAAATCCATGACGGAGCTGAATACAAACTTCACCACTTATTGTCAGAAAAATGATACCAGACTGACCAATCAAGAAGCCTGTTGGTCCCTTGGAAAGGCTAACACAAGTTTAGAGGGGGGGGGGGGGGGTGAATAAACTTGTCACCAAAAACTAATCATGAGCTGGAAAAGTCCCACGAACTGAGTTTCTCTGAAACTTAAACTGATCTTCAGTTTTGTTCCTGTCCCTTCAACTTGTGCGGAGTTCAGTTAGCTCAACTGAATATAAGTTATTACTGACTTATATTTAGTCTCGTTAACGGGCAGCGGATATAAAATTAGCCTTTAACAACTAGTAACTATAATTTCGATAAGAAAACCATTATAATGAAATAAATGAATGCATAAAGTAAATAAACAAGAATTATAGAGGTTCCAGGTGGTGTAATCCTGTACGTCCTCTCTTCCCCTGTGATGCGGAGGAAAATTCCACTAGAACTTCTTTGAGATGGCCCAGTTACAAAAAGTCCTAAATTGATGGCTAATCCCTAGCTTCACTATCTAAACACTTGTAGAACAGGTAGGATTGCTGTTCGGAGGATTTTTGCATCACTAAACAAAAACAATTTATAAACCCTAACCTATATGCAAAACTAACTCCTAACCGACCGAATATCGGGTATTTGCCAGTAAAGCGGGATAAGTAAGGGGTCGATCCACAGGGAATTGGGTTGTTGAATCTAGTTTTATCAATTGTTACTCATGAAAACAAATAAACGGAAGAACAAACATAAAAACACATAGAACAGATAAAATAGATCTAAGCTATAACAACTAAGAAACACATAAAATAAAGATACATGGAATCAAACAATATACAAACCAAGTGATTTCAATCCAAGTTTACCTCATGATTTTAATTCAATATTGTGGTTTCACCTTTGCACGAGATACGAACTCCTAATTCCTTAGTGAATCCGTTTCTCAAGCTATGAATTCCGAATCCCTTAGTGAATTCAATTATCGATCTCTCCTCTCTCGAATGTTGAGACCAATTTCCATACAAAACGAAGGTGTAGATTCAAGCTAACTCCCGTATTTTAGAATCTAGCAACCTAGATAATTAACCAATTAATTTGTCACTAATTAACGATTAAAGATCCTATCTTTCTATGGTGATCTAGCGTTTACGCAACTCTCGTATTGTAAAACATCAATAGCAAACTGATCGATCGATCTAATTCACATGACATCATAAAGCGCATAGAAAAATACAAAACGAATTAAAGCTCATGAAAATAAAACAAGGATCGAATAAATTAAAAAGGATTAAACTCACATAGTTTGGTACAATGGATGATCTCCATGAATCAACACCGAAAAGAAAAGCATCCTAATCTAACCCGGATCACCCGAGCACAAGGCTCGGGTGACCGGCCTTCAGACCTCAGAAAAGCGGCGGCTGCTTGGTGAAATTCTGATGTAAAAATTTGTGTGTTTTAGGGTTTGGGGCGCTGCTGCTTTATATCGAATTCTAAGTCGGCTGGGCCTAAGTCGGTGTTGGACGCCCGTCCAAAGTGGCTGGACGCCCGTCCAGAATACTTCTGAACATCCTGAATCGATTTCCTTCCTCTGGACGCTCGTCCAGTATTTATAGACATCCGTTTGATCTGGACGCAACTTCAGACGACAGTCTGCTGCACGTCCAAACTCTCTGTTCTGCTTTTGCCAACCTGAACGCCCGTCCATCCTTTCATACGCCCGTCCACTATGGACGGGCCTTGAACGTTCGTTCACTGGCTTGATCTTCGATTTTCTTCTATCTTTATCCTTTCCTTCCATCTTTATCTCCTCTCCATCATATAAATCTTCAGTTAATTCATCTTTAAATCCTCTTCTAATCCATATCTCGTGTATCTACAATAATCAAAAACATACCAAAGCGTAACATAATTCCAAAATAATATAAAATCACAATTTAAGCACATAATTCGTTACGTTTTGCAATTTAACTATTGAAAACATCACTTGCTCAATATTTCAATATAAAGCTCGATTTCTATGAAAAACATCCACATATGGGGGAAATTGATATAAAATATATCCTTATAAAACGTATAAAATCACCCTTAACAATTGCTGCTCTTCAATTGTTTGAACCACTGGTCCTTGGAGGGTAGAATTGCCTCTTCACCAGCTCATCACAAACACAGTCTTCCTGACTGCACTCAACTGTCCTTCACACCTTCTTGGTGTTTCACGGTCTAAACCTTTGATAAAATCAAAGTTGAGACTTTGAATCAATGACTATGATTCAACTGTGATTTGAGCTTTTCTCCTGGATAATTAATTTAAGCACGGCTCTGTATTTCTTCAAATGTTAGATCTTGAATCTGCATGATAAGCTTGAACACATTGAAGAAATTTTCTTGATCTTGCAATTTAGTATTTAGCAGGTATTCTTTTGAATTTGGGTTTCCCCCTCAATTTGATCTTTCTTGACTAGATGGATTTCTTGCTTGTTATCATATATCCTGCCCTTGTCTTTGATGTTGTAGAGGTAATCTATTTATAGGGGTTCATTCAACATTCATCCTGCTTCGTAACGGCTATATTTTCTGACTGTTCCTGTTGTGTCAGTGACTTATCCAATGAGATTTCTTTCTTTACAACGTTCGATTGTACTTCCAGTTTGTTGAATGACTAACTTGTAAAACTGAGTTTCCTTGTCAGTTTTTCATCCGTCGATTTCTAACCGACTTGGAGCATTAACGAGATTTTATTCTTCTTCAAATATCAGTACTCCAGTTTTCATCTGATTATAATTGACTTAATCAGAGTACACCATGATACATTTATCATCTAAGAATTCATTGTCCTTATGATTCTTAGGTCTTCATACAAGATCCATAAAGTCAGTTCAGGTCATCACAATCTTGCCTGAAGTCTAACTTTACAGTCTCGACTTGTAATCTTCATAACTGAGTTTGTGCCCTCAGTTCTTCATTCTTCAATAACTGAGTCCGTGTCCCTCAGTTCTTCCATCTTCTAGATAAGCCAACCGAGTCTATAACTCTCAGCGAACTTATCTTCTTCAATCTTTTATTGGTGTGCTTTATTGTCAGTTTCTCGTAGAGTCTCAGCTAGTCAAAGTATCAGTTTCTTCATTTCTCAGTTTCGGTCAAGAACTATTACAGTGCTTGTTTGATTTAACTTATACAAATTTCAGACTTTAATAAATCCTATACATTGGTATCTAGACTTCTTTTTCCTTTGCACTATAACAGCTAGTTATGACACTTCATCAATGGGGTTAAGAACAATTAATAAACTAAGTGATGAATCATCATCAAAACATAAATTTTATTTCCAACAATTTCCCCCTTTTTGATGATGTCAATACCCTCCTTAAAAGCAATGCAAAAAGACAAAAGACAAAACATAGTAAGCAACACCAAGAACTGAGAAACTGAAACTTTATTTGATAGCTGAGTTACAAGGTTAGAAAACAACATAAGTAAAACAACTGAATTTAATGTCCTGGTTGATTATCATAGTTCTCTGCAACAATTCTCATTTCCTCATTCGTGGCCGAATGTTCAATTCCGTGAATGCTTGCCCAAATGTTCCATGACTGAGATAAATTGTTTTTCTTGAAAAATTTACTTTTGAATAGAGCTGCAAATGTGAAGACTGATGTCCTTAGTCTTTCATTGGTGGCTGTTCTCAGTAGAGTTTGAATAAATTCAGGTTCAGCCTTTTCAACTTTCTCTGAAACTTTATCTATAGTACCATCTGCTTCCCATTTCTTCAGTTTATTCCAATAGTACACAAGTATCTTTTGCATGTGTAGAAATGTTTCAAGAGATTCTTCTTTTGATACTCCTTCTTTCTCTGGTAAGTCCTTGAACAAATTGTAGAGACGAGAATCCAGACCAACTCTTTTGTCAGTTGGTTCTGAGTATTTAACAATCAGTTTCATCTCATCATCAGTAAAATCTCCTCTTGCTTTCTTCCAGTTCACTCAACTTATCATCAACATTTGTGAGAGCTTGTGGCATTTCAGCTGCATGGACTTTTAAGATGTCCAAACTTTCCCCCTTATTGACATCATCTTTATTAATCAGGCTTTTGATGTAAGCATTCAATGTTTGTTGAGTTGATGCCAATATGGTTTGAGCCACAACTGAGTCCTTTAAGCCCTGTTCCATTAAAAACATTCTATCCACTAGATTACTGAGAATGCCTTCCCATCTGTCTTGAGTTTCATTTTTCTTCGTGACATGTTCAGTGGTTGTTTTCCGAATCTCAAGCAGAGTAGTTTGACAATTGTCATTCACAGTATCCATTTTCTTCTCAAGTTTGGATCGTTCATCTTGACTGGCTTCTAAAGATTTTAAAACTTTTCCGAATAAGCTCATGTCATCCTTTTGAATTTTGAGTATCTCATTGTGATAATATCTAATGAGATCAACTTGAGTAGGAACATCTTGTGAACTTCTTTCTTGTTGTTCCTTTGACTTACTAGTTTCAGCAATCTGGTAAATTAGTTTGCTTTAGAGGTGAGAGAACGATTTCCTTCAATTTCTCTCTACATTCAGCTGATTGTCTTTCTTCTTCCGACTGTTTCTCAGCTTCCTCCAGTCTTGATGAATCAATAACTTTTGCTGGTGACAAATGTACTTCCAGTTCATCATCTGATTCTTCTCCAGGTATGTCTGCCAATGTTCTTGCTATTTCAAGTGTGGATTTATCAGTGGGAGACTGGTAACCTTCTTCTGCTTCCTTGTCCGACTGAGTTTCAGATAAGTTTTCAGAACTTGAGCTTCCACTGCTTCCACCAGAACTACTTGAGTCTTCATTAGTATTTTGTTCTGTTGCAGTTTCTTTTTCTTGTATAGAGGCAAGAATCCCTTTTTGTAGGTCAGGATCTTCCTCAAAATCATCATCATTTTTCTTAGAGCTTCCACTGGCTATGGATTCCTTCCAATAGCTGTTTCTGATTAACGCATACCCTTGATTTAGGAATTCTTCGGTATTGATTATCTCCATTAAGCTTGTGATGTTGTATAGATCGAATACCCATTTCTCAATGATCTCCATTTCTGCACGATGACTTCTCTGATCATTTATGGAACTGAACTTCCAGGTTATGTATCTTTGCAATCGTTCATAATCAGCTTTCAATAGTTCTGTATGAGCAGATGGAGATTTGAATGGCGTGAAGGTGTCTTCGGAATCCCTTGTGATCTCATGATCTTCTCTTTGAGTAGGAATTTCAATTTGCATGGGATCATCAGTTTGCATAAGATTTGTTCTGCTGGTTTCTCCCTCAGCAGTTGCAGGGACAACTGATGTTCCTTTTTCAATCTCAGAAGCTGAGATTATCGGCTCAGTTTGTAAAACTTTTTCACTTGCTTCTTCTTCAACGGCTTGTTTTTCACTTTGCTCGGGTTCCAATTCAACAATTGGAACTTCTTCCATTGTGTGTCCAGTGGGTTCAGCTTCATGAACTTGTTCATCCAATAGATTAAACTTTGTTGATCCTGTTGTTGCTTCAGCTTCCTTTTCTTCAGTTTGAGGAGCTGGAAATTCTTTGCGCTTCCTCTTGTTCCAAGTCAAGTACGATTTTTGAGGCGTAGCTCTAGACTTTGAAAGCAACATGAGCATGTTCAATGTTGTTTCATCAATCGGTCTTTCATCACTATCGACTCTTCATTATCGGGATCGCTTCTCGGTCCGCTTCCCCCGAGTTCGACTTCTTTCTGCAAGTCAGTTTCAACAGTCTGCCCTCTGTTGATAGCTTCAGTTTCTTTCATTATTTCCATTCCTTGTATAGCTTCTTCTTGAGTTGGTAAAACCTCAGTTACCGAAGTTGAAATGGATTTTGTGAGATTAATTTCAGTTTGCACTTCTGGTGCTGATCTGTCAGCAACTTCAGTTCTAGCTTCTTGAGTTGATGACATTTCCATTGTTTTCTCAGTTACGCCTTTTCCAGTTTCTTCCAACTGCTTTCTTCTTTTCTTCAAGTCTTCAATTTGTGCTAACACTTCATCTCCAGTTGCAGGTTCTTTGATTTCCTGCTTCTCTTCTTTTTGAGTTCAGTCTCAGTTTTCTCAACTTTCCTTTTCCTTGAATTTTCTTCCTTAATATCAATCTTTCCATCAGCAACATGTGTTTCTTTCCTCTTAGCAACTCCAAAGTGATCGAGTATCCTTTGGACTACTAATGCTAGAGTTTTCTTGTGATAAAATCTTCCTGTCTTCACGTCGGTCTTCTTTTTGGGTACATCAATTGATTGTGCTATCAATTGATCAAATAGATACCTTGCCCAATTGAAATCCTTTTCAAACCAGATTATGTAAAGCAAATCAAGTTTTGCTCCAGATAAATTGCTGAAGTTTCCAGCATTCCCAATTATGCAATTTGCTAGCAACTTCGAAAGAAAATTAAACTCTGGCTTGAGTAGGCTTGTGCTTCCCGTCCGTAAGACAAGTAGATTCACCATAAATTGCTATATCTTTCCATAACTTCTCTTTCTGTTCTTTAGTCAACTTAATGGCTGCTGATCCTCCGGATTTGTCAAACCCAAATATTTCTGCAATTAATTCTTCAGTGACTTTGATTTCTTTATTACTGATAGTGGTGATGAAGGTTTGTGTGTCTTCTTCTTCCACAAATGTTCTTCCAAATTGATAGAAGTCTCCGATGCTTTCTAAACAAACACTTTTTAGATCGATGTTGAAGACTGCTTCCAATCCTTTAATTTTTCGAATTTTTGTCGTAATAGAATTAACTAGAGTTTGATCAACATACTTTGCAATATATTGATCAAGAGAAACGATCATTCCGGGTTCAACACGAGTGAAGGTCATTTTTCTGGATTTGATTGAAGATTTGAAAATTTGAAATTCAGAGAGTAGATTCAGAATTCAAGCGTAAAGAATTTATATAAAAGAAAATTCTGGATATTTATAATTTGGAGTGGGGGTAGTTAAGAATTGAGTGGGACTTAAAACGTCCTGTCATAAATGTGTTGAGATCGCGAAAAAGTGGATGGGTGGAAATTATGAACGGTTTAGATTGAGAAGGACCACGTCTTTTCTTGATAACCGTAGCTAGATAAAAGTGGATAAAGAATGTATGATGTGTTGACAGCTGTATATTCTCAGTTTTATCCTTATGCTGAATTCAAAAACTTAGTTGTGAAAGCAAAATTTCGCTTTTGTGAATTACATTTTTCAGTTCTCAGCTGGTTGTGTTTTTCCTGCAAGACAAAGTGAGAAATTTTTGGTACCCATATCTTTTTGGGTCCTAACTGATTAGCTCGTGATGATACAACTTTGTACCTTTCTTGATATTTTGACTGTGTGAAGTCAGTTTTCACAAACTTTTCCTGTTTTGTCATAACAAGTTTTAAATTTGTTTTGATTGTGAAACGATGTGATGGTCTATTCCAATCTTCATCTGTGGGAAATAATCTTCCTTTCCCTCTAATCCTTGAATGATCTTTATCCTTAAATGGATATGACTTGAAGATTTTTCTTACTGATATTGGATCAGTTTTACTGTTTTCAGCCTTTTGAGTTTTTTTGTAAAATCTGCTGGCTTGGTGAATTTTACTAACAGATTTTTCGCCTTTAGCAAATTTGTGCATTTGGTCATGTCTTGAGTGTCTATCAGTTCTAATAATTTTATCAGTTTTCTGAGTTTTTGACTGTTGAGTAGTCACAAATTTTATTGCAACTGATCTTGGTCTTAACTTAGAATTATACGATTATCAAACCCTAAACCGATCTATCTCCAAATGGTTTTCCTGGTTTGAATTGAACTTTGGAGATTGGATCAATCGATGATTCACTGATGTTTACAACGTTTGTTGATTTATCAGTTGGTCAAATCACTTTGGTTCCATTATTAGTCTTGATTAGGTTAATTTCAGCGTTCAATTTTGAAATTTCAGTTTTCAATAACTTTTTCTCCTTTTTGACATTCTCATAATTCTTTTGGATTGTCTTTAATTGCTTTATGAGTATGTCCAAGGTTTCATTGAAATCTTCATTTCTTTGATTTTTCAGGATAGTGTGAGATTTAGATGTAGATGCACTTACCTCCTGATGTTTGATAGATAAACCTGGTGTTGAGGAATCATCACTGATCAGAACTTGTTTTCCTTTATCAATAGCATTCGCTTTTGTAGCTCCTAGCAATATGATTTCCTCATCGCTTTCTCCTCCATGGCTTGTAGGTAGGGTCTCATCAATATCTATGACTTTTATACTGGATGGATCTCTTGTTAGCTTTTCTTCTATAGAGTCAGTCACCCGTATTAATTCTCTTTCTGCTTCTTCTGAAAGATCACTTAAGGATGGAAATCCTCTGGATTCATCATCAATATTCGCATTAAACTCAATGTCTTCATCATAACTGAAATGAGGTTCCGGATTTGTGTGAGAGCTTGTAGTACTGAATCTTTCAAATACTTGATCTTGGAAATCATAGACAACATTCTGCAAGTAGTCAGTCAGGGGGTTATTTAGCCAATTTCTAATTCTAGATGTATCCATTGTAATAAAGTACAATAAGGGTTTTCAACAGTTGGTTGTTTTTTAAATAACTGATGCACAGTTATTCCTTTGATTAGTAATAATTTGGATCTCCTCCAAAAGGAAGAACTCGCTCCGATACCAATTGTTGGTCCCTTGGAAAGGCTAACACAAGTTTAGAGGGGGGGGTGAATAAACTTGTCACCAAAAACTAATCCTGAGCTGGAAAAGTCCCAGGAACTGAGTTTCTCTGAAACTTAAACTGATCTTCAGTTTTGTTCCTGTCCCTTCAACTTGTGCGGAGTTCAGTTAGCTCAACTGAATATAAGTTATTACTGACTTATATTTAGTCTCGTTAACTGGCAGCGGATATAAAATTAGCCTTTAACAACTAGTAACTATAATTTCGATATGAAAACCATTATAATGAAATAAATGAATGCATAAAGTAAATAGACAAGAATTATAGAGGTTCCAGGTGGCGTAATCCTGTACGTCCTCTCTTCCCCTATGATGCGGAGGAAAATTCCACTAGAACTTCTTTGAGATGGCCCAGTTACAAAAAGTCGTAAACTGATAGTCCTTGGCTAATCCCTAGCTTCACTATCTAAACACTTGTAGAACAGGTAGGATTGCTGCTCTTCAATTGTTTGAACCACTGGTCCTTGGAGGGTAGAATTGCCTCTTCACCACTCATCGCAAACACGGTCTTCCCGATCGCACTCAACCGTCCTCCACACCTTCTTGGTGTTTCACGATCTAAACCTTTGATAAAATCAAAGTTGAGACTTTGAATCAATGACTATGATTCAACTCGTGATTTTAGCTTTTCTTCGGATAATTAATTTAAGCACGGCTCGTATTTCTTCAAATGTTAGATCTTGAATCTGCATGAATAAGCATTTGGAGAAGGAAAATTTTTGGCCAAGGGAGATGAGAGAAAAGCTTGGAGTTTTTCCGGGTAGCATATCGGAAGGGTTCGAGTCGAGAATTCCTTCCACCGGGAATTGCTTGGATCACACGTGCGGAAGATCGTGGTGCTCTTCACATCTTCTTGCAATCTTTCTCTTGCGGTTCTTCAACTTGGATTTAGAGATCCAAGAGGTATGATCTACAACCCCCTTGTAGAATAGATCTAGTTGTTTTATTACGTGTAATTATAGATCTAGATCTTTAAAATCGCTTCCGTTGCGGATGGTATTACTAACAGTGGTATCAGTCGCCATGGTGATCTATATTTATACGTATAAAATATTAGATCTAGGAGTGGTAAAACATATAGTTTTTTTTGTCCCAATTTTTTTTTTTGGGGGCCGATGCATATGTTTAATTTTTATGCTTATGAATGTCGTGGTTGAAGAGATGGATTGGGGTTGGCACTGTTTACCCGTTAGATCTATTGTAAACTCATATAAACGATGAAAATTCGTCCATATGAGTATAGGAAATTATGTAATTCTTTTTTTATTGCAATTTTAATTTCCAGAAAATAGATCTGTTTAGTAGCTGTTTAGTTATTTCGTGTTTCCCGTTGATCGAACCGTTGAAACGAAGATCCCTCCGGTCAGAATCGAGATTAGAAGATGATGATCAACTCCACAAATTTTGGCGTCGATCAGAGTCCGTTTCGATATCCGTTTGATGCTGCGAAGAGGCTGCTGTAACAGAAAAACGCAGGATTCACAGAAACCCTACCTGTGACTTCCTCGATTTTCTGGGAGAGTTTCGACCGTTGAAAAGCAAATCCGACCGTTCAGATTGATCAAATATGAGTTTTGGACGTACCATAAAAATTTCAGGTCGATCGGGATTCATCTCGATTCCCGATCTGCCTCAGGAAGTCCTTGATGCAGTGCAGTTAAAGTCAGATTCAGCAGCAAGTTTGGCGGTTTACTGGAGAAAATTGGTAAGTCTAAGCACCGATCCAACCGTCCATATTGAAGTTCAAGGAGTGAAGATAAGATCTGGAAAGTTTCGTCCCGATCCGAGTTCGTTTGTATGCCGATCGTCGAAGAGTTCGAACAGCTGCAGATTTATGTTAGAAAGTAGTAAACCCTAGTTAGGGTTTTGGTCATTTATTTTCTAATAGGTTAGATTCGGGGTGCCAACGATCCATCTCGGTGTTTAAATTTTCCGCATTTATTTTTTATGTGTTTGATCATAAAATAGATATAAAACCGGAATTGCCATGACATGCATCATATCATTAATCCACTCCATGCATACATGTAGAATTTTAATTTTGGTAATTAAAATAGGCATGTATACAAACTCGTGTAATTAGTTGAAATTTAATTAATACGTGGTAATTAATAAATTTAGTAACTAATTAATGATCCGAGGACGGGTTATGAAATCGTTAAGCCTTTCGGTGTGTGTTCTCGGTGAACCGCCTTAAAGCACAAACGAGATCACGTTTTCGATTCGTAGCAGTCTACGAGATCGAATGATGGTAAAAGAACAAGAAATCTTGGATAAAAATGGTTCGCCTATAGGTTGGGTGGTCAAGCGAGCTTCGCTCGAACGACTTAACCCTCCTAGTGTGATGTATGCACGGGGGTCCGGCAAGACTAAGCCAAACCGAGAGCGGAGGGGTGATTCCTTCTAATCTCAATAGGGCTCTCTTGACCCGATTTCGTCCGACCGTCACATATGTTCCAACGAATAGGACGGGTAGGCTTGCCTACGTTACCGACACCATTCGGAATCCTTGATTTGATGTACTTTTATGTTAACATCAAAAAGACGTGGTTAGTTAACCCACCACCACTTCCAAATTATTGAGTGGGAGCGGGGGAGAGGCGACAGCCAACCCCACGGCCTCTACTATAGATACAAGTAAGTGAGAGAAGGGTGACGCCTCGCGGCGCTTTGATTTCGTCCCCCTACGGATGGTGTTCACCCCTATCAACATTCATGGCTTGGTCTCCGAAAGGATAGGATTTACGGGTACTCGTCGGGTCAACGACCTATCCTACGACGGCACACTCGGGGCGTACCTAAGAGATCCGATATAGTAGGTCACACTCATAAAGGATATTTTTGGAAATATCTAGGCTAAAAAAGGAAGGTAGTCAATGAATAAAGGGATGTTCGATTCTCGTGCGATGTTTGATTCTCACAAGTTATTCATTGATGAGATTGTCTCGATTTAACCGTCATCTCTTTGACCTACCCTTCGGCGGCACTGAGATGCGAGGTTAAAACCTTGGAATGGTAGAGTAGACTTAATTTTAGTTTACAATTCCTAAAATAAAATATAGTAGTGTTAAACTTGAATTAATACATGTCATTTTATTTACGACATTATATCCCTTACTAAATTGCTTAAAATTTATAATTGACTAGTATTGACTTCGTTAAAAAGTGGAAAGTAACTAGGACGTTGAACTAGTTAATCGATAATGCAATTATTTTTCGAAAGAGATATTTTCTCTTAAGCCTTTTAAAAACCAGAGTGACATATAGGTATGTCACTCTAGTGTCATTCGTGTCAAACGGAAGACAAACTTAGTTTGACCAAAGGTGATCTCGGACTTTGAAATTCTTAGTGAATTTTGAATGTGTAGTAATTACACGAGTAATTTTCTAATTAAAAAATTGGAAAATCATGAAGTGTTACTAGTTGGATGATATTTGGAATCGATGAACTAGTGGGAGATTTATGATTTGTTGTTTTTCTAGAACATTAGTGTAACTGACTACACACGTAACCGTTCTAATTGAAAAACCGGAAAGTCATGAAATGTTGCTAGTTAGACGATATTTGGAATCGATGAACTAGTGGGAGTTTCTATGATTTGTTGTTTTTCTGGAGACAATAGAACTATGTACGAGAGATTTTCAAATTGAAAAATTAGAAAATCATAAAATAAAGCATTGCTGGTTAGACGGTATTTGGAACCGATAAACTAGTGGGAGCTTTAATGTTATGATTTGTTATTTTTCTAGTATATTAGAAAATCCGAGAAGTCCCGACAAGTAACACTCGAAATAGACATCCCACGGTTCAAGAGTAGTGTCTACTCACACGAACCGCTAGTTCAAAGCTCGTTTCCATTTACGGAAAGTCAAGAATGGGAGAGTATGTCTAAGAGTGTTAGTCATCTAAAGGCGAGTTGATTTTAAGGCTAAACCGAAAATTAATTAACTAAAAATCATAGGATAAGGACAGTGATTTTGGATCACCAACCTATGAATCCTTGGTGATTTTCTCGAGCTATGTTCTTTGGAAGAACAAGGTAGCAGTGCATTTAACGATTAAAAGAGTAAACAACGGGCAGTTAATTTTAGCTAGAATAGTGGGAGTGATATGAGGAAATGAATCTCGGATTCAATCCTTGGATATCGCGAGAAGATTTATTTTTACGTCGTTTAAGATTCGTTGGAACGAATGGATTTACCTTCTATTCGACATTGAAGAAATTTTCTTGATCTTGCAATTTAGTATTTAGCAGGTATTCTTTTGAATTTGGGTTTCCCCTCAATTTGATCTTTCTTGACTAGATGGATTTTCTTGCTTGTTATCATATATCCTGCCCTTGTCTTTGATGTTGTAGAGGTAATCTATTTATAGGGGTTCATCCAAGATTCATCCTGCTTCGTAATGGCTATATTTTCTGACTGTTCCTGTTGGGTCAGTGACTTATCCAATGAGATTTCTTTCTTTACAACGTTCGATTGTACTTCCAGTTTGTTGAATGACTAACTTGTAAAACTGAGTTTCCTTGTCAGTTTTTCATCTGTCAGTTTCCTAACTGACTTGGAGCATTAACTGAGATTTTATTCTTCTTCAAATATAAGTACTCCAGTTTTCATCTGATTATAATTGACTTAATCAGAGTACACCATGATACATTTATCATCTAAGAATTCATTGTCCTTATGATTCTTAGGTCTTCATACAAGATCCATAAAGTCAGTTCAGTTATCACAATCTTGCCTGAAGTCTAACTTTACAGTCTCGACTTGTAATCTTCATAACTGAGTTTGTGCCCTCAGTTCTTCATTCTTCAATAACTGAGTCTGTGTCCCTCAGTTCTTCCCTCTTCTAGATAAGCTAACCGAGTCTGTAACTCTCAGCAAACTTATCTTCTTCAATCTTCTGTTGGTGTGCTTTATTGTCAGTTTCTCGTAGAGTCTCAGCTAGTCAAAGTATCATTTTCTTCATTTATCAGTTTCGGTCAAGAACTATTACAGTGCTTGTCTGATTTAACTTATACAAATATCAGACTTTAATAAATCCTATACATTGGTATCTAGACTTCTTTTTGCTTTGCACTATAACAGCTAGTTATGACACTTCATCAATGGGGTTAAGAACAATTAATAAACTAAGTGATGAATCATCATCAAAACATAAATTATATTTCCAACAAAGCCTTAGTGCAGAATCTGTCGCACCAAGTGGGGTAGATTGCAGAACAAGTGTCTGCCCGTCCTCCGGAAGGATTGCCAAGTAATACTGAGAAGAATCTGAAGGATGTGAATGCAATCATGACTAGAAGCGGAAAGGAACTGCCTAGGCCAGTTATACCAACCGTACAGGGAGAATCAGAAAGCACTTCACAGCAGAACGCAGCAGAATCTGGAGAAATAGAGGGGCAGGTAACCCGGGACAATACTCCGGTAAACCGGGAGTATAAAAATTCAACAGACAAGCAGGCAGGGCAGCAGCAGTCAGCAGGTAAGTCTTCACGAACTGTAATTATTAATCATGCTACTTTACCCTATCCCCCTTGGAAATATAAGCCGAATAATGATGATGCACGTTATAAAAGGTTTATAGAGATGTTTAAAAAGTTGCAAGTAAATATACCTTTGGTAGAAGCTCTGGCTGGAATACCAGAGTATGCCAAATTCTTGAAAGAAGCCATCTCTACAAAGAGGAAATTGTTGGACCTTGAGACTATATGCCTTAACGAGGAATGCTCAGCAGTTTTGCAACGCAAACTGCCTCCTAAGCGCATAGATCCTGGGAGCTTCCTCATACCATGCACAATTGGAGGAGTATGCCTGAACAAAGCATTATGTGATCTTGGAGCCAGTGTCGATCTGATGCCACTCTCTATTTTTCATAAGTTAGGCATGAAGGAGTTGAATGAGACATCTATAACCCTTCAATTAGCAGATAGGTCGATGAAGCAACCTTGTGGAGTGGTGGAGGATGTTTTGGTGAAAGTTGATAAGTTTGTATTCCCTATAGATTTTGTGGTGCTAGACATGGAAGCTAATCACGATGTTCCATTGATCTTAGGAAGACCTTTCCTAGCTACGAGCAAAACATTGATAGATGTTCATAAGGGTGAGCTGATTCTGCCAGTGAATGAGGACAAGGTAGTGTTCAATGTGATGAATTCAATGAGATATGCTAAAGATGAAGGAGAAGCAAGCTACAAGCTAGATGCCATAGAGAATTTGTGATGGAACTATATCAGCAAGTGGCACTATACCCTGAAGTAGCCGAGACTTTTCTCCTTAGGGATGAGGAAAATTATGTGGAAACCTTGCACGGGTTTAGTGAAGGTCAAGTGCGAGAAATAGAGCCTATATCTTCTGTGGATTTAGGAGGAACCATTCATAGACCTTCCTGGCACAAGTTCTTTGACTTACAGTTGACTGGTAAGTTGTTAAGATGATCATTAAAAGAGCCACCAAGGAACTTAACGTTAAAACCTTTGCCATCTCACCTGAAGTACATATACTTACAAGATGATGCTCTCCCCCTTCTAATTTCAGCATCATTATCACTTTTAGATGAGGAGAAACTTTTGAGAGTACTGAGAGAGCGTAAGGGAGCGTTTGGGTGGACGATTACATATATTAGAGAAATAAGCCCATCAGTGTGCATGCATAAGATCTTTGTAGACCCTGAGAAGAAAGCGGTAGCACAACCTCAAAGGAGGTTGACGCCACAACTAAAGGATGTTGTTAAGGAAGAGATAATAAAGATGTCGGAGATGAGAATCCTTTTCCCAATTGCAGACAGTGAGTGGGTGAGCCCGATTCATGTGGTGCCTAAGAAAGGATGATTCACTTTCCAACCTAATGAGTTTGATGAGTTAATCCTTGTGGGACTATTACTGGACATCGAGTATGCATAGACTTCAGGAAAATAAATGATGAAACTCGTAAAGATCATTTTCCCCTACCATTCATTGATCAAATGTTGGAAAGATTAAGCGGACATGCATTTTATTGTTTCTTAGATGGGATATTCTGGTTACTATCAGATCCATATTGCCCATGAGGACCGCGAGAAAACAATTTCACATGTCCCTATGGAACTTTTGCATACAATCGCATGCCTTTTGGGTTATTTAATGCACCAGTAACATTCCAAAGGTGCATGATGTCATTATTTGCGGACATGGTGGAGGATTTTCTAGAAATTTTCATGGATGATTTCTCCGTATTTGGAGATAGCTTCGATAAATGCTTGGACAATTTGAGTAAAGTGTTGAAAAGATGTGAAGAGACCAACCTTGTACTTAACTGGGAAAAATGCCATTTTATGGTTACAGAAGGCATAGTGTTGGGTCATAGAATTTCAAAGAAAGGAATGGAAGTTGATAGAGGAAAGATAGAGGTGATAGAGAAGTTACCTCCTCCAATGAACTTAAAGACATTGCGAGCCTTAGTGTGTGTGGATTTCTAGAGAGATGTTTTCTCTCAGCCGGCTTCATCTTCTTCAAGGATGAGCTTGCCAAATCCCTTCTTTTGTTGTGTTCTTGCTCTTGTTACTGGCTCGATTTTCATTCTTGTTACCTTTCTTTCTCTTCTCTGATTTTACAGCCTCTGTTTTGAGCTATGGTTCGCAAAAATAAGAAATCTATTGCTGATGGCACTGTTCATGAATCGGATCCTGAAGAAGCTGAGTCTTTAGGTGATCTACAGGTTGTAGCAGCCCCTAAAGCCATTGTTTCTCTTCCTGCAGCTCCTATTGAAGATCAGAATGTTGTGGAAAAGCTTCCATCGAAGGACCCCCATGTTCCTGTGCAACTTGCTGATGTTGATCCTGTGATGGTGGAAAAGAAGGAACCTGCTTCTAAATGTTGCAATCCTAGAGTTTATGAAGCAATGAGATTGAAATCTCGGAGGTTAGTTACCCCTGCTGCTTCATCCATGAAGAAGAAGACTGTCCTGGCTGATGGTGATTTAGCAGGTATTTCAACTCTCTCTGAGTTGTTAGAAGTTGAAAAACAAGTTGATAATGTTTCCATTGATAGCTTAAAGGTTGGTGGTATGTCTGAAAAGACTATTGAGAGTGCTGGAGCACCTGTTGTGCATGTTTCTGCTTCTGTAGAGACGGTTTCTGGTGGAGGTGTGAAAGAACATGGTTTTCCAGTTGTAGAGCTTGATACTGAAGGTGTTCCTAGTACTTTAAGATCTGGAGGTGTGATAGAACATGGGACTCAAGTAGAGATGGATCCTGGTTCTATTGCAAGTAAGGAAAAAGAAAGTGGTGTAAACCCTACTGATACTGATGCTAGCCCTACTGATACCCCTGCTGGAGACTTTTTGGGGAAGAATGCTGAAAAGGCTGTGGAGGATGTTGCTTCTTGGGCACAAATTGTAAAAAAGAATAGGGAACCTACTGATGAGGTTGTTATCTTGACAGATCATGTGGAATGTGTTTCACAGGATACTATCTTTTTGGAAGAAGAAGACTTAAATGATGATTCTTTGGAAAAACTAAGTTTGATTGGCATCTTTCCATCCAAATTTCCTGGAAGAGATGATGTACAAAAGATTGTTAATGCTTGGCCAAGGAAGTGCAGATATCATTACCATAATTCTGGGTGGATAGTGTTTCTGTTTGAGCAAGAATCTGATCTTAAAGAGGTTTTGCAGGCTGGTCCTTTCTATGCTTTTGGAAAGCCCTTGCTGTTAAAAAAGATGCATGTCAAGTTTAATTTTAGTAAAGATGCTTGTACTGTAGTTCCAGTTTGGATTCAGTTACCTAATCTACCTCTAAGGCTTTGGAAGGACAGGGCATTAAGTAAGATCTGTTCCTTTTTGGGGAGTCCTCAGTATACCTTTAAGGTCACAGCTTCCAGAAAAGTTTTGAGTTTTGCAAGATGTCTTGTGGAGATTGATTTAAAGATGGAATTGCCTTCTGTCATTCCTATAACTATGCACAATGGAAAGGTTTTAATGCAGCCTATTTTATATGAGGAAAGGCCCAAGTTTTGCTCCAAATGTAACAAACTAGGGCATATTTATGATGGTCATGATGACTCTAAGAATGAAGCTCCTTCTTTGTATGTGGAAAGGTCTAAAAAACCTGGTGTCTCCAAACCTAATCCTCCAAAGAAGAAGAAAGTGATTGTACTTGATGTAGATGGTAAAACTGATGATGCTCCTGTTGTTAATAAGGCTCCTGGTGTTGATGTTGCTTCTGGTGCTGCTACTCCAAATCCTGATAAAGGTAACAAAGGGATAGATGTTGATTAACTTGCTACTCCTATTGCTAATACTTTTGATGTCTTATCTCCTGATAAGAATATAACTTGGGCTGATGAGGTAGAAGATGATGATATGGCACATAAAGGTGGAACTGATGCTTCTGGTTCAAAAAAATCAAAGAAGAAAAAGAAAAACAACAGGCATAACACCACTGGTGTTTCTGGAAATGATAAAAACAGAAATGATAGTGTCTCTAGAGGTAGATCACCTCTAGTTAGGCAAAAATGATAGGGTTTTGGAATGTTAGAGGGTTCAATAAGGCAGTTAAACAATCTGCTGTTGTCAGTTTTCTTATACAGCACCAGATTTCCTTATTTGGTATCCTTGAGACAAAGTTGTCTCAAAATAGTTATGATCACTTTCTTGCTAAGAAAATTCCTACTTAGAAGTCTGTTGATAATTTTGATGTACATATTAAAAAGAGGATTTTGTTCATCTGGGATCCTGTTTTTTTGGAGGTGGAGGTGTTGGAGGTGGATGCTCAGTGGATACATTGTAAGGTGAGGATTTCAGACTCTGGGGATTGTTTTCTTATCAACTTTGTCTATGGTTTGCACAATATTGGAGATAGGAGGCCCATGTAGGACAGAATCAGGGAACTGAGTGCTTGTTCACTTTGCCCTGGATGGTTCTGGGGGATTTTAATGCTGTACTTTCTGTTGAGGACAAGTTGAATGGGAATGTGCCTTCTAAGTATGAAATGCAAGATGGTGCTGATAGTTGTCTAGATGCAAATCTTTCTGATTTAAACTCCTCTGGTGAATTCTTCACCGGGAACTCTGCTGGTGTTTTCACTAGGATTGTGTTAGGAACATTTTATTATGTTTTGATGATGGCCATACTAGCTGTTATGGCAAGCCTGAAATAAGTTAGAACTCTCTGTATAAGTCTTTACTTAGAGTCTGACATGTTGTATAAGTTGAGTCAGACAAGTATTGTACTAGTTGGTAGGACGGCAAAGCAAAAACAGATATTCGGTAAAGTGAAGCCAGCAAAGCACCAGCAGAGAAGTAATGAAGACATTATGGTCTGACTTATAACCAAGGAAGTCTGTGATGACCTTGGATAAGTCTAAGTTATGTTTTTAAGTGATGAAACTCAATGTTCAAATATGTTGTACACTGGTCTCACCCAAATCAAGGATCAGTGAAGTACAAAGACTTTCCTAATACTAGAACAAAGAAGGAAACGATGAATCGGCTGAGTAGGTGACCTTCGGCAAAGTGAAAACAAAACAGCGAAGAAAGAACTAACGGCTAAGTCAGAAGACTCACTCGACCGTTCTAAAAACGGCGAAGTAACACTTACCAGATCAGATTTGATATATATTGAAGATACAGAAGATCATGCATTAAATGCACAATCAATAGAGGATCAATCAAGGACGGGTTTTCTGCTATACGTTTGAAGAAAGAATCCGATCACTGAAATCAAGGAGAATACAATTAAGGAGGAATCAAGAATAAAATCAAGGATTATTCCCTCATTAATATAGCCAACGGACGGAATTTCAAAACCAAAGTACTCAAGGCTATAAATAGAAGGCATTGACAGAAAAACAAACAACGATTGAAAAAGAAAAAAAAAATCAAGTAGAAACTCTGTCAATTTGAAAAACCATCTCTCTGAACATACAAGGATACATCTAGTGATCAACTCAAATATCAGAACTACAAAGTCATACTCAGAACTGAGATTGATCAAGCAAGTGTGTGAATCACAGTCACATCAAACTGAAGCAACTGAATCAGAGGCAATGCGAGAAGGAGTTGAACTGTGATAGCCGTTGAAGGATCTTGATCTTAAGGAGCGACAAAGGGAAGATCGAATCACCGAAGCCGTTGCAGTCAAGGAGTGATAGTCTTGTAGATTGTGAAGCTTGGGAAGCCAAGGACAATCATACTATTGTATCAGTGAAAACAATAGTGAATTCCTCCAATCATCACATGAGAAGAGTGGATTAAGGGATTACACACCCCTGAACCACTATAAGCCTTGTGTCAATTTAATTTCTGCAATTTACTTTACAGCATTCATTTAACTTGCATACATCAAAATTTACATCGGTGACTGTCTAAACAGATTTAAAAACAATATAGTAAGAAGGGACTTATCCGCTGCCCAAAAGCTTTTAAACAAAAGAAAAGTTTTTGAAACTCCACTATAGTCATTCACCCCCCTCCCTCTCGACTATAGTTTCACCCTTCTCTGGGACCAACAATTGGTATCGGAGCAGTGTTCCTAGTATTAGAACCTATTCAGATCTAATTTCTGGTAATAAGGAGATCACATATTTTCAAAGTAGTTTTCAAATCTGAGTTTTTACATATACTTACATTTATATCTTCAATTGCACTGATGGATTCCTCAACCTTCTTGTCAAAAGTACCTGTGTTTAATGTTAATAATTTTGATGAATATAAAAAAAGAATGCTATCTCATCTTGCAGCAACTCATGAAGAGATGTTGGATGTAATCAATGATGGACCAATCACAATCACTACGGTGGTAAGCACAGGAGCAGATCAAGGAAAGGAAATTGACAAACCTAAAAAGGATTTGACCAAAGATGACGGGAGAAGAGCAAATCTGGACTTTGTTGCAAAAGACATGATCTTGAAGACCCTAGACAAGACAACATGTTCATGAGAATCAAAGACGCAAAACGAAAAGGAGATGTGGGACAAGCTATCATTGATAAATGAAGGATCTGAAGCAGTTAAAGAAAACAAATTATCTGTTGCAAAACAGAAATTTGAGAACTTTAAAATGAAGGCTGGTGAATCCATTGATCAAATGGACAACAGATTCTCAAGCATCATCAGTGAATTACAACAGCTTGGACACATATATCCCTAGAAAGAAGTATGCTTGAAGATATTGAGAGGACTACCTGAAAGATGGAAGATCATAACATCAGTAATCAGAGGAACAACAAATCTTGCAAGCACTGATACTCTGACACTGATGTCCCAATTAAAAGCTCATGAATTCGAATTGAACGGCGAAGATGGTTCCCCGGGCAGAGACACACAAAATCACCGCATTAGCTGCATCCCAGCAAAGTAACTTTGCCGAATGCATCAGCAAAGAGACACATGAACTAAAAGAACATGTAGCTTTATTAGTTAAACGCTTTGACAGGTTTAAAGAGATACCATTCAAAGGAAATTCTTCGTCAAACAAAAAGTCAAGCTCAAACAGAGACATGAAGAAGAAAGATGAAGAATACGGATGCTTCAACTGCAACAAGAAATGTCACTTCAGGGCTGATTGTCCTGAAGAGAATAACAAAGATGATGAAAAGAAGAAATATAGAGCATCTGAAAAGAAAAAGAGCAAGAAGGCACTTAAAGCAGAATCCAGCAGTGAAAAGCATGAAGAATCATCTGATAATGACTCAGACGATAGTGATGAAGAAGACAGCTCAGAAAATGAAAATGCATGCCTATGCCTCATGACCAAAGAATTGGATGAAGATAAAAGTGATACCTCAGACATTGAGGGAACAAGCCTATGTTTAATGGCTAAAGAATCAGATGAAAATGAGGTAACATCTAGTTCATGTTCTTCATCTAATGCATCCACATCTAACATTGCACAATCCTCTAGTCTCCCATTAGATACGGCAGACCTAGTCCAAAATCTCATGACTAAATTTGATGAAATTGAAAAGAATCATGAAATTCTGGAAAAGGAATGCAAGGATCTAAGAAAAGAGAATAAGAGGTTAAAGAAAGAACTGGATAAAGCAAAAGCTGAATTAACTAGTAAGGAGACCTACTTAAATGATCAACAAAAAGCAGATGATCATACATATGTTACTAACAGATCAGTTAAGAAAATCTCCTCACCAGTGAAGGTATCCACTGCACCACTAAAAGCACCAGCTTACAAACCCTCAAAAAGGTTTGGATCCAGATCTGGTCTTGGCTACAACAGTCAGGATGAAAGTAGGAATAGTAGTCAACACCATTCTAAATTTAGAACCACTGGTGGACCAAAATTTAGAAAGGGACAGACCATGATTCCAACGGATCATCTGTTCCGGTGAAGTCAAAACCCGGTGTAGTGAAACAGAAAATCAAATCCTCATTCCAGTCAATCAAGAACAACAGCCATCTGAAAGGTAAATGCAGACTTTACCCCTCAGAGGATGACTGGAATGTTGCACCTCCAAAATACAAGAGGAAGCCATTTCACAAAATGCATCACATGTTTAAGAAAAACCAATCTGTTCCTAGACACATGAAGCAAGAAAGGTTTCCTACTGCATATTGGAAAGTGAAGAAGGATGTAAATGCACCAAAAGGTGGAGAAAAGTATCAGAATACCTTCAGTAAAAATACTAGGAGATATTCTGCCATGCCTTACACATATGAAGTTGATGACTTCAATTATCCAAAAAAAGACCTTTTGGATACACCCTTGGTATGGGGGGCATGATTGCTAACAGGTATGGACCCAAACGGTGTTGGGTACCTAAACTTAATTAATGTTTTGTAGGATGTCTGGTACATAGACAGTGGATGTTCCAGACACATGACAGGAAACAAGAAATGGCTCACTGATTTCAAAGCTTTTGATGGACCCAAAGTCACATTTGGAGGTAAAGAAAATCCTGGCAAGATTAAGGGGGAAGGCACAATACTCAAGAACAATCTAAAGATTCAAAATGTGGCATATGTCAAGGGACTTAACTTCAATCTGATGAGCATCAGTCAATTCTGTGACAAAGGCTACAATGTGCACTTCAACAAAGAAGGATGCAAAGTGATTCACAGTCAAACCAACACAGTAGTTCTTGCAGGTAGAAGACAAGACAACATGTATGTGGTGTATCGGAAAACGACCAAGGCGAGAAACATGTCTACTTGTCAAAAATAAACAATCAACAAGCTTGGATTTGGCACGAAGATTAAATCACCTAAATTTCAAGACCATCAACAAACTATCAAGGAGCAAGTTAGTTGAAGGCACATGCCGAGAGATCACATTCAAGAAAGAAAGTCTATGTGATGCTTGTCGAAAGGAAAACAAATAAAAAGTTCATTCAAGTCAAAGCCTCATCAATCTACAACAAGAGTTCTACATCTATTACACATGGACCTGTTTGGACCAGTTACACCAGTAAGTGTGAGTGGTAAGAAATATACTCTTGTAGTGGTGGATGACTTCTCAAAGTTCACCTAGACCATTTTCATGAACAAGAAGAAAGAGACACTAAAAAAGCTGCCAGATTTGCTGAGAAGACTCCAGAATGAAAAAGAGCTAAAGATTATCAAGATCAGATCAGATAGAGGCACTGAATTTCTAAATGAAATTATCAGAACCTATTGTGAAAAAAAATGGAATGTTACATCAACTATCTACAGCGGGAACTCCACAACAAATTGGTGTAGCAGAAAGAAGAAACAGAACCATCAAGGAAGCAGTCAGGACAATGATAGCGGAAGCATGCTTAACAAAGAGATTCTAGGCTGAAGCAGCTAACACAGCATGCCATACACAAAACAGATCAATCATCAACAAACATCATGGAAAGACTTCATATGAAATATGGAATGGTAGAAAACCTAATATCTCATATTTTCATATGTTTGGATCAAAATGTTTTGTCTTAAACAGGAATCAGCTGCATACCTTTGATGAGAAGGTCGATGAAGCAATCTTCATGGGATACTCGGACACCGAAGAAAGCATTTAGAGTACTCAATAAAAGAACCTTGGTGATTGAAGAATCAATACATGTAGTTTTTGATGAACCAAATACAAATGGTGAAGATCTTCAAGATCAAGAAGAGAAAGCGAAAACGACAAAGGGAAATCTATACAAATGCAACCATACCAACTACCATCCTAAATCATCATTTTGAAAATCAAGAAGAACCACTTACCAATACAACGAGATGAAGCACCTAAGTTGAAGTTCATGCTCAGCATGAAGGTATGGAAGCACCAAGTGAAGAACAACTTCAACCAGATCTAAATTGGCTAAGAGACCATCATGAAGAACAAGTCATTGGAGATATTCACACAGGAGTCAGAACCAGAAGACAACTGAAGCACATGCTAACTTGCTTTCTATCACAAGTGGAACCCAAGACCATAGATGATGCAATCCAAGATGCAGATTGGATCACAGCCATGCAAGAAGAACTAAATGAATTTGAAAGAAATGAAGTCTGAGAACTTGTTGACTGACCTGAAATGGCCAACATCATTGGTGCAAATTGGGTATTCAGGAACAAGATGGATGAGCAAGGAACTGTTGTCAGAAACAAAGCAAGGATAGTTGCAAAAGGCTATTCCCAAGCTGAAGGAATAGATTATGATGAAACATTTGCACCAGTAGCAAGATTGGAAGCAATCAGACTCTTTCTAGCATTTGCTCGCACACAAAGACTTCAAAGTCTATCAAATGGATGTAAAGAGTGCATTCCTAAATGGACTTTTGGAAGAAGAAGTTTATGTAGAACAACCTCCTGGATTTCAAATTAAAGGAAAAGAAGACAAAGTATACAAACTCAAGAAGGCCCTCTATGGCCTCAAACAGGCACCTAGAGCCTGGTATGAAACACTATCACAATTTCTGATCAAGAATGGATTCAACAAAGGAACTATTGACAAGACTCTATTCAAACTAGAGGAAGGAGGAAGCACCTTGCCAGTACAAATCTATGTTGATGATATAATCTTTGGATCAGAAGATGAAAAGCTGTGTGAGAAATTTGTAAATCTGATGAAGAGCAAATTTCAGATGAGCATGATGGGAGAATTAAACTACTTCCTTGGCCTTCAAGTAAAGCAAATGAAGGATGGCATCTTCATTAGTCAAGCCAAGTATACAAGAGACTTGATACACAAATATGGGATGGATACAAGTGGCACAGCAGACACACCAATGTGTGCCAGAGTCATACTTGGAAAAGATGAAGGAGGAAAAGATGTTGATCAGAAAATGTATAGAGGAATTATTGGATCATTATTGAACTTAATTGCCATCAGACCTGACATAGCATTTGCAGTAGGAGTGTGTGCAAGATTTCAAGCTCAACCAAAAGAATCACATCTTCAGACTCTGACTATGCTGGATGGAGGATAATCAAATACTTGAAAAACACTATAAATGTTGGTATTTGCACTACTAGAAAATAAGATTTTAATGAGAGGAATTTAATGACGGGCCGAAATTTCGTCACTATAACTGTCTTTTAATGAGGGTAATATATATATATATAATTATATCTTGTAAAAACGGTGAGGAAGTTCTAATTCTCGTCATTATTGATTCCTTATCCTCTTATTATTGATACATAAAAAACTTTCTCGTCATTATTATTTAATATATACTATTATAAATGAATTATTTTTCCAGGCCTATAAATTTTATGATAATAAAAAATAATCCCCAAATTTTAGGCGGGTTAATGTCCCACCAAAACATTCCCAAATCATTCCCAAATCTTTTAACTTGAAAGAAAAACATTATTCATTCCCAAAGAAAAACAATTCGATCAGATTCACAAAACAAAAACCTAGATAATATTAAAACCTCCGCCGTCGACTGCGCTACTCTTCCTTCCTGCACCAACTCCGGCGTCTGTCCTACCAATCTCAAATCAATGGGCTTTCCGGCAACTGTCCTCTTTCGTCTTCTCCGAATATAATTCTCCATCCTCCGATTTTACTGATTGCAATCGAAGCGGCTCCAAACCCTTCACCTTGAATTAGCGATGTGAAGCCAATAGTCTTACCAACTTCAAATCGATGGTCTTTCCGGTAACTCTCCTCCTCCATCATCTCTGGTAATCATTCTCTATCCTCCGATTTCACTTGCATCACACGAAGTGAGTCCAAAACCTTCTTCTCAAACTAGCCACGTGAAGAAGACGGTGAGTAGAAAATCCTTGTTGTTCTTGAGACTCTATTTCTCTTGTCTAGTTGTTGAAGCTTTTCAACCTTTCACCTTGAAACTATTTGATTCACTGGTTCCCCTGTTTTTGCAGATTATTTTGGTTGTATAAGATTAAAAAAACAGATTATTTGTACGTTGATAACCTTTGAGACATAGTAGTAGTTTAGCTTTCATACTAGAAATTGAAGAAAAGGTTTTCTTATTTTCAATACTAAATGAATTAGTTTTTGACTCAAGGGTCATGTATTAAGTGAGGTAGATCTAGGTTATTGTTAACACTTGACAAACTGGAGAATAATTTTGATAGAATACAATTTACATCTCTGTTCTACGATTTAACATGTTTTCACTCATATTTGGGGCGAGCCAGATTAATGTTATGTCTAAAACTCAATTTTCAAATTGATTTTGGTGAAGTGGTTACTTCTTAACAATGTTGTGTATCTTACTTTGACCTGGATAGTTGCTACGTTCTTTAATAATTGTTGGACCTAAGAATAACAAAGAGAACGTCATAGTTTGATAAGTAAGAGAAGTATTGTCTTGTTAAAAATCTTATATTCTGCTTGATACAATTTGATCTGGTTTTTTCTTTATAGTTCCATTTAGTCCTTTGGCTTTTGAATGTGATGAGTATTATATGGGGTATGTGATTGAGTGGCTGAGATTTTCATTTTTATTTTTCATCTTATTGTGCCTATTTCGTATGTGCAAAGACTCTTTCAACAGAGAAGGATCATCTTCAATGAATTCGGTGTAGTGATTCCAATGGTGACATGTTATAATTTAACATGTGTTTTGCATTTACAACGTTAAAGCGCGCGCATATCTCCTTAGATACCAAAATTCACGTAATTGGTCACTTTAGAGATTACTACACCAAATTCACTAGAGACAATCAAGATTTCTATGAACGTGCCCACTTTTGCAATTTACTGATGGAGGTCAAGTTAAATTATTAACTCGATGCCTACTAACACACTAGCAAGAGAACTAGGTTCAATTGTAGTATAGTCAGATAGAGTCGAGGTCGATCCCACAGAGACTCGGCACAAATAAAACACAACTTTATCCTATTAGAACTAAATTGAAAGGGCGGTCTACGACCAACTAAATGCAGTAAATAAAATAGTGACAACCACAAGACACAAAAGACCACAAAGACAAACTAAAGACTACTAAAACACGGATAATACGGTTGATATTATCTAAACAAATAGTATTGATTACGCTAGTAGATTATAACTCCCCCATGTGAATTAGGATGCTAACGAGATAAAACAAACGTTAAAGATTAATTATTATGACTACGGGAGTCATCCCCTAAGGTAGATTTAGCTCCGGTTAGGCCCTCTAAATCATCGTGCCTCCATTACGTGACTTCGCTTTTTAATGCCTCCATCTCATATAACTTCTGACACAATTACTAAACTAGGGATGCCGGTATAAACCGTAACCTCATCTAAGCAACATTCCTAGGGTAAGGCGTACTTCTTAGATGTCGATTCAATCTATATCCTAAGTAACAATCACTTTTTGGGTTTCATGTTAAATTATGATGACAAATAATTAAGTTGATCGGGTTTAATTACTCGTTTTAATTCCAAATCGAGAGAATCGACGTAGTCGAAGCCGATCATAATATTGCCCTACACATCACCACGCTCGGTCGACCGAACGACAAGGCACTCGGGCGACCGAATGACATGTCTCGGTCGACCGAACACAGTTCTGTGTTGGTACAAATCATGATTACTTCTTAACGTTTCTAACCTAAACACATGGGTTCGTAAATTAATCTACATCACGCAATCAATACAAATAAAACTACTCCATAATAAAATATATCAGATCTACGAATAAAGATTGCATAATTGACTAGTCATACCCTCGAAGACGAGAGTGACTCCCACTCTTTAATGCGCTCCCTAATCGGAGAATCCGACGGATCCACAGTGAACGAACATAAAGAAAATAAAACTAAAAACTTAAAAGCTAAATTGTATGAATTGTTTTGTGTTGTAGTGGTGTGTTTTTCTCAGCATCGTGGTTGCTGTTTATATAGGAGTTGTAGCCGATATAGGGAGAATCCAGAAGATTGACATGCATTTATCAAATTAGGCTCGGGTGACCGAACCTACACGCTCGGTCGACCGAATGGCTAGGCTCGGTCGACCGAGCCTCCCCTTGTTACGCGTTTTCACTCCGCTTTATCTGACTTGTTCCCCACTCCATGCTTTTGAATTGATCGATTAATCTTTTCTTCAATGCTCCGATTTTCTTCTCTTTTATCTTGAAATTTCTCGATTGCGTGATAATTATCTTCCCGATTCATTATGATCTATAAAATCGTATTTATCACACAATTAATTGTTCTTTTATAATAAAAACGAGCCAAATACCAATTATCTCATTAATAATCACTTATCATTAAATAATAAATATAAACACGTGATTTAATATGAAATATATATAATTAACTCCGATTTAAGGTTATAATTGATGACATAAATGGGTATATTTTAACTGTCATCATTTACTATACCCAAGTTCGTATTCTCTGTTGGCTCCTCTTCCTTCGAAAAAGTCTTCTATTATAAAATCCGGTTTTGAGCAAAATCCTTCTACTACTACTACTATCTTGCTTGATGAGGTCCCTGATCATTCCCGTAAGAGTTCGTACGGGCAAACTGTGTTAAATGGTACGTTATGCGGCCTTATATATATATGATTCTTTTGTAAAGCATCATTTGTTGGTAATAAAAATTGGAGATTGTACTATGTGGTACTAGTTTACTGCTGCTTGATTTAATGTAGTTTGTGTTTGCAACAGGAATGAATGCACTATGTGGGGTCAGAATTCTTTCGACACCGTATGAAGTGAAACAAGGTGGATAGGTAGGGCTCGTGCTACTAGTGGCCTTTGCTATGATGTCTTACTATACCGGGATTCTTCTGAGGAACGGTTTGGACAGCAAACCAAGTTTAGAGACTTGTCCAGACATTGTCCAAGCTGCTTTTGGTAGAACTGTGCATATTGCCATATTTGTAAGTTCTTAATTTATCACCTTAGATATTTTTAAGCATTTGAAGCTTCCTAGATAGCACATTGCATATTGTAATGCATGAATTTATGTATGGATCCTGAAAAATTCTCAGAATGGAAAGTAAACTTCCATGCATTTACTTTCAAATAAACTCGTTACACTGATTGTGTTTGTTTTGAATTGTGGGTATTGCAGACATACCAACTCCAGATGAACCGCCAAGGTGTGATGATGAACAATAGCTTGTGATGAGGTATGTCTATTTACTAGCCTTTAATATGCTATTTTTTAAATATTGCCTTAAATGTCTTATATATGTTTCAATATGTTTTTGAGTGGCTCAGAGAAAGCAAACTTTTTGTACAAAGTTGATTAAAAATGGGCTTTAGATTTGATATGATTATGAATTTATTTGCTTTTGCAAAATTCATAAAAAGTTAAAAACAGAGCTATGCTGGCTGATATAAGCCGATAAGAAATTTGATTGGTTTGAAAGGATTTATATAATACTCGTCTTTTGATCGGTATGATTTCGTTCACTAAAATATTATCAGATCTTACCTAACCCCCACTTCCCACACTCCGGAAATACAACAAACCTCCCAATCCCATGGCCCTCTGGTGTTTTTCTTTTTTCCTTTTTGTTTTGTATATGCATTCTAGTTCAAGATAGTGAGTTGGTTTTTGTCCAAATTGTACATGATACCTAAAATCATTGTTTATTCTTCATGGATTTTCTAGCCTCCCAGCCATTCAAACTAATAATAAGACTAACTGGTTTAAATCTAAGAAACAATAAGTGGAAGGTTAATCAATGTAGGCAGGGATACTTGAGAAGCAGGTTAGAAAAAAATAAAGTTTACTATAAATGATTTAGAATTTAGTATAACTGTCTCAGTCTCAGGCTCGGGCTAGCTTCAGGTTTTTATTGCTTTTTCTATTATATTCTTTATAAGACTTGTGTTCTGTCAATTTGTGTTTCTGGAATTTTACTCTTCATGTGCACAAGACCAGCCTGACATTAATTATTTTGAAACATAATCTGCAATTAGAAAGTTTCTATTGTAATTGTTAATAAATGTCATTTGTATCCGTAATGCATTTGATATGGGACCAGATATTATGTGACAAAATCATCTTGAGCATATGTCATTAGTATATATGTCATTTCTTCCTTGCTTTCAAGGAATTTCTGATAAATGACTTGTAATCCTATTCAAAATATGTCAAGAATGACCTAACTCCGATTAAAAGTTGTTTGATATATTGTCCTTATTTTCCTTTTGGCAAATGATTTTTCTGTTCCTATTGTGCGTCATTAATTAGAGAAATTTGTACTTCCCGTGGAAGAAGTTGAAAAAAGTTTAATGTGCAAAGTACACATTTACTTAAAAAATTTATCTGCGATAGGGATTTATTACATCGAATAAGTACCTACAGGCTACAGCAGTTGAATAACGTTAGAAAATATTGTATTGTGCTTTTGTTGATCCAAATACCATAAAGACATTTTGATTACTTACACTTGCAATGGAGCAGGTTAAAGTGGTCAAATACTCAAATATGCATGAAATATTAAGACATTTGTGTGCGTGTGTGTATGGTCTTGTAGCACCCCTCATTAGGCTCATGTTTACTTTTTTACTTGTGAATCATTGTTGGATTGTTAAAACTTTTCCTTATATTTTCTTTCTGTTGACATGCATATTTATGCAGGCTTTGGATGCTTTTGTAAGATATAGTTGTAAGGATTGCTACTTATCATATCCCAAGATGGTGTAATTTTGCTGGTCAAGTGGCTTGTTGTGTAGAAATCAATCATTGAAGATGTTTTGGTGACTGACATTTATGGTTGTTAGATATTTGTATTTTGGGGATGTGATATCTGAAAATCCTATCATTATGCATCTATATGTAACTAATCTTTTTTAATCTCTTGGAACAACTCTACCATTATGTATGTTTTGGATATATGAATGCATATTGTCGCAACTATGTATATTTTGCATAGACTAATCCAAATGGTTCAACTTACGGACTATAGTATATTTAAATGTATTAATTAATATTTTAATATTTGTTCATAACGACCAAATGGGTATTTGCGAAAAAAAGCATTTAATGACGGTAATATGCGTCATTAATGGGTAGAAACCAACATTCAACTTTAGTTCTAATGAGAGGCAAATAGTATAGTAATGAGTAAATTACTGGTCACTAGAAATATTTTTAATGAGAGTTTCATATCGTCATTAAATCCTTGATGTCTTTTATGACGAGATGATTTCTAGTCATTGAATGCTTTAACTAGAAGGGCGACAATGAGGGGAGCATGAGGGGAATTTCCCGTCATTAAAAGTCTTTAATGACGAGAAAATGACATATAATGACGAGAATTCCTGTCATTAAAACGTGTTTTTCTTGTAGTGTTGGTATCCAAAAGATGGAGGATTTAAATTAATATCATATTCAGACTCTGACTATGCTGGATGCAAAATAGATAGAAAAAGCACCTCTGGAACATGCCAAATGCTAGGAACCAGACTAATTTCTTGGTTCAGTAAAAAGCAAAACTCCATAACTACATCAACAGCTGAAGCATAATATATAGCAGCCGGTAGCTGTTGTGAACAAATACTTTGGATAAGACAACAGCTAAGGGATTATGGAGTGGAAGAGAAAACAATTCCAATCATGTGTGATAACACAAGTGCAATATCCATTACAGAAAAACCAGTATTGCACTCAAGAACAAAGCATATTGATGTGAGACATCATTTTATCAAAGACCATGTTGAAAAGGGATATGTCATCCTAAAACACATACCCACTAAAGATCAATTGGCTGACATCTTCACTAAACCACTCAGTTATGAAAGATTCAGTAAGCTAAGAACTGAGTTAGGAATGATTGAAATTGAATAAATATCAAATAGCGGCTAACTGGAGTAATCGGCTAAGTGACTCCATCAACTGGTACAACCTTTGCCATTACAGGAAATATAGCGGGTAAGGCACCGGTATCCAAATAAGATAACTTAACGATTGTCGAAACAGGTTAAATGAAGCGACTCGGTGAAGAACTTATTGGATCGGCTAAGTGACCAGCCAAGGCACTTCACCGAAATAAAGACTTAGATAATTTAAAAGTGTGAACAAAATCAATTCTGATTACACGTGGAGAATAAGGAAATTATGGATGATTCTGTACACACGTGGCGATCAACTTATGATCATGGAGGTAATTATATTATTTTTCGAATACAAAACTCCTCGATTCCCGGGCTCTATCATTACTTACCTCAAACCACTCCCCCATTCCACTCGAATATCGCGATTTGCATACACAAAATCACGCCATTATGTCACAAAATCCTTCCATATTCAAACCACGTTCACACTACCCAAATCACACTATATAAACAGACTTAGAGATTTTCAGAATTCTTTACGCTCTCTTGCAAATTACAAACCAAATCTCTGATTTTCCCTAAACAAAACTTGAAGAACTCCTTCCTAAACATCTATCTATTATCAAGGGCTTCATCTTCCACAATTTCTCCCACTGAAAAATACTATGAAAAATCAATCATCACTGGTTCATTTTTCAAACCCGAACACTATCTATCGTTTTGTGATAATGATGCAAAAGCTCACCGCTTGGTTGATTGTTGTTCAAATTTGGGGCTGATGACCTTTCTAAATCCCCCAATTACGGGAATCTGCTATGAAAACCTGATCGCATTCTGGAAAAATGCCAAGTTTATGCCTAGCACAAAGAAAACTGAGGTCGACTGCATAAAAAGTTCAATTTTTGGGAAAGAGATAGTCATAACGCCTGGACTTCTCAATAGGAACTACTTTCTTTTGCTCCCAGCTATGGGTTTGGGCTTCATGGAAGCCTTGATGTAAGTGAACATCGTCTTTGACTTGTGTGGGGACTGCAGATTTGTGGGTTTCACGTTCAATGCGTTGAACAGGTGTTGAAGAGGGAACCCGTATGATTTCTTTTCACAGAAATCACCTTTCTTCTGCAAACCCTTGTTTGGTGCCGTAATTGAAAGGTCAAATTCCTTTTGTATCTGATCCTTTAGTCTATTGAATACAAAAGTTGCCCAGTCGAATTTGATGCGTTCGTAGATGATGGCCATCAATCGGATCCGAACCTCAGTCAGGTTTTCCATGGATCCTTTTCTTCCTTCGATATTCTTGGTGATGACTGGTGCAAACTCGGCAAACGGAGGTTTGAGTGTTGATCTAGGTAGATTGTATGTTTTGCTGTTTTTCCTCGGATTTTTGGCTATCGATCCCAGACAGCGCATGAAAACATCTCTCTGCCTAGAACCAGCAACTTAATTGACTCTGTGACAATCAGTGATGACACAGAAACATAAGAAGAAAAGCAACAAGAGGAAATCACCTACCTAGAGGAAGGTGAAGAAGGATAAAGAATCACTTCATCTGAAGAGGAGGAAATACATGAGGAAGAGGATGAGTCAGAGGATGAACGATCAGAAGGAGGAAATCTTGAAGCAATTCAAGAAGATTTGGGGATTTCTGATGATGAACTGACTCTCCAAGAAGTGCTTTTCAAAAGCACAGGCAAAGTTGACAACCAGCTATGTGAGCCAGCTGATAAAGCTCACTCAGCCGAACTTGTCAACTCCCCCACAATTGCACAAGGGGGAACAGTGGTAGATGAAGCAGTCCACACTCAACAAGAATAGATGGAAGAAAAAGAAGAAGAAGCACAAAATGAGAAGGAAGAGGAAGAAGAAGAAAAGGAAGAAATTGAAGTGGAAAATGAGAAGAAGCAAGGTAAAGATGCTGAGGATGAAACTGATGGGGATGAAGAGGATGTCCATGTGGCACCAGAAGAAATTGATCCAGAGAGAGTCTTCAATCTGGACATTCAACCCCTCATTTTGGACATGGAAAGGCAATATTACAGTAGGCAAAACCTGAAGAATGCCTTAAGGAGTGAAGCAACCTCCTTCAATCACAAGATTGAGGCTCTCATCAGCCATATCAAGATCCAAGATGAGGTCATGGAGAGACAAGGAAATTTACTTTGCAACTTACAGCAACTAATCCCTCATCATGTCCAAACCAATCTTGAGTTCCTTGCTGAAACAACTGACAATAATCTCAAACCATTTGTGGACACTCTAAATGCTCACACTCAACAAATTCAGCGTCTGGATGAGATAATGGAGCATTCTGGCAAGCAGCTGGACTTTCTAATCAAAGTTGGTGAGGCCAACAACAAAATACTGGAGAAAAAGTATGGCCCTCTCCCTGAGTCTGAAGCAGCAATCGCAGACCTTGAAGCACGTTTTGATGCTGCCACAAAAGGGGAAGGAAACTCAAAGCCTGAGAGCTCCAGTGAAAAGGAAAAGGGCAGCAAAGGCAAGGACATCAAAGGCAAGGCAAAGCATCAGGTTTGAAGAAATGAAGAAGTAAACCAGTTACCTGTTGCTTAATTCAATTAATTTTATCATTTGCCTTTGTCGTTTAAATAAAAAGATGCAATATCTTATTGCCTTGTGATGGATGAATAAAATTGCTAAAGTCTTTATTCAGTTGTTTATCATGAAAAATTTTGATTACTTATGTTCAAGCTTATGAGGGTTTTGGCATCATCAAAAAGGGGGAAATTGTTAGGAACATTTTATTATGTTTTGATGATGGCCATACTAGTTGTTATAGCAAGCCTGAAATAAGTTAGAACTCTCTGTATAAGTCTTTACTTAGAGTCTGACATGTTGTATAAGTTGAGTCAGACAAGTATTGTACTAGTTGGTAGGACGGCAAAGCAAAAATAGATATTCGGTAAAGTGAAGCCAGCAGAGAAGTAATGAAGACATTATGGTCTGACTTATAACCAAGGAAGTATGTGATGACCTTGGATAAGTCTAATTTATGTTTTTAAGTGATGAAACTCAATGTTCAAATATGGTGTACACTGGTCTCACCCAAATCAAGGATCAGTGAAGTACAAAGAATCTCCGAATACTAGAACAAAGAAGGAAACAGTGAATCGGCTGAGTAGGCTGACCTTCGGCAAAGTGAAAACAAAACAGCGAAGAAAGAACTAACGGCTAAGTTAGAAGACTCACTCGACCGTTCTAAAAACGGCGAAGTAACACTTACCAGATCAGATTTGATATATATTGAAGATACAGAAGATCATGCATTAAATGCACAATCAATAGAGGATCAATCAAGGACGGGTTTTCTGCTATACGTTTGAAGAAAGAATCCGATCACTGAAATCAAGGAGAATACAATTAAGGGGGAATCAAGAATAAAATCAAGGATTATTCCCTCATTAATATAGCCAACGGACGGAATTTCAAAACCAAAGTACTCAAGGCTATAAATAGAAGGCATTGACAGAAAAACAAACAACGATTGAAAAAGAAAAAAAAATCAAGTAGAAACTCTGTCAATTTGAAAAACCATCTCTCTGAACTTACAAGGATACATCTAGTGATCAACTCAAATATCAGAACTACAAAGTCATACTCAGAACTGAGATTGATCAAGCAAGTGTGTGAATCACAGTCACATCAAACTCGAAGCAACCGAATCGAGGCAATCGAGAAGGAGTTGAACTGTGATAGGCTTGTTGAAGGATCTTGATCTTAAGGAGCGAAAAGGGAAGATCGAATCACCGAAGCCGTTGCGGTCAAGGAGTGATAGTCTTGTAGATTGTGAAGCTTGGGAAGCCAAGGACAATCATACTATTGTATCGGTGAATTCCTCCAATCATCACGGGAGAAGAGTGGATTAAGTGATTACACCACCCCGAACCACTATAAGCCTTATGTCAATTTAATTTACGCAATTTACTTTACGGCATTCATTTAACTTGCATACATCAAAATTTACATCTGTGACTGTCTAAACAGATTTGAAAATAATATAGTAAAAAGGGACTTATCCGCTGCCCAAAAGCTTTTAAAAAAAAGAAAAGTTTTTGAAACTCCACTATGGTCATTCACCCCCCCCTCTGACTATAGTTTCACCCTTCTCTGGGACCAACAGATTGATAGAGTTTTTGATAATGCTTCTTGGTATGTCTGGAATATGGATGCTTTGGATTTTTTTGAGCCTCCTGGCCATCATTCAGACCACTCACCTTGCAGAATTACCCTTTCTATTGATTGTGTGCCCAGAAAGAAGCCTTTCAAATTTTTTAATATATGGTTGCAGCATGACAGTTACACTGAGATTTTGGCACGGAGTTGGGGGCAAAATATTGCTGGAACTGCTATGTATCAATTGTGTAAGAGGTTAAAAAGACTCAAAGAACCTCTCAGAGTCTTGAACAAGAAACATTTTGCTCACATTTCTGTTAGGTCTGATAATGCTCAGAATCTGCTTGGTATTCTTCAGTCTCAGTATAATATGGGGCCCTCTGACTTATTGGCTGCTCAAATTGGGGACTAGAAGAGGATCTGTATTGGACTGGAGGCTGCTGAGGCTTCTTTTTTATCTCAGAAAGCTAAAGGAGTCTATATGAAACTTAGTGACAGGGGGTCTAAGTTTTTCCACTCACTGGTTAATAGGAATAATGCCAGGAGGCACATTTCCTCTATTAAACATGCTGATGGCTCTTTTACTACTTCCTATGGCCAGGTGGGAGATGCTTTTGTGGATTTCTATACTGATATTTTGGGGACTAAGGCTTTTGCTGTTACAGTTGATGATGTTGTGGTCAATGCTGGTCCTTGGGTTCCTGTTGTTGTTTCTGATCATTTATTGAGGGATGTTACTGCTGTTGAAATCAAGGATGCCTTGTTTTCCTTCTCTGATGATAAGTCCCCTGGTCCAGATGGATTTTCTGCTGGTTTCTTCAAAAAAACTTGGGACATTGTTGGTGAGGGTTTCACTAATGATGTGCTGGAATTCTTTCAGAATGATGCTTTGCTTAAACAGATCAATCATGCTGTCATTGCTTTGATACCTAAATCTTCTCATGCTGCATCAGTTGGGGACTACAGGGCTATCTCCTGTTGTAATGTTACTTATAAGGTGATCTCTAAAATTTTGGCTTCCAGGCTTTCTTCCTGCCTTCCTGATCTTATTGATGTGGCTCAGGCAGGTTTTGTAGATGGTAGGGCTATGTCAGACAACATTTTTCTGTGTCAGGAGTTGATCAGGCACTACTGAGTGAAAAGGGGTCCCCCTAGATGTTTGATTAAAGTGGATATCAAGAAGGCTTTTGACTCTGTTCACTGGTCTTTTTTAGAGGCTGTTCTGAGGGGCTTTGGTTTTCCTGACAGGTTTGTGAGGTGGATTATGCTTTGTGTCACCATTACTACTTACTCTCTATCTATCAATGGTGAGTTGAAAGGATTCTTTCCTGGTAAAAGAGGTTTGAGACAAGGTGATCCTTTGTCACCCTTTTTGTTTGTTATTGGTATGGAATACTTCTCCAGAATGCTTAGGATTCTTGGTGTGGATTCTGAGTTCAATTTTCATGCTGGTTGTCATAACTTGAAGATAAATCATCTTGCTTTTGCTGATGATTTGATGCTTTTTGCTAGAGGAGATCCTATTTCTGTCACCTTATTGATGAGTTGTTTGACTTCTTTTGGTGATTGTTCTGGTTTGTCTGTTAATCTCTTGAAATCTGAAATGTTCTGTGCTGGTTTAAGTGATGATAATAAGGATGATTTGCTTGATATCACTGGTTTAAAGGAAGGAATTTTACCCATTAGATACCTAGGTATTCCTTTATGTGCTGTTAGACTGAATGTTGGTCACTATGATCCACTGTTTACTTCTTTGAGAAATTATTTCTATGGATGGAAAGGTGCTACCCTTTCTTATGCTGGGAGGTTGCAGCTTATTCTATCTGTTATACAAGGGGTACACTGTTTCTGGTTAGGCATTTTCCCTATCATTGGTAGTGTCAAGTTGAAACTGGACCAGATTTGTAGGAGATTCCTGTGGGGGGGGATCTTGTGATTCTATTAGGAAATCCTTAGTTGGTTGGGATGAAGTTTGTGTTCCCAAATCTGAAGGTGGCCTTGGGATTTTTCAGCTGGATGCTTGGAACTTGGCTCTTCTTTGCAAAATCCTGTGGAACTTCCAATGCAAAAAGGACTGTCTGTGGGTGAAATGGATTGGTGAGGAATACTTGAAAGACTTGGATATCTGGGATTATCAGTACAAACATGGGGATTCTGCCTTGATCAAGGCTCTTTTTAGAATCAGGGATACCATTCTGGATGCATCTGGTTCTATTGATGCTGCCGTGGCTCTTATGAAATCCTGGTGCACAAGTTCTAGATTTTGCCCTAGGCTAGCTTATGATTTTTTCAGGAGAAAGGGGACTAAAGTTTGGTGGTGCAGGACTGTTTGGAACCCTAGGGCCACTCCTAAACACTATTTTATGCTGTGGATGGCTTTGAAAAACTGCTTACTTACTACTGACAGGCTGGTGTTTGATGAAAAGACTTGCTCTCTGTGTGGTCTGGTGAATGAATCTGTCTCCCATCTGTTTTTCCAGTGTCCTACTTCTTGTATGGTTTGGGGAAAAATCAGAGTGTGGCTTGGCATTAGTAGGAGATTAGAGACTGTTGCTGGTTCTGTTAGATGGCTTGGTAGTAAGTGTAGGGGCACTTCTTTTGGGAATGTGGCCAGATCTGCTTCTATCTCTGTGGTGGTCTATTGGCTATGGCATATGAGGAACAAGAGGAGATTTGAAGGAACTCTAATGAAAATACCTGATGTTTTGCATTGTATTAAGACTCACATCTACTACATAATGCAAGCTGTTTTTCCTTTGTACACTTTCACCCCATGATATTAGGGTTTTGTACATCTTTTGTATTAGGTTTTGGTATCTGTTGGTGGCTGTTTGAGATAATTTTCTTTCTCTACACACCTAGGGATAAGCTTTGTGAGTTATGCTCTCATATGACCCCTGTTTTTGCAGTTTTTGAGTGTTGATAAGGGTGTAGTGGCTGTTGTTTCTTGTAGCATATAACCTCAGGGGTCTTATGCGGCTTGAAATCAACAAATCTAACCTCTTCTCAACATTTTGTAGATACTACACTAGATCTTTTGTCTAGGATGTAGCTCTTGTAGTTTGCATACCTTGGTTTTATATATTTGCATTTAACCAAAAAAAAAAAAAAAAGACATTGCGAGCTTTTCTTGGCCACGTAGGATTATATAAGTGGTTTATCAAAGACTTCTCTAAAGTTTCTAGACCTTTGACGGAATTGCTTGCAAAGGATGTACCATTCGTATTTGGAGAAGAGTCAAGAGAGCATTCAACACATTGAAGCGGATGCTTATAACCGCCGCAATTCTGGTAGCACCAGATTGGAACAAACCTTTTGATCTTATGTGTAATGCAAGCGACACGGCAGTTGGAGCAGCCCTAGGACAAAGGGAGGATAAAATCTTTATGCCTATTTATTACGCCAGTCGTACCCTTAACAGTGCCCAGAGGAATTATGCGACTATGGAGCAGGAACTCTTAGCTATAATCTTTGCATTTGACAAGTTTCGACCTTATCTGATAGGATCGAAAGTCATTGTATTCACTGATCTTTGAAATACCTTCTAACAAAGCAAGACTCCAAGCCAAGATTATTAAGATGGATTCTACTCTTACAAGATTTTGATGAGGAAATCAAAGATAAAAAGGGTGGGCAAGGTATACCATTGGTTTGCTGACATTGTGAATTGCTTAGCAGGAATGTACCTACCACAAGAATTCAATAATGCAGATAAGAAGAAGTTTTTCACATATCTGAAGTATTATCATTGGTACGACCCTTACCTATACAAGTTGTGCCCTGATGCCATTCTTAGGATATTCGTCCACGATGATGAGATTCTATGTATTTGCACATGTGTCATTCTAGAGAAACTGGAGGTCATTATGGGCCAGACAAGATAGCGGCAAAGGTACTGCAGTGTGGATTCTATTGGCCAACAATTCATAAATCTGCTTACGAGTTTACAAGATCCTGTCATTCCTGTCAAATGACCGGTAATATTTCTAAGCGGAACGAGATGCCACTGCAGAGTATCTTAGAAGTGGAGTTATTCGATGTTTGGGGAATTGATTTTGTGGGACAATTCACATCATTAGAATCAAATCATTACATCCTGGTAGCAGTCGATTATGTTTCCAAATGGGTGGAAGCGGTAGCTTCACCTACTAATGATGCCAGGGTTGTCCTGATATTTTTAAGAAAAACATTTGACGAGGTTTGGAGTGCCCAGAGCCATAATTAGTGACGAAGGGAGTCATTTCTGTAATAGGTTGTTTGAGAAGTTGATGATGAGATATGGGGTTAGACATAAGATTACAGCGGCATATCACCCCAGACGAGTGGACAAGTAGAAGTTATGAATAGATAGATTAAGAGGATTTTAGAGAAGACTGTGAATCCCACAAGGAAAGATAGGTCTTTGAAATTAGATGATGCTCTTTGGGCGTACAGAACAGCTTATAGGATCACGGTTGGGATGTCTCCATATATGATAGTGTTTGGAAAAGCATGTCATTTACCGGTAGAACTCGAGCACCGAGCGCTGTGGGCTACGAGATTTCTAAACATGGATGAGGATTTAAGAATGCTAGAGTTGAATAGATTGGAGGAGTTTAGACTTCAAGCGTATGAGAAAGCAAGGATTTACAAGCAAAGAAAGAAACGCTTGCATGATAAGAAGATTCTGAACCGCACATTTCAAGTAGGAGATAAGGTGCTGGAATACAACTCGCGTCTTCGTCTTTTTCCTGGGAAGTTGAAGTCTAGATGGTATGGACCACATGTAGTCACGAAAGTCTGCAATTCAGGTGCATGTGAAGTTAGACATGAACACTCTGGGCAAACTTTCACAGTTAACGGCCACAGGCTAAAACATTACCTAAAGCACAAGTAGAACCCCGAATTGGAGGTCTTTACATTAGAGGAGCCAGAATATGAATGAAGGAGCCCTATTAGTACAGTCGAGCCGACGACTATAAACTTAGAACTATTTCTAAACCCTTATTTATTGCTTTTGTTTATTATATTTTGAATAAAGTAGCATGACAACCGCAAGGTTTTTTTTCATCACATATATCTTCAGTCACCTGACTAGGGATATATGTGGTTTTTTCCTTCACGATTCTCATGTGATACCCTCGTAAAATTTTTCACGTCTTGCTTAGGCGGATAATAGAATAAAGTGGCTTAAACTGTTTTTGCGCTTTCCTCCGGTATGCACAATTACCGCCACCTTATTTTCTTATTGCCCTTCGCATGTTACTCACAGTGTTTGGAAGAATTTTGGAAAGCATGTAATAACTTGGGCAAGGAATGACATAGGAGCTAATGATTCTACTCCGGGATTCGTTTTGACTTAGCCGACATTTCCAGTGCTAAGTACCTTTTCTTTTCGTTATTATTAGTCATTGGGGACAATGTCTATAATAAGTGGGGGTAGGCGTCTTACCTGGTGAGTCGGAAAAGGAAGTATTTTTTATGGTTAGTCGAAAAAAGGAATATTTTTGAAAAATTAACATTGTTTTTAGCTTGCTTATTGAACGTTTTCGAGTAAGGAATCGGTAGAAAAGGAGCCCATGTTCAATTTGAAGTGAGCTATAGCATATTCAATTTAGTATGGAAGAACGAGCATATGTCATGTTACGTGAAGTAGTAACTTATTCATTATTATTCTATCACTGCCATCAATATTTGAGCACATAATCTAGTGAGAAGTGTTTAAGATTAGATGATGAGTTGTTTTACCAGGAATCATTATTTGTCTGTCTATATACTTTAACAAATTGTTGTAAGACAAGGGAAGCAACTTCGATGATGAAAGGTGACCGGGACAAACGGACTTGTGAGAGAAAGAGAAAAAGTGAGGAAATCTGCCCAAAAAAAAAGATTAAAAAAAGAAAAAGAAAAAGAAAAAATATATGCAATAAAGGCAGTGAGGGAAGCGAACATAAAAAGAAACAAACGAGGACTTAAGAGCGATGTACAGTCCCGAGTCTGCCTGACCCAATTACGGTACCATGTTGTGTAACCAAGTTTGAAAGCAAGATGAGCGAGTGTATGCGCAAGCAAGTTAAGATTGTGTGGTTAAGGCAACTTGATTCTTCTCACGAACGCACTATTACGACTGATTCATCACACGACACATTGATGCGTGATAAGTAGTGATTAATGGGGAGCTTATGGATTGTGGCTTGATGTATGTTTCTGCCGGAAATCTTTATTGAATATATGGTAGTTGATGGGGATTGTTCTTGGAGGTACATTCCGCCGCATACTCTAGTCGCGGACGAGCAGAAGGCTAGGGGGGTAGTTGATGACGGTTAAAATAGTCTATCCAACGGCATTAATATTCTATCCATTATGAGCTAAAAATAGATGTTTCGACCTATAAATATGAACCATTCACGTTGAATATCATATGTGGGGTTCGTGAGTCAAGAAATCTGCACTTAGTGTTTATTTTCCCTATTTTGATATTATTTCGTGTGTTATTTGATGATTTTCAGGATACGGAATATTGGGCTGAGCATGATGGACGAATTTGGAGTGGACTGAACGAAAATAATGGGCCTAGGGTATTCTAGAAGCATCCAAGTAAAGTCGGTTGAAGAAAAATGACAAAAGTACCCTCGGTAACCTGAGGGGCGGTGCCAACTTACCAAGGTCCCAAAAGCTTCCAAAACGTGTTTTCTTGGACGAGGGGTCAAACTAGTTGTTCCTAAGTCGGTTTAAATAGCTATAAAAAAGAGGCTTCGCCTCAGAACAAAATGTACTCAAATTATTCAAGGAAATTATGCAATAAAAGTTCTGGTTCTTTATTCTATTTATTTTATGAGTTCTGGTCAGAGAGACGACGGAGTCGCCACCTAGGGAGAGATCCGAAGGAGATCTACGCTCGTCTTCGAGGGTTTGATTTTCTATCTTTTCCAAGATGTAGATCTATCGTTGTTCTATTCGACTAGTATGTTTTAATTGCTTATTTAGTTTAATTATGTAGTAGTTATTTTATTTTAACCCATGTGTTATAGATCTGATTCGTTGGTGAAGAAATCATGAGATAGTAGTTGCATTCTTCAGATCTGCAACGGTCTATATCGCTAGATCTGGATACCAAGTAAATTCTAATTCATGATAATCGGCGCCAGCTACGTTGATCGGTAGATTTAATTTACATGTTTTTAGCCTGATCAACTATTTGCATGTTCTCGTAAATTAACATGAAGGACCACAAGTGAAGTGTTAATTAGGACATTATCTAGAATGGACCCTAGGAATGTGCTGGTCAATGTCGACAGCTGTCTAGGCGGGTTTGCGGTATGAGGTAACACTCAATATCGGCGGCTAGTTCTTTATGCGTATGTGCTATTACGGACCAATTAAGGAGGGTAGCTTGCGTATAGATTGTCTACTGCCATTGTGGGAGTAGATAGGGTTAGGAGTTGTACCCGTAGCTGAACAATGAATAAATTCACCAATAGGGAGGACTGTTGCATGTGGGGGGGAATAACAAATTACTCATAATTGAACTAATGCATTAGAAACTCTAGTTTGCTTCGTTGAGCTTGCATAATCTTGTTAGCTTGAGGCACCAATACTACTGTCTATATATTATAATTGGTCGTAGACCGTTATTGTGACAACTCAATCTTCATAATTAGACGTTCTTAGAGTCTCTGTGGGATCGACCATGACTCGCCAGTACTCTACTACGATGGACCTAGTCCTATTGCTAGTAAGTGCTTTGCACGCGATCAGATGAGAAGATGAACAGGTGAAGCAAGAGTTCGATGAGGAATTCGAGGATGATATATGATTTGCTCTTTTTTGTTGTGCTAGACCTTTCTCATTGTTATTATTTATGTATTAAATGATGTTGTACTTTGTTTAAAGACATGTTGTTGTTCATTCTTTTGAGTTTTTTTGTAAGTTAACCGGATGTACTTTTACTAGATATCGTACGATTGTAAGTTGGTTGTTGTTGTTTAGGCTATCTTTCTATCCTTGGAACGATGCATTTCTATTCTTGTTATTCAAAAATATGTATATCCGATTCTTTTAGCTTCCGTTAATGCAGATACGATGTAGTAGAGACATACATATAATATTGATTTATTTAATATTATATGTGCCTAACGTTTATTTTCCGGATATGAACTCGTTGTCCGGGAACGGGGCGTTACAAATCTCAAGCTGCCCTACCTAAGCTAATTAGCAAAATAATAAATTTGACCTTAGCTAAGATACTAGATAGCAAAAAGCTACTCCCGGGAAAGACATCACTGTGACCAAAAAGCACCTTATTACTCCAAAACCATGCACAAGCAACAGTTTCCCTAAAGATATATTTCCAATCCACCACGGCATAATGAAAAACATTGCCTTGAGAGAGACTGAAATTGAGCCACATATCAATCCTTCTAAAACAAAAAAAATGAGCTTGCCAAGAAAGAGGGAGAAGCATCATCCAAACATTGCAAATCCAATCATAATTTGTTGGTCCCTTGGAAAGGCTAACACAAGTTTAGAGGGGGGAATAAACCTGTCCCCAAAAACTGACTATAAACTGAATCTTGAGCAGGTTGAGTTCAGCTTTAAACTTGTGTGGAGTTAAGCTAACATAGCTGAGTATAAGTCAAAACTGACTTATCCTTAACTGAGTTAACCTGCGGTGGATTAAGTTAAGCCTTTATGAAAACTTGAGTTTATCAGTTTGTTTAAATGAAATGCAATGCTTTGCTGAGTGTGTGATTAGGTGCAATATAAACTTACATGCAGTAATTTAATGGGTAAAGTAAGTAAGTAAATGAGATAGAGATTATAGATGTTCCAGGTGGTGTCATTCCTCTCTTCTCCTGTGATGTAGGAGGCCAAATTCACTATGTTCTTCAGGTTTATAGTTACAACACACAAAGTAAATTCTAAACACTTGATTGTCCATAACTAATCCTTAGCTTCACAATCTCCCAGCTTTAGTCTTCAACACGTAGAATTGCTATTTGAACTAAGCTTACTACACTGGTTCTTAAAGGGTAGGATTGCCTCTTCACTAGCTATACACAAACACAGTCTTCCTGAATGCACTCAACTGTCCTTCAGACGTTCTTGGTGCTTCATAGTCTAAACCATTGATAAAATCGAAGTTGAGACTTGAATGAATAACTATGATTCATCTGTGTTTCGAGCTTCTTCTTCTACATGTATATGATATATGCTCAGGCACTTTGTTTCTCTTCCAGTGTTGTTCTTGATCTTTCGTTGAATGCTTATGTACACTTGAAGATTTCTTGATCATGATCTTGCAATAAAGTACACAGCAGGAGTTCTTCTTGATCGACTTTCCTTTTTACTTGAATATAATTTATCTTAGAACTCCGTACTTCTTATTGAGGTAGAAGTGACCTATTTATAGGGGTTTTCCAACGGTTAAAAGAATTTGAACTTTTTGAAATTGAATTCTTGTATCCGTTAATGGTCCTGCTTGTCCTGAGGAATGTCAATGCCCTTCCTGACATTTCTGTGCGTCAAATAAGATTGTTTGCTTTATAACGGCAAGATTTTCTTCAGTTTTCCTTTGTTTGACCTCAGCATGAAAACTAGTCTCAGTCAGTTTTCAGCTTAATAGCATTAATTGAGTTTTTACTCTTCTTCAAAAACTCAGTACTCCATTTTTCATTTGATTACAATTGACTTAATCAGAGTACACCATAACTCATAAATCAAGTAAGATAACATTCTCCTTATGTATTGATCGCATGCAAAGCACTTACTAGAAATAGGACTAGGTCTATCGTAGTAGAGTACTGGCACATCAAGGTCGATCCCACAGAGACTCGTAAGAACATCTAATTATCAAGATTGAGTTTGTCACAATAACAGTCTATGAACAACTATAATATAGATAGTAGTAAATCTAGTAGCAATCAACAAGCAAGATTATGCAAGTTCAACGAAGAAATTAGAGCTTCTAAGGTATTAGATCAATTATGAGTAATTAGTTATTCCCCCCACATATGCAATAGTCCTCCCCATTGGTGAATTTATTCATTGTTCAGCTACGGGTACAACTCCTAACCCTATCTACTCGACAATGGCAGTAGATAATCTATATGCAAGCTACCATCCTTAATTGGTCCGTAATAGTCCATACGCTTAAAGAAGAACTAGAGGTGTCGATATTGAGTGCTAACTCATACTGCACAACCGCCTAGACAGCTGTTGACATTGACCAACACGGTCCTAGGGTCCATCAAGATAATGTCCTAATAACACTTCACTAACAGTCCTTTATGTTAATTTACGATAACATGCAAATAGATGATCAGGCTAAAAACATGTAAATTAAATCTATCGATCAACGTAGCTGGCACCGATTATCATGAATTAGTAATTTACTAGGTATTCACATCTAGCGATATAGACTGTCGCATATCTGAATAACGCAAGTACTATTTCATGAATTCTTCACCAACGAATCAGATCAAGGGGTAAAATAAACTAACTACTACATAATTAAACTAAATAAGCAATTAAAACATACTAGTCGAATAGAACAACGATAGATCTACATCTTGGAAAAGTCAGAAAATCATACCCTCCAAGACGAGTGTAGATCTCCTTCAGATCTCTCCCTAGGCGATGACTCCGTCGTCTCTCTGACTAGAACTCATAAAATAAAGAACAATGAACTTTTATTGCATAATACTTGTCTTAAAAATTGTACACTTTTGTTCTAAGGCGAAGCCTCTTATTTATAGCTATCTAAACCGACTTAGGAACAACTAGTTCGACCCCTCGTCCAAGAAAACGCGTTTCGGAAGGATCTCAACCCTCGGTAAGTCGGCACCGCCCCTCGGGTTACCGAGGATAATTTTGTCTTTTTTCTTCAACCGACTTAACTTGGATGCTTCTAGAATACCCTAGGCCCATTCTTTTCGTTCAGTCCACTCCAGATTCGTCCATTATGCTCAGCCCAATATTTCGTATCCTAAAAATCATCAAATAATACACGAAATAATATCGAAATAGGGAATATAAATGCTAAGTGCAGATTTCTCGACTCACGAACCCGACATATGATATTCAACTCAAATGGTACATATTTATAGGTCGAAACAACTATTTTTAGCTCATAATGGATAGAATATTGATGCCGTAGGATAGACTATTTTAACCGTCATCAACTACCCCCCACTAGCCTTCTGCTCATCCGCGAGCAGAGTATCAAGGCGGAATGTACCTCCAAGCACAATCTCCATCAACTACCACACATTCAATAAAGATTTCCGGCAGAAACATAAATTGACCCACAATCCATAAGCTCCCCATTAATCACTACTTACCACGCATCAATGTGTCGTTTGATGAATCAGTTGTGATAATACGTTCGTGGGAAGAATCAAGTTGTATTAACGACACAATCTTAACTTGCTTGTGCTTACACTCTCTCATCTTCCTTTCAGACTTGGTTACACAACATGGTACCGTAATTGGGTCGGGCGGACTCGGGGACTGAGCATCGCTCTTAAGTCCTCGTTTGTTTCTTTTCATGCGAGGGTCATGCCCATTTTACACAAGTTCGTTTCCGTCACTGCCTTTATTGCATTTTTTTTTTATTTTTTCTCTTTTTTTTTGGCAGATTTCCTCACTTTTTTTCCCTTTCTCTCACAAGTCCGTTTGTCCCGGTCACCTTTCGTCATCCAAGTTGCTTCCCTTGTCTTACAAAAAATTGTTAAAGTATATAGACAGACAAATAATGATTTCCAGTTAAAACACCTCATCATCTAATCTTAAACACTTCTCACTCAGATTATGTGCTCAAATATTGATTGCAATGACAGAGTAATAATTAATAAGTCACTACTTCACGCAACACAACATATGCTCGTTCTTCCATACTAAATTGAATATGCTATAGCTCACTTCAAATTGAACTTGGGCTCCTTTTCTACCGATTCCTTACTTGAAAACGTGCAAATAGAAAGCTAAAAACAGTGATAATTTTTCAAAAACATTCCCGTCTTCGATTATCCAGCTAAGACGCCTACCCCCCACTTATTATAGACATTGTCCCCAATGACTAATAATAATGAAAAGAAAAGGTACTTAGCTCTGGAAATTGTGGCTGAGTCAAAATGAATCCCGAATCGTAATCGTTAGCTCTTAGGTTATTCCTCTTCCACGTTATTACCTGCTTTCCAAAATGCTTCCGAAAACTATGAATAACATGCGAAGGGCAAATAAGAAAATAAGGTGGCAGTAATTGTGCATACTAGAGAAATGCGCAAAACTAGTTTAAGCCACTTTATTCTTTCATCAGCCTAAGCAAGACGCGAAAACTTTTATGAGGGTATCACATCGAGACTCGTGAAGGAAAAAACCATGTATATCTCTAGTCAGTTGACTGAAGATATATGTGATAAAAAAACCTTGCGATTGTCATGCTACTTTAATCACTCAAAATAACGAAATAAACAAAAGCAATAAATAATGGTTTAGAAATAGTTCTGAGTTTAAAGTCGTCAGCTCGACTGTACTAATAAGGCTCATTTATTCATATTCCGGCTCTTCCAGCATAAAGATTTCCAATTCATGGTTATACTTGTGCTCTAGGTATTGTTTCAGCCTGTGGCCGTTAACTGTGAAAGTTTGTCCAGAGTGTTCATGTCTAAGTTCACATGCAACTGAATTGTAGACTTTCGTGACTACATGTGGTCCATACCATCTAGACTTCAGCTTTCCAGGGAAAAGACGAAGACGCGAGTTGTATACCAGCACTTTATCTCCCACTTGAAATGTGCGGTTCAGTATCTTCTTATCATGTAGGGGTTTCGTTCTTTCCTTGTAAATCCTGGCATTCTCATACGCTTGAAGTCTAAACTCTTCCAATCTAGTCAACTCTAGCATTCTTTTTTCACCTACTAAATCCTCATCCATGTTTAGAAATCCCATAGCCCATAGCGCTCGGTGCTCGAGTTGTACCGGTAAATGACACACTTTTCCAAACACTATCATGTATGGTGACATCCCAATCGTGGTCCTATAAGCTGTTCTGTATGCCTAAAGAGTGTCATATAATTTCAAAGACCAATCTTTCCTTGTGGGATTCACAGTCTTTTCTAAAATTCTCTTAATCTCTCTGTTTGTGACTTTACTTGTCCACTCGTCTGGGGGTGGTATGTTGCTGCAATCTTATGTCTAAACCCATATCTCATAATTAACTTCTCAAACAACCTATTGCAGAAATGACTCCCTCCGTCACTAATTATGGCTCTGGGCACTCCAAACCGGCATCATTAGTAGGTGAAGCTACCGCTTCCACCCATTTGGAAACATAATCGACTGCTACCAGGATGTAACGATTTGATTCTAACAATGTTAATGGTCCAACGAAATCAATTCCCCAAACATCGAATACTTCCACTTCTAAGATACTCTGCAGTGGCATCTCATTTCGCTTAGAAATATTACCGGTCATTTGACAGGAATGACAGGATCTTGTAAAATCGTAAGCAGATTTATGAATTGTTGGCCAATAACATCCACACTACAGTACCTTTGCTGCTGTCTTTTCTGGCCTATAGTAACCTTTAGCTTGTCAAATGCAAATATGACAGCTAAGAGTTCCTTCTCCGTAGTCGCATAATTCCTCTGGGCACTGTTAAGGGTACGACTAGCGTAATAAATAGGCTTAAAGATTTTATCCTCCCTCTGTTCTAGGGCTGCTCCACCTGCCGTGTCACTTGCATAACAAATAAGCTCAAAAAGTTTGTTCCAATCTGGTGATACCAGAATTGGGGCGGTTATAAGCATTTGCTTCAATGTGTTGAATGCTTTCTTGCACTCATCTCCAAATACGAAAGGTACATCCTTTGCAAGCAATTCAGTCAAAGGTCTAGAAACTTTAGAGAAGTCTTTGATAAACCTACTATAAAATCCTGCGTGGCCAAGAAAGGCTCGCAATGTTTTTAAGTACGTTGGAAGGGGTGACTTCTCTATTACCTCTATCTTTGCCCTATCATCTTCCATTCCTTTCATTGAAATTCTATGACCCAACACTATTCCTTCTGTAACCATGAAATGGCATTTTTCCCAGTTAATTACAAGGTTGGTCTCTTCACATCTCTTCAACACTTTACTCAAATTGTCCAAGCATTTATCAAAGCTATATCCAAATACGGAGAAATCATCCATGAAAATCTCTAGAAAATCCTCCACCATGTCCGCAAATAATGGCATCATGCACCTTTGGAATGTTGCCGGTGCATTACACAACCCAAAAGGCATGCGATTGTATGCAAAAGTTCCATAAGGACATGTGAAAATTGTTTTCTCGCGGTCCTCGGGGGCAATATGGATCTGATAGTAACCATAATATCCATCTAAGAAACAATAAAATGCATGACCGCTTAATCTTTCCAACATCTGATCAATGAATTAACTCATCAAACTCATTAGGTTGGACAGTGAGTCCTCATTTCTTAGGCACCACATGAATTGGGCTTACCCACTCACGGTCTGCAATTGGGAAAATGATTCCCATTTCCCACATCTTTATGATCTCTTCCTTAACAACATCCTTCAGTTGTGGTGTCAACCTCCTTTGAGGTTGTGCTACCACTTTCTTCTCAGGGTCTACAGAGATCTTATGCATGCATACTATTGGGTTTATTCCTCTAATATCTGCAATTGTCCACCCAAATGCTCCCTTATGCTCTCTCAGTACTCTTATAAGTTTCTCCTCCTCTAAAGGTGATAATGATCCGGAAATTATAAGGGGGAGAGCATCATCTTGTAAATAAACGTACTTCATGTGAGAAGGAAAAGGTTTTAACGTTAAGTTCCTTGGTGGATCTTCTAACGATGATCTTAACAGCTTACCAGTCAACTGTAAGTCAAAGAACTTGTGCCATGAAGGTCTATGAATGCGTTGGTCCCTTGGAAAGGCTAACACAAGTTTAGAGGGAGGGTGAATAAACTTGTCACCAAAAACTTTCCCAAGATTGAAAGTACCCCAGGAACTGAGTTTCTCCTAAACTCAAACTAAACAATCAAACTGATGTACAATGTAATTCAGCTCAGTTTTGTTCCAACCCTTTAATCCTGTGTAGGAGTTAGCTAATTCAGTTTAGCTAGTACTAGAACTGAACTAACTTGCAGCGCATAAGATCAAGCCTTTTGTGCAATAGATGTGTCAATAAAGATCTAAGTCTCCTATGTATCACTTCTGTGCTGACTCAGTGTCTGAAGTTTGCTGAGTGAAGTGATGAAATGATTATGCAATAAATAAAGTAATCACAGCACAAGTATAAATGCATAAAGTAAATCAACACAGAGTTTGTTTATGGAAGTTCCGGGTGGTGTAATCCCGTACGTCTCCCCTTCTCCTGTGGTGTAGCAGGTATCACTAGAATCTTGAGATAACTGTTACAAAATCCTAGCTCAATGACAGCCATTCATGACACCCTAGTTTCACTGTCTAACATAATGAAGAAAGGTGAGATTGCTCCCTTCACTCTGCACACTGATCCTTTGGAGGTGGAATTGCTCCTTCACCAGCTCACCACTAATACGAACACAGTCCGCAGACTGCACCTGCACCTGTGGCAACTGAGTTGCAACCGTATGAGGAAAGGTGGAGTTGCTCTCCTCAAACTATGCATAGCCAACCCTTTTTCACAAAGGTTAGGTTTAGAATTAATCAGAAAGATTAATTCAGTGAGCCGTCTGATTCTTCTGGATATGACGTTGTAGCTCCAAAATGCATTTTTCCCCCTTAATGAGTTACTGAATATTTCTTCATAATCTTCAAGGCAATTTTGTTGGCTTCCCTTTTCTAGATATGAAATCTGATTTTCTGGATCTGGATCTTTAGATATACGCTTTTTAAAACTTTTCCAAGATCTCCCATTTTCATGCACTTTCCTTTGTGTATTTATAGGGATGATGTAACGGTCAAATAGCTCTTGTAGCCGTTACATTTGTCGTTTAGCCAATGTTCATGTGTACGACCATTTGTCGTCTTGTCATTTCAAATTCAACTAGACCTTAACTCAGTTTTCTACTCTTCTTCAAAACTGAGTACCTCGTATACTTAACATCTGACTTTAAATGACTAAGTCAGGGTACACCATTCAGTTTTTTCTTTTCCTGGTAACTGATAATGTTTGTCCTTAAGATTATTCAGCTTTACATGATCTATAGTTCAGTTTCAGGTCACCACAGACTTGCCTGAATCCTGACTTATAATCACGACTTAATCAGCTTCTAACTGAGTTTGCCACCTCAGTTCTTCAGTCTTCATTAACTGAGTCACTGTCCCTCAGTTCTTCAGTCTTCTAGATAAGCCAACTGAGTCTGTGTCCCTCGTCGAGCTTATCTTCTTCAGTTTTCTCACTCCTGAGTCTGATCCCTCACTTCTTCATAAGTATACTCAGTTTTCTTGCTGTAACTCAGTTGTTCACCTAGTTCCTATCTATTACAATGCTTGTTTAAAACAACCTATACAAAGTTCAAACTCTAGATAGAACTGATATATTTTACTCTCGACTGTTTCTTGCTTCTTCTTTCATTATGCACTATAACAGTTAGGTATGACTTCATCATCATGGATTATATGTGAACTTTCTACATATATGACGAATCATCATCAAAACACATATATTATTTCCAACAATTTCCCATATTTTGATGATGCATCATAACCCTCCCTAAAAGCAATAATAAGAGAATAATGCAAGAAATCATAAAAAACTAAAATAACAAACTAAAAACAGCTGAGTTCATTACAAAACAAACTGAGTTACTGGATTCATTACAATCATTCTTTTTTCCAAAAACAACATCTTTTCACCAAGAAAATTACTTCTTTTTGTTTCTAGAAGCCTTCGGGTCTTCCCTTCTTATCTTGATTCATTATTTCTGGGCTTAATATCCAAATATTCATTGATCATATGATTTGCTTCTTTGTTATCTTGGTTTTTGAGTTTTATCAAAATCTCTTTAATCTCCTAATCCATTATCTTCTCTTCTTCTTTTGATATAAAACCAAGTTCCTTTTCTTTAGGCTTCAGTATATTTTCCCCTTCAGTTTTTGTCTCTTTATCTACATCTGCCTTTAAAGTTTCTTTCAATCTGGCGCAAATTGAAATCTTCTTTGTGATGTTCAACACAACTTTAACTGGGGCTTCTTCATCTTCCTCAGTTCTTGTTTCTTTAAAGATCTCTTCTGCAATCAACTCTTCGATCAATTTATCAGCTGCCTCTCCATTTTGTTGAATAGCAAGTAGATCAGCATCTACTCATATGTCTTGTTCTTTAATCAAAAGTTTAGCATAGATTTCTTCAGGTGACTTTGTCTTTGTCAGTTTAGCCTTATCTTCAGCTTTGTCAGTAGTTTCTATTTTATCAGCATCACCTTCTGTTTTATCTTCCCCCTTGTTTGAAGATATGCAAAAGCTTTCTTCAAATAATTTGTGCAAGGTGATGTTGTTGGAGTATTTGTTCAGACCTGAGTAATGTGCTATTGAAATAAATTCATGTAAGTTGTAGAGCTTCTTTTGTAGAGTCTGCATCAGGCTTTCTATGATCATCTTTAACCCTTCCATTCTCTTCTCAGTTTCCTTTAATCGTTGCAGAGTCTTTTGAGTTGCAGGATGGAGGATGTCCTTAAATATTGATTTGCTTGAAGTCACATTATGAACTTGAGATAAGGAGCTGACTTCATGATAATGAGAGTCATGACTTAATAGTTCTTTTTCATACTCGGTTGCACAAAATTCAATATCTTCCAGATTTTCTCTCTGCTTCTCAGTGTATTTTTCATACATATCAGCTGAGGATTCACTTTCTTCAGTTTCATCTACAATCTGAATAGCATCTTCTGTTTCAGTTTTCCTTGCAAGGTATTTGTTCCACATCCTCCTTTGTCTCCTTAAAGTTCTTTCATCCAGATTTACAGTTTCACTTGAGCTAGAGTTTGAAGTTTCCCTCTTATCTTTCTCTTCGATTTTCCTTTACTTTGCTCCACTGGACACTGATTTCTGTATTACTTCTGTTTCTGTGCATTTTGAGATGGAGAAGTAGTCTAGTATACTTTGAACCAGATATGTAAATCCCTTTTTCAACAAGAACTTTTCTCGAACAGCCTTTCTTCCTTGAGATTTCACTTTTTCATCTGAAATTTGTTTGATCAATTGCTTGAGAACAAATTTGTTCCAATCCAGCTTTTCTTCACACCAAATGGCATAGATTAGTTTCAGTTTCTCAGTTGACAGAGTGTAAAGATTCCAGGTGTGACCAATGACATTTTTGGTCAGAAGAAATGTTAAAAACGCGAATTCTTGTTTTTGTTGATGAATGGATCCAATGAAATTCTTCTTATCTTTGTTGAGTGCTGTGACATTCCAAAGTCTGTCTTTTTCTTCATTTCCAAAAGTGAGAGTTGAGGATCCTCCAAATATGTCCAAACCAAAGACTAGGGAAAGAAGATGTTCATGAACAGTAATGCTTTTATCTTGAATGCTGTCCTGAAACTCTTTCCATCATCAGCGATTATGGCGTTTCGGTAGAAATCTTTGATATTTTCTGGGTACAGAGTATTGACCTTTGTATCAATCAGATTTTCAAGTCCTCGAAATTTTTTGATTTTGTCTACAATCTGAATTGATAGGATGGAGTTTGAAAATTTTTGACTGAAGTCGCCCAGACTCATGGTGATTCCTTAATCAATGTTATATCGCTACATGGATTTTTAATTTAAGAGTTCTTGGGGGAGCCTTGGATGTTTTGAAATTGATTGAGCAAGATTTGGTCAAGATTGTAGGAACACTATGCGTTTCTGAGTCTTTCAATTACTCAATCGTTTTAAATGAGAGTCGTGTCACAATCAATGAGATTTGTAGGGATGCACATCTACTTCTTCTCCTTGATTGACACGTGGCTTCAGGTGATTTTTCTTGTCAGCCCAAGCGACAGATAGTAGCTGGAAAGTTTTCAATCTTTGACCATTTTGTCCTTCATCGGCTTTTGCCCATTTCAGCTTTGTGTAGATGTCAGTTTTCTCCGGATTCGGCAACATAGAACTGACTTAGCCTGCAAAACGGTTTTAAGTTTTCTTCGGTACCCATATCTACTTGGGTCCGGCTGGATTAGTTACTGAAGTACAGACTTCAGTTTCTTTGATGAGAGAATTAACCTTTCTCATCTCTTTTCTAGATAGGCCATTACGTTCAACCTTAGTTGATTTCACAAGGATTCTTTTAGATTGATCATCTTTATTTTCTCTGTGTAATCCACTAGGTCTTCCAGTATTTTGATGTCTAGAGTTTACACTCCTTGAAATCTTAAGACTGGGTAACGGTGGGGAATTATCATTGCTTTTGTCAAATTTACTAGATATTAACCTTTCAGCTAGATTTGACATTTCAGTTTCAAGAAACTCATTCCACTCTTTTGATTTGCCAAGTTATATATCTTTTAGTTTCAACTCAAGAGTGAGTTTTTCCACCAACTTGACAAGCTCAGAGTTTCTTTGACTGAGTTCAGCATATGATAACTGAGTTGAAGAATGTATCTTTCCTTGATTGTTCATTACAGCTTCACGGTTTGAATGTACATTCTTTTGTTGCTCTAATGCATCTTTTATATCATCAGTTACTTGCAACAACTTCCTTTCCTCTTCTTCTGAGAAATTACTTAGTGAGGGAACTTCTCTGGATTTGTCATCATATACATTGAGATTGCTATCCACATCATCACTGAGTCGAGGTTCTGGATTTGTATGTGAGTTTGTAGCACTGAACCTCTCAAATACTTGATCCTGAAAATCAGATACATTTTGCAAACAGTTAGTCAGGGGGTGAATAACTTCTAATTCTAGATGTATCCATTTCAACTAAGTGATTTTACAACTGATACAGTGAGGGATTTCAACAACTGGTTTGTAAGATATCTTTGGATCACTTCCAATAGGAAGAACTACTCCGATACCAATTGTTGGTCCCTTGGAAAGGCTAACACATGTTTAGAGGGGGGGTGAATAAACTTGTCACCAAAAACTTTCCTAAGACTGAAAGTACCCAAGAACTGAGTTTCTCCTAAACTCAAACAGATATATCAAACTGATGTACAATGTAATTCAGCTCAGTTTTGTTCCAACCCTTTAATCCTGTGTAGGAGTTAGCTAATTGCAGCGGATAAGATCAAGCCTTTGTGCAATAGATGTATCAATAAAGATCTAAGTCTCCTATGTATCAGTTCTGTGTTGACTCAGTGTCTGAAGTTCTGCTTGAGTGAGGTGATGAAATGATGATGCAATAAATAAAGTAATCACAACACAAGTATAAATGCATAAAGTAAATCAACACAGATTTGTTTATGGAAGTTCTTGGTTGTGTAATCCCATACGTCTCCCCTTCTCCTGTGGTGTAGGAGGTATCACTAGAATCTTGAGATAACTATTACAAAATCCTGGCCCAATGACAGCCCTTCACGACACCCTAGTTTCATTGTCTACACATAATGAAGAAAGGTGAGATTGCTCCATTCACTCTGCACACTGATCCTTTGGAGGTGGAATTGCTCCTTCACCAGCTCACCACTAATACGAAACATAGTCCACAGACTGCACCAACAGCTGTGGCAACTGAGTTGCAACCATATGAGGAAAGGTGGAGTTGCTCTCCTCAAACTATGCACAACCAACCATTTTTCACAAAAGTTAGGTTTAGAATTAATCAGAAAGATTAATTCAGTGAGCCATCTGATTCTTCTGGATATGACGTTGTAGCTCCAAGATGCCTTTTTCCCCCCTTAATAGGTTACTGAATATTTCTTCATAATCTTCAAGGCAATTTCGTTGGCTTCCCCTTTTCTAGATATAAAATCTGATTTTCTGGATCTGGATCTTTAGATATATGCTTTTTAAAACTTGTCCAAGATCTCCCATTTTCAAGCACTTTCCTCTGTGTATTTATAGGGGTGATGTAACGGTCAAATAGCTCTTGTAGCCGTTACATTTGTCGTTTATCCAACGTTCATGTGTACGACCTTTTGCCGTCTTGTCATTTCAAATTCAATAAGACCTTAACTCAGTTTTCTACTCTTCTTCAAAATTGAGTACCTCGTATACTTGACATCTGACTTTAATTTACTAAGTCAGGGTACACAATTAGTTTCTTCTTTTCCTGGTAACTGATAATCTTTGTCCTTAAGATTATTCAGCTTTACATGATCTATAGTTCAGTTTCAGGTCACCACAGACTTGCATGAATCCTGACTTATAATCACGACTTAATCAGCTTCTAACTGAGTTTGCCACCTCAGTTCTTCAGTCTTCAATAACTGAGTCTGTTTCCCTCAGTTCTTCAGTCTTCTAGATAAGCCAACTGAGTCTGTGTCCTTCAGTGAACTTATCTTCTTCAGTTTTCTCATAACTGAGTCTGATCCCTCAGTTCTTCAAAAGTATACTCAGTTTTCTTGCTGTAACTCAGCTGTTCACCTAGTTCCTATCTATTACAATGCTTGTCTGAAACAACCTATACAAAGTTCAGACTCTAGATAGAACTTATACATTTTTCTCTAGACTATTTCTTGCTTCTTCTTTCATTATGCACAATAACAGTTAGCTATGACTTCATCATCATGGGTTATATGTGAACTTTCTACATATGTGACGTATCATCATCAAAACACAGATATTATTTCCAACAGAATGGTTCCTCCTAAATCCATATAGGATATAGACTCCATTTCTCGTATTTGACCTTCACTACACCTATGCCAGGTTCCCTCATAACTTTCCTCATCCTTCAGGAGTAAAGTCTCAGCTACTTCAAGGTCTAGTGCGATTGCTGATATAATTCCATTACAAGTTCGTCTATCGCATTTAGCATGTAACATGCTTCTTCTTCATCTTGAGCATATCTCATTGAATTCATCACATTGAACACTACCTTGTCCTCGTTCTCTCTCAGAATCAGCTAACCCTTAGGAACATCTATCAAGGTTTTACTCGTAGCTAAGAAAGGTCTTCCTAAGATCAATGGAACATCGTAGTTAGCTTCCATGTCTAGCACCACAAAGTCTACAGGGAATACAAACTTATCTAACTTTCACCAAAACATCCTCCACCACTCCATAAGGCAGCTTCATAGACCTATCTGCTAACTGAAGGGTTATAGATGTCTCATTCAACTCCTTCATGCCTAATTTATGAAAGATGGAGAATGGCATTAGATTGACACTGGCTCCAAGATCACACAATGCTTTATTTAGGCATACTCCTCCAATTGTGCATGGTATGAGGAAGCTCCCATGATCATTACACTTGGGTGGCAGTTTGCGTTGCAAAACTGCCGAGCATTCCTCGTTAAGGCATATAGTCTCAAGGTCTAACAATTTCCTCTTGGTAGAGATTGCTTTCTTCAAGAATTTCGCATACTCTGGCATTCCAGCCAGAGCTTCTACCAAAGGTATATTCACTTGCAACTTTTTAAACATTTCTATCAATTTTTATAACGCGCATCATCATTATTCGGTTTATATTTCCTAGGGGAATAGGGTAAAGTAGCACGATTAATAGTTACAGTTTGTGAAACTTACCTGCTGACTACTGCTGCTCTGCCTGCTTGTCTGCTGAATTTTCAGAATCCCGGTTTACCGGAGTAGTGTCCCGGGTTACCGGCCCCTCTTTTTCTCCATATTCTACTGCGTTCTACTGCTGACTGCTTTCTGATTGTATTTGGACAGTTGGTATAACAGGTCCATACAGTTCCTTTCCGCTTCTAGTCATGATTGCATTTACGTCCTTCAGATTCTTCTCAGTATTACTTGGCAATCCTCCCGGAGACGGGTTGACACTTGTTCTGCAATCTGCCTCACTTGGTGCGACAGATTCTGCATTAGGGCTTCTTGATTGGTCAGTCTTGTATCATTCTTCTGACAATAAGTGGTGAAGCTTGTATTCAGTTCAGTCATGGATATCGTAAGTTGGTTCACCGTGTCGGTCACATTTGAGCTCATTTTCTCCATGGCTGCTTTCCAACCACCGGACTTGTTGAATTGAGGCATGAATCCACCAATTTGGCTCGGTCTCTCTCCACCGTTCGAATCATTTTGTCGAAAACTCCCAGCAGGGTCACTTAGTCTAAAACCATGGTTGTCATGAGAACCTGGGCGATATCCGCCCCCACAAGGATTTCCTTGCCTCCATATATAGTTCATGTCCTCAGTGTTGGTTGCTTCAATATCTTAAACGTTCTCAACCTTGGCTATGCGATCTTGCATGCCATCTATCTTTTCATTCATTGCCATTAGCTGGTATAAGATCTTTTTAGAAGTATCTTCTCCAAATACGCCTTCAGCTACTTTGGTGGTTTCAACTTGATGCGTTCCCCATTGACTTGTCAAAGCAATTTGATCCAAATTCTCCTCGGCTTCTTCAGGTGATAGAAATGAAAAACATCCGTAGCTTGATGCATCAACTCTCATTTGTTCACTTGGCCGCATTCCGTGATAAAAACTATGCATTCGTACGGGCAAAGTGATATCATGATGTGGGCATCTCCTCTGTGCTTCCTTAAATCTTTCACATGCTTCTTCAAAGGTTTCAGTGGGTCTCTGCTTGAATTTCATAATGTCTTGTCACATCTGTAGTGACTTCCCAGGTGGTCAGTACTTATTCATAAATTTCTGCAGCAAATCGGTCCAAGTTTGAATCGATCCTGGTGCTAGAGACAATAACCATATCTTCACTTTGTCTTTCAGAGTGAATGGAAACAATTTCGGCTTGATATTGTCTTCAAGCACTCCTACTCGTTTGACTGTGCTGACTATTTCCAGAAAGTTGGTGACGTGTACACTAGGATCTTCGTTTATTAATCCATGAAAGGTAGTGTAGTTAGTCACCATTTGTATAACATTCGGTTTAGGATGAAATACCTCAGCTACATCCCCAGGTTGAACAATTGCTGGCACGGATTGCTCAATCGTTGGCATTGCATAGTTCTATAGAGTTCTCATCTCTGCTTGTAACATAACTCCTACTCTATTATGTCCGTTCTGTGCCATGTTGGTTTATGTATCTTCTTCTTCTCTCTCGCTGTGATCTCCTTCGTGTGAAACCACGTCGTCCGCCAGCCTAACAGATTTCTCTCGAGTTTCCTTTCTCTTTTGTCTAGCAAATTTTTCAATCTCACATATGAATCTCTCGAGTTTGGCTGCTGAACTTTGTGTAACGTACTACAAGACACAAAAAGAAAATAAAAAGGTTAGTTACTTACCTCGGTGTCTGTTACACATGCCTGGCAGACTCAAAAATACAGACTCTGACTACTGAATCGACTCTGAACTAACAGAAACGATTCTGGAAAAATTGGGACCCTCGGTTTATCGGGGCAGACCCTCGGTAAACCGGTTGTACCTTTTTTCCAAATTTTAACAGGACTGACTCTATTTGACTCCAGTATAAACAGACTATAAAATAGACTCAATTAAACAGATTGAAATATATACGAAAACTCAATCTTAAATAAAAAGTATTCTTGACACGAGTCCCCGGCAACGGCGCCAAAAATCTTGATCGCGTGCAATGCACTTTGTCACGGATTTTATTAACAAGTAATAAATTTATAATCCGGTATTCCCCAAGTGCAGGGATCGTAGTACAGTGACTAATACCGGAGTAGATCACGGGGAATCGAGGTTGTTTATGTAGTTAATTAATTCTTCTAAATTGTCACGACACAAAAACTTGTCACGGATTTTATTAACAAGTAATAAATTTATAATCCGGTATTCCCTAAGTGCAGGGATCGTAGTACAGTGACTAATACCGGGTCGATCTTACGGGGAACTAACGATTGGTAATCCTAGTCTTTGTTTAACTAACTAACCTATGTCACGATTACTAAAACTAAACAGCAAATAAACTAAATAGGGAATAATTAAAACGAAAGATAACAATAAGTAAAACTGGACAGAAGATGTGATCTAAAGCCAGGCAAGATACGGGTTGCGAACAATTTAAACTACAACTAAACCTAAGATTTCAATAAAGATTAACTACGCTAAACAATTCTAGTTCAAGGGATTTGATCAAGTTATAACGGACAAACGAGCAATTGATCCACCTATCCTATCAACATTCAATTCCAATTCAGATTATTTCGTGATTTCTAACCAAGTTGTGATTCACCTACTCAAAGGTATGAACCCTAATTTCTTAGGTAGTTCGTCTATAAATCTCTATCTTTCGATCTAAGGATTTACGCTTTTCTAATCCAAAGGTGTAAACTTTAAACGTTTTTAACCTAGAAATCTAACCTAATAACTTTCGTTACTTAGATCAAAGATCTATTCCTTATCATGGTGATCTAACGTTTAGATGATTCTCATCAAATAAAGCAATCAACAAAGCAACGATCTTTCGATATGAAATTGCACAAACAATAATAAACATGATAAAAGAAACAACTTGTATTAAAAACTCACAAAATAATCAAGAACGGAACTGAATTGTTGAATCGGACGGCTTCACAACGCTCGTTCAAAAGGCTTTTGCCTCTAAGCATCCTCTTGAAACTTGGAATTGATGAATAAAAGTGCATAAACACTATCTAAACTATCCTAGAATTTAGAGTGCGTAAACTGAAGAAAAACATAGTAAAAACGCAGCCTAAGCCGCCCCTAGGATTAGGGTTTTGAGTATTGTGTAATTGGTATCCCTAGGGTTGAAAACAATGCGGCTATATATAGAATTTAAAGTCGGTTTCAGCATGTCGGACGCCCGTCCACCCCTTCTGGACGCTCGTCTGGTCCTCAATATCAACTTCGAATCGGGCCGAGTCTTCATCAGACGCCCTGTTGGTCCCAGAGAAGGGTGAAACTATAGTCAGAGGGGGGGTGAATGAGTATAGTGGAGTTTCAAAAACTTTTCTTGTGTTTTAAAAGCTTTTGGGCAAATGATAAGTCCCTTCTTACTATGTTGTTTTCAAATCGCTTTAGACAATCACGGATATGTGTTATGATGTAGGCAAATTAAATAAGTGCCGTAAAGTAAATTGCGAGAAATTAAATTGACACAAGGCTTATAGTGGTTCGGGGTGGTGTAATCCCTTAATCCACTCTTCTCCCGTGATGATCGGAGGAATTCACTATTGTTTTCACGGATACAACAAGATGATTGTCCTTGGCTTCCCAAGCTTCACAATCTACAAGACTATCACTCCTTGATCGCAACGGCTTCGGTGATTCGGTCTTCCTTTTGCTTTGCTCCTTGAGATCAAAATCCTTCAACAACTATCACAGCTTTCAACTCCTTCTCGGATTGCCTCTCGATTCGGTTGCTTCGCTTTGATGTGAATGTGATTCACGCACTTGCTTGATCAATCTCAATTCGAATATGACTTTGTAGTTCGATATTTGAGTTGATCACTAGATGTATCCTTGTAAGTTCGTAGAGAAGGCTTTTCTAATTGACAGAGTTTCGCTTTCTTTCTTTTTTTTTTAATAGTTGTTTTCTTTTTCTCGTCAATGCCTTCTATTTATAGCCTTGAATAGCCTTGATTTTGAAATTCCGTCCGTTGGCTATATTAATGAGGGAATAATCCTTGATTTTATTCTTGATTCCCCCTTAATTGTATTCTCCTTGATTTCGTTGATCGGATTCTTCTTTCAAATGTATAGCGAGAAAATCCGTCCTTGATTGATCCTTTAATGATTGTGCATTTAATGCATGATCTCGCTCGAATCTTCAATGTATATTAAATCTGATCTTGTAAGTGTCTCTTCACCGTCTGTAGAATGGTGGAGTGAGCTTTCTGACTTAGCCGTTAGTTCTTTCTTCGCAGTTTTGTTTTCTCTTTGCCGACAGTCAGTGTACTCAGCCGATTCACTGTTTTCTTCTTTGCTTTAGTTTCGGAGAATCTTTATACTTCACCGATCCTTGATTTGGGTGAGATCGGTGTACACCTTATTGGAATATTGAGTTTCATAACTTAGACTTATCCAAGGTCATCCCAGACTTCCTTGGTTATAAGTCGATCATAATCCCTTCTCTCGTATCTCTCGCCGGTGCTTGGTCGGCTTCACTCGCCGAATGTCCGTTTTCACTTTGCCGTCCTACCAACTAGTACAATACTTGTCCGACTCAACTTATACAACATGTCGGACTCTAAGTAAAGACTTATACGAGAGAATTCTAACTTATTTCGGGCTTGCTATAACAAGCTAGTATGGCCATCATCAAAACATAATAAAATGTTCCTAACAATTTCCCCCTTTTTGATGATGCCAAAACCCTCATAAGCCTTGAACATAAGTAATCAAAAAAAATTTCATAATTGTCAACGGATTAAAAACTCAATGATTTTATTCTTCCATCATAGGGCAATAAGATATTGCATCTTTTTATTTAAATGAACAAAGACAAATGATAAGATAGATTGAATTGAATTAAGCAACGTGCAATTGGTTTACTTCTTCATTTCTTCAAACCCGATGCCCTTGCCTTTCTTTGTCCTTGCCTTTGCTTTGCTGTCTCTTTCCACCGGAGCTTTCGTGCTTTGAGTTATCTTCCCCTTTGTGGCAGCATCAAAATGTGCCTCAAGGTCTGCAATTGCTGCATCAGACTCAGGGAGAGGGCCAAATCTTTTCTCCAGTAATTTGTTGTTGGCCTCACCAACTTTGATGAGAAAGTCTAGTTGCTTGCCAGAATGCTCCATGATCTCATCCAGGTGCTGAATTTTGGATGTGTGAGCATTGAGGGTGTCCACCAAGGGCTTGAGATTGTTGTCAACCGTCTCAGCATGGAATTCAAGATTGGTTTGGACATGGTGAGGGATGAGGTGTTGTAAGTTGCAAATTAAGTTCCCTTGTCTCTCCATGACTTCATCTTGGATTTTGATGTGGGCGATGAGAGCCTCAATCTTGTGATTGAAGGAGGTTGCTTCACTCCTTAAGGCATGCTTCGGGTTTTGCCTCGCCGTAATATTGCCTTTCCATGTCCACAATGAGGGTTGAATGTCCGGATTGAAGACTCTCTCTGGATCAATTTCTTCGGGTGCCACATGGACATCCTCTTCATCCTCATCATTTTCACTCTCGGCATCTTCACCTTGTCGCTCCTCGCCTTCCACTTCAACTTCTTTTTCTTTCTTTTCCTTCTCTCGCCTCCTCATTTTGAACCTCTTCTTTTTCTTCCAACTTTTCTTGTTACGCCTCGCAGGCCCGGGGTCATCTAGAGGGAGGTTGTTGGTATTGAACTTCTTCATCCGCTTCTTTTCCCCCTTGTGCAATTGTGGGGGCGTTGGCAATTTCCGCCGAGTGAGCTTTATCGGTGGCTCACCGAGCCGTTTGTCAACCGTACCAATGCTTTTGAAAAGCACTTCCCGGAGGGTCGGTTCATCGTCGGATATGCCCATATCTTCCCGATTTGCTTTGCATGAGCTTCACCTTCTGGTGTTCATCTTCTGACTCATCTTCTGCCTCGTCTATCTCTTCCTCTTCAGATGAGGTGATTCTATATCCTTCCTCACCCTCCTCCAGATAGACAATTTTCTCATGTTGCTTTTCTTCTTTTGTTTCTGTGTCATCACTTAATATCATAGGCTCATTTAAGTTGCGGATGTTGGGCACAGTGGTATCTACTTGTGCCTTTTGAGACCTGGTTCTTCGTCCCACTCCTGATCTGCTGGATTCAGGTTGTTTCCTCTTTTGACCAGCAATGGGTTTCGGCTTCAGGGAAGCCTTGATGTAGGTGAACATTGTTTTGGACTTGTGTGGGGACTGCAAATTTGTGGGTTGTACTTTCATGGCGTTGAACAGGTGTTGAAGAGGGAACCCGTATGACTTCTTTTCCCAGAAATCGCCCTTTTTCTGCAAACCCTTGTTTGGTGCGGTGATTGATAAGTCAATCTCCTTTTGAATCGATCCTTCAATCGATTGAATACGAAGGTTGCCCAATCAAACTTTATTCGTTCGTAGATTATGGCCATCGGTTGATCCCGACCTCGGTTAGGTTTTCCGTGACCCCTTTCTCCCTTCAATATTTTTGGTGATGACCGGTGCAAATTCGGCAAACGGAAGTTTGAGCGTTGATCTAGGTAGATTGTACGTTTTGCCGTTTGGCTTGGGGCGTTTGGCTATTTCGGCCCGAATTTTGGGATGTCCGTCGTCACAAGCTTGACATTTGCGGGACCAATTTGGGGGAGGTTCGGAACCCGTTGAGTGTATCGGGCGTGATGACTATGTGCTTTCCAAAGATTGAGCTTGTGATGCGATCAACTTCGCCTTCTTCGTGCCGGGCATAAACTTTGCGTTTTTCCAAAATGCTATCGATTCTCATAGCCAGATAACAGTTATTAGGGGGTTTAGAAAGGTCATCAGCCCCAAATTTGTACAGCAATCGACCAGGCGTCGTGCTTGTGCATCGTTGTCACAATAAGAGATATAGTACTCAGGATTGAAAAATGAGCCGGTTATGATTGATTTTTCGTAGTATTTTTCAGTATCAGTGATTTGGGAGGATGAAGCCATCGATAGGTAGAGGAGGATTGGAAGAGTATATTTTGAGAAAAAGTAGGGTTTGTAATTTGCAGAAGTATGTAAATATTTCTCAACATCTCTAAGTATTGTTTATATAGTGTGATTTGGGTAGTGTGAACGTGGTTTGAATATGGAAGGATTTAGTGACATAATGGCGTGATTTTGTGTATGAAAAACGCGATATTCGAGGCTAGAGGGGGGAGTGGTTTGAGGCAAGTAATGATAGAGCCCGGGAATCGAGGAGTTTATAATTCAAAAAATAATATAATTACCTGATCATAAAGTGATCGCCACGTGTGTACTGAATAATCCTCCATAATTTCCTTATTCTCCATGTGTATTCAGAATTGATTTTGTTCACACTTTGAATTTGTCCAAGTCTTTATTTCGGTGAAGTGCCTTCGCCGGTCACTTAACCGGTCCAATGAGTTCTTCACCGAGTGCTTCATTGAATCGTTCCTAACAATCGCTTAAGTTACCTCTGCTTGGATACCGATGCCTTACCCGCTACATCTCCCGTAACGGCAAAGGTTGTACCGGTTGATGAAGTCACTTAGCCGATTACTCCGGTTAGCCGCTCGTTGATACTTAGTCAATTTCAATCATCCCTAACTCGCTTCTCAACATACTAAATCTTTCATAACTGAGAGGTTTAGTGAAGATGTCAGCCAGTTGGTCTTCAGTGGATATGTATTTTAGGATGACATCTCCCTTTTCAACATGGTCTCTGATAAAATGATGTCTTACATCAATGTGCTTTGTTCTTGAATGCAATACTTGGATTTTCGTAATAGATATTGCACTTGTGTTGTCACACATGATTGGGATTGTTTTCTCTTCGACTCCATAGTCCCTTAGCCGTTGTCTTATCCACGACTTGTGCACAACAATGCTACCGATGCTATATATTCTCGCTTCACCGTTGATGTAGATATAGAGTTTTGCTTTTTGTTGAACCATGAGACTAGTCTCGTTCCTAGCATTTGGCATGTTCCGGAGGTGCTTTTTCTATCTATTTTGCATCCAAGATAGTCGAGTCCGAATATGATATCGGTGTAAATCCTCCATCTTTTGGGTACCAAATGCCAACATTGATGGTGTGTTTCAAGTATTTGATTATCCTTTTAGTTTGCTAGAAGATGTGATTCTTTTGGTTGAGCTTGAAATCTAGCACACACTCCTACCGCAAAAGCAATATCGGGTCTACGCTTGCGATTAAGTATAACAATGATCCAATAATTCCTCTATACATTTTCGATCAACATCTTTTCCTCCTTCATCTTTTCCAAGTATGACTCGGCACACATTGGTGTGTCTCGCCGTGCCACTTGTGTCCATCCCATACTTGTGTATCAAATCTCTTGTATATTTTGCTTGACTAATGAAAATGCCATCCTTCATTTGCTTTACTTGAAGGCCAAGAAAGTAGTTTAATTCTCCCATCATGCTCATCTGAAATTTGCCCTTCATTAGGTTTGCAAATTTCTCACACAAATTTTCATCTTCTGATCCAAAGATTATGTCATCAACATAGATTTGCACTAGCAATGTGCTTGCCCCTTCCTCTAGTTTAAATAGAGTCTTGTCTATAGTTCCTTTGTTGAATCCATTCTTGATCGAAATTGTGACAAGAGTTTCATACCAGGCTCTAGGTGCTCGTTTGAGGCCATAGAGGGCCTTCTTGAGTTTGTATACTTTGTCTTCTTTTCCTTTGATTTGAAATCAGGGAGGTTGTTCTACATAAACTTCTTCTTCCAAAAGTCCGTTTAGGAATGCACTTTTGACATCCATTTGATAGACTTTGAAGTCTTTGTGTGCAGCAAATGCTAGAAAAAGTCTTATTGCTTCCAATCTTGCTACTGGAGCAAAGGTTTCATCATAATCTATTCCTTCACTTGGGAATATCCTTTTGCAACTAGCCTTGCTTTGTTTCGACAACGAGTTCCTTGCTCATCCATCTTGTTCCCGAATACCCATTTTGCACCAATGATGTTGGCCATTTCGTGTCCGTCAACAAGTTCCCGACTTCATTTCTTTCAAATTCATTTAGTTCTTCTTGCATGGTGTGATCCAATCTGCATCTTGGATTGCATCATCTATGGTCTTGGGTTCCACTTGTGATAGAAAGCAAGTTAGCATGTGCTCCAGCTTGTCTTCTTGTTCGACTCCGGTGTGAATATCTCCAATGACTTGTTCTTCGGGATGGTCTCTAAGCCAATTTAGGTCCGGTTGAAGTTGATCTTCACTTGGTGCTTCCATACCTTCATGCTTGAGCATGAACTTCAATTTCGTGTGCTTCTCCTATTGTATTGATATGTGGCTCCTCTTGATTTTCAAAAAGATGATTCGGGATAGTAGGTTTGGTATGGTTGCATTTGTATAGATTTTCCTCTCGTGCGGCTTTCTCTTCTTGGTCTTGAAGATCTTCACCATTTGTATATGGTTCATCAAAAACCACATGTATTGATTCTTCAATCACCAATGTTCTTTTATTTAGTACTCGAATGCTTTGTTTGGTGTCGAGTATCCCATGAAGCTTGCTTCATCGACCTTCTCATCAAAGGTATGCGGATGATTCATGTTCAAGACAAAACATTTTGATCCAAACATATGAAAATATGAGATATTGGGTTTTCTACCATTCCATAATTCATATGGAGTTTTTCCATGATGTTTGTTGATGATTGATCTGTTTTGTGTATGGCATGTCTTGTGTTGTCGTTTGCTTGACCCGAATCTCTTTGGCAAGCATGCTTTAGCAATCATTGTTCGATCGCTTCTTTGAGAGTTCTCGTTTCTTCTTTCGCTACACCATTTTGTTGTGGAGTTCCTGCTGCAGATAGTTGATGTAGTACTCCATTTTCTTCACAATAGGTTATGATAATTTCATTTAGAAATTCAGTGCCTCTATCTGATCTGATTTTGATAATTTTTTGCTCTTTTTCATTCTGGAGTCTTCTCAGAAAGTCTGGTAGCTTCTTGAGTGTTTCTTTCTTCTTGTTCATGAAGATGGTCCAGGTGTATTTTGAGAAGTCATCCACCACTACAAGAGTATATTTCTTACCACTCACACTTACTGGAGTGACTAGTCCAAACAGGTCCATGTGCAGTAGATGTAGAACTCTTGTTGTAGATTGATGAGGCTTTGATTTGAATGAGCTTTTTATTTGTTTTCCTTTCGACAAGCATCACATAGACTCTCTTTCTTGAATGTGATCTACGGCATGCCTTCAACTAACTTGCTCCTTGATAGTTTGTTGATGGTCTTGAAATTCGGTGATTTAATCTTCTCGTGCCAAATCCACTTGTTGATTGTTTATTCTTGACAAGTAGACATGTTTCTGCCTTGGTCGTTCTCCGATCTACCACATACATGTTGTCTTGTCTTTTACCCGCAAGAACCACCGTGTTTGTTTGATCGTGAATCACTTTGCATCCTTCTTTGTTGAAGTGCACATTGTAGCCTTTGTCACGAATTGACCGATGCTCATCGATTGAAGTTAAGTCCCTTGACATATGCCACATTTTGAATCTTTAGATTGTTTTTGAGTATTGTGCCTTCCCCTTTAATCTTGCCGGGTTTTCTTTTCCTCCAAATGTGACTTTGGGTCCATCAAAAGCTTTAAAATCGGTGACCCATTTCTTGTTTCTGTCATGTGTCCGGAACATCCACCGTCTATGTACCGGACATCCTACAAAACAGTTAATTAAGTTTGGGTACCAACACTTTGTTTGGGTCCATATCTGTTAGCGCCAGTCATGCCTCCCATACCAAGTATGTATCCAAAAGGTCTTCTCTTTGGATAATTGAAGTCATCAACTTCATATGTATAAGGCATGGCGAGAATAGCTTCTAATATTTTTACGAAGGTATTCGATACTTTTTTCCACCTTTTGGTGCATTTATATCCTTCTTCACTTTCCAATATGCAATAGGAAACCTTTCTTGCTTCATGTGTCTAGAAACATAGCTAGATTGATTTTTCTTAATCACATGATGCATTTTGTGGAATGGTTTCCTCTTGTATTTTGGAGGTGTGACATTCCAATCATCCTCGAGGGAAAAAGTCTCGCCTTTACCTTTCGGATGGTCATTTGTTTTTGTATGATTGGAATGAGGATTTAGTCTCGTTGTTTCACTACAAATGGGTTTTGACTTCACCGGAACAGGGATGATCCGTTGGAGACATGGTTCGTCCCTTTCTAAATTTTGGTCCATTAGTGGTCCTCAATTTAGAATTGTGTTGACAATTATCCCTACGTTTATCCCGATTTGTTATAGCCAAGACCGGATCCGGATCCAAACCTTTTTGAGGGTTTGTAAGCTGGTGTTTTTAGTGGTGCAGTGATTACCTTTACTGGTGAGGAGTTCTTCTTAACTGATTTGTTGGTAACAGATGTATGGTCATCTGCTTTTTGTTGATCATTTAAGTAGGTCTCCTTACTAGTTAATTCACTCTTGTTTTATCCAGTTCTTTCTTTAACCTCTTATTCTCTTTTCTTAGATCCTTGCATTCCTTTTCCGAATTTCATGATTCTTTTCAATTTCATCAAATTTAGTCATGAGATTTTGGACTAGGTCTCGTATCTAATGGAAGACTAGAGGATTGTGCGGTGTTAGATGTGAATGCATTAGATGAAGAACATGAACTAGATGTTACCTCGCTTTCATCGATTCTTTAGCCATTAAACATAGGCTTGTTTCCTCGGTGTCCGAACTATCACTTTTGTCTTCATCCAATTCTTTGGTCATGAGGCATAGGCATGCCTTTTCATTTTCTCGAGTCGTCTTCTTCATCACTATCATCGAGTCATTGTCGGATGATTCTTCATGCTTTTCACTTCTGGGATTCGCGCCTTAAGTGCCTTCTTGCCCTTTCTCTTTTCGGATGCTTTGAATTTCTTCTTTTCATCATCTTTGTCATTTTCTTCAGGGACAATCACCTTGAAGTGACCTCTCTTATTGCAGTTGAAGCATCTGTATTCATCATATTTCTTCTTCATGTCTCTGTTTGAGCTTGACTTTTTGTTTGATGTTGAATTTCCCTTGAATGGCTTCTTTTTAAACCTGTCAAAACGTTTAACTAATAAAGCTACCGTTCTTTTAGTTCTTGCGTCTCTTTCTTGATGCATTCGGCAAAGTTACTTTGCTTTGGGTGCGGCTAATGCGGTAATTTTGTGTGTCTCTGCCGGACCACCATCTTCACCGTTCAATTCGAATTCATGAGCTTTCAATTGGGACATCAGTGTCAGAGTGTCAGTGCTTGCAAGATTTGTTGTTCCTCGATTACCGATGTTATGATCTTCCATCTTTCGGTAGTCCTCTCAAGATCTTCAAGCATACTTCTTTTTGTGGATATGTGTGTCCAAGTCGTTGCGGTTCATCGATGATGCTTGAGAATCGTTGTCCATTTGATCAATGGATTCACCGAGTCTTCATTTTAAAGTTCTCAAATTTCTGTTTTGCAACGATAATTTGTTTTCTTTGATCGCTTCTTGGATCCTTCATTTATCAATGATAGTTTGTCCCACATCTCCTTTGATGTTTTGCGCCTTTGATTCTCATGAACATGTTGTTGTCTGTAGTCTTTAAGATCATATCTTTTGCTACAAAGTCTTGGTTTGCTCTTCTCCTCGTCATCTTTGGTCCAATCTTTCTTGGGTTTGTCTATCTCCTTTCCTTGATCCGCTCCCTGTGCCTACCACGGTAGTGATCATGATTGGGCCGTCATTGATTACATCCAAGATCTCCTCACGAGTTGCTTTGCAAGATGAGATAACATTCTTATTTTATATTCATCAAAATTATTAACATTGAAAACAGGTACTTTTGACAAGAAGTTTGAGGAATCCATCAGTGCAATTGAAGATAAAAATGGCAATGAATGAAAAACTTCAGATTTGAAAACTACTTTGAAAATATGTGATCTCCTTGTTACCGAAATTAGATCCGAACGAGGTTCGATACTAGGAACCTTGCTCGATACCAATTGTTGGTCCCGAGAGAAGGGTGAAACTATAGTCGGAGGGGGGGGGGGGGGGGGTGAATGACTATAGTGGAGTTTCAAAAACTTTTCTTGTGTTTTAAAAGCTTTTGGGCGGCGGATAAGTCCCTTCTTACTATGTTGTTTTCAAATCGCTTTAGACAATCACGGATATGTGTTATGATGTAGGCAAATTAAATAAGTGTTTGTAAAGTAAATTGCGAAATTAAATAGACACAAGGCTTATAGTGGTTCGGGGTGGTGTAATCCCTTAATCCACTCTTCTCCCGTGATGATCGGATGAATTCACTATTGTTTTCACGATACAACAAGTATGATTGTCCTTGGCTTCCCAAGCTTCACAATCTACAAGACTATCACTCCTTGATCGCAACGACTTCGGTGATTCGCCTTCCTTTTGTCGCTCCTCGAGATCAAAATCCTTCAACAAGCTATCACGGCTTTCAACTCCTTCTCGGATTGCCTCCGATTCGCTGTTGCTTGAGTTTGATGTGAATGTGATTCACGCACTTGCTTGATCAATCTCAATTCCGAGTATGACTTTGTAGTTCGATATTTGAGTTGATCACTAGATGTATCCTTGTAAGTTCGGAGAGAGGCTTTTCTAATTGACGAGTTTCGCTTTCTTTCTTTTTTTAATAGTTGTTTTCTTTTTCTGTCAATGCCTTCTATTTATAGCCTTGAATAGCCTTGATTTTGAAATTCCGTCCGTTGGCTATATTAATGAGGGAATAATCCTTGATTTTATTCTTGATTCCCCCTTAATTGTATTCTCCTTGATTTCAGTGATCGGATTCTTCTTTCAAATGTATAGCAGAAAATCCGTCCTTGATTGATCCTTTAATGATTGTGCATTTAATGCATGATCTGCTGAATCTTCAATGTATATTAAATCTGATCTTGTAAGTGTCTCTTCACCGTCTGTAGAACGCTGGACACTACAAGAAAATCTGTGTTTTAATAAGGGTAATTTAATAAGAGGATAAAAATTCGTCATTATAGTATACTTATAATGAGGGGATATAATTTATATTAATAAAAAAATTTGGTTGATGACCAAATTTTGAAACCACTCATAATTGATCATATTTCCTCTCATTATGTACACTACAAATATATACCCCTCATTATTTTTTATCTTTTTTGTACTTTTTTAAGGGAATACAATTTTTTATAAAACAAAAAAACACCCACCCGATTAAGTCATTACCCATCTTCCCCAACCCTAAACTTTCCTCACATGATCGTCGAACCACTGCCTGCTGCCTTATCTCCTCCAGCCACCTCCAGTCACCTCCAGTCACTAGTGATCAATCAACCACTGCTCATCGTAATATGGTAATCGATCAACCACCACTCATCGTCCTACTCCACAATAGGGGGCCTGAAAGGGAGTCGTGCCATCTCGTGACTCACCGCTCTTCTCCGCCGCCACGGTTCACCGGTGATTCCTTCTCTGTTCACTCCTTCCATTATCAGGTATGAATGGCTTCAACCTCTCCTTCTAATTCTAATTTCGTGTTGGTGCTAAATCCCTTTAAGAAATAGGGTTCTTGCGGCCTTTAATTCTGATTTTTCTTGGATTCGAAAAATAGCCGGCATCGTGTGTAGCCGGAGTTTGAAATGGGGAAATGAGCTTTGTTCTAGCTAGGGTTCTGGCAATGTAAGAAAGTCTCACATTTTGATCAAATTAGTGGCACAGATTCTTACGAAAGAGCAATTTAAAGCTTGTTTTCATTCTGGCAATGTAAAATCATATCATACAATAGAAAAATGTGAGTTCCTCATATGCCCCACCCCCCTATTTAGTAAATATTTTGTTAAATATGGGCCTTCACTATGCAAGCATTTTTTTCTTTATTTATATGTATCTTCCACAAATGTAGGTCAAGCAAGCAATTACAGAGGAAACAAAAAAGTCAAAAATCTTGGCACTCATTACTGCTCTAAAGAAGCTATGTAATCACCCAAAGGTATAGGATATTAATTATTGTAGTGGAAGTTGTTCAGTTGGCTTTCCTTCTTTGCAGCACTGATTCTGTACTTTTATCTGTATATAATATACCATTGTGGCACCATAGTGACAAATTGACAATCGACTTTTCACAGTCAATTCTAGAGCTGTGATTTGACTTTACGCTGGTCAATTGTTACAATCAACCGACTGAAAGTTGATTCTAAAGCTGAGAATCAACTTTCCATCGGTTGATTGTTTCCGGTGTAGTGCCATGCAAAAAACATTGTGGTGCAAGTAAAGGGACAATATCACTTTTTGCTTGAACATTCTAGTATCTATGATGTAGGAGACTGATCTCTCAATGAGATATTAGGATGAATTGAAAATTTACTGGCTACTTTTTTTTATGGTCAGGCCTCGAGGAAACTCGTATCGAGAAACCTCTGTCCGGCTTATCATCTGGGTATTTATATCCCATCTGTATGATCAGATCTGAGTTATGGATACCTTCTTGTGAAGGTCCATTGCAATTGTTCTGGAATCTGTACTGTACCACGTTATTCAACCTGAATATTTAGAAAATCAGACATTTTTGGTGAAATAATTCTTACTTAGGTGGCTTATGTAAATATCTTGTATTACTTGAGTCTTGACTATACGTCCTAGTGTCTCGTATCTTCTTTCATCAAGCATTGTGTTTGTATGTTGGTGTTAGTGTAAGAAGATTTGAGTCGCGCACCCTTGCACTTGTCTTTTGTTCATTTGATTTAGACTCATCTATTTTATAAATACGCACAAGTATATTAGCTCTCCTACCTAAATTTTGAAGTACGTATTGCCCGTTGATATACATGCACAGTTTGAGTGAATAAAGACTTGTGCTGTTATGAATTTACTCTTTTATAATGCACAGTGCTTTTCCCCCTTATTTTAGCTAATAGATGATACGATCAAAAGTGGGAGTCCGGGAACATCTGGGCTTGAGGACTGCTTGCGCTTTCTCCCCCAGAGATGTTTTCAGGAAGGTACTAAAGTTGTTCATAACAATATTGTTCTCTCTCTCTGAGTGTGTGTGCATGTGTCTCAATGGCTGCCTTCCTTATTAGGTCTGGAGCATGGACGGGCGGAGATGGGCTTTAGGTGGAATTCTCTGGGAAAATGCATGTGCTGCACGCTTACTAGCTCGCCTCCGCGAGAAAACTGATGACCGCATTGTTCTAGTCTCAAACTACACACAGGTACTTGATGCTGTACAATAAAGTTACTGCCTGTAGATAACATGTTTTCTACATATATGTTCTTGTTCAACGAATGATCTTTACATGTGTATTTTGAGTCAGGCATTGGATTCTTCTCTTACCTGTCAGTCAATGGAACCACTTCCTGAGTTTGTTTAGGTCCTCAATTGTCTAATTTTAATGACATAAAAATCGTTTCAAACTAATTTGCACATAATAGCAAATTAATTTGAAATAATAGCAACTAGTGATGATAGTTTTAGTAGAATCAAAGATGGAATTTCAAATTTCCTTAATTTTTGGAATTTGAATGAGTTTTGTGTATTTTGTCTAAAACATTAGTTTTAGACAAAATACTCCAGGAAGCAAACGATCATAAGACTATAGTATGTGATAGCATTTTATTTGCTAGTTTTGAAAATTGAAGGTATTCATATTGCACATTCTTATGCTTTCTTTTGCATTACCTTATTTGACATTAAATACGATCTCTTAATTAATTTCTTGCTTTTATTCCATTTGTTTGTTTCTATATTGAGCTTCTTCAAATAAAATCATATTATCATGATAAAAGTAATATTTCTGCGTGATCAAATTTTCTTTTGTTCTCATATCTATTTGATCATTCTACTTCAAATCATTGTACTATCTGACTTGTCTGTAGGCATGGTAGAAGTTTCAATTTGCATATTCTTTTTTTCAATGGTTCCTCTGATTTATCGTGAATATGCACGGCTTAGTGTGATAAAGACGAAAGTTTTAGTCAAAATCTTAGTTCTATTCCATGGTTTTATAAATGCCATAGAACATACATGACGGTTCCTTTTGTATAACTCTGACTGTGTCTGATATAGAATTGCCAAGCATGACAAGCTCATAGCTAGTAGTGGGCTAGGCGACGTCAAGGCGAAGAGGAATCGACTGGTCGCCTAGGTGACGCCTAGGCAATGCCTGGCCATGCAGGCGATACCTTTCCAACATCTTTGAATATTGATGCTACATTGTTGAAATGCTAGAAAACACAAAACATCCTCTCACCATTGAACCAAGGACCAATGAGAGTTGCATAATAGTAAACCAAAAAAAGCGATCAGAAAGCAACTCCACCTCACCTCTCGCCTTAATAACTATGGATAAGCTAACTTCCAAATTACTGCAGAACACTTGCGTCTATTGAACAGTAAGCTGGAAAAATACTGTTCGCTGGACACAAATATCAGTAAGCAGATAGGAGACTTAAGTTTCTTCAGTGACTTGGTTTTAATATTGATTTCTTTAACTTCATGGTGTTAAAGTCATTCTGCTAACGATAGCATGCCATATATTTTTCTGTACTGGCTTTATCCCTCTTTAGTGGGAAAAACTTAAACAAAACTGCTATACACTAGGAATGTGTTAAGTATTCAAAGAATGAATTTCCTTGCTTTGGGCGTAAGAGCGCACTTTTCTCCTTTAACAGTTGACTTTATACTCTTTATCCAGTCTTATCTATGATAATCACTGGACAGTATAGTAACTGGTTTGTAGATATCATCGTTGTTGCTATGTGACCTTTTATCCTTCTCTATTTTCTATCTTGTGACACATGGGGTTTGCGGATGCTTAGACATTGGGCCTTTTTGCACAATTATGCCGTGAACGAAGATATCCGTTTCTAAGGCTTGACGGTACTACATCAATCAATAAGAGGCAGAAATTAGTCAACTGTTTTAACGATCCGTCAAAGGTATGTATTTCATCCCAAGTTATCCATCTATACTAAACTGGGAATAGACAGAATCCATGACGTTCATTTAACCCATTACATGTAGGATGAGTTTGCGTTTCTCTTGAGTAGCAAGGCTGGGGGTTGTGGTCTAAATCTGATCGGTGGAAATAGATTGGTTCTGTTTGATCCTGACTGGAATCCTGCGAACGACAAACAAGTAAACTATTTCTCTACTCCACTGTGATTGGACAAAGGAGCAAGAAATATTATTTGTTTCTTTTTTCATTTTTCTTCTTCTGTCGTGTTATTTGCAGGCGGCAGCAAGAGTATGGAGGGATGGACAAAAGAAGAGTCTTTATTTACAGATTTTTGAGTACCGGCACCATTGAGGAAAAAATAATCCCCTACAACTTAAGAATGAAGCTTTTGCTGAAGGTTTTTTATCATCATGTGTTGCCTTTGCAGTTCTGAGATTCATGAAAAACTTGGCTGCAACCGATGTGATCATGATACAGAGGTGATTTTCAGAGAACCAAAAGCGAACCTTGAAAATCAGCCATGTCATTCTGATCAAGAAGACATATAATCATTTGCTAGCGTTGCTGGCTGCTTGAACAAGTTAAAAGATTCCGAGAAACAGGTTATATATACATGTTTTGACTTTCGAGAGCCTTTCTCTTGAATGGTCCATTTGTTTTTGTATCTTTTATATTTGTGGCCCTTCAATTGTAGGTGGGCACTCCCAAAGAAGAAGATTTAGCTAACTGGGGGCATCATTTTAACCCTTCATCAGTACCTGACACCATCTTCCAGAATGCAGCAGGGACGAGGTAAAAGGACTCACTCTCGAGTCTTTTATCAGTAATTCTTTTACGAGGAATGCTACTGACACGACATGATTTTACAGCATTTATCATCATCGTGTTTTTGTACGTTTCATTTGTTTTCACAAATCAAGTTGGTGGAAAACTTGTACCCGTGGAATCAAAAGTTAGGCCAAACGCACAAAACGATGTAGGTTCTATGAACAAACTCGTTCGAAAAGAAAATATCCCCCGCAAGTCTATGCTGCCGCCGCCGCCACAACGCCAACCAGTTTTTAAAGGCAAACATGTATGTACATTAACTTCCCCTAAAAATCATTTACCCCATAAAAGATTATCTCCTGACACCTCAAATAATGATGACGATTTTGAGTAAGAGATACGATCATGACCGTTAACCTGTTATGATTTTTGGCCATGAAAGTAGATTTTTTTTTCTACTAATTACACATACTTACATGTATATTACATTGGAATTAATTGATTAATGTGTCTTATTAATCAATAGTCAACAAGAATGTGTAGTGTATAAATATCAATTTTTAAATCTGAGAATTTGTTTTGTAGCTCAAATTGATTCCTAAAAAAAAAGGTTGAACCCCAACCCGGGTACACATTTTATAATTGACTATTTGACTCGTACTAATATTTTACAGTTTATATTGAGGAGGACTAATGCGTTATTGTCGAATCACTTACCACCAAAGGTACACATGATACGTTTGCCATCGGTGCTTTATGATGTGGCTACATTTTATAGAATTTTGAATTTAGTTATGATGCTATGTGGCAGCAAGTCTCATTCATGTTGTGGGGTTTTAAATTTCTTGAATTCATGTTCCTCTGTGTGCATAGAACATTTCAATAGCTCAACCTGTTTGTTGCTCCTGCTTGCATTCGATTATGCCTTTTTGAGCAGATTCAATCTTCTGTATTTTCTTATTTTTGCAGCAAGCTAGTTTTAGAGCTGTATTGGTTTTGTTATACAAATGCAATATGTGCATCACATGCTTATTTTTTTCGGTGTTGAGGAATATATCAATGATGCTGTTAAGGTTCAATTGGGTTTTGCTGTTGATTTTTCTGGTGTTTCGGGGCTGCTGCACATGTCTTGGCCTGCTCTAAATGGCTGTTGTTGTTCTGCCACTTCAGCTGCACATTGGATCTTTGTTTAGGATTTTGTTTTTTTGAATATATAGGAGCAACAGTGTTAAAAGAATTGTTGGTGGCTTATGAATGGCTGTGTTTGTTGGCAAATGGTTGTGTTAACCAAGGTTGGGAGCAGCAAACTTTGCTTGGCACCAGTCATCACATTGGATTAGAACATGCTTCCTGTGAGTCCTTTGGATGTCTAGTTTAGTTTTTTTAGTGGTAGGTTTTTTACCTTGTTTTCATTTGGGAGTTGCATCCCCCTTTGTTTTTGTTTTTTTTTGGCACCAGTCATCATTTTTGTTTCTTGATGTGATTCATTGTTATTTGGTTGAGCCATTTCCAAGCTTTCACATATTATTTTGAACTTCTGTACAGTTCTTTGCGTTACTATAAAGCAGTGACACATGGTGGCTAAAGCAACATTTGGTTGAAAGCAAAAATAGCGTCGGCCTAGCATCCGTTGTAAAAGAAATGGAAAAGGCGACAGTCATGAAGCACCGACTTGGAGAGTGAATTTGAAGTTCATGATCTTGTATTATTTTGGTTAGTAAAGTGTTGCTATAACATTCATTTAACATATTCTCATTAAATGTGCTTTCGTTTTCATGGGTTGTTTTCCGTTCTTATTATACTTATACATAGTACCTTTCTTGATTTAGTTGTGTGCACATGCCTAGTATTAGTGTTTTATTCTAGAATAATGGATGGAAAATAACAGAAGATATCATATGCTAACATGGATATGGCGGGACTTAAGATACGTATATATGACGTTTTCTTGTATAAAATTAGTTTTTTCTCACTTTTGTTCTATTGATTCAAGAGTGTTGTTATTTATGCTTATGGATTGTTTTTCAATAGCTGACAACTTATTTTTCATCTAGTAATGTGTTTTATTTTGCTTGATGGTGATGGGATGAGTCGTCATTGAATCACGATTTAGTGAGAGTTTGGTTTACGTACAATGAGGGTATATACTATCGTTTCAAATATTTGAAGAGGGGAAATCCGGTCATTAAAAGTCACTTTCTGGTCATGAAGACTTTTAATGACGGGAAATTCACTCTCATCGCCCTCTCGTTATTTCCTCTCTATGTAAAGGTCGATAATGAAAGTAAACAGTCCCGTCATGATTGATAATTTTTAATGAGAGTAAAATACCCATCACTAATGAGAAATAGCAATAGCCACGGGATCGTTTTACTCTCATTATTCACCTTTACATAGAGAAGCAGTAACGAGGGTCGATGAGAGTAAATTTCCCGTCATTAAAAATCTTTCATGATGGGAAAGTGACTTTTAATGACCGGATTTCCCCTCATTAAAACTCAAATTTCTTGTAGTGGGAGTGAGCCTTCTGACTTAGCCGTTAGTTCTTTCTTCGCCGTTTTGTTTTCTCTTTGCCGACAGTCAGTGTACTCAGCCGATTCACTGTTTTCTTCTTTGCTTTAGTTTCAGGAGAATCTTTATACTTCACTGATCCTTGATTTGGGTGAGATCAGTGTACACCATATTGGAATATTGAGTTTCATAACTTAGACTTATCCAAGGTCATCACGACTTCCTTGGTTATAAGTCGATCATAATCCCTTCTCTCGTATCTCTCGCCGGTGCTTGGTGGCTTCACTCGCCGAATGTCCGTTTTCACTTTGCCGTCCTACAAACTAGTACAATACTTGTCGACTCAACTTATACAACATGTCAGACTCTAAGTAAAGACTTATACAGAGAATTCTAACTTATTTCAGGCTTGCTATAACAGATAGTATGGCCATCATCAAAACATAATAAAATGTTCCTAACACGCCCGTCCTTCACAAAATTGGACGCTCGTCCAGAAAAATCTTCACAACTCTGAATCAACAATATCAGCATGGACGCTCGTCCACTGGATCAAACGCCCGTCCAACTGGACGCCAGTTCAAGCTGCTGGACGCCAGTCCAGGATCGACTTCATCTTGATTTCTTCATCTTTATCTCTTTTATCATCAATGAAATTCGACTCTTATCTCTTTTTGATCATTATTTGAGCATCAAACATATACCTACAACACATCAAAACGTCACAAAATGTAATATCATCCAAATAATCGTAAAATCACAATTAAAACACCAAAATTAACCTATTTTGCGATTAACTCGTTAAAACCCTCATTTACTCACTAATTCCATTAAACATTCGTTTCTTATACAAATTATACGAATATGAGGGAAATTATCATAAAATATAGCGTTATAAAACGTATAAATTCACCCTTAACAACTCCCCCACACTTAGCTTTTGCTCGTCCCGAGCAAAACAAAATGAAAATTAGGGCTTGAAACGAAAACAGACATCTCAGACAATATAGCATAGATCCAATAAATCAGAAGTTCACCACTGTGTGTGTGCAAAGCCATAGAAAACTTCCACTAAATCCAAACTTGAGAAACTCAAAGCAAAACTAGCTAATACCCCCTCGTAGACTAGCAACAAATGACACTCATAAGATGTACCCTACAAACGTAAAATACCCCGAAAAGGATGATCGAATATATCTAAGGCCTTTCTGAAATACTCAGAGGATAATCCCTACAACATATCTATCAGTTCTCTACTGGGGATAAGATAGACTATAACTTAGTCTTATATCCATTTCATAACAATTCTTTTATAAGTTGATTTAACTATTTCACTTTTAAACACACATCAGAATGAGCTATTGCCCTGTCATAGCAGACTAGGATATTCGAGATATACCCTACCTTACTCCAATCATAAGGTAGCTTTTTCTGACTGTCGTGAGCTTTTAGTCATCATAGTGGTATAGGACATACGTGGTATACCCTATCGCACCCAAATCATCGACCAGCTTCCGACATACCCAAATTACTTCTTAAAATTCAACTTTTTCATTTGACAGTAAGTTACGTGTTACTTATCACATTCAAACCTTAGATATTCACAGTATAACATACTTCGGATCTAAATACAACTATCATAAATCTCAAGATATATACGTAGCACTAAGCACATGACTTATAAGAAAATCGGAAATCACTCGTTAAAAGGGGTATAACTTTATAAATTAGCTCATCGTTCACTATGGCTCGTGAAAAATAAATCTCAGGTGAAACAACTAACTTCTCAAACATATGATATATAGCTTAGATGACTATAAAAATAACGAACATTGAATTGAAGTGCCTACTCGGGACAAAACAAAAACAAAAGTGTCGAATTTTTTTGAAAATTCTAGCTCATTTGGCATAGAAACATAACGAATTAAGCAAATGTGTAGATACATATCAAATCATTCCCCTCCCCCACACTTAAAGATCAACATGTCCTCATGTTGTGCAAAATGAAAGAGAAGATAAAAGACTTAGTTGATTTCAATCGATACTCGAACCGATGGTCAGGCCGGAGCCTACGTAGTGATAATTCAAACTCGGAATCATACAATGTAGCTCGACAAAACCGCTAAAAATATACCTGCACTACTCGACAAACACGGAAAAATCTCGGGGAAAACGGGGAATCATACCAAAGTGAAAGGATATATTAAAAATGAGGAAAATCAAAAGGTGAAACATTCAATACATCCAAAAGTTTAAACAGAGTAGAAATGAAAGTACGGACGCCTTATGGCTTACATGATCCATCGGAAAAATAAACAGTAGCTAAATGAAAAGTACCACGAATCAAGTAAGGAAAAGTATCAATAATACACAACCATCGTATCTAGGACAAAGCAAAATCTAAAATGGAAAAATAAGATCAGGGCTGCCCCGGTGCCGCAGAATCATCAGCCGGAGGTACTTCAGCCGTAGAAGTAGTCGATGAAGGTCCCGGCTGTGAAGTGGTAGCAGCAGTAGCAGTCGGTGCCTCCTCCTCCTCATCCTCAGAATCTTCTTTCTCAGCTCGAAGCACATCTTCAATCGCTCGCTCGATCTCATCGTGGAAAACATAATCCTTCAGGCTAGGTGTGAAGATGTTCTCGTCCCTCGGCTGCCGGTCTTCGCTGATACACTTCAGAATTGTCAAAATGTTGTTCTGTGTATCCCGAATATCACCCATCCATTCCCGTAAACTGTTGGCCATGCTCAACCGCATCCTGACTGTGGGAGATAAAGTAGGAACGAATGAAACCGTGGGTGGTGCAGAAGTAGACCCCGGCTCTTGCGTAGCCTCAACATGCCCCGAAGTCCTAACCTTTTCTCGTTGAATTGCCCTCGGGTTTTTCGGTTTAAGATCCGGCCTATACTCAGGAACACCGGCATCCACACATAGGCTATGTATCAAGTGGGGAACAATCAAACACCGGGTATAGACTTGCTGATTGGTCGCAATCTCATCAAATAAGGCTTGGCCGACATCGACATTCAACCCGAAATTCAATGCGTATAACATCCCAATGTCACCAATGTGGAAATGTGTGAGGTTGTTCTTTGGCAACAACCTACTCTGTATAAAGCGACACTGGACCTTCCAGTCCTCTGACCAAGTCGTAGTTACTAACTCCTTACGATCACCACCCGGCCTCAGTGTCCACGGAACATCCGGGCACACTTTCAGACGCAACTCCTCTAACGGATCCTGGCCTGCATCCTGCCTTCTCTTAATCTCCTCCTTGTAGTCCAAACCCTCGAAAGGCGTCAACCCGTACTTGGCATTTATCACCTGCGGCGTAAAAGGGACCTTAACATTCCTAACCATTACAACTCCGGTTTCCAAGTCCGTCTCTGAACAGTTGCTATAAAACTCGCGAACTAGTGTATCATTCACCGGAGTAAGTGGTATTCTCATCAACGCATCCCATTTCCTACCCTCAAAAGCTTCACAAATGCCGTATCAACCTTTGTTTCCATAACCGCCCTCTCTATCAACATCGTCCGTGAATGATAATGCTTGGTAAACACCTCGTAAGCCTTAGGGGTGATAAATCTACGAGCCAAAGGAATAGGAGGACCAGGAGGTCTAACAGTTGTCCTAACCGGTTCAGCTCTCGTACTCGCCTCCTCCTGTCTAGGAACATTCTCAGCAGGTTCGACTCTAGATGACGCTCCACCTCTCTGAACCCTAGGCATCCTTACTAGAGGCACATCTTCCTCCGTATCCGACCCTGACGTAGACTCATCTCGTAGTTGTGCCCTAGCTTGACTTTGTACAGCCCTAGGAGGTTGGTCTCGTATACTAACACCTCGGTTTGGATCAACTACGGGAGGATCTACAGCCTTCCTCTTCTTACTAGGCTCCTGAGCCACCTCCTTACCATGCCTCTTAACCACTACCTTCTTATGGACCATGATTCAAGCCTAAACTAAACCAAAACAACCTCAAATCAAAGCAAGGTACCCGTTTAACATCCAAACCGGGATTTCAAATCAATAAACCAACACCAACACAATCACAAACCACCCATCATCACCAAACAACCCATTCATCATCCATCACATCACCAAAGCACAGGAAAACAGAAAAAGAAACATGAATAAATTAATTAAGGCATTATTCATGTGAACGAGCCGACCCGAAGATCGAACTCTCAAAACGTGAATAAATTCAAGAAAAATTGTTGCTAACTTACCAAGTAAGATGAGTAGATGATGATCGAGACGTTCTTCATTCCTAACAACCCCAATTCGACTACCAAAATCGGATTTTTCTTGGAAAAACTCGGACCAATGAGGGCTCTGATTCGTCCAAATGAGTATTGATTGAGGAATAAGGCTTAGAAAAGTGAAAAGATGGGATCAAAAGCGGCCTATAGCAACTGAAATCGCTCAATTTGGTGTAATATCGAAGGATTTAGGTTGAGAGGAGGGCAAAAGTCGGTTTTTCCGTTTGAAATTCTGAAAAAGTGAGGGTTCATGGGCTGAGGGGGTATATATAGGCAGGTGCTGGACGCTCGTCCAACTCTGTGGACGGGCGTTCACTGGGCTTAGCAAGAACTGGACGGGCGTCCAGTTCAGGTAGACGCTCGTCCAAGTTTCCAATTAGATACAGGATTGGAGGGAATATAACAGACGGGCGTCCAGGCATAGTGGACGCTCGTTCAAGAATTGGCCATGGCGGACGGGCGTCCAGATCTCTGGACGGACGTCCAAGGCAGAAAAATGCAAAAATTATAAAATTTCATACAATTTAAATTCAAATTTGCATTCTTTATTAAACTTAAATAAAACCTTAAAAATACAAATGAAAAACGACGAAATACATAAAATCACCAGAAAATAAGTAAAAACAATAGAAAATAGTGGGTTGCCTCCCACCGAGCGCTTTTGTTTTACGTCGTTTGCTCGACGAAACAACCTAACAACGCTAGTCATCGTAAATTTCCGACCAATCCACAACTCGGATAAGACGGCGGAGCATATCAATCGCCGGAGGGAGGTCATACTCATCCTGCAAACCCCAATCCTCACCAGCTACATCAACACCCCGAAAATGTTCAGCTTGCAGCACTAGCGCTAAATCTGTCAGCATCGGATCATTCAGGATTGTGTATGGACGTCCTAGAGCGGCCTGTAACTCCTCAGTAGTGAAATCTCCACCTCCCGAACAGCGGGGAACAATAATGACATAGGTGACAGTCCTGATGCGGGTACTAATATCAAAGTCTACGTGCAAAACGATAGTCCCACCCGGTCCGTCATCTACAGTGATAAGTGGGATCCTCCTAAGGAAAGGTAACTCCTCTGGTAGAACTCCGAAATCCATATCTAGGAAGCACAACTAACTGACAGATATAAACAAAAGCAAAACTTAGTAAACTAAACTTAAATACTAAAACTACAAAATCATAAAAACAAAAACAACTAAAGATGATGATATCTAGGTTGCCCCCTAGTGGCGCTATTAGTTAATGTCGTTAGCTCGACACAGTTTAAGGTCAGCCTGGATCAGGCCATTTAACTTTTCTGCCAGCCACTACCTCGTGTAGACTTGGGTCAGTAGTTCGGCTACAGAAACAGCACTTAACACATGGGGTGAAATCTTTGATAGCTTTCCAAATACGTTTAAACTGCCCCATGGTCGACTTCCTCTTCTTCTGAGTATTCCGATGACGTTTCAGCTGACGCTCCCTCTCATACTCTTCCATATCCCAACTACCGTCTAGAACTTCTTCAGATCGACCACTACCGTCATCCTCTGAAAACAGGTCGGGTGAGAACTCGTCAAATTCTTCGACTTCTTTAGTACCACACCCGAGGATATCGAGGAAACGAACAATCAAAGGCTTTTCCTTGGGTTCACCAATGTAGTGCTTACACCTTTGACCATTTACTCGAAACGGCCGGTCACCATAACCTCGTAGTTCTAAAACGCCTCCAGGAATAATTTGGAGAATCTCAAAGGGACCGGACCATCGTGTCCTTAACTTTCCAGGGAACATATGTAGCTTGGAATTATACAGAAGAACTTGTTCCCCGACTTGAAATTCTCTCTTCTTAATCTTGGCGTCATGGAGGAGTTTCATCTTATCTTTGCTGATCCTGGCGCTTTCGTAGGCCTGGAGTCTGAATTCATCCAACTCATGCAACTGTTGCAGTCGATGCTTACCACAAGATTGGGAATCGAAGTTCAGAAACTTTGTAGCCCAATAAGCTCTATGCTCTAACTCGACTGGCAGATGACATGGCTTACCATAAACCATTTGGTATGGAGATGTACCCATTGGAGTCTTATAGGCGGTTCTGTATGCCCATAGTACATCATCCAACTTCAAACTCCAGTCTTTTCTATGACTGTTGACCGTTTTTTCCAGGATTTTTTTAATACTTTGGTTGCTTCTTTCAACCTGACCTCTCGTCATAGGATGATATGGTGTACCGGTCTTATGACGAACACCATACTTTTCAAGCACTTTCTCTAAGGGTCGGTTGCAAAAATGCGTTCCTTCATCACTGATCAAGGCTCGAGGAGATCCAAATCTCACGAAAATGTTTTTCTTTAAGAATTTCATGACCGTCTTATGATCATTGTGAGTTGTGGCTTGTGCCTCCACCCATTTGGACACGTAATCCACGCAGACTAAAATGTATTTGTTAGCACAAGATGATGGGAATGGTCCCATAAAATTGATACCCCATACATCAAAGACTTCGCATTCTAGGATGGGTTTCAAAGGCATGTCAAAACGCCTTGTCAGAGTACCGGTTCTTTGGCATCTATCACACGCTTTACAGAAAGCTTCTGTATCTTTAAAAATCGTGGGCCAATAGAAGCCGGATTGGAAGATCTTAGCAACGGTTTTCCAAGGACCAAAGTGACCTCCAGTGGGTCCACTGTGGCACTGCTCAATAATATCGCGCTGCTCCGATTCAGGAACACATCTTTTAAGCAGACCATCTTTACAGATCTTAAAAAGATAAGGTTCATCCCAAACGAAAGATTTCAAATCAGAGAAGAACTTTTTCTTCTCTTGATAGGACAATTCTGGATCAAGATAACGGGAATGAAGGTAATTGACATTGGAAGAATACCATGGAACAACTGGAGCGCAGCCATCGATAAGCATAATGTTTTCTAGAGGAAAGTAAAGATCTATATCATCTGGATCATCATTTTCCTCACTTAACATTCTCGAAACATGATCCGCCACGACGTTTTCACTGCCCTTTTTGTCTTTAATTTGAACGTCAAACTCTTGTAAGGTCAGTATCCAACGCGGTAGGCGCGGTTTGGCCTCTTTCTTAGTCATCAGATACCGCAAAGCAGCGTGATCAGTCCACACAACCACTTGAGCTCCTAACAAGTAAATACGAAACTTGTCCATAGCAAAGACACGGCCAGTAATTCCTTTTCAGTAGTAGTATAGTTAACTTGAGAAGGATTCAATGTGTGACTAGCGTAATAGATTGGCTGGAATTTCCCTTTGATTCATTGTCCTAAAACAGCAATAACTGCATAGTTTGATGCGTCGCACATAAGCTCAAAAGGTAGATTCCAGTCAGGCGATATAAGAATTGGAGCAGAGATTAAACGGTCCTTAAGCTCCTCAAACGCCTACTTGCAACTCTCATCAAAATTGAATTCAACGTCTTCCTTTAGTAAAGTAGACAGGGGCTTGGCTATCTTGGAGAAGTCTTGAATGAATCTTCTGTAGAAACCGACATGTCCAAGAAAGCCTCTCACTTCACGCACATTCTTAGGATAACTCATCTTCTCGATAGCTTCTACTTTTGCCCTGTCAACTTATATACCTTTGGCGGAAATCTTGTGGCCAAGAACTATTCCCTCATCTACCATGAAATGGCATTTCTCCCAATTCAGAACTAAGTTCTTTTCCACGCATCTGGATAAGACCTGGTCAAGGTTGTCAAGACAATCATCAAAATACTGACCAAAGACCGAAAAATCGTCCATAAAGATTTCCATACACTTTTCTACTAGCCCGTCAAAGATAGCCAGCATACATCTTTGAAAAGTAGCTGGGGCATTGCAGAGACCAAATGGCATTCGCCTGTAGGCGAATGTACCATAAGGGCAGGTGAAAGTGGTCTTTTCTTGGTCAGCTGGATCAATGGTTATTTGAAAGTATCCTGAATATCCATCCAGGAAGAAGTAGAATGCGTGTCCTGCCAGACGCTCAAGCATCTGGTCAATGAATGGAAGGGGAAAGTGATCTTTCATGGTTACCTCATTGAGCTTTCGATAATCGATGCAGACTCTGTAACCACTGACAAGTCTCAACGCTATTTCCTCTCCCTTCTCATTCTTCTCAATCGTAATTCCACCTTTCTTGAGAACTACCTGAGTCGGGGAAACCCATTCACTATCAACGATGGCATAAATGATTCCCATGTCCAGAAGTTTGATGATTTCTTTCTTAACCACCTCTTGCATATGAGGGTTGAGCCTCCTCTGGGGCTGTCTAACACATTTCGCGCCCTCATTAGTCTTGATCTTATGCATACAGATGTCAGGAGATATCCCTCTGATATATATCTCCTACTTGCCATCCAAAGGCTTTCTCGTTTTTCCTCAAGACGTTGATTAATTTCATTTCCTCTAAACGAGACAGCTTGGCAGATATAATCAATGGAAGCTTGTCACCTTCTCTTAGAAACACATACTTTAGATGTTTAGGCAACAACTTCAACACCAAATCTGCAGGGGGGTCTTCTAAACTTGATTTGAGCTCTTGATGAGCGAAAAATTCACCCACTAAAAATACATTTATAAAGACTCGCAACTGTGGGTAAACTAACTCTCTAACGCGCAGTACCGGTCGATTGCTAGGATAGCTACAGGAGTACGAGGTCGTCCCAAGAGAAATGTGGTTGTGAGTACCAAAGCGACGTGATTCTTAGTCTAGGCGATCAAAGTTTTAAGTGGAGTGTTTATACTAATGCGAAAAATAAATTTTAACTAACGAGATTAACTAGGTGATTAAAAAGCATAGCCGAGCCATGATCCAACAGTTATCTCCCCACAGAAAAACTTGATAAGGAGTGTGTTTTATCCGATTCGGTTCATATGATATTCACGGGAGTCAACTCTTTATTCTTGCGTTAAGATCTCGAACGGCTCTCTCACTTAACCCCCACACTAGGTTTATTAACCCTCCCTTTAGAGAGCTAACTCGCCTAACATGGTTGACCGGAATAAAAAGCCGTTGAAAAACCTCACAAAAACATAATTTTAACGTATCACTTAGGTTGCCAATCTAACGATTAAGACTATGTTTTAGTGATTTTAAAACATGTTTCGCACATCTCGTAAAAATAAGAATTTCACTTAGGCATAGTCCAGATCTATCACTTAGATTGTCAATCTAACAATCAGGACTATGATTAGTGATATCCATATCTCACATCTCACCGTAAAATATATTTATAAGCTCGATGTAACCGTGAACAAAGTTGTCAATTTTATTCACAGTTAGGAAAATGATCAAAACGGGTTTTAAAACATGATTTTATCATACGAATGTTTAATTAAGCACAACACAACTCCATCTCGTATCCCGAGGGTTGATTTTACCCGTTTTCACATAATTCGGCTATGTTGAGTTTAACTACTCATATTAACGAAAATAACAACGAAAATAACAAAACGAAAGAAAACAAAACGAAAAAGATAACTACATATATATAGATATACGTATAGATATATATATAGATATATATAGATATAGATATATATATATATACGTATATATATATATATATAAATTTATACTAATTGCATAAAATGAAATAAACATAAAAGAAAGAACGGAAATGAAATTATATTAAAACGATAACTAGTCGGGTTATTACACCGACATTATAACGACATATATTACTACATATAGACCCCCCAAAACATAATTAAAAGAAGGAAGAAGGAGAAGAAGGGGGGCAAAAGGTCTCTCGCATGCTTGTGTTCCATATATATAGAAAATGTTGAAGCCGGATCGATCCGGATTAGTGCCGGATCGATCCGAGCTCATCATCACTAATCATTGCAAGTAACATGCAAAGCACATGCGCGGGGAATTTTATATATAATTATATATTAAACTTCTAAAATTCATATCTTGAGTTGTAGGCCTCCAATAATTATGATTCAAACGTCAAAATTAAGCTCTCGGAAAATTCTTCAACTTTCATGAAGGACACTTCTTCGAAAAACGTCGTTTTGATGGGCCATTCCCATTACGTGTCGTTTGCGACATTTTCCTTAATACAAATCAATTAGCCACTTGACCACCATTTGAGTTGTAGAAATCCGATTGACTTGATTCAAAATCCATTGGAAAGCTTTCTTGAAGATATACAACTTTCATGAAAGATTCTTTTTCGAAAACGCCGTTTTGATGAGCCATTCGTATTACGAAGATATTTCGGGATTTCTACTAATCCGAATTGATTAGTCAATTGACCATAACTTGAGTTGTAGAACTCCAATTGACGTGATTCAAAGTGCGTTGGAAAGCTTATGTGAAGATCTACAACTTTCATTAAGAAGTCATCCCCTGAAAATACCTCTAAGATGGGTCAAATCTCCGTATGCAAGATAATTTGATCCATTTGAACTCGTAAGCTTGTGGCATCTTCTTCTAATCCTCTAAACACATCTTTTAGACTCAAAACATGTCGTTACGTGGAATCTTGGTCAATGTATAATCCTGCAATGAACCACCAAAATACCAAACGTAAATCCGACACGACACTCCGGTTACTAAACCGGTACAAAAACTATAAAAACACGCTAAAAATACGATATTTTATATAATAACTACTACTAACATATTTAGTTGAAACATAGGAATTAATGACTCGAACTGATATAAAAATACTCGAAATGATATCAGAAACGGGTTGAAAAGTTATAAAAATAACGGTGAATTTTTCCGTTATCACAACCCCCCACTTAGCTTTTGGTCGTCCTCGAACAAAATAAGCGATAAAATAAAATGAATGAGGAAAAATTCCTGAAGATAAGATATGAATGACAATCAGATGATGCAACCATTCGAATCATAACCACACGTTAACCGCAATATAAATGTATAACGAGTGAGTGTGTGACAAGCCTTTTCAATTTCCACTATCCTCTCTTGAATAATTCAAGCAAACGCACAAATATCCATTCGACAGGTCCCTAATAACTTTCCTAGGTATAGGCGTAATGGCCCACACAAAGTCCTCCCGTGTACTTATTAGGATAATCCCTAAAGCATATCATTTAGTTTATACTTGGGATAGTCGAAGATAACTAAGTTTTCAACCAACTTTTTCTTTTCTTTTCTATTTTTTTTTTTTTTTTCTTTTCATAGAATACTAACATATCCGAACTCATTGCCAAAATCGACTATCTTGCAAGCGTCATGAGGTGAGATCGAATACATTAATACCTATCTAACTCTTTTTTTTTTTATTCCACATGTATAGTATATGCCCTCGTTCCTAGCAATAGGATGTTTCGTGATAACACCCTAGCTAGACTACAATCATCGTGCAATCGGGAGCTTTTAAACCTCATAGTGATATAGGACGTTTCGGGATAACGCCCTACCGCACTCAAATCATTGGCGCCTACAACCGACATATAGTTTATCTTATTTTGATATTCTTCCTATCACATTCAAACCTTCGTATATTCACAAGGTACACGTTCGTAAATTAGGTACTAAGTTACTACTATTTCTAGGATAAACCACTAGGATACCGAATGGGTACAAGCTTTAAAATTTCCGTTTCAATATCAAAGGCTTACGTGAACAAGGAATTCATGTTATACAAATAAATTTCCGGTTAAAATACACTTGCGGTTCACATTGGTTATACATATCCAAATTGATCATTACATCTTTAAATCCATGAAATATATACCTTATACAAATTATTTTAATCAACTAAATAATGCTCGAAAAAGATCAAAAACTAAGGGTTTAAACACTTACCGCCATTTCTAAACCAACCGTACTCTACCCCCCACTTACGATTTTGCATTATTCTCGCAGTGTAAATGAGATAGAGAGGAAGACTTAGCTTATAAACCAGGCGTAAAGGTGTTATCGAATCCCGTAACGGCCATGAGAAAGCACATCCCGAATCCCCGTACCAAAACAACCAAAACAAAGCCAACACGGGACATGGTCCTCGTGCCAAAGTATGCAATAGAGATATGGGAATAATAAGATAATGGCATTGTCACGTCGTAAAATTCGATAGGCAATATATATAGCACATCGCATAACAAACTTTAGATGGAAAAATAACCCACACGGGTAAAGCACGTAACATCTAAGCATAAACGTATCACATGAGCATATATCATAGTCAAGTCGCTATTCCTAGATTCATTTTTTATTACACACAAATCACACACGCTTTTATTAAGGTGGGAATACTCACCACTATACTACAACGACCGAAATTTGAAACGTACTAGATCATAAAATGAAATGTGTGAAAGAGTATAGAGTCTTTTATACCCGGATCCTCAAGGGTTTAACAACCTAAGTCCAAGAAATGAAGCATTTGAGTGTTTTCTTTGTGTTCTACCTCGGGATTTTCGGATAACCACCTAATCGTTCCCTTTAAATGACATTCAAACATTCATCCTAAGACTTGGTTGTGATTTGTGTTCATATTTCCTATTATATTGACTCTGTCCACATATTCTACATTAAGACTAGTCTTATTCAAATTATTTATTTAACGGGCTGCCTCCCGGTAGCGCTTTTGTTTAACGTCGTTTGCTCGACAAAAGTAGTATTTACAAGTTATCAACCAAAATCAGAACTTAAGAAGATCAATAGCTTAAGAAAAATTAACAATGCGAGAACCAAAGAAATTAAATTGTCTAGAAACGTACCTCGTTTGGCTCTCGATGCCATCTCCCCCAAACGAAAATCTTCTTTTATCGATCGTCGAACCATCTTCTTTTGAAAACTCCCATAAAGCTCATCCATTGGGGAGTACACAAAGCGGACCGCGAAAATTTATCCTCACGAGTGGATAGTAATCCGGGACCGATATATTAACTATTACCAACTCTCCCGGTGGCTTTACTAAAGATGGCCAATCAATCTCTCGCTCCTCTAACTCGTCATCTCCAAATCTTGCACTTTTTCTTCGCAAACCGAATTATCAACCTTATTCTCAACCCGAACTTCTTCGGTGATAACCTCATCATCATCCCTAACCACCTCACATGTCTCTGCCTCTTTCACATACCTCACTAATTCAATCAATTGCCCCACCTTGTCTTGAAGATTTCTTATAGCGGAGTCAGTACTTACCTTGAACTCCTGCATGTCCAACAGTCGCTCTTCCAAGATCTGGTTCAATCGTTCTAGTTGCTCTATTTGACTGTCGGTGAATTCTTCTTGTGGCATACTGGGGCGCACCGATCATATTGACTTTGATTCATCGGAGGTGAGTAGTAGTCCTCTTGCCATTCCGGACACACCGATCGATGGCTGAATATGGTTAAAGCTATCAACGTGCTGAGTATGAACACTGTAATCCTGATAAACATTAGGGTTCGGGTAACCCTCGTAATGTTGTGGCTCATAACTCGAATAACCATAATTCTGGTCCTGGTATGCACTAGGGCACTGATAATTCCATGAACCTTGGTTATTCTGCTGTTGATATTGAGGCTCAGACACGAACTGTTGTTGATAAGGTTGGTAGGGGTATTGTTGTTCAGCTGAGTAGTTTTGATTGAAAAATCCATCCATTTAAGCTCAATCTGCAAGATCTCAGAAAACAACAATAAAACAATAAAATTTTTCTTTTTTTTTTTGTTTTTTCGTTTTTTTTTTCGTAAACACACGATATTTAGACCCCTCAAAAAGTTATGGTTGCCGAAGGCCCTAATCCCCAGTTTTAGCCAGACTTACAAGATATCACCCTCCGAAGAGGCTAAGTACCAAAGTCGTATTCAAACCGAGTTCGGACAATATCACTTCAGCATCATGAAGGACACTTCTTCGAAAACGTCGTTTTGCTCTTTGTCGACATCTAAATAAAACAAGAAAATAAAAACCTAGACTTGATTCAAAATCCATTGGAAAGCCTTCGGTTCAACTTACATGAAGATATCACAACAATATCACACATTTCTATTACCGATTAGCCACCCCGGCAACGGCGCCAATTTTTGATGAGCGAAAAATTCACCCACTAAAAATACATTTATAAAGACTCGCAATCGTGGGTAAACTAACTCTCTAACCGCGAGTACCGGGTCGATTGCTAGGATAGCTACGGGAGTACGAGGTCGTCCCAAGAGAAATGTGGTTGTGAGTACCAAAGCGAACGTGATTCTTAGTCTAGGCGATCAAAGTTTTAAGTGGAGTGTTTATACTAATGCGAAAAATAAATTTTAACTAACGAGATTAACTAGGTGATTAAAAAGCATAGCCGAGCCATGATCCAACAAAGTTATCTCCCCACAGGAAAAACTTGATAAGGAGTGTGTTTTATCCGATTCGGTTCATATGATATTCACGGGAGTCAACTCTTTATTCTTGCGTTAAGATCCGAACGGCTCTCTCACTTAACCCCCACACTAGGTTTATTAACCCTCCCTTTAGAGAGCTAACTCGCCTAACATGGTTGACCGGAATAAAAAGCCGTTGAAAAACCTCACAAAAACATAATTTTAACGTATCACTTAGGTTGCCAATCTAACGATTAAGACTATGTTTTAGTGATTTTAAAACATGTTTCGCACATCTCGTAAAAATAAGAATTTCACTTAGGCATAGTCCGTATCTATCACTTAGATTGTCAATCTAACAATCGGGACTATGATTAGTGATATCCATATCTCACATCTCACCGTAAAATATATTTATAAGCTCGATGTAACCGTGAACAAAGTTGTCAATTTTATTCAAAGTTAGGAAAATGATCAAAACGGGTTTTAAAACATGATTTTATCATACGAATGTTTAATTAAGCACAACACAACTCCATCTCGTATCCCGAGGGTTGATTTTACCCGTTTTCACATAATTCGGCTATGTTGAGTTTAACTACTCATATTAACGAAAATAACAACGAAAATAACAAAACGAAAGAAAACAAAACGAAAAAGATAACTACAGATATATAGATATACGTATAGATATATATATAGATATATATAGATATAGATATATATAATATACGTATATATATATATATAAATTTATACTAATTGCATAAAATGAAATAAACATAAAAGAAAGAACGGAAATGAAATTATATTAAAACGATAACTAGTCGGGTTATTACACCGACATTATAACGACATATATTACTACATATAGACCCCCCAAAACATAATTAAAAGAAGGAAGAAGGAGAAGAAGGGGGGCAAAAGGTCTCTGCATGCTGTGTTCCATATATATAGAAAATGTTGAAGCCGGATCGATCCGGATTAGTGCCGGATCGATCCGGATTAGTGCCGGATCGATCCGAGCTCATCATCACTAATCATTGCGGTAACATGCGGCACACATGCAAGCGGGGAATTTTATATATAATTATATATTAAACTTCTAAAATTCATATCTTGAGTTGTAGGCCTCCAATAATTATGATTCAAACGTCAAAATTAAGCTCTCGGAAAATTCTTCAACTTTCATGAAGGACACTTCTTCGAAAACGTCGTTTTGATGGGCCATTCCCATTACGTGTCGTTTGCGACATTTTCCTTAATACAAATCAATTAGCCACTTGACCACCATTTGAGTTGTAGAAATCCGATTGACTTGATTCAAAATCCATTGGAAAGCTTTCTTGAAGATATACAACTTTCATGAAAGATTCTTTTTCGAAAACGCCGTTTTGATGAGCCATTCGTATTACGAAGATATTTCGGGATTTCTACTAATCCGAATTGATTAGTCAATTGACCATAACTTGAGTTGTAGAACTCCAATTGACGTGATTCAAAGTGCGTTGGAAAGCTTATGTGAAGATCTACAACTTTCATTAAGAAGTCATCCCCTGAAAATACCTCTAAGATGGGTCAAATCTCCGTATGCAAGATAATTTGATCCATTTGAACTCGTAAGCTTGTGGCATCTTCTTCTAATCCTCTAAACACATCTTTTAGACTCAAAACATGTCGTTACGTGGAATCTTGGTCAATGTATAATCCTGCAATGAACCACCAAAATACCAAACGTAAATCCGACACGACACTCCGGTTACTAAACCGGTACAAAAACTATAAAAACACGCTAAAAATACGATATTTTATATAATAACTACTACTAACATATTTAGTTGAAACATAGGAATTAATGACTCGAACTGATATAAAAATACTCGAAATGATATCAGAAACGGGTTGAAAAGTTATAAAAATAACGGTGAATTTTTCCGTTATCAGCTCTCCACCTTTCAACTCAACATCGCTGAGTTTACTTAGCGGTCCCACTGCCAAAGCTTCACCTTCTAACAACTCATCCTTAAATTCAGCTTCTAACTGCTCTAGACTTACCACACCATGATTATTCAAATTATCAACCAGTCGCTCATACTCAGTTGCAACAGCCATGACTTGCTTTTCATGAAATCATCGAAGTCGTCAGACATATCCTCAATGGAAAAGCCGGTTGGAGGACCAGAGGATACTTGAGTGGATCTGGAGACATTATAGCTCACCTCTTGATCACCAACTCGTATCGTCACTCGCCCACCATCACAGTCAATAAGGGCTCTAGCTGTAAACAAAAAAGGTCTTCCAAGAATCAGGGGGACATTTTCATCTTTTTCAATGTCTAGGACGTACCAGTCAACGGGAAAGGTAAATCTATCGATTTGAACTAGTACGTCTTTTAAGATTCCCGCTGCTTTCTTAGAAGATCTATCAGTGAATTGCAAATTCATGGTAGTGGGTTCTAGAAGATCAATTAAACCCACCGTGTTTGCAACGTACAATGGCATGAGGCTTATAGATGCACCCAGGTCACACAAAGAGTTAGGGAAGACCAGGCCTCCCAATAACACTGTAAGCATGAACCTTCCAGGGTCACCTCTCTTGGTTGGTAGGTTTTCATAATTGATCATTGAACAATCCTCACCAATCAGCCTCTCCATGTCTGACAACTTCCTTTTTGAAGAGACAACATCCTTGATAAATTTTGTATACTTAGGCATTTCAACCAAGACCTCTGATAATGGAAGATTTACCTGAGTATTTTTCAAGAGATTCAGCACCTTTTCATACTTCTTATCTTCACTCAAAGGGATGTTGCTCTTTCTTGGTGGAAATGGAAGCTTTTTCAGATCATTCTCAGAAAAGACTTTCTCCGAAGATGCACTGACAGCTTTGTCTTCCAGATCCTTCCACCTTACAGCTTTTTCAATCTTTTTATTAGTCAGGGGATCAGCCTCCTGACTTCCACTTGATTCTTCGTTCCTCGGGGATCAGCCACCTGAGGACTTCCAGGTTTTTCACCTCTCAGGGGATCAGCCACCTGAGTATTCTCTTTCGGCCAAGGGGAGTGTAGGTGCTCAGCTTCCCCTCCTGCCTTATCAATGGCAGGAGGGGCTAGTGGTTTCCCTAGTGGGAAGGACCACTAACTTGAGTACCACTTCTTAAATTCATTGCACTGGCCTCCTCTCTACCGTATGGAATTGATGGTACGAGGTCAGTACATTGGCCATTGTTCAAGTCGGTTTGAGCAACTTGACCACCCTTTGGATTTTTCTCAGTGAAACTGGGCAATTGCCCTGGGGGTCTTGAAGCTAACTGTTCAGCCAGTTGCCCGATTTGCCTCTCAAGGTTCTTATTTGTAGTCATCAGGAGTTGGATACTTTTATTTTGCTCCTCCAATTTAGCTTCAAGATTGTTAGCTTGGGAGGGGCCTTGAGAGTTTTGGAAATTTTGAGAATAGGGGTGGCTGGGCCGACTTTGGACAGCAGGATTAGAATTGGCGGGCCAATTCTGATTGAACCTTTGATTAGAATTGGAAAAATTGGAATTCTGGTTCTGAGGAAAACCAGTGTTTCTATTGAAGTTTTGATTCTGATTGAAATTAGAATTTGGATTGAAACTTGAAGGTTGATTGAACCCTTGGTTTTGGAGATTATTCTGGCCAGAAAACTGATTGAACCTTTGATTGTTCTGACCATAGAATGCATTTACTTCGGCATTCTGCCCGTTCATAGGATAGAATCTAGATGTGTGCGCCACCTCGGCACAATTCTGACATGTGACTTGATTACATTGTCCATAATCATGAACATCATTCACTTGATAAGGTGGAGGGGGATTGAATTGACACTGGCTAGTCATGTGGCCAATCTGACAACAGCTCTCACAATATAGAACCTGAGGGTTCTGTGGAAAAGAAGAAGCTTGATTCATTTGATTTGAAACTTGAGAAGTTGCCATCTGCTTCTGCAGCATGGCGATCAAACTTTGCATGTTGACTTCCTCAACCTTAGGAGGAGGAGGTGCTTGAATGGCTTGATAAGAGGGAGCGTAGTTGTATTTGGCAATGTCTTCGAACAGTGCCCACCCTCATCAGGCGTTTTCTTCAAAAACGCCCCACCAGATGAACTATTGACCATGCATTTCGTAAGCTCGGTCAATCCACTAAAGAAAGTGTTGACTTGCCTTTGCAGTGGCAAGCCATGGTGGGGACACTTTCTAAGCTGAGACTTGAATCTTTTCCAACGCTCAAAAACGGATTCATTCTCTTTCTGATAGAAAGTGAATATGTCGTTTAAACACTGGGCTGTCTTTGAAGGTGGGAAATATTGACTTAAAAATTCTTTTTCAAGTTCAGCCCAGGTGGTAATAGATTCAGCGGGGAGAGAAGTATACCACTCTTTAGCTTCTCCCTTTAGAGAAAATGGGAACAGTTTCAGTTTAATAGCGTCCTCACTTACTCTTTGGATGCGTGTAGTACCGCATATCTCTAAGAATGTATGTAAGTGAGTATGAGGATTCTCTGACTGATAACCGTGGAAAATAGATGCATGCTGCATCATCTGAATAAGTCCCGGCTTTAGCTCGAAGGTCTGTGCAGTTATGGCTGGGATAACAATAGCCGGGTTGACTTTGACTTCGCCTGGCATGGCGTAGTCTGCCAACGTACGTCTATCCTCAGCAGCCATGATTATGAAGTTTTCGAATTCTTCGGCTAAACGATCCTCTAGATCTTGATCGGCTTCTTCAGAAGGAGCCGTAGGACGGAGTTTCCGCCTGTTTGGCCGGACTATGGTCCGCTCTAAGTCAGGGGTATACAGTAATGGTCCCTTTTGACTTCGAGTTTGCATAAACCAAACCAAAATCAGGTGGTTGAAACCTAAAAACTAAGAATTTAAAAACCTAAACTAAAAATTAAAGCCTAAGAAGAGAAAAAGAAATAAAATTAGTTAAGACAGGGGAACAGACGGACGTCCAGAAAACTGGACGGGCGTCTGCCTAGAAATTGAGCTAGACGGGCGTCTGGAAGTCCAAACGCTCGTCTGATCAGCTGAAGAACTGGACGGACGTCCAAATTGGATGGACGCTCGTCCGACAAGTTGAAAACGATACAGAGTTCAGAAAAATAGAATAGACGGGCGTCTACTGGTCTGGACACCCGTTTGGAAGCAGAAAAACGAAGCAGGAACAGAGAAAAAAAACAACAGGAAAAAGAATGGGGAGAGAAACAGAAAGACAGAAAACAGATGGAAAGGAAAAACTAATCAAAAGGGCTATAAAGAGAAGACCTTAAACCCTAACTAAAACCCTAATTACCTAATTAAAAATCTATGTAAAATATGAACAAAAACGATTAAACACAAAAAAAAAAACAAAAACAAACACTAGGCAACCGTTTGGTTCCCCGGCAACGGCGCCAAAAACTTGTCACGGATTTTATTAACAAGTAATAAATTTATAATCCGGTATTCCCCAAGTGCAGGGATCGTAGTACAGTGACTAATACCGGGTCGATCTTACGGGGAACTAACGATTGGTAATCCTAGTCTTTGTTTAACTAACTAACCTATGTCACGATTACTAAAACTAAACAGCAAATAAACTAAACATGGAATAATTAAAACGAAAGATAACAATAAGTAAAACTGGACAGAAGATGAGATCTAAAGCCAGGGAAGATACGGGTTGCGAACAATTTAAACTACAACTAAACCTAAGATTGCAATAAAGATTAACTACGCTAAACAATTCTAGTTCAAGGGATTTGATCAAGTTATAACGGACAAACGAGCAATTGATCCACCTATCCTATCAACATTCAATTCCAATTCAGATTATTTCGTGATTTCTAACCAAGTTGTGATTCACCTACTCAAAGGTATGAACCCTAATTTCATAGGTAGTTAATCTATAAATCTCTTTCTTTCGATCTAAGGATTTACGCTTTTCTAATCCAAAGGTGTAAACTTTAAACGTTTTTAACCTAGAAATCTAACCTAATAACTTTCGTTACTTAGATCAAAGATCTATTCCTTATCATGGTGATCTAACGTTTAGATGATTCTCATCAAATAAAGCAATCAACAAAGCAACGATCTTTCGATATGAAATTGCACAAACAATAATAAACATGATAAAAGAAACAACTTGTATTAAAAACTCACAAAATAATCAAGAACGGAACTGAATTGTTGAATCGGACGGCTTCACAACGCTCGTTCAAAAGGCTTTAGCCTCTAAGCATCCTCTTGAAACTTGGAATTGATGAATAAAAGTGCATAAAAACTATCTAAACTATCCTAGAATTTAGAGTGCATAAACTGAAGAAAAACAGAGTAAAAACGCAGCCTAAGCCGCCCCTAGGTTTAGGGTTTTGAGTATTGTGTAATTGGTATCCATAGGGTTGAAAACAATGCGGCTATATATAGAATTTAAAGTCGGTTTCGGCATGTCGGCCGCTGGACGCCCGTCCACCCCATCTGGACGCTCGTCTGGTCCTCAATATCAACTTCGAATCGGGCCGAGTGTTCATCAGACGCCCGTCCTTCACAAAATTGGACGCTCGTCCAGAAAAATCTTCACAACTCTGAATCAACAATATCAGCATGGACGCTCGTCCACTGGATCAAATGCCCGTCCAACTGGACGCCAGTTCAAGATCGACTTCATCTTGATTTCTTCATCTTTATCTCTTTTATCATCAATGAAATTCGACTCTTATCTCTTTTTTATCATTATTTGAGCATCAAACATGTACCTACAACACATCAAAACGTCGCAAAATGTAATATCATCCAAATAATCGTAAAATCACAATTAAAACACCAAAATTAACCTATTTTGCGATTAACTCGTTAAAACCTCATTTACTCACTAATTCCATTAAACACTCGTTTCTTATGCAAATTATACGAATATGAGGGAAATTATCATAAAATATAGCGTTATAAAACGTATAAATTCACCCTTAACACACTTACTAGCAATAGGACTAGGTCTATCGTAGCAGAGTACTAGTAAATCAAGGTCGATCCCATAGAGACTCGTAAGAACGTCTAATTATCAAGATTGATCTTGTCACAATAACGGTCTACGACCAACAATAATATAGATAGTAGTAAATCTAGTAACAATCAACTAGCAAGATTATGCAAGTTCAACGAAGCAACTAGAGTTTCTAAGGTATTAGTTCAATTATGAGTAATTAGTTATTCCCCCCCCCCCCCACATATGCAACAGTCCTCCCCATTGGTGAATTTATTCATTGTTCAGCTACGGGTACAACTCTTAACCCTATCTACTCCGAAAATGGCAGTAGATAATCTATACGCAAGCTACCCTCCTTAATTGCTCCGTAATAGCCCATACGCATAAAGAACTAGAGCTGTCGATATTGAGCGCTAACTCATACCGCAATCCCGCATAGACAGCTGTCGACATTGACCAGCACGTTCGTAGGGTCCATCAAGATAATGACCTATTTAACACTTCACTAACAGTCCTTCATGTTAATTTACGATAAAATGCAAATAGTTGATTAGGCTATATACATGTAAATTAAATCTATCGATCAACGTAGCTGGCGCCGATTAACATGATTTTGTAATTTACTAGGTATTCAGATCTAGCGATATAGGCCGTCGCAGATTTGAAGAACGAAACTACTATTTCACGATTTATTCACCAACGAATCAGATCTATAACACATGGATAAAATAAACTAACTACTACAAAATTAAACTAAATAAGCAATTAAAACATACTAGTCGAAGACGAGCGTAGATCTCCTTCAGATCTCCCTAGGCGGCGACTCCGTTATCTCTCCGACCAGAACTCATAAAATAAAGAAAATAAAGAACAATGAACTTTTATTGCATAATACTTGTCTCGAAAATTGTACATTTTTGTTTTGAGGCGAAGCCTCTTATTTATAGCTATCTAAACCGACTTAGGAACAACTAGTTCGACCCCTCGTCCAAGAAAACGTGTTTCGGAAGGATCTCGACCCTCGGTAAGTCGGCATTTCCCCTCGGGTTACCGAGGGTAATTTTGTCTTTTTTCTTCTACCGACTTAACTTGGATGCTTCTAGAATACCCTAGGCCCATTCTTTTCGTTCTGCCCACTCCAGATTCGTCCATCATGTTCAGCCTAATATTTCGTATCCTGAAAATCATCAAATAATACATGAAATAATATCAAAATAGGGAAAATAAACGCTAAGTGCAGATTTCTTGACTCACGAACCCGACATATGATATTCAACTCAAATGGTTCATATTTATAGGTCGAAACAACTATTTTTAGCTCATAATGGATAGAATATTGATGCCGTAGGATAGACTATTTTAATCGTCATCATGTATCTTAGGTCTTCTTTCTGGATCCATAAAGTCAGTTCAGGTCATTACAGACTTTCCTAGATTCTAACTTTACAATCTCAGCTTTGTCTTCCATAACTGAGTTTGAACCCTCAGTTCTTCAATCTTCTATAACCGACTTGGAACCCTCAGTTCTTCAATCTTCTATAACTGAGTTTGACCCCTCATTTCTTCAATCTTGATAAGTCAACTGAGTCTGTGTCTCTCAGCGAACTTACCTTCTTCAGTTCTTCAGTTATGTACTCTGAGTCGGTTTAATATCTTCAGTTGGAAACTCAGTATTCTAAGTTACATTAAGTCAGTTCCTCGTTTTCTCACTTCTGATCCTAGAACTATTACAGTGCTTGTCTCATTTACTTATACAATTATCAGACTCTATCAAAAACCTATACATTGATTTCTAGACATCTTTTTGCTCTGCACTGTAACAGCTATTTATGACACTTCATCAATGGGGTTTAAAAACAATAACAGAATAACTAATGAATAATCATCAAAACATAAATTTTATTTCCAACATAATCTCTAACCGCAGTCTCGATACAAACACCACAAAGGGGCAGGAAGAATCAGCATCTTGAATGCGTTGGGCAATAAGCCCATTAGTCATGTAAAAAGATTACTTGTCCTTTGTAAATTGTTGTGATATGAAGTTTTATTTTATTTTATTTTATTTATTTAATTTTGTTTTTTTTTTTTTTTTTTTTTTTTTGTAATTTGAATCAGCAAAGTTAGTAGCACTTATCTTAATTTCTGTTCATGATTAAATAACACCGACACAGTGGACGCAGCATATATATCTGACCAAGTCGTTTATATGAATGTAATCTTCTATTTATTTATTTATTCTTCTTTTTTGTGAGTGGAATGAATGTAATATTCTAAATGTTTCAATATTGAATTTCCAGTTTATTTTCGTTTTGTTAATAAATTTTCTAGGTTTTTCTCTACAAGAACAAATTAATTTATTTATTAGGCTACAATGAAATAGAGTATTAATTAGGACAAAACCTAATTAAACTTACCAAAATACTCTTTTTCTAATTTAATCTAATTAATTTTTCTTTCATCCAGACGCAGTAATCTTCTTCCGTCTATGGCTTTTCCAATTTCTCCATGTGTTTCCGTCTAACCCTTTTACCAATTTCTTTGCTTGTATTTTCCATGTCCAAACATTTTCCAATTTCTTTGCTTGTCGTCGGTTATACAACAGATCGGAGAGGGAGTCAATTATAGGGTTGCCGGCTGCCTGGTGCGCCGATTTTGGATTTTTTTGATAGCTCCGCCGCATCTGCAACTTCCGTCCTACCACCACCTCCCGCTAATCCAACCCTGCCGCCATTGTAGCCTTAAACCCTGCCGTGAAATATTTGTATTTGCAGACGGCCGGAAAACATGGCATCCGATGCCGGAAAAGCTATTCCTCTTTTTTTTTTCTTTTTATTTATTATTATTATTATTTTTTTTTTCGAAATAGATTTGAGAACGGAAATGAAAAAAAAAAGTGGGGACGATTATTGCTAATGGCCGGATGTGATGGTGGCCGGACGATTATTTTTTTGGTGGTTGCCGGACGTGATGGCTGTATTGTTTGTTCAGGCTGTTTTTTTTTTTTTTTGTTTTGTTTTTTTTTTTTTAGAAACTTTATGGTTTAGGGTTGTTACTATTAATTTTCAGAAGTTACTACATTTTACGGGTTGTTACTACTTCTTTTTAGGCTGTTACTACTTGTTTATTGGTTGTTACTACTTTTTCGTTGGATTTTACGACATTTTATGGGTTGTTACTACTTGTTTTTTTGCTGTTACTATTTGCTTTCTTGGCTGTTACTACACTTTATCTAGCGTTACTACGTGTTTAATGTGTAAAAGGGTATTTTTGTCCATTTATTATGAATTTGTCCTTTTTAATCATAAAACATGTAGTACGTCCTTCTGGACCCATTTATGATTTTTTTTTTGTCCTTCTGGCCCCTTCCTCTAAATTTTCTTTTGAGCTATTCTTTCATTAATATTGAGAATATGTTTCGGGTCGTTTGAAAAAATCAATGCTACGAATACAATCAAATATTCAAATTGATACAATTAACCTCGCTATAATATAACCTAATTTTATATTATCGATCATTGTGAACCTAAACGAGTAACACATCTTACATAATAATCAATCATATAGATTCATGTAGTGTCATTGATCTTGTCAATTTTATTGCAGGTGTATCATTTTCTCTTGAAAATAATATGTATATAAGGACAATTCCCTGTATATATATATATATAAAGAAAAAGGAACATTGCATGACAACATATTAATGCAACAAAATATAAGCAAGGGGAAACTATCAATTTTTTGAACAAGGAAACTATCAATTTGTTGTCATAGTGATATCAGGGTTTTATGATACACTTTTGTTTTATTTAGAAATAAAACAAAAATACACCATGAAATATGAATTATCTACGTCTGTAACATACAAAAAGTGATTATTTCTGGAAAAGAAAAATTTTGACCAACAAAAATGTTCATTAAAAATCATTTCATCAGTAAATTTGTATTTTTTAAACATGCCTGTATCTTTAATTTTTTAATTTTTTTTGAGGGGGATATCTTTAAAATTTTAAAATTTGTGTCTTTATTTAACATTCTAAAAGAAACATTACTTATTTGATTGCTTTTATAATAAGTGTGCAAACCCAAAATGGTAATATTAACTAACCGGTGCATAGAGAAGAGTTATTCATTTATTTTACCAGTCGAAGCGTACCTGCACAGCACAGTACAGATATGGATAATCAGTATATCATGTATAGGTTTTCTCAAACACAGTCTCCACAAACACACAGATAGAGTTGAAGAAATTAAAGGAAATAAAAAAGCAAGAGTGAAGATCAGGCAAAGGATGGCTCTTTTTAGTAGCACAAGGGATGTTCTTTACTGCAGGGGGAAATTTCATCCGGCACCTTCTTTATTTTTTTCTTCTTCTTCTTTTTCTTGTCATCGTCGTCATCATCGTCGTCGTCGTCATCCCCGTCATCATCTGAACCACCATCATCGCTCACATCCGTACCTTCATTTCCATCGACTACCTCAATCTCTACCTCACCGGTCCCTAGTCCCTCCTCGGCCACACCCTCAGTGCCTCCAGCTATTTCTTCAATAACTTCCCCGATTACTTCGCCAATGGCTTCCTCTTGAAGAAGCTTGCGCCATGTCATCTTAACACTCCCTTGATTTCGAAGCAATGCCATCTGATCGGGTTTATTCCATGACTCACTTTTTGCCTGGGTTACAACTGCACCAATTAATTGATATTTATAATTAGCATCCTATTATTTCAAATAATTAGGAAAAACTAAGCAAGTGAAAAATATGAATTTGCATGCTAACATGAGGGAATGAGAAAGAAGATGAAGAAGAAAACTGAAGCTTGCAGCTTATTAGGCATTTGTTCTTGTGGTAATGGTTTCCCACGGTTCAATTCAATTAAATAACCAGGATTTTGATTGATGCTTTGGAGAATATAATCTTTTTTTTTTTCCCGATTAATCTGACAGTTTTGGACAATCTGTATAATTGTTTCTTATGAAAGAGTCCGGAGATTCCATCTTCTTCTTGACCGTAAAACTCATTCTAGTGGATTTTATCAAAAACAAAAAGAAAAAAACAATCGTACTAGCACAACCAAAGTGAATCAATATATTTTGACACCATTATCGTGATAAGACTGTTATGTCCAAATCCCGGATACCGAGTAATTATCCGAAAAAAGCCTTTGAAACGTATAACAATAAATGCGCCTAACATTATGTTACTTCCGTTCAACAAACATAACCCTATTATAACATCTAATGTTTATATATTTATTTCTTATTCCAAAAGAGTAATTATTATGTCATAGGGGCATATACGTCCATTAATACTTAAAATACAACTCATTAATTATTTTCTTAATCTGTATATATGAACCATAAAAAATGGACATTTTTATAGGACGGAGGTGGTACCTAAGCCATTACGTTATCCTATCAAAAGTGAAACAACGCGAAAGCTAAAAAGACTCATTTAAACCATACAAGGATCTAAAATGAGAATCGATGTTGTCCACAAGTGAAATAAAAGATGCTTACTGTAGAGTTTATTAGTTTACTAATATGTATTTTATTCTTTTCTTAATACTGCTGAACGATGTCGTTTGTATAGTGTGTATGTAGGGGAACTTACCATTTTGCTTTATTTTTTTCCCCGTAATAAGAAACTATATTTTGTCTCGTTTCAATCTTCCCCCTTTCCCATTTGAAGAAACCTAATTTCTGCCCCTACGGAATTCGATCAGAAAGTGTTTGAGACAACTTTACACACTTACAACATGCGAAATCAAAAGAAAAGTCTCACAAACCAAAGGGAGATTATCTTACTGACATGTGTTTAAACAAATCAAATGAAGTGCAACAAGTCTTCAACATAGGTACAAGTCTCATGATATTAAAACATTAATAAATGCATATTAAGATCTCCAAGCATAGCAAAGCTCATCCGATATCCTCAAAATAATCATCGTCATCCTGCAAATCTTCTCGGGAAGGGGAAACATACATAGATGCAAAATGGGTGAGTACATAGTTGAAACATACATACATGCAAAAGAGATAAGTACATAGAGTACTTAGCAAGAGCTAGAAGCTATTGAAAAACGTGTTTTATAATGAAAGGAAAGTAAGGACATTATTTATAAAGGTTATCTTTATGTAACAGCCACAAATTCTATGGATCACATCATTCTCATAACATGTTGTGAGGTCCTTATTTTGTTACTAGCTTAGTTTATCTTTGTTACATCATGAATTCAATGGCACCACGCTTGGGCTAGGAGCACCAAGCACTCATTGGGATGCAACTACTAGAGAGCCGCTCTAGTAGCCCCCGGCTAGTCCCGTTAGTATGTATGTTTGGCGGACAGTGTCACTTTGAGTGACCATACAACACATTGCAATATTTCCAAATGCCTTATGAAGAGTTATCATGATGTTTATGCTTTTATCGAGGCAAACATGTAAGTTATTAATCATCAGCTAGCCATTTAAGTTATTTCAAGAAAAGGCTCACCTAGCATCTCGACTCCCTCATCTTAGACCACTAGGCTCAATCATATACTTAGCACATACATAGCCAATGATGAGTTCTAACCCATCAAAGAACAAGGACATTCACAATATTCCAATGGTCTCAAACTTTATTGATACGCCATGCCCAGAAAGAGCCTACAAATTCACATTAAGCCCGTAAGTAGGCCCAATAACAACTAGGGTCTTCGGTCCATCAACTCACACCGTCACAAGCCGAAATGGGCAAGGTGCTATCCAGCCCACCGTAGAGCGTTATGATCATCATCACCGGTAAATCAAACGGGCATTAATATTTGGCAATCATCTAGCTCGGCTCAGCCCACAAGCTCGGGACACGACAAAAGAGAAACCAACAGGGGCCGACCCGCTCGGTTTCTTAAACTCACGGTCCATCAGCTCGCATCAAAGCCCGCTAAACTAGGCATCAGAGTCCATACAAAACGGTTACGAGTGGAGAACCCATAGAGATCAAGATACAAGCTAGCCGCATCCAAAGCTCCTCTCACCAAGTTCATCCCCAGCCTTGTATTTTACTTATGCATGCATTTGTACTTTGATTTTCCTGCCTTGTAACTGATCGCGTGTAAGCCACTTACGTCGATATTACTAGCATAAGTACTAGGTCAATCGCAGTATAGCAAGGGTAAATCAAGGTCGATCCCACAGAGACAATGCAACTCAAGTATACACGGTTCTAATCTAACTAAGAAGACACATGTATGGTCTTTGACCAACAATGAACACAAATGAAACGTGGTATTCCTCCCCCTCATCCCACCTAACTACTAACTTGGCTTAGTTAATCCTTATGTTTACTTGTAACGCCCCGCTCCCAGATACCGAGTCCTTATCCGGAAACGAAACACTCGGCACGTATAATATTAAATAAATCTAATATTACACGTAAGCCACTACTACGTCGTATCGAGTAAAAGAAAACGGAAGCTAAAAGACTCGGCAAAACCTCACAAAAATGCTACTAAGAATAGAAATCAATATACTAAAGATAGAATGTAACATTTATTACATTGGAAAACCAAACGAAAACTAAAACGTACGACAATCTCCAAAAGAGAAAAAAAACTAGGAAGTCATTACGAGCTCCCAAACGCAACTTCAAGTCTAAAGAATAAATAAAACATAAATAATTAAAGTCTTCAACTTCGGCGTCTTTAAACGTCGTCATCAAAGCCCTCTTCCAACTCCGGGATTACCTGTTCGTCTTCTCTCCCCCAAACATATAAATAAACATGCATTTGAGGTAAGTACATTGTACATAGTAAGAAGTAGAAGCTACAATTTAATTAAGGCTCTTTAACAAGTTTTATTATAATAATTATCTTTATGATACCGACTCAATCTATGGTTCATTCCACGTCCATCGACACTTCATGACTATACGTTTCTAGCCTAGCTTATATGTGTTACATCAGCATTCAAGGACACTACGCATGGTGCTGCCCACCATGAGACATCTGGGTGCAACCTATTGGTGTGTCTCACCAATAGCCACGGGCTAGTCCCAATAGTATACGCGTTCTGTGAAGTTCTCTACTCCTGGTGCCTTCTAATGGCCAGCAAAGATATCCACAACGAGTACCCTCTACTCCTGGTGCCTCTAGAAAGGCCAGCGAGTTTACTCGCTCTATCCGAAGGCCTACACATTGCGATATAGTCTGGTGCCTTACCAAGGATGACATGATGTTTAATCTTATTACTATGCAAGTATGTAATTATTAATGGTTATTATCTAGCCACCTTAGTGTTTTCAAGTACGCTCCCTCACAAACTCAACCCTCTTTCTTAGACCACTAGACACGGACAAGGCCTAGCAATTACACAGACATTGATGAATACTAATTCATCAAAGCACAAGCCCTTTCATGCCCTTCCGACGGATCCGAACTTCAACTCCCTTTAAGAGTATATTCGGTGTTTTAACTGAACGAATCAGAAGTTCATTCGAAGCTTGTTTATGTTTAATTAATGTTAACATATTATGATTAAGGGTTTAAAACAATAATAACATGATTATGAAGTAAAAACCAAACTAAGGTTCTAGAATAGTGAAAACAAAGTAAAACAGGCCAGACGCCCGTTTGGACCCTTTCAGACGCCCGTCCACTAACCTCGGACGCCCGTCCGTCATAAACAGCTACATCCTGAATCAAAAATCTGACCTCAGATGCCCGTCTTCCTATTGCAAACGCCCGTCTGGGCTACTAGGGTCTCGGATGCCCGTCTGACAAATTCAGACGCCCGTCCACCTGGGTTTTTCCCAAAACGCTAAATCTTCTAAACACAATTTCAAGTATGTTTCTGACCTAATTGGCATCGAATTAAACTCAAAAAAACATAGAAAACATATCTAAACGTCTATGATCCTTTGATCAACGAAAAAGCACAACTTTCTTGCATCTAAACGTCTTAAAACATGATCTAAACCTCAATAACCATAATTAGAATTGTAGGAAGAGCCTCTTAACTTATAAGCAAACTAATCCTAGCCAAAACCCAGAAAGACTGCAGCAAACGAACACCTTTTGCAGAGAAACCTTGGGAAAAGCTCCAACTTTTGATATCGAATCAACGCTCTCTTTACGACGATTCCGATGCCCTATTATGATCTGGAAACCGTTAAGATCCGACTTAGAAATTGATAGCAAGCTCTCAGCCCTAGCTTGGCTCTCACACGCAGAATATGAATTGGAGGTGGAAAATCTGATAAGAATAATTAGGGGAAAACTGTTTGGGGTCTATTTTCCTTAAATAGGAAAATCCCAATAATTAACCTAATCCCTTATTTTCCTTATTTACCCTTTTTCCAAAAAAATCAGATTTCCTTAAAATATATATATAAATTCCGAAAATATATATATTTATCTTATAAAATGTAACTCCAATAAAAGAATTCAGAATAATAATATTTCGTTTTCGCAAAATTACACGTCTGCCCTTTCCCGAAAATCAGAATATTACATTCCTTCCCCCTTACAGGAGTTTCGTCCTCGAAACTTGATCGTACCCAATCCATTGACCTCCCTTAGCAACTTCTTCTTCAGTGCAAACCAAATCTGAACTCCGCTTGCTTTCCCACGGACAACCTCTAACGAAACTGCCCTTGCTAACGTCGTAATAAAACACTACTGATTCCCAGATTGTCCCAAACCCTTGTTCATGAATTCGACTGACCCAACACTCTTAAACCACTGAACCACACTTAATCACTCTTCTACCAAACTCTCGAGCCTTATCTATTTCACCGTACCCAGATGATCCATTAAGGTTTCTTAAAGATTGAGGGTAGGCTTAACTTGCTAGCTGCCTTACTTAATCACCAAATGTTTTATACTCTCATATTAATTAATGTTGATATAGCTATGTTACCCGTTATTAACGTGCCTAAAAGTTAGTTCAATAACGTGAACTTAATCCATGTCATAAGAATATCTTAATAAAACAAACGAACTGAAAGGTACCTGGTATGACTGCATCCATAGCAAACACCCTTGTTGGTCGAGTTGCACCTCCATTGCCATTTCTTTGACTTTCCTTTGTGTTCCACATAGGACGCTGCCTTGCGTAATGTCTGGGGTCTCCACAATGATAACAACCATTTGTATCTGCCCGACATTCTCCGGAGTGATTCCTTTTACACTTTGGGCAACCCAATGTGCTGCCGGATGACCTAGCTGCTTGAGGTGTCGTAATCCTTTTCTCATCTTGCTTCTACGGTGCTTCTTGATCTTCTACTTGGCTACTCTCCAAAGGTCTTTTTACTCCAATGAAAACGGTGGCCCTCTTCCTGAAGTTCTCAACTTCCAAAGCCTTATTCAACAATTCAGCCATGTTCCTTGCCGTGAAACCTAACATACCAGACTGTATCTGATACGATAACCCTTCCTTGTATAGGGCCATCTTTCTCTCTTCTACCTTCATTAGCTCAGGGTAAAATCTTCCCAACTCGTTAAACTTATTGGTGTACTGCGATACCGTCATATAGTTACCCTGCTTGAGCTTCAAAAACTGACTTGCCATGTCTGCTTGCACGGTGGCTGGAAAGTACTCGTTATAAGACATGGCCTTGAAACCTTCCTAGTATGTCACTTTACCATTACTGCTCTGTATAGCATCTATCCATGCTTCAGCTGCACCCAAAAGGAAACTAACCGCCAACTGTGCCATCTCAGTCTCAGGGACATGTATGTTCCTACATGCCATCTCAAAACTTCTTATCCACTCTTCGGCCTTCGAATGCTCAACATTCCCAAAGAAATCCTGGACTTTGTTCCTTCTCAACCTTGTATACCAGTCAACCGGCGGTGCCTGCTCGAAAATTGGTCTAACTGGTGGGGCTTGTGGGTACATTGGAGGGTATCCATAAGGCACTTGCTGCCGGTACTGGGATTGTTGTGGGTATGGTGGAATCACTTGGGGCTCAGTCTGATGGGGGTTGTACACCTGGTGGTAACCCTGATGGTGTTGTGATGTAGGCTGTGGTTGGTGGAAACCAAAGGGTGGGTGACCATAGCCTTGCTGAAAGTCAAAACGGGGTGACAGAGGTACAGTAGGTTGAGGAGTGTGGCCTACTGGAGGTGGATAGGGGGTCCGTTGTTGTTGGTGAAACACTAGTGGTGAGGGGTGGCTCACTAGTGGAGGATAAACGGTCTGTTGGTGTGGGGGGTAGCTTACTGGCAGTGGTACTGAACTTACTGGAACCTCACATACCAAAGAAAACAGAACCGAACTTCCCACATGCCACTGTGGGTGTTGCTCCTGACGAGATCGTAGTGGCGAATTCCGTTGGGAATCCGGTGTGGGGGTCGCCGTATGAGGGGGTGGTGACAAGCTCCGCTGAGGTGGATGATTCGGCCTCACAAAACCGCCTCCTACGACTGGTGTCGGACTCTCTCGTCGAACTCCAGAGGTTTCTGCACCCGCTCCAGTTCTCGTGAACACCATCCTGATGATCAAAGAAAACCAGAACGTTACTAAAAGGTCTAGATAAACTTATCTTAAAGAAACGAAGCCTAAATGACGCTTCTCTCTGATACCAACTGTAACGCCCCGCTCTCAGATACCGAGTCCTTATCCGGAAACGAAACGCTTGGCACGTATAATATTAAATAAATATAATATTACATGTAAGCCTCTACTACGTCGTATCGAGTAAAAGCAAACGGAAGCTAAAAGACTCGGCAAAACCTCACAAAAATGCTACTAAGAATAGAAATCAATATACTAAAGATAGAATGTAAAATTTATTACATTGGAAAACCAAACGAAAACTAAAACGTACGACAATCTCCAAAAGAGAAAAAAAAACTAGGAAGTCATTACGAGCTCCCAAACGAAACTTCAAGTATAAAGAATAAATAAAACATAAATAATTAAAGTCTTCAACTTCGGCGTCTTTAAACGTCGTCATCAAAACCCTCTTCCAACTCCGGGATTACCTGTTCGTCTTCTCTCCCCCAAACACATAAATAAACATGCATTTGAGATAAGTACATTGTACATAGTAAGAAGTAGAAGCTACAATTTAATTAAGGCTCTTTAACAAATTTTATTATAATAATTATCTTTATGATACCGACTCAATCTAAGGTTCATTCCACGTCCATCGACACTTCATCACTATACGTTTCTAGCCTAGCTTATCTGTGTTACATCAGTATTCAAGGACACTACGCATGGTGCTGCCCACCATGAGACATCTGGGTGCAACCTATTGGTGTGTCTCACCAATAGCCACGGGCTAGTCCCGATAGTATACGCGTTCGGTGAAGTCCCTCTACTCCTGGTGCCCTCTAATGGCCAGCAAAGATATCCACAACGAGTACCCTCTACTCCTGGTGCCTCTAGAAAGGCCAGCAAGTTTACTCACTATATCCGAAGGCCTACACATTGCGATATAGTCTGGTGCCTTACCAAGGATGACATGATGTTTAATCTTATTACTATGCAAGTATGTAATTATTAATGGTTATTATCTAGCCACCTAAGTGTTTTCAAGTAAGCTCCCTCACAAACTCAACCCTCTTTCTTAGACCACTAGACACGGACAAGGCCTAGCAATTACACAGACATTGATGAATACTAATTCATCAAAGCACAAGCCCTTTCATGCCCTTCCGACGGATCCAAACTTCAACTCCCTTTAAGAGTACATTCGGTGTTTTAACTGAACGAATCAGAAGTTCAATCGAAGCTTGTTTATGTTTAATTAATGTCAACATATTATGATTAAGGGTTTAAAACAATAATAACATGATTATGAAGTAAAAACCAAACCAAGGTTCTAGAATAGTGAAAACAAAGTAAAATAGGCCAGACGCCCGTTTGGACCCTTATGGACGCCCGTCCAAAATCAGACGCCCGTCCACTAACCTCGGACGCCCGTCCATAAAAAACAGCTACATCCTGAATCAAAAATCTGACCTCAGACGCCCGTCTGCCTATTGCAAACGCCCGTCTGGGCTACTACGGTCTCGGACGCCCGTCTGACAAATTCAGACGCCCGTCCGCCTGGGTTTTTCCCAAAATGCAAAATCTTCTAAACACGATTTCAAATCTGTTTCTGACCTAATTGGCATCGAATTAAACTCAGAAAAACATAGAAACATATCTAAATGTCTATGATCCTTTGATCAACGAAAAAGCACAAATTTCTTGCATCTAAACGTCTTAAAACATGATCTAAACCTCAATAACCATAATTAGAATTGAAGGAAGAGCCTCTTACCTTCTAAGCAAGCTAATCCTAGCCAAAACCCAGAAAGACTGCAGCAAACGAACACCTTTTGCAGAGAAACCTTGGGAAAAGCTCCAACTTTTGATATCGAATCGATGCTCTCTTTACGACGATTCCGATGCCCTATTCTGATCTGAAAATGTTGGTCCCTTGAAAAGGCTTTGGTTAAGTTTAGAGGGGGGGGGTGAATAAACTTAACACTTAAAACTTTGGAGTTAACAAATTCTGCAACTTCGGCGGCACTCGCCGATACTTCGAGTCCGTCGAGACTTCGCAGCCCGCTCGATAAATAGTAGTCTACCGACGCTTGAGTTTGCTGAATTTGTGCGCAATGGAATTATATCAAAATTAAGCCTTAATACTTGTTGTTAAATATGATACTAAGTATTAGATACTCGATAGTGCAAGTGTGTGATTTCGGTTGCTAGATTCGGTAGGTTGATGTGTAAAATAAACTAAGTGCGTAATGTAAATGCTTTGAAAGTAAGTAGGCAAATTTTATAGTGGTTCCGGTGTGGTGTAATCCTATCGGTCCACTCTTCTCCCGTGATGTTGGAGGAAATTCACTAGAGATCTTTGATGTAGCTTTTACAAAGATTCCTAAGGTTGCTTGTCCTTCACCAATAACTATGGCTTCACAACCGAAGACGGGAACAGTAGGATTGCTCGCTCCCGAGTCTTCCACTGGTCCTTGAAGGGTAGGATTGCCTCTTCACCAGCTCCACCACAAACAACGATCGATCTTTCACACCCAACAGATGCTTCAGTGTCTTCAACAGGTTCTTTATAAAATAAAGATTGAATCAAATAAATGATTCAGATGCAGCAGCTTGATTAGGATGATATAATCAGCAGCTTGCAATCTTCAAGTGTGTATGCTTGATGTAGCTTGAATGTAGAATACACTTGGAAAATTTCTCTGGATCAGTAGCTTTAAGTTCAGTAAGTTCAGCAGGGTGTTTTTCAGCTCAGTAAAATATCTCTTCAAAGTTTATCAATTTTCATCATCTTGTTTCTGAGTTGAAAGTTCTCTATTTATAGGCAAGAATGCATGTGACTTGTATTTTAAATTCAAATGTAACCGTTCCTTGTTTTTGTCCCATCTGATTTGCATTCTGTCACTATTCATAGGACTGACACTGTCAGAATTCCTTTTTGACAGTGCAGTCTGTCCACCCTTTGACTTATATCCAATGGATAAAAATATGAATCATCCCAACGTTCTTTTAATCTCAGCCTTTGATTTCTTTGATAAGTCAGAGGTAGTTGGCTGTCCTTATCCATGTAGTCTTCCAATAATCTTGAATTAATCGAGGTATATTATCAGCAGGTTCATCAGTCTGCTGAGACACCTAACAGTCTGCTGAACTGCAATTTGCTATGTATAAAATACAATGCAGCTGACTTCTTTTATCTAACTTTTATTTGTGAAGTTAGATTACACCTTTTTAATTATAACCAAGTTCCAAACATCATCCAACTTATGGAACTTAGACCTTCTACATAAGGCATATGTGGTCAGTTTAGGTCATCACAGACTTGCCTAAATTCTGATCCCATATCTTTGACTTAAATTACTAAGTTTGATCCCTTAGCCTTCTGTAACTGAGTTTTAACCCTCAGCCTTCAGTTTTCAGTCTTCAGCAGGTTCCTGACTAGTCTACTGACCTATCTACCCTACTGATATTGACTAGTTTACTGATAAAGTTCAGCTGACCATTATAGTGCTTGTTTGATCAAACCTATTTATGAATCAAACTCTAATAAGCCTATACAATTGATCTAGACATCTTTTTACCTTTGCACTATAACAGCTAGTCTGGCACTCATCATCAAAACTAAGAAATAAGTCCAACAATTTCCCCCTTTTTGGTGATGATGCCAATACCCTCACCTAACAGCAAAGCAAAAAGATATAAAACAAAAACAGAACAAATATAGTCATCTTTCATTATAATCGAGTGTTCAAAGATATTACAGTCTAGAATCAGCAAAAACATAATGCAGTTAAAGTATGCTGATCTACTGTCTTCTCTCCCTTTCTTGTTTGGCTTTCTCTATTTGTTCTTGATATTCTCTGATTTCTCTAACCATATCTCTCGTCCAATCATTCTCAATCAGAGAGAAGTCAATATGAGGATTTACATGTTTCCACCAATGCCATGCTTCAGGTAGAGTAAGGGATATTTGATTTACCCTGAAGCCTAACCTCATATACACTTCTTTAAATTCATTCACTGAATCCTTTGCCTTTGTGGTAGGTATACCAATGCCACTTCTACCACCTCTGTGTTTGGCCCTCAAGGATTTGATTCTTGCTTCCCAAAACTTAAGTCCCAAAAATAAGTTCAGACCTTCATGAAACCCCTTGTCATGATAGGGTCTATGTCTGTTATTGTATACCTTCTTGTATTGTTAGAGAAGCTCATCAGTGAGTGGAAGTCTGCCAGGTGCTGGTTGTCTGAAAGCATTTTATCAGCTTCCCATCTCTTCTTTGCAAAAACTCTGGCAGCTTCTTTTGCTTCTGCTGTTGCCTCTTCCCCCTTATTGACATCATCAATAAACCGGGACAGCAGGCCATGCACACTTTCCTGTGTGATAACTAGGTTGCTTAGTTGTCCTTCAATGATTTCAGTCCTAGTATCAATTGCTGTGATCCTTCCTTGCATTGTTTGCTCCAGCAGGGTTATCCTCTCGGTAAAGTTTAGGATCGGGCACGAAGCGGGTTGTTGTGCGGCGAGCGCTCGAGCGAGCTCGGGTGTGGCAGCAAGGTTGTCAAGTTTCTGATGGATGGAAATAAATTGGTCTTTCAGAAACTTATCTTTTGCAGTATTTCCAACCTTGATGCCCCTCACATCTAGTATCAGATCATTCACAGCATTTTGAGTAGATGTGAAGTTTGAAGCAACTTTACTAGTAGATTGTCTGTTTTCATTCACCATTTTCATCAGTTCTTCAAATCTCTATTCATGTCCGTCCGCTTGAGTCCTTAATCGTTGCATGTCATTCCTTACGATCCTCAACTCATGCAAGACCTCCTCGGGCACTCCTCCAGGTCATTCTTCCACCGATCGTCGGCGTGGCTCTTCCACATTATATTGTGGCCTCTCGATTGCTCACAACCATTGCCCAACTCCTATCTAATCCAGCAGGATTAGGTCCTTGATATTCTTCCAGAATAGGATCAATGGCAGGTTCCTCAAAAATAGGTACAAATGCCTGTTGGGGATCAATATTCACGTTCTCTTCTTCAGGCATTTGAAACTCCTCATCACTAAAGTCATAGTCCAGCAGCTGCTCATCCATATTAACAGCAGTCTGCTGACCATCTTTCCCTTCAGTGGTCTTGTCTCCAGTAGGCTCCACTACAGCAGCCTCTTCAGCAATAGGGGTTTCCTCCAAACCCAAAGTTTGTTCCAACCTTTGTCCAGGTGCTGTTTGAGACTCGGCGGCTTTGTACCTCCCGTTCCAACTCCGTGTCCGGTGTCGTTTGTGACCCAAAGAACTCCGTACCTCCTCTTCAACTCTCTGTGGATTGAATATAGCCTCATTATCCACTTGGAATCCTTCAGCATGACCAATCTTGGTTATGATAATGGCAGTTTTAGTAAGAATGCCCTCAAAGTCAAATCCATCTTGATATTCAATAGTTCTTCTGAGCTGGCACTAGGTTCACTGAAGTCAGTGACCTTCTCTTCATCCAAATCCTCACTCTGTTCAGGTTGAGTTTGTGCAGTAGGCTCTACACAACATGGAATGTATTTGGTTCATCAGCTAGCCTACTAGCACTTAGATTTATTCCTTCATTGATCAATGCCTCCAGATCATCCATGGTGAGATCCTGCGATCCTCATCCATCTCTCCATCTGCGTCGCCCCTCGGCGGACTTACCGATATCGTGGACCGTTGTGCGGGTGGGTTCTATGATTACCGGCAGTCCCACCGGTTTCTCCCCGGACCGGAGGGGTGATTATCATCAGAATCGGATGATGAAGAGCCATCATCATCACCCCTTGGATCCCTGAACTTGATACCCTCTTCTTTCGTTGATCATCAAACAAATCCATCGCCTTGATTGCGGCAAGGTGGTATCAACCGGATCCAAAGCAAGTTCTCCACTCCCAACTTTTCAAAAGCCCATTCCTCAAAATCTCATAGGCTCGGCGAACGGCTTTTGCTTCTTATAGAATCCAAACTTCCATTGAAAGTAATCAGCCACCAGCAGGATTTTTGGATCAACATACCCCTCCTTCCTCTTCTTCTCATGTTTTTCATAGGGTAAGAATGATCCTTTGAGAGCTCTTCCAGTACCTTTTTGGCCTCCAAAGGTCCCAACAAGCTGATGCAAAGTTTCTTCAACAGATGCCTCAAAGTCAGTAGGTTGCTGAGGTTGTGTATTGGTACCTACTACTTCCATCTGTACAATACTTGGTTCTTCCTGACTTACATGCTCATCAGCAGGGTTAGCGAGGTCGCTCTTCCTCGAGTTCTTGCAACACTTGCAGGGTCTTCAATCAAGTCTTCAACTACCACAACAGGTTCAAGTTCAGTGGTTTGCTATGGGTCTTCAATAGATACTACAGCAGGCTCAGGGTCAGTAGACTGCTGTATATCTCCAACAGATTGCTCAACAACAACCTGTCCAGCTTCAGTAGACTTAACAATCTCTTCAGGTGAAGAGTCAATAATTTCCACAGGCTTGATGATAGTCAAGGGCTCAGCCTCAATAGCCTCTTCTTCCTCTTCTACTGAAGCTTCTTCTTGGACTCTTTGTGCCTCCAAGTTTTTCAGTTCTTTCCCCTTTCCATGTTTCTTTTTGTGGGTGATTTCTTTCATCCTCTTGGAAAGTGGCTCATCATCTTTTTCACCACGGTAGACTTCCTCTTTCTATCGTCTTCTTCTCGTTGTTCCCTCAAGATTTCAACAACGCTTCTTCTTGCAAAGAACAACGGCGGGGTCGGTAGCCTCCACCGAACCCTCGGCGGACTCGGCGATCCGTGCTTTGTTTGCTTCCTTGTTCTTTTTGAAGGCTTTAACACTTCAGTTATCTTCCTTGTTTCTGCACCCTTTCTTTTCTCAGCAGCTTTCTTTGGTGCAGCAGGTTTAACAGGTTTCTTTTTAGTTTGCTTGACCTGCTCACCACCAGCATCACCATCATCTCCACCATTTCCATCATCAGCAGCCTCTCCAGCAACCTCTTCAACATCATCCAGACCAGGAATTGCATGATTAATTTCTTTCTTGTATATGGACTGATTTATCTTCTCAGGTTCTATGTTAGGAACCTCCAAGTGATTCAGTAGGGTCTGAACCATTAATACTAAGGGCAAGGCCTTGGATTTCCTCTTTCCCTCTTTTTCTTCCTTGGCTACCTTCTTCATGTAATGAATGAAATATCCAGCCCAATCAAACTTCATGCTCCTGCAGATGATTATCATCAGCTCTATCTTGGCTCCTGATAGAGTATCCATACTTCCAACCAGTCCTAGTATGTTCTTTGCAATGAGTTTGCTCACAGGTTGTACTCATTGCCAATATGTCTGCAGTTGATGCCTGGAACAGATTTGGTGGCTTCGTTTGTTTTGATTTGATCAACAAACGCCATCTTGTCCAATCCCATTGCTTCAGGATTTACTGGACCATCCACCATTTCTTCAAAACCAAAAACTTCCCTCAGTAGACTGGGGGAAACTTCAATCTCCTCAGCATTCACAGTTGTTTTGAATGCTACGCTTCCTTCTTCCACAACCATGTGTTTCTAGAAATACACAACATTTGTATATGAGATTGTTTCCAATCTTATATTGAGTTTGTTTTCCAAGCCAGCAAACCTTCTTATTCTTCGACCAATGTTGATGGCCAGCTCTGTTTGGTTTGCATCAACAACATAGCCTCTAACACTTTGGCTTGATTCGATCTGAACATCAACCTTTTCGGCCATTGTTATGAGAAAATAAGATGAAGAAGATTGTTTCTCAAATCTGTGTTCACACAGTGTAAAATTCGCAGTGATAAAGCAGATTTTGCAAGTAGAGAATCTGCTGAGTAACAGTCTGAATATATAGACAGTGAGTGGTTGCAACTGTCATTGCACGTACATCGATGTTAACCACGATTAATCTGAATAAATGATTTCTCGACACGTGGCCCATTACTCTTCCATAACGTTTGTAACCGTTGGATAGTGTTAACTGCGGTTATAAAGGATAAAATAAATATCCCGCCAATCTGCTTTTTGACTTTAAGAGCTTTGACTGTGTATCGTTCCATTCAGCAGGGTAGTCCTCAGCAGGGTGGGTTCGGCAGTCTGCTGATAAAGGCACTTCAGCAGCCTGTTGATGAAGTGACTCTGTTGATCCTTAATTTCTTCTTGTTTTGTTCAATTGATAATACAAGATGAAGTTTAATACCAATGACTGATCTGTCAAGTGAGCTCACCCAACAGGACAAAGACCAATCCCCTTGGCAACCTCATTTGCTCAATTGTCCAAACATAAGTACATGGAATTGTTGATACCAATGACTAATCTGCTAAGTGAGCTCACCCAACATAGCAAAGACTAATCCCCTTGGTGAATTCCAGTACATTGCTGAATATTAGTCAACTTTTATAATTCCAAGTTCAGTCCTTAATTTGGCAAATCTTTCACTATCAAGTGGTTTAGTGAAAATATCAGCAAGTTGATCTTCAGTAGGGATGTATAGAACCACCACATCTTTCTTTTCAACATGATCTCTTATAAAATGATGTCTCACATCAATATGCTTGGTTCTTGAATGCAAAACATGATTTTCTGTGATTGCAATTGCACTTGTGTTGTCACACATAATTGGAATTTCCTTTTCTTCAATTCCATAATCCCTTAATTGTTGTCTTAGCCATAATACTTGTGCACAAAGAACTTCCGGCGGCTATATACTCGGCCTCAAATTTCAAGTGGAAGTTGATATAGAATTATGTTCTTGCTAAACCAGGAGACCAGTCTATTTCCCATTAACTGACAGGTTCCTGAGGTGCTTTTTCTAACAATCTTGCATCCAGCATAGTCAGAATCTGAGTAGGATATGACTTTGAAGCTTCCTTCCTTGGAATACCATATCCCAACTCCCAAAGTCTCTTTTAGATACTTGAGAACTCTCTTGACTGCACCTAAATGACTTTTCTTAGGTTTAGATTGAAATCTTGTACAAACACCTACAGCAAAGGATATATCGTCTGCTGGCAGTAAGGTACAGCAGACTGCCTATCATCCTTCTGTATAAGGTCTGATCAACATCTTTGCCTTCTTTATCTTCATCCAATCTGATATTTGTACTCATAGGAGTTGAATTTTTTGTGCTATTTTCCATACCAAACTTCTTCAGCAACTCCTTGGTATACTTGGTTTGATGAATGAAGATTCCATCTTTCATCTGTTTAACTTGCAATCCCAAGAAGTAATTCATTTCTCCCATCATACTCATTTGGAATTTGCTCTTCATTAGATATGCAAACTTTTCACAAAGTAAATCATTTTCAGAACCAAAGATTATGTCATCAACATAAATCTGTACCAGCAGGGTGCTGTCCCCTTCACTGATTCTGAAAAGTGTCTTGTCAATGGTGCCTTTTGTAAAACCATTGTCCACCAAGAATTGAGATAGAGTCTCATGTCATGCTCTTGGTGCTTGTTTCAATCCATAAAGTGCTTTGTTGAGTCTATACACTTTATCTTCTTGATCTTTAACTTCAAATCCAGGAGGTTGCTGTACATACACTTCCTCCTCTAGAATACCATTCAGAAATGCACTTTTGACATCCATTTGATATACTTTGAAGTTCTTATATGCAGCATGTGCCAAGAATAATCTGATAGCTTCCAATCTTGCAACAGGTGCATAAGTTTAATCAAAATCTATTCCTTCTGCTTGAGAATAGCCTTTTGCAACTAGTATGGCCTTATTCCTTACAATGGTACCAGATTCATCAAGTTTATTTCTGTATACCCACTTAGTACCAATGATATTTGCATGACTTGGCCTTTCAACTAGTGTCCAAACTTGATTTCTTTCAATTTCATTTAATTCTTCTTGCATAGCAATTATCCAATCTGGATCTGAAATTGCTTCTTCAACAACTTTAGGTTCCATTTGAGATAGAAAACAAGTAAACATAGCTTCCAGTTGTCTTCTAGTCCTCACACCTTGCTGTACATTGCCAATAACTTGTTCAGCAGGGTGATTCCTTAACCATTGTGGATTCTGGTTAGTTTGATTATCAGGAACCTCATCTTCAGTAGGGTCTGCTGTAGCTTCTTCAACAACAGGGGGGTTCAGCAGATCCTTGAATTGCTTCAGTTGTTGCATCAGTAATGTCACCAGTAGGGTGTTCAGCAGGGGCAGTATCAGAAACTTTTAAGTCATTGAATCTTTCCAAAACTTCAACACAATCTGGATCAGTGACTTGTTGATTCTCGACGGAGTTCACAATCTTCATCTTCCATACCAAGAAACTTAGGTTCATCAAACACAACATGGATTGTTTCTTCATGTTTCGGTGACCTCTTGTTCAGCACCCTGAATGCCTTGCTGACTGAAGAATATCCCAAGAAAATTCCTTCATCTGATTTTGGTTGGAATGTTTTCAAATGAACCTTGTGATTTAGGATAAAACATTTGCTTCCAAATGGATGGAAATAGGATATGTTAGGTTTCCTTCCATTCCAAACCTCATAAGGTGTCTTCAGCAGCTTCTTGTTTACTGATGTTCTGTTTTGTGTATAGCATGTTTGTATTGATCGCTTGCTTCGACCCAATATCTTTCAGGTAGTAATGCTTCACAGATCATTGTTCTTCCTGCTTCCTTTAAAGTCCTGTTTCTTCTTTCAGCAACCCCATTTTGCTGAGGTGTACCAACAGCAGCAAGTTGATGTAGTACACCATTTTGTTCACAATATTCTCTTATAACTTTGTTGAGAAATTCAGTACCCTGATCTGATCTTATTTTTATTACTGTTAAACTTTCTCATTTTGTAATCTCTTTAAAAGATTAGGCATGCTTTTGAGTGTTTCACTTTTCTTGTTCATAAATATCACCCAAGTGTACCTTGAATAGTCATCCACAACCACTAAGGTGTATTTCTTTCCAGTTACACTTGTTGGAGTTATAGGTCCAAAAAGATCCATATGCATAAGATCCAACACTCTATTAGTTGATTGTTTAGTTTTTGACTTGAAGCTTGACTTTATCTATTTACCATGCTGACATGCATCACATATAGCATCCTTCTTGAATGTGATTTCAGGTAAACCAATCACCAGCTTCTTCTTCACCAACTGATTGATATCATCAAAGTTTAAATGATTCAACTTCTTGTGCCACAACCAATTGAGTTCAGACTTGGTATGCACAATCGGGCGAGTTTCGGAACTAGTAGACCAATCCACAACATACATGTTTTGTTGTCTTCTACCAAAGAAGTACAACTTGATCACCTCTTTCACTAATGACAATACGAGTTGTTTTTGTCAAAAGTGACCTTGTATCCCATGTCACGAAATTGTCCGGTGCTCGGCAAGTTGTAGTCCAGTCCTTCCACACATGCAACATTCTTGATTGTAAGTCCATTTCTCACAAGTGTGCCATATCCTCTTGTATATCCAGGTGTATTTTTGTTGCCAAAATTCACCCTTGGACCATCTTTTGCCACAAAGTTTGATAAACAGTGCTTATTCTTTGTCATGTGTCTGGAACATCCACTGTCAAAGTACCAGACACCCTACAAAACAAAGTTAATGCATTTTAGGTACCCAAACCTGTTTGGGTCCATAGTGGTCAGTAGTAAGCATGAATTTTGGTAAGTTTCCATAAGGTCTTCTCCTAAAAGTGTCATACTTTGGTTCATACATGTATTCCACACATCCATTGTAATATCCCAAAATTTTGACTTACTAATTGATTAATAAAGGATCTAATTATTCGGGAAATTATGGGATTTAATAATTTTTATGAAGGGATTTATTAGTAATTAAAAAGGAGTTTTAATCACTTAATGAATTAAAAGGGTTTTCACTCCTTTTTTTTTCCTCCCTTATTTTCCCCAAGCAAAATTTTTTTCAGCCTCAAGACCCTCCCTTGCCGCCGACTTGCTTGTGAGGAGGAAGGAGAGAAAAATCTCTCCTTGGTGTTTAGGAATTCGTCATCGGTAATCGCTGTTTTCTTTTATAGATTCGAGCTTCGTTGAGGATCGTTTCTAGCATAGCAAGGGCTTTCAAAAACGCAGCAATTCCGGTAAGGATAATTCTATGCTGTCAAAAGCATAACTTGATGCTGTAAAAGTTTAATTTAAGACTTCTATGCTTGTGTGCCACGGTTTTGGTGTGTTAAACGTTCCTAGTAGTGTGTTTTTGTGTTAGTTAAAATCTACAGTCGATATGATACCTTTGTATAGGGTTTTCTGGGCTTAAGGGGTTGCTTTCGCTGCTGTTCTGTTGAAAAACGGCTCAGAATTGCGTAGAAAATTGTTAGGGTTCGAGATGAAACCCAGGTGGACAGGCGTCCAGGCCTCCTAGACGGGCGTCTGCCTTGATTTCATCCTAGACAGGCGTCTGGATTGCCTAGACGGGCGTCTGAGGGGTTGTTTTACATTCATGATCTAACTCTGCTAAAGCGGACGGGCGTCTGTACATTCTGGACGGGCGTCTGCTTTGAGTTGGTTTTTGGACGGGCGTCTGGGTTACCTGGACGGGCGTCTGAGGGGTTGTTTTACATTCAGGATCTAACTCGGATGTTTTGGACGGGCGTCTGACTGTTTGGACGGGCGTTCGGTCTTCCCGACGGGCGTCCAGTCTAGGTTGTTTTCCTTTCTTTGTGGGTTGTTGATAAGTCTTATGAATATGTATGGTAAGTTGGGTTTTGATGAGTCAGAGGCTTTGATATCATTGTGGGACTTGGTGTTGGGCATTGAGGTTCGTAGACCCTGGGGTTGGGCCGGATAGGGTAGCTCCCAAAGCCGTAAACCCGAGAAGGTTTCCTTACGACTTCAATGACCCTACGTGTTTGGGGAGTTGCAGACAGTGATGTGGTCGGGCCGGATAGGGTAGTACCCGAAGCCGGGAACCTGGGAAGGTTTCCTTGCACCCCAGCACGTGATGGTCCATCTAGTATGGTACCATTGGATGACCTTTAGGACCCTCCTCTCTAGGGCTTTACCCTTTTGAGGGATGTGCACATTCGGGACCTTTAGGTGGCTAGTTGTGATGTTTGGTATCTGTTATGGGCGGGTCGTAACTTTTATAGATTGGTTGGGTCCTTCATAAATTTAGTAGTACCTTTCTTGAGTTGGTTTTACTTTTGTACACTAGATTTACTCTTACTCAACTTTATAGTTGACGGTTTGTACTTTTGTTTGACCCTGCTATGATCCATTTATGGGGAGCAGATTCTTAGCAGGTACTTCTATGGATGTTTGCTTGTTGCTGGGATGTCGCGGGGTTTGAGAGCCACGTAGTCGCAGTCACATGTTGTCTACATTATTTGAATTTTAAATTCTAAAGATTTTGATGTTCCACATAATTACATTTTCTTCCGGATTTGTACTCACTTTAATATTTTCTTTCAAAATAATGAATGGTAAATGTTTATTTTCTTTCTGTTGTGGAACGTTGAATGTTACCGCCACGACTGTGTGTCGCGATGAGTGGCACTACGGTGACCAATACCGGCGGCCGACGGGATTGGAAACCGGGGTGTTACAAAGTGGTATCAGAGCCGTTCGACTTCAGGACCACCACCTAAAATGAACCTTAAGAATAAATTCACTAAAATAAGCACTGTGAGGATGTGTGGGGTAGGTATTGAGGTCTATGTAGAGAAGGTACGGTGAATTCTGATGTATGTGGAAATGTAGCTGCATGTTGCAATTCATTTTGGACAGTGAGTGTTAGTATATGTGAAATATTCTGTGGCATGATATAGGCGATAATTGAATGTACGATTGTTTACTTTTGTAGTTTTAGCTATGCCTCCTAGGAATGGAAATGAGAGGGACCAGCTGATTGACCAGTTGGTTAAGATGAATCAAGACCTGATTCAGGCGGTCAACAAGCTGACAGAGGATCGTTCTTAGGGGTCGACCACCGGCATGACTAGGGCCGTGAGTCAGCAGAGGCCTAGCCAATACGATGGTAAAGGAGATCCTAAGGGACTCGAGCGGTGGATTAGGGAGTTTGAGAAAATCTTCGCCACTCTAGGTTGTCCAGAGGAACTGAAGGTCGACCAAGCTGCCTTCTACTTGGTTGACAGGGCTGATTTGTGGTGGGGTGCTAACAAAGATCGGTTGGCTCAGACTGTAAATGAGCAAGGGGAAACGGTATTGGTACCACTGAACTGGACTGAGTTTAAGCAGGAGCTGAGGCGTGAATTCTTTCCCGAATCTAAGAGGAAAGAGCTGCGGGTCGAGTTCGATAATCTCCGACAGGGGGATATGACTGTTCAAGAATACTACGAGAATTTTGTCGACTTGGCAGTTTATGCATCTAAGCTGGTGCCGACTGAAGAGGCCAAGATGGTGAAGTTTGAGCAACACTTAGATTTAGCGATCCGGGATCGTATGGGTGCAAGCAGGGGCTTCACGAGCTTAAAAGAGATGTGTGAAGTAGCATGCAACATTGAAAGGATTCGGAGAGAGGTTAAAGCGGCGTACGCTACTAACAAGAGGAAGAGTGTCTCTGAGGACAATCAGGGGCAGCAAAAGCGGAGCAATTCCGAAAACCCACCAGTACGACCGTCCTTTTCGGAAAATTCCCACCTTACCAGGGGCAGTGGTGGTCAGCCAGTGAGAGGTAACTCTCAGGGGTTTAGTCGGCCACGAAGTTATCATTGCAAGCGGTGCCAGAGAAATCATCCGGGTACCGATTGTTCGAGTGCGCGGTTTCGGTGTCACAATTGCGGGAAGTTTGGACATAGACGGTATGAGTGCTTTACGGCTCCCACACTGCCGGGTCGGCATCGGTTACGGGAAGCAACATGGGTGGGACTCCGGGGAGCAACACGGGGAACATGGGTAGGGGTAACCGGCGCGGCAAGCGGTACTCCCGCACGAGCCGACAAGGGGGTGCACCTACGGCCACCGGCGGAAACGAAATCGACCATCGGGGTCGGCCGGCACGGTTCGGGGGCCGAGAAAAATCAGACTGGGAGATTATTAGCACCGGCGAGAGGAGGCCGAGCAGAGCAACCACGTAGTGATGGGTAATTTTCTGGTTAACTCATTTTTATCCTATGTACTTTTTGATTCGGGTGCATCATGTTCCTTTGTAGCAAGTTCGCATGTTTCGAGGTTAGGCCTAGTTACATTCGAGGTGATTGACAGTAAGTTTATGCAACCATCAGGAGAGTTAGTACCATGTTCTAAGTTGTATAGAGATGTACCATTCACTACAAGAAAAATGGTCTATGGTGACCAAAGCCTAATGACGGGACGTAAATCTCGTCATTAAACGATAGTTACAATGAGGGGACATAATTTATATTATTAAAAAATTATAGTTGATGACCAACTTTTGGATCTCGTCATTATCGATCACATTTCATGTCATTACGGTACACTAAAAAAAAGTACCGTCATTATAATTATTATTATATTAATATTTCTAGTAAAAAAATACATTTTAGTATGATTATTTAAATAAAAACAATTTTTTAAGACAAATTCGCAGATTAGATTCATTCATTATCCACTCAGAAAAAAATAAAGATTCATTCATTATCTTCCAAAAAAAGATCTATTCATTATCAATCGCTCCCAATCCCTAAATTCTCCAAATCGGCTATCCGCCTCCATCTTCCTCCCGTACCCTATTCCACATCCCGTCAACCACCACATCCCGGAAACCAGTCAACCACCTCTCGTAGTCGGACTCCATCAGATGGTCTAAGGCGGCGGTCATGGACGAGTTCCAACTAAAGTTTAGGGGCAAGGACGCCACGTCATCTCGTGACCCTCCACTCTTCTTCACCTCTATGATTCACTGGTGGCGAGTCCAAGCCAAGGACGACTATTACCGATGTCTTCTCCGGTGGCTACTCGACTGGCTGCAGGTGACCCCAAGTTTATGACATTGGTAACTTAACTCACCCACCGGAAGTTTCTTTAAGCTAAATTTATATGTTATGTGATGGTTAATTTCTTATAGCTGACGGATGGCTGAGTGTTTTCCGACAGATAATTTTCTAGACAATGATTATAATCTTATATATTGGCCAATTAGTGTACATGTTCATTGGATAAAGTCCTATGCAACCTGATCTGAAATGGGTTTGGTGGAAGACAACCCTTCTATATTGACGACTAGCAAAGGTGGACAATCCAGATTATTCATGAGGTGTGTTTATTTCCATCTGCTTATTGCATAAATTGTTGTGTTTATCATTTTCCATGTGGTTTCATTTTTGCTTTGCTTTTTGTTTTATTAAAAGTAGGTTTGGGAAAGACATATGAAGACATAACTTTTCTTGAATACGTCTACTACGTAAGCAACCATCCTGGGCTTATGTTTGGGGTAAAATATTACACACTAAACCTACAATATTATTGTTAAGTTTTTAAGGATAAAATACTATAAAATTTTCTACTTTTCTAGTAGTGGGGCTGAATCTGTCTTTTACGATGACTGGGGGGTTGTATTATGAAGTTATGTGAAAGAAAAAAGAGGATGATGTTTGTGGTATATACTTTGATGGTGGTTCTCTTGTGTTGTGTGATAGCAAGTGAGTGCCTACTTCTTTTTAATTTTCATTCCATACAACACATTAACTTCATTTCCGTTTAGTAAGTTCATTCCAATTTATTATAACCATGATGAATTTTCATGGTATTCAGGCCTTTTTCCAAAGGCAGTGAAGAAATCAGAATATATCTATAGACAGAGAGCTTGTCCTGTATAGTTAACCTTAATTCTATGAGTTATGCTCTCATATTTATAGATCATTTGAAGGTTCTATGGTTTTCTTTTCTTTCTCCCTGATGTATAATAACGGAAGTCGATGTACCACCGATACTACGAAGCAATGACGACACGTGGACAAGAAGACTCTAGAGCACTAATATATGAAGGAGCAACCAAGCTTACTCCTATTACTGGTTGGCCAATTGACCCCTATCTCTTTTTGCATATCTTTTTGTTCAAGTTCATCGTCCGAGAGCAGTGGTAATTTATTTAAAGTTTCCTTCAGGTGTTTTGCTATGCAATGTTCTCTTTTCAGACCTGTGCAACTCTTAAGTTGCAGTAAGGGATCTTATCTTTGTTTGACGAGTGTAACTGAGATTTGAATGTCTCAGTGTTCTTATGTTTTCTTATAGTCTACATTTTAAGGTTTTTGTGGCTACATGTTATATCTTGAAGAATGTGGGATTCGATGCCGTGAGAGTTAATTTTTAACATGGTATAATTAGTTGTCATTTTTGTTTCAACGTTAGGTAAGAGGTTGGGACTCAATAACTTGTTAAAATGATATTATGTTATGATTGAACAAGGCTTCACCTTCCTTTTTACTTGTGCCTTTTTTTCATTCCTCTTATGGCCAGTAGTTCCTACTCTTTTTACTACGCTAGTGATTCTAGATGGTTGGGAACAGGGAATTGTATAAGAAGTGTTGCAATGTTTAGTTAAATTCGTTATTGATTGATCAATAAAATTCTTTGTATTTATAACGTGGTTTTTATTAACTACACAAGAAGTTTTTTTCCGGAAGATTCAATCACAATGAGTAGAAAGAAAAACAACAACAAATTTGTTTGGGGATGCACCAATTCATGAATTTGACATGCTTATTGGGGTGAGTTCAAGAATCCGTCTGTTGGGACATTGTTATAATTGCAATCAAGTATGAGCATGTTTAATTTCAGTTAAAATAATGGATCCGGTTAGTACCGAGGGTTAATATGTTTTGTCTTGATTGATTCATATCTATTTTGTATGCTTTGGTAAGTTTAAATGATTCCTTCTTACAATCTCGATTAAAATATTTGTTTTGTGGTCTCGTTCAAATTGTTCAAGTCTTCCCCGCTAATTGATATTTTAGTATCCTGTTTTGTTTTGAGTTGACTCTTTAGTTGGCACCTGGTCCTATTCTCTCGTGTGACTGGTCTTGTATCATTCCAGGTCATTGCTTTAATCTGTTATGCTTGGAACATGATTTGTATTGTAAGAGTCTATGTTTTTTGATTGCATCAGGTATGTGCGTCAGGTTTAGACTTGTTATGTGCTTACATCTGTTTGCTTCATCATGATGCATTCCTTATCCTTATAGTTAAACTAAAGAAGTTAAAAATGGATTTTAATTTAGTTGTTGTTGGTTTTATGTGACATGTAAATATATGGAGTCTAAGTGAGGGAGGCAGGGGATGGGCTGACAAGAAAGAGGAAAACAAGCTGTAATTTAGTGTTTGATACTTCTGAGGCTGCCCACCAACTTTTCTGGTTTGCCTTTCTTTTTATCAAGTATATGACGATTACATCATTCTTCCATTAACAATTACTTTGATTCTTTACTGGGTGTTAACACACTAAACATTGTCTTACATTTAGTAATATATAGGTTAAAACCCAATTTATTTCTCTAATTTATTATGCATACTAGCGACTCTCCTCCTTCCCAAGTAATTTCTGCTTCCATGCTCTTCAACCCTAAATTTCTCAATGTTTGCTCGATTTCGAGGGCACGTGGTCTACTATTTTGAATCACTATCGATAACATCCACTCTAAGATTTCTGTTAAGACTCTTCAACGGATCAATTGCTCGGACATATTTGACGAGTGATTGGTGGTTCGACTCGTTTGACGAGTTATTGGTGGCTTGAACTCTTTTAATGACCAATTTGTAGCCCTCACTTGAACGATTGGTAGCCTTCACTTGCTAGAGGCCTGATGGATTGGTTGATAATTTGCGTTTTGAAATGATATTTTCTTTTCCGAATTTCTGTCGGCAGGAGAGTAAAAGAACTCCAATACGAGTGATGGTGCGTACTGATTCATTTCACTATTTCTCTGTGATTTGTCATGAAAATCATTCTTGAATTGAGTGATTTTAGCTTTTAAATATCGTTATAAAACTTGTTATTGTGGTGCCTTTTACTGCATTATCTTTAAGTTCCTAGTACGTATTATTTTGTTTTAAACAGTTATTGATCTGTGATTTATTTGTTTCAGTTCTTTGATGATGGAACTTACAGGCCTTCGATTTGGATATCTCGAGTAATTTGCTTAAGGTTTGCTTTCTCAGTGCTTGAACAGTTAGGTCCTATATGTTTCATTGTTCTGCTTTGTTAAGTGAAGCCGCCTGCTAAGTCATGTTTGTCTTTGTCTGAATCTCGGCCTGATCCTGTCTGCTGTAGTAATGTTTGGCAATTTGTCTTGACTCTGTTTTGGTCTTGTCTTGAATGTAATCAGTCTTCATTATGTCTTGTCTCAGGTTTTGGTTGATTCTAAGCTTAGAACATGCCTATCTTGCACACTATAACCCAACCTAGATTGAATCGTTTTGATGCTTGAACCCGAGCCTATCCGGCCACTTTTGCAAATTTTTTTTGGCTCGGCTTTTTCTATGCATAAATGTTTGGTTCGGTCTCGGCTTTCGGTTTGTGATCGCTTTTAGAGATCGTTTTGTTATACCATGATATATGTGTGTTACAGAAATTATAGAGTGTATGGTTTAACTTAGATATTTCTATAATTTCATGTGCTTAACCTCCTGGCAGTTGTGAAATGGAACAATTGTGCTCCTGCATATATAATTCTCAACCTTTACTCTTTTCTAATCGACATGATCTTTACTTAAGGTCAAGTATTCATTGGCTGTTTATACTCATTTTTTTGGTGGTTTATGACTAGCATGCAGATTTTTGTATTCTTACCTTGGCCACCTGTTTATACCTATGGGATTTATCTGTTAGACTTAAGTTCATATCTTGATCTATGATTGTATAATTGGCTAGATACATAATCTACAATCTGGTTTGAAGCTTGAAATGTGAAATGCTTGGCTAGTTGCTCTGTGTTTTGGTATGCTGCTCTAAGTTATAATGTGTTTGATGTGTTAAGATCTTATAAATGTATGCTAAACCTATTCTGTACATGATCTTTGAGCTTAGTGTGCTAAGTCTTGTGATCTAGGTTGAATCTGTTGTATCCTTGTTCACCTTATTTATATTGAGTTATATTTTGAGCTTAACCGGGATGTTGGATAAGTGGAAGAAGCATATTTACTATCAAGACACATTGAATATTGATATGATTATTTAATTAAGATCCTACTAATATTCCCCTCATTTAATTAAGATTCTACTAATATTCACATTGATTTACTTATTTCTTACATGATGTATAAATATCCATTTTCATCTTGTTTGAAATCAGAATCAGATTGGATGCTTGTTGTGACACTACTTTGTTTCATCTTCTGTTTGAGTAAGTTTGTCAGTATCTCTTTTACAATCTGATTTGCTTATTTCTTATTTGATGTATCAATGAGCTTAGAATGAATATGCTTGACATATCTGTTTTGACTTGATAAATCAAACTGAAAAATTAGATACTAGTTGAGTCCTATTATTTTACTTAGTTGAACTCTATTAGTGATATGTTTTAGACATATCACACTATATGTGTTGTCAATTAAAGTTTGAATCTGAATTTTCTTTAAAATTTGACTAGTCAGTTTACTTGTCTTTAATTTGTCAGACCTTGTTCAGTTTAGTGCCTTGTGAATCTACTAAGTTTGTGCATATTATTTGATTAGCTTGAACTCTAATTTTTGTTTTATTTTTCAAACACGAGTTCCAGCTCCTTTTAGTACATGTAAGAAGGGTGATAATATTTATGACTTATCATCTGCTTCTATACTTTTCCTTTGATACTTGCACCACTTTTCATGTTAGAAATTTTCATAGAATGTCAGAAAAAAGTAACTATTTTTTCTGGTTGCTTCTCTTTTTCCTTTTTAGAAACATCACGAATGTATGTACATGTAAGGATTTAGCTTCAATCCTTCCCTGGTTTAAGCTTGAATCTATAGATGCCCGGGAAAACCTCTCTGTTAAGTCTAAAAATGGAATTCCCCAAATTAAATTAAAAAATTGTTATTTACGCAATGCTCTTTTGCTGATTGTTCATTTTCTATTGTATTCCCCCGCTTGATCTTAACATGTTTTCCCTGGTTGCAGTATCTAATAGACGGTTCATGGAGAGTGGTTGCTGGGGAAGAAAGTGAAGAAGTTAAAACAAAAAAGCAAAAGGGAGATTAGTATTCTCGAGGAAATTTACCCAAGAAATATTCCTTCACACGTTTGCGTTTTCCGTTTTCTATTTCGATTCTTTAGCTGTAAGTGTCCTTAAATACTTTAGAGTTGTATATGCATCATGCTTGTAAACCGATCATTGCCTACTAGTCAATATGAGTTTTTATATTGATCATTTGTTTTTATGAGGGCAGGTTATTTACAATGAGCATGATTCAGTGTGGGGCTAATAACCTTATAATGAGGGGCTTTTTGGTCCTAAATTCGTGATTTAATGAGGGCAAATGACCCCACAATGAGAAAACTTGTCGTAATTAGTTCGTGCATTAATGAGGGGTTAATGACCTTATAACGATGAATTTTTTTGGTCATTAAATTGTGTTTTAGTGACAGGTAATTGACCTTATAATAACGGGAATAGTCGTCATTAACGGGTAGAAACTAATGTTCAATTTTAGTTCTAATGAGAGGCAAATAGTATAATAATGAAGAGATTACTCATCACTAGAAACATTTATAATGAGAGTATAATCTCGTCATTAAATCCTTGATATTTTTAATGATGAGGCGGGTTCTCGTCATTGAATGTTTTAACTAGAAGGGCAACTATGAGGGGGGCATGAGGGGGATTTCCCGCCATTAAAAGTTTTTAATGACGAGAAAATGACATATAATGACGGGAATTCCCGTCATTAAATCCCAATTTTCTTGTAGTGATTAGTGATTTTGGGAGTCAACTTGTCGGTTGACTTGATCGAGTTCCCTCTCGAGAACTTCGACGTTATTTTGGGTATGGATTGGTTGAACCGGCATAAAGCCAAAATTGACTGTGAGCAGAAGAAGGTGACTTTGAGAGGTCCTAAAGGGGTGCGGGTATCTTACAAGGGATTTGTGGATAAACCTAATGTGAAGATTATTCCGGTGATGACTTTGAGATCTCTCGTCGAGAAAGGGTACCCGTTGTTTATGTGTCACGTACATGATGTAAGCACGGGGGATCCTAAACTAGCGGACATTGATGTAGTCCGTGATTTCGGGGATGTATTCCCTGATGAGATACCAGGCATGCCACCCCAGAGGGAAGTAGAGTTTGCAGTGGAGTTGGTGCCCGGGACCAGACCGATATCGAAAGCACCCTATCGTATGGCACCTAAGGAATTAGCAGAACTAAAGGTACAATTGGAAGAACTGCTCGATAAGGGGTATATCCGACCGAGTGTGTCACCGTGGGGAGCACCGGTGTTGTTTGTGAAGAAGAAGGATGGTAGTATGCGGCTGTGTATTGATTACCGGGAGCTGAACAACGTCACAGTGAAGAACAAGTATCCGTTACCTAGGATCGATGACTTGTTCGATCAACTACGGGGGCCAGGTATTTTCTCGAAGATTGATTTGCGATCAGGATATCACCAGCTCAGGGTAGCAGATGCGGATATCCCAAAGACCGCATTTCGTACCGTGTACGGACATTATGAGTTCACGGTCATGCCTTTCGGATTGACCAACGCACCAGCGGCTTTCATGGATTTAATGAACCGGGTATTCGGACCCTACTTAGACCGGTTTGTAGTAGTCTTTATCGACGACATCCCGGTCTACTATAAGACTAAGGAAGAACATGCCGAGCACCCGAGGCTCGTACTTGCAGTTTTACGAGAAAAACAACCGTATGCGAAACCGTCTAAATGTGAATTCGGTTGGAACGAGTGGCATTCTTGGGGCATGTTGTCTCGAAAGATGGGGTATCCGTTGATCCGAGCAAGATAGAGGCGGTGGCGAGGTGGCCAACACCTAAGAATGTTGCGTAAATTCGAAGCTTTTTGGGTTTGGTGGATACTACCGAAGATTTGTAAAAGACTTTTCCAAGATTGCGAGGCCAATGACCGCGTTGATGCGAAAGAGAACCGGTTTAAGTGGGATGACAATTGCGAGAGGGCGTTTCAACTACTTAAGGAACGGTTGACCACAGCTCCGGTGCTAGCATTACCCGACGGGAGTGAGGACATCGAGGTTTATACTGATGCATCGAAGAATGGTCTGGGTTGCGTACTGATGCAACGGAGGCGAGTGATCGCGTATGCATCGAGGCAGCTGAAACCATACGAGGCAGCTGTGATCTTCGCATTGAAGATATGGCGACACTACTTGTACGGAATAACTTTCAAGGTGTTTTCAGATCACAAGAGTCTGAAGAACATATTTACACAGAAGGAGCTCAACATGCGTCAGAGGCGTTGGTTGGAGCTAATTAAAGATTATGACATGGAAATCCAATACCACGAAGGGAAGGCCAATGTAGTGGCGGACGCTTTGAGTCGGAAGTCGATTCATTCCTTGTGCGAGGAAGTAGCACGGATCAGATTGCGAGAAGAGTTGGACCGTATGGATATTTGTGTCATCCAGAAAGGCGGAGATAAAAGCGACTTCGTCTTGCAACCCGAGTTGTATGCTGAAATCTGGGTGAGACAAGTGGGCGACAAAATAATTGAGGCCAAGAAGGCCAAGACCGGTACGTACGGAGCGGCGATTTTACGTTACACGAGGACGGTAGTATCCGGTTTAAGGGTCGGTGGTGTGTACCACCGACGAAGAACTTAAGAGGCGGATCTTGAGTGAAGCTCATAGTACGCCTTATTCGGTTCACCCGGGAGGAGACAAACCGTATAAAGATCTCGGGAAAACCTTTTGGTGGCCCAATATGAAACGCGAAGTAGCGAGAATTTGTGTCAAAGTGCTTGACTTGTCGAAGATCAAGATTGAACATCGGCGGCCACAGGGTATGCTGCAGCCGTTGGATGTGCCGGTTTGGAAGTGGGACTCCATCTCCATGGATTTCGTATGCGGATTACCGAGGAGCCCTAAAGGGAATAATATGATTTGGGTCGTCGTGGATAGACTGACCAAAGCGGCGCATTTCATTCCGATGAAAGACACTTGGAGTAAGACGGAGTTGGCTATGGCTTACCGGAGGAATATTGTGAGACTACATGGTATACCCAACAGCATTGTGTCAGATAGAGATGCGAGATTCATATCTCGGTTTTGGCAGGAGCTACAGACAGCCTTGGGGACGGAGCTACGAATGAGTACAGCTTTTCACCCTCGCTACCGATGGTCAGACGGAGAGGACCATAAAAACTTTGGAAGACATGCTGAGGGCATGTGTGTTAGAATTCAAAGGCTCTTGGGAGGAAAAGCTCGATCTTATTGAGTTTTCATACAACAACAGCTACCATGCCAGTATTAAGATGGCACCTTTTGAGGCACTTTATGGTAGGAAGTGCAAGAGTCCGGTTTGTTGGGACGATTCGTCCGAGGCAGTGATTTTGGGACCGCAAATGATTGAAGATACGGTCAAGCAGGTACAGACGATCCGAGAAAAGATGAAGGCTGCCCAAGATAGGCAGAAGAGTTATGCAGACTTACACCGCCGGGATTTTGAGTTCGCCGTGGGCGATAAGGTATTGCTACGAGTATCACCAACCAGAGGAGTAATGCGTTTTGGCAAAAAGGGGAAGTTGAGTCCCAAGTACGTGGGGCCATATGAGGTCTTGGACTGTATAGGTGAAGTGGCATATCGACTCGCCTTGCCACCGGCATTGGATAAGGTGCATAACGTGTTCCATGTATCCCAATTGCGCAAGTACGTGAGTGACCCTTCCCACGTGATTGAACCGAGGTGGTTGAGCTAGACCAGTCCTTGACTTACGAGGAGGTACCGGTGCAGATATTAGATACTAAGGTACGGAAAACAAGGGGACGTGAGGTTAGCATCGTCAAGGTCTTATGGTCTAACCATGCCACCGAGGAGGCGACATGGGAAGCTGAGGATGCTATGCGACAGAAGTACCCGCATTTGTTCTCTTAAGGTATGCAATTCTCAAGCCTTGTTCGTAAAATCCTTTTGCTTATCTTCGGGGACGAAGGGTGCTCTAAGGGGGGGTGGATTAACGCCCGATACGATCCTGAACTTCGAAGACGAAGTTTTGTCTTAAGGGGGGGAGGATGTAATATCCCGAAATTTTGACTTACTAATTGATTAATAAAGGATCTAATTATTCGGGAAATTATGGGATTTAATAATTTTTATGAAGGGATTTATTAGTAATTAAAAAGGAGTTTTAATCACTTAATGAATTAAAAGGGTTTTCACTCCTTTTTTTTTTCCTCCCTTATTTTCCCCAAGCAAAAATTTTTTCAGCCTCAAAACCCTCCCTTGCCGCCGACTTGCTTGTGAGGAGGAAGGAGAGAAAAATCTCTCCTTGGTGTTTAGGAATTCGTCATCGGTAATCGCTGTTTTCTTTTATAGATTCGAGCTTCGTTGAGGATCGTTTCTAGCTTAGCAAGGGCTTTCAAAAACGCAGCAATTCCGGTAAGGATAATTCTATGCTGTCAAAAGCTTAACTTGATGCTGTAAAAGTTTAATTTAAGACTTCTATGCTTGTGTGCCACGGTTTTGGTGTGTTAAACGTTCCTAGTAGTGTGTTTTTGTGTTAGTTAAAATCTACAGTCGATATGATACCTTTGTATGGGGTTTTCTGGGCTTAAGGGGTTGCTTTTGCTGCTGTTCTGTTGAAAAACGGCTCAGAATCGCGTAGAAAATTGTTAGGGTTCGAGATGAAACCCAGGTGGACGGGCGTCCAGGCCTCCTGGACGGGCGTCTGCCTTGATTTCATCCTAGACGGGCGTCTGGATTGCCTGGACGGGCGTCTGAGGGGTTGTTTTACATTCAGGATCTAACTCTGCTAAAGCGGACGGGCGTCTGTACATTCTGGACGGGCGTCTGCTTTGAGTTGGTTTTTGGACGGGCGTCTGGGTTACCTGGACGGGCGTCTGAGGGTTGTTTTACATTCAGGATCTAACTCGGATGTTTTGGACGGGCGTCTGACTGTTTGGACGGGCGTTCGGTCTTCCAGACGGGCGTCCAGTCTAGGTTGTTTACCTTTCTTTGTGGGTTGTTGATAAGTCTTATGAATATGTATGGTAAGTTGGGTTTTGATAAGTCAGAGGCTTTGATATCATTGTGGGACTTGGTGTTGGGCATTGAGGTTCGTAGACCCTTAGGGGTTGGGCCGGATAGGGTAGCTCCCAAAGCCGTAAACCCGGGAAGGTTTCCTTACGACTTCAATGACCCTACGTGTTTGGGGAGTTGCAGACAGTGATGTGGTCGGGCCGGATAGGGTAGTACCCGAAGCCGGGAACCCGGGAAGGTTTCCTTGCACCCCAAAGACGTGATGGTCCATCTAGTATGGTACCATTGGATGACCTTTTGGACCCTCCTCTCTAGGGCTTTACCCTTTTGAGGGATGTGCACATTCGGGACCTTTAGGTGGCTAGTTGTGATGTTTGGTATCTGTTATGGGCGGGTCGTAACTTTTATAGATTGGTTGGGTCCTTCATAAATTCAGTAGTACCTTTCTTGAGTTGGTTTTACTTTTGTACACTAGATTTACTCTTACTTAACTTTATAGTTGACGGTTTGTACTTTCGTTTGACCCTGCTATGATCCATTTATGGGGAGCAGATTCTTAGCAGGTACTTCTATGGATGTTTGCTTGTTGCTTTGGGATGTCGCGGGGTTTGAGAGCCACGTAGTCGCAAATCACATGTTGTCTACATTATTTGAATTTTAAATTCTAAAGATTTTGATGTTCCGCATAATTACATTTTCTTCCGGATTTGTACTCACTTTAATATTTTCTTTCAAAATAATGAATGGTAAATGTTTATTTTCTTTCTGTTGTGGAACGTTGAATGTTACCGCCACGACTGTGTGTCGCGTTGAGTGGCACTACGGTGACCAATACCGGCGGCCGACGGGATTGGAAACCGGGGTGTTACATCCATAAGTTCGAACAGTAGGTTGTGTGGGATTCACATATGTTTTCTGGCCTTTTGGTTTATAATGATGTTTGAAGTGATTCTTGGTGTTAGAAGCATTAGTATAACCATTTGTTTGCTGTCTGTTAGGAACAGCCCTATAATATGGAGTCTGCTGAGGTCCCTGCTGAGGCCTCTTATAAGTCCTCTGCTGAGTCCTTTGCCGATTCCATTGCTTAGGTTTTACCCTAGCAAAGATGGTTATACTTGGTTGTTTCTATCGGCGAGGTACGGAATATTCCAATCATCATCGGCGGGGAACAAATCTACCTTTCCCCCGAGATAAGTATCCCTTGAATGATTAACATTTTTAGATTTGGGATTCTTATCCTTGGAATATTTCGACCTTTACCTTTTTGTGGTCCAAATAGACTTGGTAGCAGTGTCCGCTATCGCAGGTCTAGAAGGTCCAGCAGTCCTATTTTTAGATTTGTTCTTTTTATTAGGAGTTGTTGACTTCTTTGACTTCTGATTTGGCTTCTTTGAAGTATTCTCAGTAGGTTTTACTGCCTCGGCAACCTTACTTGGAGTTGGATCTTGTGCTGGTACAAACTTAGGACCAATTCTGGTGCTAGGTTCAGTAACCTTTCTGGATCCACTCTTTTTGGATTGTTGAGTTCCAAATCCAAGCCCTGTCTTATCACCATAAGGCTTTCCAGATTTGTATGCAGTAGGGAGCAAGATGGTTCAGCAGATCCAGGGGCTGCTGGATGTTCAGCAGGCTTACACTGATTATGTCCAACATCTTTTTCCTTACCCTTGAGAACTCTTAATTCAGCTTTCAATTTTCCAACTTCTAATTCAAGAGCTTCTTTTTCAGCCTTCACAATATCATAACCAGATTGTATTATCCTCAGTTGATTAAGGATGGCATCCAAAGTCTCATTATTATCTGAATTTCTAGGATTTGAACCATAAGTTGATTCACAATCACTTCCAGCAGGAGTATTGATGGATACAGTATTGTATACCTCCTCGCCTTCATCCATATTGGCCATCAAAGCATAATCTTCCATATCGGCAAACCGGTCTTGTGTCATCTAATTCATTTCCTTTTTCGATTCCACTTCATACCCCGATTCATCTTCGGAACCATAGCCTTCTTGCCATATCTTCTTTGTTGGCTCTTGGTCTTCGATAGGTCCGGACAATCGGTCTAAAGTGTCCGTGCTTCTTGCGGTTGAAGCAAAGATAATCGTGTTCCTTACTTTGTTTTAACTCGGGACGGTCGGAGTTTGAAGTGTCCTGGCTTCTTGCAATGAAAGCACAGATAGTCATTATCTTTCTTTGATTCTTCTTTCTTTCTTTCAGTAGGCCTTTTTGTGAAGTTCCTTGCATGGGCCTTTCCTGTCTTCATCATCCTGATTTTCTTGCTCAGTAGGGCAATCTGCTCTTACATCTCATCCAGCAGATCATCCTGTCCTCCAGATGTTTCTTCCTGATGTGAAGCAGCCAATGCAGTGGTCTTTGGTTCTTCCTTTTCAGTCTCAGGTACAAGCTTTTTGCTAAATTCATAAGCCTTGAGATCTGAAAACAATTTGAAGGTGTCTTCTTCATGTAACTTTCTCATTTCTTCTATTGCAGTCACCTTCATTTTCCAAACATCTTTTGCAGGTAGAGCTTCCAAGATATTGGTGTTTATTTCTTCTTTTGAATAACTTACACTCAGCAGGGTAAGTTCATCCAGGATTGCATTGAATCTAGATTTCATTTGCTCAATGGTTTCATTTGGTAGCATCTTGAACTTTTGGAATCTCTTTCTGGCCACACTGATTTTATTCTTATTTATTGCATCAGTGCCTTCACAGATCAAATGTATCTTGTCCCAAAGTTCCTTTGCAGTTTTGCAATCTTTAACCTTCATGTACATATTGCTATCCAAGGTTCTATAAATGATATCAATAGCAATGTTGTTGAGGTTTGCTCTTTTTCTGTCTTCTGCATTCCATTCTCTTGTTGGTTTAGGAATGTACTCAGTTGTATCACCCACTGTTATTGCCTTGGTAATCTCCAGTGGTCCATCAGTTAGTACATCCATCATCTCATCATGAGTTGCAGCAAGATAAGCCTGCATTCGACGTTTATACTCATCAAATTTTTCTAGAGAACACATCAGCATAGTTCTAGCATACTGTGTGTTATCCATGATGAAAGTCTTTGAAAATTAGTAACTTGAAAGAAAGTTTCACAGAATTTTCACAAGCACAACAAGTAGGATTTCTTCAGAACAGAAGCACTGCTCCGATACCAATTGTTGGTCCCTTGAAAAGGCTTTGGTTAAGTTTAGAGGGGGGGTGAATAAACTTAACACTTAAAACTTTGGAGTTAACAAATTCTGCAACTTCGAAATTTCCCGCGATACTTTAGTAGTCTGTCGAGACTTCGCAGCTCCGTCGATAAACGTAGTCTACGACGCTTGAGTTTGCTGAATTTGTGCAGCAAAATTATATCAAAATTAAGCCTTAATACTTGTTGTTAAATATGATACTAAGTATTAGATACTCGGTAGTGCAAGTGTGTGATTTCAGTTGCTAGATTCAGTAGGTTGATGTGTAAAATAAACTAAGTGCAGAATGTAAATGCTGAAAGTAAGTAGGCAAATTTTATAGTGGTTCCAGGTGGTGTAATCCTGTCACTCCACTCTTCTCCTGTGATGTTGGAGGAAATTCACTAGAGATCTTTGATGTAGCTTTTGATGAGGGAAAATTCACAGTTATTTTCATAACATTTTACCCCATTTCTAATATTATTTTGAGCGTTATTATATCATTTCGAGTCATAAATTCCTTAGATTTATCTAAAGTATGTTAGTAGTAGTTATTTTATAAAATATAGTGTTTTTATGTGTTTTTATTAGTTTTTGTACCGGTTTAGTAACCGGAGTGTCGTGCCGGATTTACGTTTGGTATTTTGGTGGTTTATTGCACAATTATAGGTTGACCAAAATCCCGAGTAATGACACGTTTTGAGGCCTAAAAGAGATATTTTTAGGGATATAAGAGTGTGCCACTAACTTAAGTGGTCAAGTGGCTCAGTGGTTAGTGGTACCACTAACGAATTATATCTTCGACGAACAAATGGCTCATTAAAACGGAATTTTCTGAAGAAGTGTCCTTAATGAAAGTTGTAGATCTTTGAAAGAGCTTTCCAACGCATTTTGAATCACGTCAATCGGACTTCTACAAATCAAGTATCATTAAGTCAAGTGGTCAAGTGGCTAATCGATTTGATTAAGTGGTAATCGAGAAACGTCTTCGACAAACGAATGGCTCATCAAAACGACATTATCTGAAGAAGAGTCCTTCATGAAAGTTGTAGATTTTCCCGAGAGCTTTCCGATGCCGCTTGAATCATGTCATTTGGAGATCTAGAACTCAAGATATGAATTTTTAAAGTTTTATTCCAAAATATATAATTTATATCCGAAAATCGGGAATTAGGGGGGCTGAATGTCATCATTAGGACCGGACTGGTCCGGCCCTTACCCGGACTGGTCCGGCCCCTGGACTTTGCCTATATAAGCACATTCGAGAGAGCAAGCGAAAGAGTGCACCATATATATATATACATATATATATATATATATATATATATATATATATATATATATATATATATATATATATATATATATATATATCTCCTTCTTAATTTCTTTAATTTTTAGATTGTATATAAGGCCTTATGCCGAAATAAATTTAGTAATAATAGTATCGTTGTAATGCTCGGGAAATTATTGGAAGTTCGATGTTGCTGAAATCGTTGTAATATCAAGTTTTTCATATGTAATCAAAGATATCTCCGTTATAATAGTAAGTTTGCTTTTGTTTTCTCTCATTATTGTTATATCTATATCTAGCTATTTCTTTCTTGTTGTTTCTTGTTTTTTTTCATTCTCGTTATATATATATATGTATCTGTAGTAGTGTCCATATATAGGAGAGTCTGACAAATGATTGGATTTCGGCTTTAATTTGGTTTTAATAGAATTCTGCCATGTTGACAGAAGGCTATTATGTAAAATTTCCCGCCATTTTAATCCATGACATGTTGACAGAATCCGTTTATATGGGTAGCTAAACTTTTCATAGCCGAAATATGTGAAAACGGGTGAAACGCCCTTGGGAGATGAGTCAGGAGTTGTGTAGTGCGTAATTTTATGTTTTCATGATTAATCCACGTCCTAAAACTTATTTTAAACGTCTTTGAATTAGATTGATCACCTAGTTCACTATCACACACATCGAACCTATAGATGTATTTTGCGGTGAGATGTTGGATAAGGGGTTTTGGGATCGTTGCGTAGATTCGGCCTAGTTGTTAGGACCGTTTCCAATACAGAGGTTTGTCATCGTTGTTCGAGCGACTCTAAGAGCGTAATCATGTTAGGTTAATCGGTTTTCTAAAGGGAAAATTAATTAACTTCACATAGGGTGTTGAGTGAGAGTTGTTCAGACCTTAACACCAGAATTGGGAGTTGGCACCCGTGGATGTCGTTAAATTACTGTGGAAAGGTAGATTGGTTAAAACACGCTCCCTATCAAGTCTTCTCTTAGGGGTAAAAGTAACTCGTTGGATCATAATTCGGCTATACCTTTTAATAATTAGAACTACAACCGTTAGTTAATATTTACTTTTGCACTAGTGTAATATCTCCCTACCATAATCTTGACCTGAACTAAGTTCTACGTCGACTTTGGTACTTAAACGTTATTCCCTGTGGATTCGACCTTGTTACCATTATACTACTGTTGACCCGATACTCTGTCGGTTAAAGTTAGCAGTTAGTTATTTTGCTATCAAGATTTTTGGCGCCGTTGCCGGGGAGTACAACGTTTAATATCTTGTAAGTTGACCGAAAGCTTGGGCTTAGGTCGTTTTTATTTTTTTCTCTTTCTCGTTGTTTCTTGTTTGTCAATGCATGACCCGAAGCTCCAAAGAACCACTCATCGAGCCAATTGAAGAAATTGAAGCTTACGCACGTCATAGAAACAGTCAGCGCCGAGGAGAACCTCTGATTGCCAGTCCGAACCCTTTGTTTGAGGAAGAAGGGGTAGTAGAGAGTTCATTGTCTGAATCCTCAGAGGGAATGGAGGATTCACCAACTCATAGAGATGGAAAAGAGCCCTTAAGCGAACACAATGTACAAGGGCAAACCTCAGACACTACTGGTGGTAACGCAACACTACCATTGCATACTCCACCGAGGACCCCTTGTCATGAGCCGTCAAGAGATGACAACACAGTATTGCGTCAGTTGAGAACCCCACAGCTTAATCAGAGGACAAGGATTGGACAGTACAGGGGAGGACAAAATATTCAGAATACGCAGAACTTAGGACCCGAATTAGACCAAGAGATGGTAAATCGAGTATTGCAGATGCTAGAGAATCAAGGAAATCAACAGGGGTTCCAAAACCCATATAATCAGCAACCTCCTATGCAGCAGGATTATCAGCCACAGATGGCTCAGCAGGTACAGCGACCGAGGGTTTGCCGAGATTACGTCACTACTCCTCAGGAAGTTATAGGGCACAATCCCATTAGAGTGCCCCCAATTAATGCAAACAACATGGACATCAAACAGAACATTCTGAACATGTTGGGGGAACATGCTCTATTCAACGGGAAATCAACTGAGAACCCGAACAGTTTCCTTGACCACTTTCTCCAGATTTGTGGAACGATGAAATATAATGGGGTGAGTGACGAGGCGGTGAAGCTAATCGTTTTTCCGTTTGCATTGAGAGGAGCCGCAAAGGATTGGTTCGATTCATTACCCAATAATTCATTGCATACCTGGGCAGATGTAGCGAGAGTATTTCTGAAAAAATACTTTCCTCCGGCGAAGATGTTAGATCTGAAAGAAGAAATCTCTTCATTTGACGGTCTCGAGGGAGAGACATTAAAAGAGACTTATGAGAGATTTAGGGGTTTACTGAAGAGATGCCCTCCACACGGTTTTTCTACGGTGGAGCAAGTCATTATGTTATTCAGGGCCTTAGAGCCGATGGACCAGAAAAAGCTGAATGCCGCCAGTGGTGGAGACATTATGAATCTGCCGCCAGAACAAGCTATGAGACAGATTGAGAATGCAGCAGAAGGAGAAGGACAATGGGGGTCCAGTAGAAAGAAGAAGAAAGTCCCAATGGAAAGTGTGAAGTCGTTGAAAGAAGAACTTGATAGAGAATCGGCCATACACGATAAGATGCAAGAAATGGTACTAAAGATGGACCGAATGGAGTTAGAAAGAAAGAAAACACAGCAATACCAGCTTTGTGGAGGTGGACATTCGGCCATGGAATGTACATCATCGAGAAAACCCACTTATCCACAACAGTTGCGACCTACTCCAAGTGCGAACGGTTGGGAAATCAGAATGACCAACAGCGAATGGATATCTATGCAATTGGTCAAATGAATATGAATCAGCAAGAGTTTGTCCAAAGAACAACGGTGGAATCGAACTTTGATAATCGGCAAGGGCCTCAAATGGATTATGGTATGGGTAATGATTCACAACAATATGATGTGAATTATGTTGGACAAGGAAACCGGGGGCAATGGAATCGAATCAATCGAGAATCAAGGTTGGAACCGGGGGCGAATCGAAATTGGAATCGAAACAAAATCGAACCGGGCTTTAGGCAAAACCAAAGCCCGTACAACCGACCTTGGAATCGTAATCCCCGAATCGAGTTCATACCGAATCGAATCAAGGCCGGAATCAAAACAAATCGAACCCGCAATCTCGGTCACAAGGCCAACAAGAACAACGGCAAGGGCGGAATTGGGGCCAGAATCAAGGTTGGAATCAGAATCAGGGCTAGCAAAGTAATCAGAATCGGCAAGCGAGCCAACCATTGAGAAAAAATAATTCTGGCACCTATCAGCATCCGAATGCTCATCAGCACCAGAACAACCAAAACAGTCAGCAATCAAACAATTCTGGTGTTCAGAAGACGGCCGCTTAGATACTTCTGGAAAGATTAGACAGGACTGTTTCTGAGCTAAACAAGAATGTTGTAGAGCAAAAAGTGGCCACACATTCTGCCATTCGGAACTTGGAGACCCAAGTGGGTCAAATAACCGACACATTGAAAACAAATCTGAGTGGTGGACTTCCAAGTAACACTGAGAGGAACCCAAAGGATGTGAATGCTGTCTTCACACGAAGTGGTAAAGAGGTTGGGCTGAGTGATAAGAAGAAGGAATTATGGGCTGAAAAAGCAGAAACTGATAAGGCTGAGAAAGAGAAGGCAGTCGACCGTGAAGGGGCCATGTATGGTGAAGTCGAGATTGAGGACTTGGAAGTTGGCAGTGTGAAGAAAGAAATGGCTGCAATAAAGAAAGAATTGGAAGCGACGAAAAAGGCATTGGCTGAGGCAAATCAAAAAGCAGTGGAAGGGGCAGCACCAAAAGAACGACTATGTGGTATTGGACATCAAGGAAGAAGAAGACTCGCCGCCAAAAGAAAGAGGTAAGAAAAACAGAATTCCTCCTCCTCCCCCTGATTTTGATGTTAATACTTTACCCTATCCTCCTAAGGGACCCAGAAAGGACATGCTGACTCAAGGTCAGGCAAAATTTTTGAATCTCTTAAGAAAGGTAGAGGTGAATATTCCCCTATTAGAGGCAATTTCGAGCATTCCCCCATATTTTAAATTTTTAAAAGGAATGTTGTCGAGTAAGGAGAAGATGCAACAGATGGTACATTTGAGTGAGGAATGTTCTGCAATCTTTGACAATAGGATACCCCCCAAGTTGCAGGATAGAGGTAGCTTTACCATCCCAATTACCATTGGAGAAACTGTGTTTAAAAACGTGCTATGTGATCTAGGGGCTTCTGTGAGCCTGATGCCTAGAGGAGTGTATGAGAAATTGGGGTTAGGTAAGTTAGAACCAACAGGGATGACCCTACAGATGGCAGATAGGTCTGTTAGGAAACCAATGGGGGTAGCTGAAGATGTGTTAGTGCAGGTAGACAAGTTTGTTTTCCCCGTTGACTTTGTAGTCTTAGATATGGATATGGATATGGATACTAAAACCCCACTTTTGTTAGGTCGGCCTTTCTTAAACACAGGAGAGACCTTGATAGACGTTAAGAGGGGAGAGATTATACTACGAGTCGGGAAGGAGAGTGTAGCCATAAATGTCTATAATGCAATGAAGCATCCCGATGATGAAAAGAGTGACTTTGTTTTTCGTTGATGCTATATATCCTTGTATTTTGGAGCACACTAACTGCGGGGATACCAAGAACCAATGGAAGAATGCTTGATGAAGTCAAGCACCGCAAAGGATGACGATCCACAAATGAGAGTTCAGGTATATCATTTGGAGGCAACTTCTTTTGTCGACGCAAGCTGGAATAAGAAGCTAGAGCTCGGTTTGACCGGCAAGCGCCAAAGCCGTCAATCGAGGAACCACCTACGATCCGGAGTCCGAAGCCACTTCCTAAGCATTTAAAGTATGTGTTTTTAGAACCCGATGAATTACTTCCTCTTCTTGTTTCGTCTCGCACTAACCGTTTTGCGGAAGCTAAGTTGATCCACGTCTTGAAGAAACACAAAAAGGCCTTCGGATGGAAGATGGTTGACATAAAAGGGATTAGTGCGATATCCGCAAGCACAAGATCATCCCGGAAGAAGGTGCCAAGCCGGTTAGGCAATTTCAGAGACGGCTAAACCCACATATGCAAGAAGTGGTGAGGAAAGACGTGGTAAAGATGCTTGAGTTAGGGATAATCTATGCAATCTCCGACAGTGAATGGGTGAGCCCCACACAAGTCGTGCCTAAGAAAGGAGGCATCACAGTTGAGCTTAATGAAAAAGGTGTGCCCATTCCTACTCGTTTAGTTACTGGTCACAGAGTTTGTATTGATTTTCGCATGCTGAATGATAAGACTAGGAAAGATCATTTTCCCCTACCCTTTATTGATCAAATGCTAGAGCGTCTGAGTGGTCATGCATTTTACGCTTTTTGACGGTTTTAGTGGCTATTATCAAATTCACATCGATATACATGACCAGGATAAGACTACATTCACATGTCCGTATGGCACCTTTGCATTCAAAAGAATGCCGTTTGGGTTGTGTAATGCACCCGCGACGTTCCAGCGATGCATGATGGCTATCTTTGCCGATATGATAGAGCATTTCATGGAAGTTTTTATGGATGACTTTAGCGTTTTTGGTGATACTTTTGACGAGTGTTTGTCGAACATTGATAAGGTGCTTGCACGTTGGGAGGAGACAAACTTGGTTTTAAATTGGGAAAAGTGTCATTTCATGGTAACTGAAGGAATTGTTTTAGGACATAAGGTATCGGGTAAAGGAATAGAGGTCGATAGAGCAAAAATAGAGGCAATTTCTAAGCTTCCTATGCCTACAAATCTGAAGACTCTACGTTCATTCTTGGGACATGCAGGTTTTTATCGTAGATTCATTCCGGGTTTTTCCCACATTGCTAGACCTCTTACTCTTCAATTGATGAAGGGTGCCCCTTGTGTTTTTGATGCGGCATGCCTAGATGTTTTTCGAACTCTTAAGAAACTTCTTACTTCGGCTCCTATCTTGGTAGCACCTGATTGGTCTAAGGAGTTCGAAGTGATGTGTGATGCGAGTGATTATGCCGTAGGAGCTGTCCTAGGTCAGAAGGTTGACAAGTTGTTTCGCCCTATCTACTATGCGAGTCATACCATGAACTCGGCTCAACAAAAGTACGCCACAACTGAAAAGGAACTTTTAGCGGTTGTTTTTGCTTTCGACAAGTTCCGGTCATACTTGGTTGGATCGAAAGTCATAGTTCACACTGACCATGCTGCGTTGCAATACCTATTTGCCAAGAAGGATGCAAAACCACGCTTGCTAAGGTGGATCTTGCTTCTTCAAGAGTTCGATGTAGAGATTAAGAATAGAAAGGGGTGTGAGAACGTAGTAGCTGACCATCTGAGTAGGATGGAGCCGAGTGAAGAGAGATGTTTTACAAAAGTTGAGATTGATGAACGTTTTCGGGATGAGCAGTTGTTCGTAGTGGATACGATGCTCCCGGTTAAGCGAGGAAATTTTCTGCAGAGAGGAAAGAAAGGAAACCCATGGTATGCCCCATTCGTTAATTATCATGAGTGTGGATTCGTAGATCCTGAGTTTGATGAGAACCAGAAGAAGAAGTTCTATAGTGAGGTGAACCGATATTTGTGGGAAGATCCCTTACTTTTTAGGCTTTGTGCAGATGGAATCCTGCGGAGATGTGTTGATGACAGTGAGATAGTGAGTATTCTCTCGTTCTGCCATGATAAAGAGGCCGGTGGCTACTTCTCGGGCAAGAGAACAGCATTGAAGGTGTTACAAAGCGGGTTCTACTGGCCCACTATTTTCAAGGATGCACATGCGTATGTTAAGACATGTAACGCCTGTCAACGCTCAGGGAGGATTTCCAAGAGAAATGAGATGCCCCAGAAACCGATAATAGTGTGTGAAGTTTTTGATATATGGGGATTAGACTTCATGGGACCATATCCGTCTTCTTTCGGGAATCAGTACATTCTTGTCGCCTGTGATTACGTTTCAAAGTGGGTTGAGGAAATTGCTTCGCCTACTAACGATAAACATGTAGTCATACGGTTTCTTAAGAAACATATTCTATCCCGGTTTGGAATACCTCGAGCGATAATCAGTGACAATGGAAGTCACTTTGCAAATAGAGATTTCAATAAGCTTTTAATGAAGTATGGGGTCACTCATAAGTTAGGCACTGCCTACCACCCTCAGACTAGTGGCCAAGTAGAAGTGTCCAATCGGGGAATTAAAAGAATCTTGGAGAAGACAGTCAATTCAAATCTTAAGGATTGGTCAAAGAAGTTAGATGATGCGCTTTGGGCACACCGAACTGCGTTCAAGACACCAATAGGTATGTCACCCTACATGCTTGTTTTTGGCAAGGCTTGCCATCTCCCCGTAGAGTTAGAGCATAAGGCCTATTGGGCGATTAAGAATCTAAATATGGATGACGCATTAATCGGTGAAAGAAGAATGGCTCAGTTGAACGAGTTAGACGAGTTTCGCTTTCAAGCTTACGATTGTTCGGCAAAATATAAGGAAAAGACCAAAATGCTTCATGATAAGTTGATCAAACCGCGTATTTTCAACGTAGGTGATGAGGTCCTTTTCTATAATACTCGCCTCCATTTATTTCAAGGAAAACTTAAGTCAAGGTGGTCAGGACCATATACGGTAGTGCGAGTTTTCAACTCAGGAGCCATCGAGGTAACACATCCGAAGCACGGAACGTTCATCACGAACGGCCTTCGTCTAAAAAAGTATAAGAAGTTACCATTCGATGAGGCTCTCGAAATTGTGCATTTGACTGATCCCGAGTCTTGATAAATCATTTCTGAGTCTCCATCGAGCCAACGACGTTAAACAAAAGCGCTACCGGGAGGCAGCCCGTTAATAATAATAATTTGGATAAGACTAGTCTTAATGAAATGTAGAATCTGTGGAAAGTATGATCATAATGAAAGATAAACACAAAGCACAACCAAGTCTCAAGATGAAGTTTTGAATGTTATTAAAAAGGGAACGATTAGGTGGTTATCCAAAAATCCCGAGGGAGAATACAGAGAAAAATTCAAACACTTCATTTCTTGGACTTAGGTTGTTAGAACAATTTGAAAGAACCCTTGAGAATCTGGGTATAAAAGACTCACTACATTTTATGATTTAGTCTGTTTCCAATTTGAATTGATGCCTTGACTATGATATGTATATGCTCTATATAATATGTATGCACATATTGCCTATCGAATTTTCTGACATGACAGGGCCATTTTCTTATTATTCCCATATCCTTATTCGATGTCTTGGCACGAGGACCATGTCCCGTGTTTTCTTTGTTTTGGTTTTGTATAGGGATTCGGGTCGTGCTTTCTCATGGCAGTTACGGGATTCGGTAGCACCTTTCTGCCAGGTTTGTAAGCTAAGTCTTCCTCTCTATCTCATTCACACGCTTGGGACATTGCATGTTCGTAAGTGGGGGGTAGAGTCGAGGTTGGTCTAGTAATGGCATTAAGTATTTATTTTGTATCAGAAAATACCTTAGTTTTTTTTTTTTTTTCGAGCATTATTTAGTTGATTAAAATAAATTGTATAAGGTATATATTTCATGGATTTGATGATGTAATGATCAATTCGGATATGTATAACAAATTTGAACCGTAAGTGCATTTTAACCCCAAATTTATTTGTGTAACATGAATTCATTGTTCATGTAAGCCTTTGATATTGAAGCAAAAATTTTAACCTATATCCATTCAGTATCCTAGTGGTTATTCTAGAGATAATTGCAATAACTTAGTACCTAATTTTTGAACGTGTACTGTGAATATCTGAAGGTTTGAATGTGATAGAAAGGATATAAGTTAAGTGGAATGAAAAGAAAAATACCAAATTAAGATGAACTATATATATGTCGGTTGTAGCTACCAATGATTTGAGTGCAGTAGGGCGTTATCACGAAACGTCCTATATCACTATGAGGTTTAAAAGCTCCCGACGCCCGATGATAGTAGTCCAGCTAGGGTGTTATCACGAAACGTCCTATTGCTGGGAATGAGGGCAACTGCCTGATGATAGTAGTCCAGCTAGGGTGTTATCACGAAACATCCTATTGCTGGGAATGAAGGCATATGCTACACATGTGAAATTAAGTCCAGCTAGGGTGTTATCACGAAACATCCTATTGCTGGGAATGAATTAAGCATGGTTGAAATCTTAGTTATCTTCTGACTATCCCTAGTATAAACTGAATGATATGCTTTAGGGATTATCCTAATAAGTACAGGGGAGGACTTTGTGTGGAACTGTTACTGCCTTTACCTAGGAAAGTCATTAGGACTATCGGAATGGATACTTGTGCGTTTGCTTGAATTATTCAAGAGAGGATAGTGGAAATTGAAAAGGCTTGTCACACACGCACTCTGTTATACATTTATATTGAGGTTAACGTGTGGTTATGATTCGAATGGTTTCATCATCTGGTTGTCCCTTACATCTTATCTCTTCATGAATTTTTCCTCATTCATTTTATTTTATTGCTTGTTTTGCTCGAGGACGGCCAAAAGCTAAGTGGGGGGTTGTGATGAGGGAAAAATTCACAGTTATTTTCATAACATTTTACCCCATTTCTAATATCATTTTGAGCGTTATTATATCATTTCGAGTAATAAATTCCTTAGATTTATCTAAAGTATGTTAGTAGTAGTTATTTTATAAAATATAGTGTTGTTATGTGTTTTTATGAGTTTTTGTACCGGTTTAGTAACCGGAGTGTCGTGTCAGATTTACGTTTGGTATTTTGGTGGTTTATTGCGTAATTATAGGTTGACCAAAATCCCGAGTAATGACACGTTTTGAGGCCTAAAAGAGATATTTTTAGGGATATAAGAGTGTGCCACTAACTTAAGTGGTCAAGTGGCTCAGTGGTTAGTGGTACCACTAACGAATTATATCTTCGACGAACAAATGGCTCATTAAAACGGAATTTTCTGAAGAAGTGTCCTTAATGAAAGTTGTAGATCTTTGAAAGAGCTTTCCAACGCATTTTGAATCACGTCAATCGGACTTCTACAACTCAAGTATCATTAAGTCAAGTGGTCAAGTGGCTAATCGATTTGATTAAGTGGTAATCGAGAAACGTCTTCGAAAAACGAATGGCTCATCAAAACGACATTATCTGAAGAAGAGTCCTTCATGAAAGTTGTAGATTTTCCCGAGAGCTTTCCGATGCCGCTTGAATCATGTCATTTGGAGATCTATAACTCAAGATATGAATTTTTAAAGTTTTATTCCAAAATATATAATTTATATCCGAAACTCGGGAATTAGGGGGGCTGAATGTCATCATTAGGACCGGACTGGTCCGGCCCTTACCCGGACTGGTCCGGCCCCCGGACTTTGCCTATATAAGCACATTCGAGAGAGCAAGCGAAAGAGTGCACCATATATATATATATATATATATATATATATATATATATATATATATATATATATATATATATATATATATATATATATATATATATATATATATATATATATATATATATATATATATATATATATATATATATATATATATATATATATATATATCTCCTTCTTAATTTCTTTAATTTTTAGAATGTATATACGGCCTTATGCCGAAATAAATTTAGTAATAATAGTATCGTTGTAATGCTCGGGAAATTATTGGAAGTTCGGTGTTGCTGAAATCGTTGTAATATCAAGTTTTTCATATGTAATCGAAGATATCTCCGTTATAATAGTAAGTTTGCTTTTGTTTTCTCTCATTATTGTTATATCTATATCTAGCTATTTCTTTCTTGTTGTTTCTTGTTTTTTTTCATTCTCGTTATATATATATATATATATATATATATATATATATATATATATATATATATGTATCCGTAGTAGTGTCCATATATAGGAGAGTCTGACAAATGATTGGATTTCGGCTTTAATTTGGTTTTAATAGAATTCTGCCATGTTGACAGAAGGCTATTATGTAAAATTTCCCGCCATTTTAATCCATGACATGTTGACAGAATCCGTTTATATGGGTAGCTAAACTTTTCATAGCCAAAATATGTGAAAACGGGTGAAACGCCCTTGGGAGATGAGTCAGGAGTTGTGTAGTGCGTAATTTTATGTTTTAATGATTAATCCACGTCCTAAAACTTATTTTAAACGTCTTTGAATTAGATTGATCACCTAGTTCACTATCACACACATCGAACCTATAGATGTATTTTGCGGTGAGATGTGGGATAAGGGGTTTTGGGATCGTTGCGTAGATTCGGCCTAGTTGTTAGGACCGTTTCCAATACAGAGGTTTGTCATCGTTGTTCAAGCGACTCTAAGAGCGTAATCATGTTAGGTTAATCGGTTTTCTAAAGGGAAAATTAATTAACTTCACATAGGGTGTTGAGTGAGAGTTGTTCAGACCTTAACACCAGAATTAGGAGTTGGCACCCGTGGATGTCGTTAAATTACTGTGGAAAGGTAGGTTGGTTAAAACACGCTCCCTATCAAGTCTTCTTTTAGGGGTAAAAGTAACTCGTTGGATCATAATTCGGCTATACCTTTTAATAATTAGAACTACAACCGTTAGTTAATCTTTACTTTTGCACTAGTGTAATATCTCCCTACCATAATCTTGACCTGAACTAAGTTCTACGTCGACTTTGGTACTTAAACGTTATTCCTTGTGGATTCGACCTTGTTACCTATATACTACTGTTGACCCGATACTCTGTCGGTTAAAGTTAGCAGTTAGTTATTTTGCTATCAGCTTTTACAAAGATTCCTAAGGTTGCTTGTCCTTCACCAATAACTATGGCTTCACAAACTGAAGACTGGGAACAGGTAGGATTGCTGATCCTGAGTCTTCCACCGGTCCTTGAAGGGTAGGATTGCCTCTTCACCAGCTCCACCACAAACAACAGTCTTTCACACCCAACAGATGCTTCACTGTCTTCGGCAGGTTCTTTATAAAATAAAGATTGAATCAAATAAATGATTCAGATGCAGCAGCTTGATTAGGATGATATAATCAGCAGCTTGCAGTCTTCAAGTGTGTATGCTTGATGTAGCTTGAATGTAGAATACACTTGAAAAATTTCTCTGGATCAGTAGCTTTAAGTTCAGTAAGTTCAGCAGGGTGTTTTTCAGCTCAGTAAAATATCTCTTCAAAGTTTATCAATTTTTATCATCTTGTTTCTGAGTTGAAAGTTCTCTATTTATAGGCAAGAATGCATGTGACTTGTATTTTAAATTCAAATGTAACCGTTCCTTGTTTTTGTCCCATCTGATTTGCATTCTGTCACTATTCATAGGACTGACACTTTGTCGAATTCCTTTTTGACAAGGTGCGATCCACCCTTTGACTTATATCCAATGGATAAAAATATGAATCATCCCAACGTTCTTTTAATCTCAGCCTTTGATTTCTTTGATATTTCAGAGGTAGTTGGCTGTCCTTATCCATGTAGTCTTCCAATAATCTTGAATTAATCGAGGTATATTATCAACAGGTTCATCAGTCTGCTGAGACACCTAACAGTCTCCTGAACTGCAATTTGCCGTGTATAAAATACAATGCAGCTGACTTCTTTTATCTAACTTTTATTTGTGAAGTTAGATTACACCTTTTTAATTATAACCAAGTTCCAAACATCATCCAACTTATGGAACTTAGACCTTCTACACAAGGCATATGTGGTCAGTTTAGGTCATCACAGACTTGCCCAAATTCTGATCCCATATCCTTGACTTAAATTACTAATTTTGATCTCTTAGCCTTCTGTAACTGAGTTTGAACCCTCAGCCTTCAGTCTTCAGCAGGTTCCTGACTAGTCTACTGACCTATCTACCCTACTGATATTGACTAGTTTACTGATAAAGTTCAGCTGACCATTACAGTGCTTGTTTGATCAAACGTATTTATGAATCAAAGTCTAATAAGCCTATACAATTGATCTAGACATCTTTTTGCCTTTGCACTATAACAGCTAGTCTGGCACTCATCATCAAAACTAAGAAATAAGTCTAACAGAAAACCATTAAGATCCGACTTAGAAATTGATAGCAAGCTCTCAGCCCTAGCTTGGCTCTCACACGCAGAATATGAATTGGAGGTGGAAAATCTGATAAGAATAATTAGGGGAAAACTGTTTGGGGTCTATTTTCCTTAAATAGGAAAATCCCAATAATTAACCTAATCCCTTATTTTCCTTATTTACCCATTTTCCAAAAAAATCAGATTTCCTTAAAAAATATATATAAATTCCGAAAATTTATATATTTATCTTATAAAATTTAAATCCAATAAAAGAAGTCAGAATAATAATATTTCGTTTTCGCAAAATGACACGTCTGCCCTTTCCCGAAAATCGGAATATGGTCTTTGACCAACAATGAACACAAATGAAACGTGGTATTCCTCCCCCTCATCCCACCTATCTACTAACTTGGCTTAGTTAATCCTTATGTTTACTTCCCCACATAATTTCCTTAAATCAATTGAGCTTGTAATTCAGTTTTAAGCTACGGGTGCAATCCTTAACCTTATCTACTCCGACCATGGTAGTAGATAATCTATACGCCAGCTACCCTCCTTAATTGGTCCGTATTAGCCCATATGCACTAAGAACTAGAATTGCTAGTATTGAGCGTGAAGGATGTTGGGGTACTACACCTAACAGAGCGCTAAATCATATTGCTAACTCACCTAGGCAGCTATCGACACTGAATAACACGTTCCTAGGATCCATCAAAACAATGTCCTAATTAACACTTCACTATCAGTACTTCATGTTAATTTACGAATTACGAATCCTAGATTGGCTAGACCTATTACTCGTTTTAATTATTTCTGTCGATCAACGTAGCTGACGCTGAACCTCCAGATTAGGTTTTTCAAATTTTACCTCGATAAACCAGTATAAACCGCCGGTTTACCGGGGGCGGCTTTTCCTATTTCTAGGTCTACATTGCTCAATTTAGATTAATCTAAGTAAATTATAGGGTCGTTAAACATGCAGATTAACTAAAACACGTAAATACAAGCAGATCTACAAGATTAAAGACATAAAGGAACATTCAAATATTCATACCTTCAACAACGGAGATCTAGCAAAAAGCACATCTGGAATTTGTCAAATGCAAGGTAGCAGACTAGTATCATGGTTTAGCAAAATGCAAAACTTTACATCCACATCAACAGTTGAAGCAGAATATATAGCAGTAGGCAGTTGTTGTGCACAGGTGTGTTGGATCAGACAACAGCTAAGGGACTATGGCAAGGAGGAGAAGACAATTCCAATCATGTGTGATAAAACAAGTGCAATATCTATCATAGAAAATCAAGTACTACACTCAAGAACAAAACAGATTGATGTGAGACATCATTTTATCAAAGATCATATAGAAAAATGAGATGTTATTCTAAGATATATACCATCTGAAGACCAATTGGCTGACATCTTCACAAAACCACTCAGTCATGAAAGATTCAGCAAGTTGAGAGCTGAGTAGGGAATGATAGAAATTGATTAAGTCATAAAGTGCAGCTAACCGGAATAATCAGTTAACTAACTTCACCAGCTGACTATACCTTTGCCACTTCGAGTGGCTCATTTGGTAGGTAAGGCACTGGTACCCAGCAATTTTAACTTCACTGATTGTTAGGAATAGTTTTCTACAAGCAGCTCAGTAAGAAATCACTCCACCGGCCTAGCGATCAGCCAAGGCACTCCACCGACAAATATCTTGGAGTCAAGATCAAACTAAAGTGTGAACTAAACCAGTTTTACACATGTGGAATATCATAGAAGTAATGGAGGATTATATTATGGAAGATTACACACGTGGAGATCAGTTTATAATCATGGAGGTAACTATATTCTATTTCAATTAAGGTATGACGGCAATGCCTCGATTCCCAGGATTTATCATTACATACCTCAATCCACTCCCCCCCTACACTCATATACCGTGAATTATATACATAAAATCATGCCATTACGTCAAAAAATCCTTCAATATCCAACCACGTTCACACAACCCAAAATTATCATATATAAACAACATTGAGAGATTTCTCAGAACTCCTTACGCTCCTTTGCATTTCATAAACCCTATTCTCTCTGAAAAAATCGACGCATTTTCAAAATCTCAAACACTTCAAATCAATGGCTTCATCCTCTTCAATCTCTCCAACTGAGAAATACAATGAAAAGTCGACTATCAGTGGATCATTTTTCAGACCTGAGCACTATCTACCCTTTTGTGAAAATGATGCACAGGCTCACCGATTAGTAGATGGCTGCACAAATCTGGGGCTGATGACTAAATCCCCTAATCAAAGATATATGTTATGAAACCCTGATTGCATTTTGGAAAAATGCAAAATTTATGCCCAGCAAGAAGAAAAGTGACCCAGACTGCATTGTTAGTACAATGCTTGAAAAAGAAGTGGTTATCACCCCTGGTCTTCTCCACCTAATCTTGAATCTCTCTAACGTCGTTCCTAATGATGTGAAGAAACTGAAGGTCGATATCAATACCTTCTGGACTGAAATAGCCCAAAACCCCAGAAAGCATAGCAAGAAACATAACTTCCCCAGATCGGCACTTAAACGTCCCTTTTGCCAAATTTGCTCCTGTGATAATGTTCTCGGTGAATTTTATGATTTATATTGTAGTATTTCATAACAATAATCCCCGTGTTTTAGTAATTTTTATAGAAAATTACGTATTAAATGAATGAATTGAAGAAATGGTTTTAAAGTTATAAAAAGTGTAAAACGTGCCAGTTACGTGCTTAAAATGATGATTTTATGTTGGTTTGAGTTGAGTTGATGACGGTCAAATTATACCCGTAAAAGTCATCAACGTAGACCTTAAATCGGGACTAATATTATATATTTTATGATAAATCACATGTTTATATTTATTATTTAATGTTAGGTGATTAATAAAATATAATTTGGTATTTATCCATATAACTTGGTGTTTATCCATTATATTATATAAATCGGTATTTATCCGTTTTTATTATATTTATCTGTTTTATTTAAATATGATTTACTTTGGGATAAATATTTATTTTGTAGATTTGGATAATTTATGGAAGATAAATACAAGTGGAAGAATTAATTCTCAAGATAAATCCAAGAAAATCAAGATGCACTCAAGATAAAGATCGGATAAGCACGAAAAGAGGAGCAAACCACTCAAAGTGTGGCGCCAACATGAGGATACGCATAAGGGGGGGGCGCACTTCATCTTATTTTTATTTTGAGATCGGCCGGGAGTTATCTCTTATTTTGTTTTGACATTTTGAAGTATATCTCTTAATTAGCTTGAACACCTATAAATAGAGGCATACTACACGCCTTTTAGATCACATAAAAATATGAGTTTCTTTCTTTCAATCTTGCTTGGGAGTTCGAAGATGATTGAAGGCTAAGCATCTTGCGGTGAGACAACAGGAGGAAACCAATCAACAACCACACCAATTAGAGGATTTTTAGCTACATCTTTAGTGAGTTAATTTATGATTTTTCATCAAGTGGATATTGTTATATTGTTTATGTTTTATTTGAATCGAGAGATCGATGAAACTATCTTTTTGATTGAATTTATATGAGAGTATTGATTCAAGATTTGATCTTTTCAATTGATGCAATTAATTGTGATTCAAGAGATTGTTCATGATTAGTTGAGTAGAGTATTGGAAACAATCTCGTGATCGTGTTTTGCATGTCGTTTTGTTTTACTTGGGAAAGAAAACGAAACCCTAGAATTCGCTTAGAGAAATTTAATCGAATTCGTGATTGATCGTTACTAAAAATTATATCTTTAGCTTGCCGTCTAGTTGGGGTTGGGTTGGTTGATTGGTGGATTCCCGTTGCCTTGCCGTTGTTTTAATTACTTGATAAATCGAATAGTTCGTATCAATTTGATTCCAATTTACTATTCATCGAAGTTACTTGTTCATCGTCGTTTTTACTTGTTCATAATTAGTTTAAACCCTAGTTTAGTTAATAATTGTGACATAATCGATAGAATAATTGTCCATTGATCCGATAAACATTCCACTCCCTTAGGACGACCCGTAAACATCCTATACTACGATCCTTATACTTGGGGTGTTTCGGTTATAAATTGTAAAACTCGTTTTTACCGAACAAGTTTTTGGCGCCGTTGCCGGGGAGTCGGTAACGGTTGTCGGATTCTATTTAGGACAATTTTCGAGTCAAAAAGGGTCGTTTTTAGCACGCAGTAGTATTTTGGCCGTAACTTTCGGCTCGAGTGTCCGTTTGGAACACAGGACCCCAATTCGGAAAGCTCGTTCCGACGCCGACGACGTGGTGAACAGCCGTAGGCCGTTCAGTGCGTTTTCGAGGTCAAAATCCACTGTTTTGCCCTCCATTTTGGCCCTAGAAGATTTCAACACGTTTTTTTTTTCCCGTCTTAGTGTTTTTCTAGTTTTTTTTAGGTTTTCGTAGGCCGAACGAGCGTTCGATAACTTGAACGCCCGTCCACCTCAATTTCGTCTTCGAACGAACGTTCATTCATCCGAACGAGCGTTCGCTTCGAACGAACGTCCATTCATACTTGGACGCCGATTCGATCTCTCAAATCATCACTTCTTTTCTTTCTTCTCTTCTCTTTTCTTTTCTCCCTCTAAACCATCAAACCTTTTCTAAACCTGTTCTAATCAACCCAAAGGGTTGATTTCTTCCTTCTCCTTTCTTCTGGTTTATGCAAACGAGAAGTAAGAAGGGACTTCGATCTTTGATCCCGAGCACGAACGATCTATCCTTAGAAGAAGGCTTCTCCCTGATTTGGACAAAATGGCGGATCAAGATCCACCAATTCCGAATCCTGATCCCCAAGCTCAGTTAAATTTACTCCTTCAACAAATGCAAGCTCGGCAACGAATAGCGGAATCGGCAAGGCGGCATAAATCAACAACTTCAACAATTCCGCCAAAACCGGCAATCGGTTGAACCGGGACCCCTACACTCCATATCTAAACCAAGATTTTCTCGAGGGGCATAGACCTATTCGTCCTCCTGACATGGGAGGAGCGAACTTTGATCTGAAGAACGGAGTAGTTGCACTAGTCCAAAATAGCTCTTTCCATGGCACTGCTCAAGAAGACCCGCACGACTTCTTGTCCACATTCGTACAAATCTGTGAAGCAGGCCATTATCCTGGTGTTGATTCTGAGATCGTAAAGTTGAAGCTATTTCCTTTTGCTTTAAAAGGTGAAGCAAGCAGATGGTTTAAGTCGTTAGCACATCATTCTCTCCATACATGGAATGATGTCAAAAGAGCCTTCGCTCTTAAGTGGGTTTCACCAGGCAAGATTATGGAGATGAAACGGGAAATAGCTACTTTCGAGCAGTTGGAGGATGAAACTGTTGGCAAAGCTTGGGAAAGATTGAATCTTTTGATGAGGAAATGCCCCAATCACGGATATGACGGACATGAGTTGTTGGAACTTTTTTACGAGAGGTGTCTCTCAACCTAATAGAGACTATCTTGACTCCACAGCTCATGGATCCTTCTTAGGGGGAGGTGATGAGACTGCTTACAGAGTAGCCGAGACAATTGCCAAGAACAACATGTGGTCGACTCCTAAGAAGACCAATATTGTTAAGAAAGAAGGTCCTGCAAGCAATCCTGATACACAGCTGTTGGTTGCTCAGATGGAATCGATAAGCAAGCAGCTGGCCAATCTTCAGATGCAGCCTTCTGAGGTGAATTATCTTGGAACACAGGCAGGGACTGAGATGACGGAGGAGGTAAACTTAATGGATAATCAAAACCAACCCTTCCAAAACTTCAACCAGAACCAGAACTATTCAGGATTTCAAAGACAAAACTTCAATCAAGCCAAGTTACCACCTGGCCCTTCAAATTCGAATTCTTTCAACTCGAACTATCAAAGGCCAGTTCAGAACTCCCAAAGGCCTCAAGGTGGCTGGAATCAAACTCAGAACAACAATCATACCACCTCATGTGTCCCTCAACACAAATTCGATGAGCTGGTAGACATGGTGAAGACTCTGTCTACTAGTGTTAAAGCAATTGAGAGACAAGTTGGTCAAATGGCAGACCAGCAAGCAAGCAGACCTCACGGTAAACTTCCAAGTTATACCGAGAGAAATCCGAAAGCTGATGTGAATGTTTGCACTGCCATTACACCTCAGTGGGAGTATGGGCAAGAAGAGGAGTTAAACGAAGTAACTCTGAGAAGTGGTAAGAAGGCTGGACCCGGCATGATGTCGGGAAACGAGTAGCCCCTCCTGACGCCATGAGTTCGGGAGGGGAAATCGAAACCACATGCCGAAGAAAGCAACGATGAGGAGCTTAGTGACAATTCTTCGGAGGATGAAAATAATTCTGATGACGAGGAAAGAAAGGAAAGTCAAGGGGTGGTACCCCTGACTAAGAAAAAGGAAGAAAAGTTTGTGAGATGGAAGGATAGGGAGGATGAGGCGATAAAGAATCAAGCTACAGGGAATGATAAAGCCCTTCCTTATCCACCAAAAAGGAAAGAGAAAGCCCTCACTAACGACAAGCGATATCTTTGGAGTGAGGAGGATACTTAGGGACACTAAAGTGAGTATGCCCTTAGCTGAGGTATTGTCTGAAATGCCTAAATGTACTAAGTATCTTAAAGAATTCTGTGGGAGCAAGAGAAAGCTTCAGGGGATGGCTGAAGAAGTGCTTCGCGAGGATTGCGCGATGGTTTCACAGAAAATTGCTTAAGCGAGGTGACCACTGCGGACCTTCAATCTCCTGTGAGATCGAAGGTCATTTATTCGAAAACGTCTTATGCGACTCAGGGGCCTCTATTAATGTGATGCCATTAAACGTATGCAAAAAGCTCGGGTTAGATAAAAGGATGCGGGAACGCCCGATTTCTCTTCAGATGGTAGATAAATCTAGCCGGACTGCAACCGGTTGTGTAGCTAATGTGCTCCTTCAAGTTGAACATTTAGTCTTCCCTACCGACTGGGTTATTCTAGACTATCCACCGATAAGGAGATGCCTCTAATTCTAGGCCGAACCTTTTTAGACACTTCTAACGCTCTCATCGACTTCGCAAAGGACGATTACTCTTAGAGTCGGTGACACATCTGTCACCTTCACACGAGGGACACATCTGAAAGAGCCGTAATTGATGAAATATCGTTTGTCGAAGCTATCTATGAGGACGAAAAAGATGCCTACTTTGAAGAAGCGAGAGGAGTTGACGAGAGATAGGTGTTTTTGAAGTCTTGGACATTGAGGATCCGGCTGATTGCGGACCACCTTCTAATTCATTTCAAGCCGTAGGCATTGACGAGTCATCTTCACTCGCTCATACTTGGGCCATTATTGAGTTAGAAGCATGGAGATGCCCAAACAAACGATGATTTCAAAGAGCCGAGTCGGGAAGACTTCATCCCTGGTGAAGAAGAAGCTCTGATGGGTAGTTGGGACGAGGTAGAGTTTTGGAGAGAAGCTACTCATTGGGAAGTAGATGATTGGGAAAAGCTTGCAGAAGAGCTTAAAGATGAAGAGTTAAGAAAAATGATCGATCACAAGAAAAAGGAAGCAAGTGTTGACCGGAGGATTCCGATGGATGATTTGATCCAGTACCTTTCTGGGGTTGAGCCTCGGGAAGATGAGGTGTTCTACTTCAACCACTTCAAGCGCATAAGGAGAAAGGTGGCCCGTTAAAGTCTAGCATTGAGCAACCACCTACGATTTAGAGCTTAAACCGCTTCCAAAACACCTTAAGTATATCTTTCTTAAGGATGGAGATAAATTGCCTTTGATCATTTCTTCGAAACTCGACCAAGAGCAAGAAGCACGGTGATAGAAGTGCTTAAGAAAAACATCCTCGCGTTCGGTTGGCAAGTGGGTGATATCCGAGGGATCAGCCCAGACATATGCATGCACAAAATCCGAACGGAGGAAGGAGCTAAAAAAGTAAGACAACCTCAGCGAAGGCTGAATCCGCATATGCAAGAGGTTGTCAAGAAAGAAGTGATAAAATGGCTTGACATGGGCATCATCTATGCAATCGCCGATAGCGAGTGGGTCAGCCCTACTCAAGTTGTGCCAAAGAAGGGCGGAATCACAGTCGAAAAGAATGAAAAAGGGGAGGAAGTTGCCTTACGACTCGTGACAGGCTATAGAGTCTGCATTGACTATCGTAGACTTAATGAGGTTACTGCCAAGGACCACTTTCCCCTACCCTTCATTGACCAGCTTATTGAACGACTGAGTGGTCATAAGTATTATTGTTTCCTTGATGGATATTCGGCTACTTTCCAGATAGCCATTGATCCTATGAACAAAAGAAGAAAAATTTTACGTGTCCATCCGGTACTTTTGCTTTTCGCAAGAATGCCATTCGGCCTATGCAATGCACCCGCGACTTTTCAACGGTGCATGTTAGCCATTTTTGATGGACTTGTGGAGCAATGCATGGAGGTCTTCATGGATGACTTCTCAGTCTACGGCGATAGCTTTGATGAAATTTTAAAGAATCTAGATATGGTACTCCAACGTTGTGTTGAGAAAAATCTGGTGCTTAACTGGGAGAAATGCCATTTTCTAGTTGAAGAAGGGATTGTTTTGGGACATAAGGTGTCCAATGCTGGTATTCAAGTTGATAAGGCTAAGGTCGAAGCCATCGAAAGGATGACGTACCCTAAGACAAAGTGAAGGAGGTACGAGGTTTTCTAGGACACGTTGGCTTCTACGGGCGGTTTATTCGAGACTTTTCTACCATCGCCAAGCCTTTATCAAATCTTTTGAAAGATGATGTAGATTTCTTGTTCGATGCGAAGTGCAAAGAAGCTTTCAATTGTACGAAAGACAAGCTTATCGGTGCCCCTATTTTAGTTGCACCCGACTGGACCAAGCCTTTCGAGTTGATGTGCGATGCCTCTAATTACGCCGTAGGCGCAGTCTTAGGTCAAAGAGTTGATAAAAGGTTCGGGCCCATTTATTATGCGAGCCGCACCTTGAACCCGGCTCAATGCAATTATACCACAACGAGAAGGAATTCTTAGCTTGTTGTTTTTGCCATTGACAAGTTTAGAAGTTATCTTCTAGGGTCTCAAGTTGTTGTTTGGACCGACCATGCGGCCTTGCGCTACCTTATGGACAAAGCGGATGCAAAACCAAGGTTACTTCGATGGATTCGATTTTACAAGAGTTTGACCTTGTGATTAAAGATAAGAAAGGCAGTGAGAATATTGTGGCTGATCATTTATCTCGCTTAGTAAATGAGGGTGCAGAAAATCACAATGATATAGGCATTGATTTTCCGACTGAGCAATTGATGAAGCTTGAAACGGTTAGGCCGTGGTATGCTGACTACGTCAACTATTTAGCGAGTGGTCATTTAGAGGATATGACGTATCAGGAGAAGAAAAAGTTCTTTTCTGATCTTAAATATCTCGTATGGGAAGATCCTTATTTGTTCAAGGTCTGTAAGGATGGTTTGCTTCGACGGTGTGTTCCTGAGCATGATCAGTGGGATATCCTAGAACAATGCCACAGCGGTCCTACCGGAGGTCACTATGGAACACCAAAGACGGTTGCAAAGATCCTTCAAGCTGGATTTTACTGGCCGACTCTGTTTAAAGATGCAGAAGCCTTTTGTAAAGGTTGTGATAGGTGCCAGAGAACTGGACGGCAGAGTAGTAGGATGGAAATGCCACTTAAGCCCATTCTTGAATGCGAAGTTTTCGACGTTTGGGGCATAGATTTTATGGGACCCTTTCCATCCTCATGTGGTAATAAGTATATCCTCGTCTGTGTGGATTATGTTTCAAAGTGGGTCGAGGCCATAGCTACTCAAACTAATGATCATAAAGTCGTGAAGAAATTCTTGCAAAAGAATATCTTTACTAGATTTGGCTGTCCGAGAGCACTCATTAGTGATGAAGGCACTCACTTTTGCAATGCGCCGCTTGACAAGATCCTTGAGAAGTATGGTGTCAAACATAAGATTGGTACACCATATCATCCTCAAACTAGTGGCCAAGTCGAGGTAAGCAACCGGAGCACGAAAAGAATTTTAGAGAAGACCGTGAACAATAATCGATCTAATTGGAGTCTTAAGTTGGATGACGCATTGTGGGCTTATCGTACTGCATTCAAGACCCCGATGGGCACGTCACCCTTCCAAATGGTCTATGGCAAAGCTTGTCATTTACCTGTCGAACTTGAACACGAGCTTTACGGGCTATTAAATTCTTAAACTTCGATAGCCAACTCGTGGGGGAGAAACGATTATTACAATTGAACGAGCTCGACGAATTCGGACTCGAGCATACGAGAATGCTAAGCTTAGCAAGGAAAGAACGAAGATACTCCATGACGCTAAGATCAAGGACCGAGAATTCAAAGTTGGTGAAATGGCTTTACTCTATAATACTAGACTTCACTGTTTCCGGGTAAACTCAAGTCTAGATGGTCTGGTCCCTTTGAGATTCTCGATGTCAATCCGAGTGGAGTAATCACTTTGAACGGGTATGGTAATCAAGCTTTTAAAGTGAATGGTCATCGCCTTAAGAAATATTTTGGGCAACCAAAGGAGAAGCCTGAGACTCTTTATTTCCAAAGAAGGGATGAGAGTACAGATGTCCTGATTTGTGAAGAGATTCCATCTTATTTCTTTGAGTCAGATGATGACATTCCTACCTCTACCTGTGAGGAACCTTCTCCTGAGACTCCTGAGCATGTTAGCACACCTCCGCCTATCATCCGCAAGAATAAGAAGAAGAGAGTCAGTGTAGTTTGGAGAGAAAAGTTTAATGACCTTATTGCGCACTTGACTTGTTGTTGTGGTGAAAATCATTTCCGCCCCAATACTCCTGATTCCGATACTGAGGTGGCGGCTGTTAAACCAAAGTGGCCCGATCCGGGTTGATCTTTTGGAATGTGTGTCAAGCTATTGACATTAAAAGAGCGCTCCTAGGAGGCAGCCTAGTCTTTTAAGTATTTTTTAGTTAAGTTTTTAGGTTAGTAGGAATAAAGCTTTGGTGAGTTGTGTGTTGGTTATCCTCGTCCTATTTGTGGTTGCTTTATGTGTATACATGTTTACTCATATACCCCTTGTACCCCGAGATTATCTCGTTATGCCGAGTGTTGCGGATACGTTTGAGCGAGTTTGCAAGTTATTACTTTTAGTGTTGTATGTTCGTGACACGAGTGCAGCGGTTTATTCATGCTACGGCCTGACCGCTGTCAATCTACTGCCCGACAACCATCTTTGGAACCAGCTAAGTATTCTTTTCTTTTATTTGCACATTCGAGGACATAATGTGATTTAAGTGTGGGGGGGTGCAATTCATGCTTTATTTTCGACAATATGAGTAAATATTTGTGATCTTTGATAAATAGTGAAATTTTAAATTTACACTTGGATAATTGTAAATCTTGAGCATGTAATTGAAACAAATGCTCGCTAGTTGTAGTTTCGACGATGATTGTCCGTAACTTCGAGAGATGATTATAGCATGTTTTTACTTGCTTTGAGATAGTATTCATTTCACACTCACGAAAGCCTTCGATATTGAAGCAAGATTTTTGAACTATATCCTTTCATTGTTTTGATGAGTTATCTTAGAAAGGTCGGTATAGTAACACCTTAGTTAGTCCGTGTCTTGTGAATATCGTAAAGTTTGAATGTGATAAGTGAGATGTAACTTATGTCTTAAAAAAGAATGAATAAGTAGTGAATTATTAATAAATACGTTTGTCGAAAGGTCGGTCGATGATTTGAGTGAGGTAGGGTGTACCACGTATGTCCTATTCCACTATGATGACCGAAAGCTCACGACAGTCAGTTTATAGCTACCTTATGATTTGAGTAGGTAGGGGATTATCACGAAATGTCCTATTCTACTATGATGGGTAAGAGCTCATTCTGATATGCGTCAAATTTGAAAATTTGAAAATGAGGAGTAAAAATAAAGTGAAGTCTTTGTTATCATGGATCTTATACCCAGTAGAACCGCATGATATGTTGTAGGGGTTATCCTACGAGTGCGTGGGAAGGCTTTGAGTAGTTGTTCTCGGTGAATTTTATGATTTATATTGTAGTATTTCATAACAATAATCCCCGTGTTTTAGTAATTTTTATAGAAAATTACGTATTAAATGAATGAATTGAAGAAATGGTTTTAAAGTTATAAAAAGTGTAAAACGTGCCGATTACGTGCTTAAAATGATGATTTTATGTTGGTTTGAGTTGAGTTGATGACGGTCAAATTATACCCGTAAAAGTCATCAACGTAGACCTTAAATCGGGACTAATATTATATATTTTATGATAAATCACATGTTTATATTTATTATTTAATGTTAGGTGATTAATAAAATATAATTTGGTATTTATCCATATAACTTGGTGTTTATCCATTATATTATATAAATCGGTATTTATCCGTTTTTATTATATTTATCTGTTTTATTTAAATATGATTTACTTTGGGATAAATATTTATTTTGTAGATTTGGATAATTTATGGAAGATAAATACAAGTGGAAGAATTAATTCTCAAGATAAATCCAAGAAAATCAAGATGCACTCAAGATAAAGATCGGATAAGCACGAAAAGAGGAGCAAACCACTCAAAGTGTGGCGCCAACATGAGGATACGCATAAGGGGGGCGCACTTCATCTTATTTTTATTTTGAGATCGGCCGGGAGTTATCTCTTATTTTGTTTTGACATTTTGAAGTATATCTCTTAATTAGCTTGAACACCTATAAATAGAGGCATACTACACGCCTTTTACATCACATAAAAATATGAGTTTCTTTCTTTCAATCTTGCTTGGGAGTTCGAAGATGATTGAAGGCTAAGCATCTTGCGGTGAGACAACGGAGGAAACCAATCAACAACCACACCAATTAGAGGATTTTTAGCTACATCTTTAGTGAGTTAATTTATGATTTTTCATCAAGTGGATATTGTTATATTGTTTATGTTTTATTTGAATCGAGAGATCGATGAAACTATCTTTTTGATTGAATTTATATGAGAGTATTGATTCAAGATTGGATCTTTTCAATTGATGCACTTAATTATAATTCGAGAGATCGTTTATAATTATTTGAGTAAGAGTATTAGAAATAATCTCGTGATCGTGTTTTGCATGTCGTTTTGTTTTACTTGGGAAAGAAAACGAAACCTAGAATTGATTAGAGAAATTTAATCGAATTCGTGATTGATCGTTACTAAAAATTATATCTTTAGCTTGCCGTCTAGTTGGGGTTGGGTTGGTTGATTGGTGGATTCCCGTTGCCTTGCCGTTGTTTTAATTACTTGATAAATCGAATAGTTCGTATCAATTTGATTCCAATTTACTATTCATCGAAGTTCTTGTTCATCGTCGTTTTTCTTGTTCATAATTAGTTTAAACCCTAGTTTAGTTAATAATTGTGACATAATCGATAGAATAATTGTCCATTGATCCGATAAACATTCCACTCCCTTAGGACGACCCGTAAACATCCTATACTACGATCCTTATACTTGGGGTGTTTCGGTTATAAATTGTAAAACTCGTTTTTACCGAACAAGTTTTGGCGCCGTTGCCGGGGAGTCGGTAACGGTTGTCGGATTCTATTTAGGACAATTTTACGAGTCAAAAAAGGGTCGTTTTTAGCACGCAGTAGTATTTTGGCCGTAACTTTCGGCTCGAGTGTCCGTTTGGAACACAGGACCCCAATTCGGAAAGCTCGTTCCGACGCCGACGACGTGGTGAACAGCCGTAGGCCGTTCGGTGCGTTTTCGAGGTCAAAATCCACTGTTTTGCCCTCCATTTTGGCCACTAGAAGATTTCAACACGTTTTTTTTTTTTTTTTCCCGTCTTAGTGTTTTTCTAGTTTTTTTTTAGGTTTTCGTAGGCGAACGAGCGTTCGATAACTTGAACGCCCGTCCACCTCAATTCGTCTTCTTCACGAACGAACGTTCATTCATCGAACGAGCGTTCGGTTCGAACGAACGTCCATTCATCATGGGGCCTTGATTCGATCTCTCAAATCATCACTTCTTTTCTTTCTTCTCTTCTCTTTTCTTTTCTCCCTCTAAACCATCAAACCTTTTCTAAACTGTTCTAATCAACCCAAAGGGTTGATTTCTTCCTTCTCCTTTCTTGGTTTATGCAAACGAGAAGTAAGAAGGGACTTCGATCTTTGATCCACGAGCACGAACGATCTATCCTTAGAAGAAGGCTTCTCCACGATTTGGACAAAATGGCGGATCAAGATCCACCAATTCCGAATCTGATCCCCAAGCTCGATTAAATTTACTCCTTCAACAAATGCAAGCTGCGGCAACGGCGAGAATCGGCAAGGCGGCATAAATCAACAACTTCAACAATTCCGCCAAAACCGGCTTAATCGGTTGAACCGGGACCCCTACACTCCATATCTAAACCAAGATTTTCTCGAGGGACATAGACCTATTCGTCCTCGACATGGGAGGAGCGAACTTTGATCTTAAAGAACGGAGTAGTTGCACTTAGTCCAAAATAGCTCTTTCCATGGCCTTGCTCAAGAAGACCCGCACGACTTCTTGTCCACATTCGTACAAATCGTGAAGCGAGGCCATTATCCTGGTGTTGATTACGAGATCGTAAAGTTGAAGCTATTTCCTTTTGCTTTAAAAGGTGAAGCAAGCGAGATGGTTTAAGTCGTTAGCACATCATTCTCTCCATACATGGAATGATGTCAAAAGAGCCTTCGCTCTTAAGTGGGTTTCACCGAGGCAAGATTATGGAGATGAAACGGGAAATAGCTACTTTCGAGCGGTTGGAGGATGAAGCTGTTGGCAAAGCTTGGGAAAGATTGAATCTTTTGATGAGGAAATGCCCCAATCACGGATATGACGGACATGAGTTGTTGGAAGCTGTTTTACGAGAGGTGTCTCTCAACCTAATAGAGACTATCTTGACTCCACGGCTCATGGATCCTTCTTAGGGGAGGTGATGAGGCCCTTCGAGTAGCCGAGACAATTGCCAAGAACAACATGTGGTCGACTCTAAGAAGACCAATATTGTTAAGAAAGAAGGTCCGCAAGCAATCACGATACACGGTTTGTTGGTTGCTCGGATGGAATCGATAAGCAAGCGGTGGCCAATCTTCGGATGCGGCCTTCGAGGTGAATTATCTTGGAACACGAGGGGGGCGAGATGACGGAGGAGGTAAACTTAATGGATAATCAAAACCAACCCTTCCGAAACTTCAACCGAACCGAACTATTCGGGATTTCAAAGACAAAACTTCAATCAAGCCAAGTTACCACCGGCCCTTCAAATTCGAATTCTTTCAACTCGAACTATCAAAGGCCGATTCGAACTCCCAAAGGCCTCAAGGTGGCTGGAATCAAACTCGAGAACAACAATCATACCACCTCATGTGTCCCTCAACACAAATTCGATGAGTGGTAGACATGGTGAAGACTCGTCTACTAGTGTTAAAGCAATTGAGAGACAAGTTGGTCAAATGGCGGACCGGCAAGCAAGCGAGACCTCACGGTAAACTTCCAAGTTATACCGAGAGAAATCCGAAAGGCGATGTGAATGTTTGCACTGCCATTACACCTCAGTGGGAGTATGGGCAAGAAGAGGAGTTAAACGAAGTAACTCTGAGAAGTGGTAAGAAGGCTGGACCCGGCATGATGTCGGGAAACGAGTAGCCCCTCCTGACGCCATGAGTTCAGGAGGGGGAAATCAGAAACCACATGCCGAAGAAAGCAACGATGAGGAGCTTAGTGACAATTCTTCGGAGGATGAAAATAATTCGATGACGAGGAAAGAAAGGAAAGTCAAGGGGCGGTACCCCTGACTAAGAAAAAGGAAGAAAAGTTTGTGAGATGGAAGGATAGGGAGGATGAGGCGATAAAGAATCAAGCTACGGGGAATGATAAAGCCCTTCCTTATCCACCAAAAAGGAAAGAGAAAGCCCTCACTAACGACAAGCGGTATCTTTGGAGTGAGGAGGATACTTAGGGACACTAAAGTGAGTATGCCCTTAGGCGAGGTATTGTACGAAATGCCTAAATGTACTAAGTATCTTAAAGAATTACGTGGGAGGAGCAAGAGAAAGCTTCGGGGGATGGGCGAAGAAGTGCTACGCGAGGATTGCTCGATGGTTTCACGAGAAAATTCTTTGTTAAGCGAGGTGACCACTGGCGGACCTTCAATCTCTGTGAGATCGAAGGCCATTTATTCGAAAACGTCTTATGCGACTCAGGGGCCTCTATTAATGTGATGCCATTAAACGTATGCAAAAAGCTCGGGTTAGATAAAAGGATGCGGGAACGTCCGATTTCTCTTCAGATGGTAGATAAATCTAGCCGGACTGCGGCCGGTTGTGTAGCTAATGTGCTCCTTCAAGTTGAACATTTAGTCTTCCCTACCGGCGGGTTATTCTAGACTATCCACGATAAGGAGATGCCTCTAATTCTAGGCCGAACCTTTTTAGACACTTCTAACGCTCTCGTCGACTTACGCAAAGGACGGATTACTCTTAGAGTCGGTGACACATCTGTCACCTTCACACGAGGGACACATCTGAAAGAGCCGTAATTGATGAAATATCGTTTGTCGAAGCTATCTATGAGGACGAAAAAGATGCCTACTTTGAAGAAGCGAGAGGAGTTGACGAGAGATAGGTGTTTTTGAAGTCATGGACATTGAGGATCCGGTGGCTTGCGGACCACCTTCTAATTCATTTCAAGCCGTAGGCATTGACGAGTCATCTTCACTCGCTCATCTTGGGCTGTTATTGAGTTAGAAGCATGGAGATGCCCGGCAACAAACGATGATTTCAAAGAGGCTGAGTCGGGAAGACTTCATCCCTGGTGAAGAAGAAGCTCGATGGGTAGTTGGGACGAGGTAGAGTTTTGGAGAGAAGCTACTCATTGGGAAGTAGATGATTGGGAAGAGGCTGGCGAGAAGAGCTTAAAGATGAAGAGTTAAGAAAAATGATCGATCACAAGAAAAAGGAAGCAAGTGTTGACCGGAGGATTCCGATGGATGATTTGATCCGGTACCTTTACGGGGTTGAGCCTCGGGAAGATGAGTTATTCTTTAGTCAACCACTCCAAGCTCATAAAGAGAAAGGTGGCCCGTTAAAGTCTAGTATTGAGCAACCACCTGCGATTTAGAGCTCAAACCGCTTCCGAAACACCTTAAGTATATCTTTCTTAAGGATGGAGATAAATTGCCTTTGATCATTTCTTCGAAACTCGACCAAGAGCAAGAAGCACGGTGATAGAAGTGCTTAAGAAAAACGTCCTCGCGTTCGGTTGGCAAGTGGGTGATATCCGAGGGATCAGCCCAGACATATGCATGCATAAAATCCGAACGGAGGAAGGCGCTAAAAAGGTAAGACAACCTCAGCGAAGGCTGAATCCGCATATGCAAGAGGTTGTCAAGAAGGAGGTTATAAAGTGGCTTGACATGGGAATCATCTACGCAATCGCCGATAGCGAGTGGGTCGAGCCTACTCAAGTTGTGCCCAAGAAGGGCGGTATTACGGTTGAAAAGAATGAAAAAGGGGAGGAAGTTGCCTTACGTCTCGTGAGCGGCTACGAGTACGTATCGACTATCGTAGGCGAATGAAGTCAACGCAAAAGATCACTTCCCCTTACCCTTCATTGACCAACTAATTGAAAGGCGAGTGGTCACAAGTATTATTGTTTTCTCGATGGATACTCGGTTACTTCCGGATAGCCATCGACCCCAATGACCAAGAGAAGACCACGTTTACATGTCCATACGGTACTTTTGCTTTTCGTAGAATGCCATTCGGTCTATGCAATGCACCCGCGACTTTTCAACGGTGTATGTTGGCCATTTTTGATGGACTTGTTGAGAAATGCATGGAAGTCTTCATGGACGACTTCTCAGTCTACGGCGATAGTTTTGATGAAATTTTAGAGAACCTAGATATGGTACTCCAACGTTGCGTTGAGAAAAATGCGGTGCTTAAGCGGGAGAAATGCCATTTTCTAGTTGATGAAGGAATAGTTTTGGGACACAAGGTGTCCAATGCTTTGGTATTCAAGTTGATAAGGCTAAGGTCGAAGCCATTGAAAGGATGACGTACCCTAAGACGAGTGAAGGAGGTACGAGGTTTTCTAGGACACGTTGGCTTCTACGGGAGGTTTATTCGAGACTTTTCTACGATTGCCAAGCCTTTATCAAATCTTTTGAAAGATGATGTAGATTTCTTGTTCGATGCGAAGTGCAAGGAAGCTTTCAATTGTTTGAAAGATAAGCTTATCGGTGCCCTATTTTAGTAGCACTTTTGTTGGACCAAGCCTTTCGAATTGATGTGTGATGCCTCTAATTATGCCGTAGGCGCAGTTTTAGGTCAAAGAGTTGATAAAAGGTTCGGGCCCATCTATTATGCGAGTCGTACCTTGAACCCGGCTCAATGCAATTATACTACGGCGAGAAGGAATTCTTAGCCGTCGTCTTTGCCATTGACAAGTTTAGAAGCTATCTTCTAGGGTCTCAAGTGATTGTATGGACGGATCATGCGGCTTTACGCTACCTTATGGATAAAGCGAGATGCCAAACCAAGGTTACTTAGATGGATTTTAATTCTACAAGAGTTTGACCTTGTGATTAAAGATAAGAAAGGCGGTGAGAATATTGTGGTGATCATTTATCTCGCTTAGTAAATGAGGGTGCGAGAAAATCACAATGATATAGGCATTGATTTTCCGGCGAGCAATTGATGAAGCTTGAAACGGTTAGGCCGTGGTATGCGACTACGTCAACTATTTAGCGAGTGGTCATTTAGAGGATATGACGTATCGGGAGAAGAAAAAGTTCTTTTCGATCTTAAATATCTCGTATGGGAAGATCCTTATTTGTTCAAGGTACGTAAGGATGGTTTGCTTCGACGGTGTGTTCCCGAGCATGATCGGTGGGATATCCTAGAACAATGCCACGGCGGTCCTACCGGAGGTCACTATGGAACACCAAAGACGGTTGCAAAGATCCTTCAAGTTTGGATTTTCTTGGCCGACTCGTTTAAAGATGCGAAGCCTTTTGTAAAGGTTGTGATAGGTGCCGGAAGGCGGGACGGCGAGTAGTAGGATGGAAATGCCACTTAAGCCCATTCTTGAATGCGAAGTTTTCGACGTTTGGGGCATAGATTTTATGGGACCCTTTCCATCCTCATGTGGTAATAAGTATATCCTCGTACGTGTGGATTATGTTTCAAAGTGGGTCGAGGCCATAGCTACTCAAACTAATGATCATAAAGTCGTGAGGAAATTCTTGCAAAAGAATATCTTTACTAGATTTGGCATACGTCCGAGAGCACTCATTAGTGATGAAGGCACTCACTTTTGCAATGCGCCGCTTGACAAGATACTTGAGAAGTATGGTGTCAAACATAAGATTGGTACACCATATCATCCTCAAACTAGTGGCCAAGTCGAGGTAAGCAACCGGAGCACGAAAAGAATTTTAGAGAAGACCGTGAACAATAATCGATCTAATTGGAGTCTTAAGTTGGATGACGCATTGTGGGCTTATCGTACTGCATTCAAGACCCCGATGGGCACGTCACCCTTCCAAATGGTCTATGGCAAAGCTTGTCATTTACCTGTCGAACTTGAACACGAGCTTTACGGGCTATTAAATTCTTAAACTTCGATAGCCAACTCTGTGGGGAGAAACGATTATTACAATTGAACGAGCTCGACGAATTCAGACTCAGAGCATACGAGAATGCTAAGCTTAGCAAGGAAAGAACGAAGATACTCCATGACGCTAAGATCAAGGACCGAGAATTCAAAGTTGGTGAAATGGCTTTACTCTATAATACTAGACTTCACTTTTTCCGGGTAAACTCAAGTCTAGATGGTCGGTCCCTTTGAGATTCTCGATGTCAATCCGAGTGGAGTAATCACTTTGAACGGGTATGGTAATCAAGCTTTTAAAGTGAATGGTCATCGCCTTAAGAAATATTTTGGGCAACCAAAGGAGAAGCTGAGACTCTTTATTTCCAAAGAAGGGATGAGAGTACGGATGTCACGATTTGTGAAGAGATTCCATCTTATTTCTTTGAGTCGGATGATGACATTCCTACCTCTACACCGTGAGGAACCTTCTCACGAGACTCCGAGCATGTTAGCACACCTCCGCCTATCATCCGCAAGAATAAGAAGAAGAGAGTCGGTGTAGTTTGGAGAGAAAAGTTTAATGACCTTATTGCGCACTTGACTTGTTGTTGTGGTGAAAATCATTTCCGCCCCAATACTCCGATTCCGATGCGAGGTGGCGGTACATTAAACCAAAGTGGCCCGATCCGGGTTGATCTTTTGAAATGTTTGTGTCAAGCTATTGACATTAAAGAGCGCTCTAGGAGGCGGCCTAGTCTTTTAAGTATTTCCTTTTAGTTAAGTTTTTAGGTTAGTAGGAATAAAACTTTGGTGAGTTGTGTGTTGGTTATCCTCGTCCTATTTGTGGTTGCTTTATGTGTATACATGTTTACTCATATACCCCTTGTACCCCGAGATTATACGGTATGCCGAGTGTTGCGGATACGTTTGAGCGAGGTTTGCAAGTTATTACTTTTAGTGTTGTATGTTCGTGACACGAGTGCGGCGGTTTATTCATGCTACGGCACGACCGGCTTGTCAATCTCTTGCCCGACAACCATCTTTGGAACCGACTAAGTATTCTTTTCTTTTATTTGCACATTCGAGGACATAATGTGATTTAAGTGTGGGGGGGTGCAATTCATGCTTTATTTTCGACAATATGAGTAAATATTTGTGATCTTTGATAAATAGTGAAATTTTAAATTTACACTTGGATAATTGTAAATCTTGAGCATGTAATTGAAACAAATGCTCGCTAGTTGTAGTTTCTGACGATGATTGTCCGTAACTTCGAGAGATGATTATAGCATGTTTTTTTGCTTTGAGATAGTATTCATTTCACACTCACGAAAGCCTTCGATATTGAAGCAAGATTTTTGAACTATATCCTTTCATTGTTTTGATGAGTTATCTTAGAAAGGTCGGTATAGTAACACCTTAGTTAGTCCGTGTCTTGTGAATATCGTAAAGTTTGAATGTGATAAGTGAGATGTAACTTATGTCTTAAAAAAGAATGAATAAGTAGTGAATTATTAATAAATACGTTTGTCGAAAGGCTGGTCGATGATTTGAGTGAGGTAGGGTGTACCACGTATGTCTATTCCACTATGATGACCAAAAGCTCACGACGATCGGTTTATAGCTACCTTATGATTTGAGTAGGTAGGGGATTATCACGAAATGTCCTATTCTACTATGATGGGTAAGAGCTCATTCGATATGCGTCAAATTTGAAAATTTTGAAAATGAGGAGTAAAAATAAAGTGAAGTCTTTGTTATCATGGATCTTATACCCGGTAGAACCGCATGATATGTTGTAGGGGTTATCCTGCGAGTGCGTGGGAAGGCTTTGAGTGGAGCTATTCTTATGTACGTACTAGGGTAGTCATTGGAATTTTTGAGAGGATATTTCTTTGAAAGGCTTGTTAAATTTGAAAAGGGCTTGACACACACACACCGAATCTATCTCTACGTTGGTATTACTTGCTATATTTGTCGTATCTTTTGTTACGTGAGTTAGGGATCTATGTGGATTACATGTACAGTGAGCTAGTTTTGATTGTTTTGTTCGGGACGAACAAAAAGCTAAGTGTGGGGGAGTTGTTCTCGGTGAATTTTATGATTTATATTGTAGTATTTCATAACAATAATCCCCGTGTTTTAGTAATTTTTATAGAAAATTACGTATTAAATGAATGAATTGAAGAAATGGTTTTAAAGTTATAAAAAGTGTAAAACGTGCCGATTACGTGCTTAAAATGATGATTTTATGTTGGTTTGAGTTGAGTTGATGACGGTCAAATTATACCCGTAAAAGTCATCAACGTAGACCTTAAATCGGGACTAATATTATATATTTTATGATAAATCACATGTTTATATTTATTATTTAATGTTAGGTGATTAATAAAATATAATTTGGTATTTATCCATATAACTTGGTGTTTATCCATTATATTATATAAATCGGTATTTATCCGTTTTTATTATATTTATCTGTTTTATTTAAATATGATTTACTTTGGGATAAATATTTATTTTGTAGATTTGGATAATTTATGGAAGATAAATACAAGTGGAAGAATTAATTCTCAAGATAAATCCAAGAAAATCAAGATGCACTCAAGATAAAGATCGGATAAGCACGAAAAGAGGAGCAAACCACTCAAAGTGTGGCGCCAACATGAGGATACGCATAAGGGGGGGCGCACTTCATCTTATTCTTATTTTGAGATCGGCCGGGAGTTATCTCTTATTTTGTTTTGACATTTTGAAGTATATCTCTTAATTAGCTTGAACACCTATAAATAGAGGCATACTACACGCCTTTTACATCACATAAAAATATGAGTTTCTTTCTTTCAATCTTGCTTGGGAGTTCGAAGATGATTGAAGGCTAAGCATCTTGCGGTGAGACAACGGAGGAAACCAATCAACAACCACACCAATTAGAGGATTTTTAGCTACATCTTTAGTGAGTTAATTTATGATTTTTCATCAATTGGATATTGTTATATTGTTTATGTTTTATTTGAATCGAGAGATCGATGAAAATATCTTTTTGATTGAATTTATATGAGAGTATTGATTCAAGATTTGATCTTTTCAATTGATGCACTTAATTATAATTCGAGAGATCGTTTATAATTATTTGAGTAAGAGTATTAGAAATAATCTCGTGATCGTGTTTTGCATGTCGTTTTGTTTTACTTGGGAAAGAAAACGAAACCCTAGAAAAATTATTCGCTTAAGAAATTTAATCGAATTCGTGATTGATCGTTACTAAAAATTATATCTTTAGCTTGCCGTCTAGTTAGGGTTTAAACTAATTATGAACAATAAAAACGACGATGAACGAGTTTTACTTTATAACGATGAATAGTAAATTGGAATCAAATTGATACGAACTATTCGATTTATCAAGTAATTAAAACAACGGCAAGGCAACGGGAATCCACCAATCAACCAACCCAACCCCAACTAGACGGCAAGCTAAAGATATAATTTTTAGTAACGATCAATCACGAATTCGATTAAATTTCTCTAAGCGAATTCTAGGGTTTCGTTTTCTTTCCCAAGTAAAACAAAACGACATGCAAAACACGATCACGAGATTATTTCTAATACTCTTACTCAAATAATTATAAACGATCTCTCGAATTATAATTAAGTGCATCAATTGAAAAGATCAAATCTTGAATCAATACTCTCATATAAATTCAATCAAAAAGATATTTTCATCGATCTCTCGATTCAAATAAAACATAAACAATATAACAATATCCACTTGATGAAAAATCATAAATTAACTCACTAAAGATGTAGCTAAAAATCCTCTAATTGGTGTGGTTGTTGATTGGTTTCCTCTCGTTGTCTCACCGCAAGATGCTTAGCCTTCAATCATCTTCGAACTCCCAAGCAAGATTGAAAGAAAGAAACTCATATTTTTATGTGATGTAAAAGGCGTGTAGTATGCCTCTATTTATAGGTGTTCAAGCTAATTAAGAGATATACTTCAAAATGTCAAAACAAAATAAGAGATAACTCCCGGCCGATCTCAAAATAAAAATAAGATGAAGTGCGCCCCCCTTATGCGTATCCTCATGTTGGCGCCACACTTTGAGTGGTTTGCTCCTCTTTTCGTGCTTATCCGATCTTTATCTTGAGTGCATCTTGATTTTCTTGGATTTATCTTGAGAATTAATTCTTCCACTTGTATTTATCTTCCATAAATTATCCAAATCTACAAAATAAATATTTATCCCAAAGTAAATCATATTTAAATAAAACAGATAAATATAATAAAAACGGATAAATACCGATTTATATAATATAATGGATAAACACCAAGTTATATGGATAAATACCAAATTATATTTTATTAATCACCTAACATTAAATAATAAATATAAACATGTGATTTATCATAAAATATATAATATTAGTCCCGATTTAAGGTCTACGTTGATGACTTTTACGGGTATAATTTGACCGTCATCAACTCAACTCAAACCAACATAAAATCATCATTTTAAGCACGTAACCGGCACGTTTTACACTTTTTATAACTTTAAAACCATTTCTTCAATTCATTCATTTAATACGTAATTTTCTATAAAAATTACTAAAACACGGGGATTATTGTTATGAAATACTACAATATAAATCATAAAATTCACCGAGAACAACTCCCCCACACTTAGCTTTTTGTTCGTCCCGAACAAAACAATCAAAACTAGCTCACTGTACATGTAATCCACATAGATCCCTAACTCACGTAACAAAAGATACGACAAATATAGCAAGTAATACCAACGTAGAGATAGATTCGGTGTGTGTGTGTCAAGCCCTTTTCAAATTTAACAAAGCCTTTCAAAGAAATATCCTCTCAAAAATTCCAATGACTACCCTAGGTACAGACAGTAATAGCTCCACTCAAAGCCTTCCCACGCACTCGCAGATAACCCCTACAACATATCATGCGGTTCTACCGGGTATAAGATCCATGATAACAAAGACTTCACTTTATTTTTACTCCTCATTTTCAAAATTTTCAAATTTGACGCATATCGAATGAGCTCTTACCCATCATAGTAGAATAGGACATTTCGTGATAATCCCCTACCTACTCAAATCATAAGGTAGCTATAAACCGACGTCGTGAGCTTTTGGTCATCATAGTGGAATAGGACATACGTGGTACACCCTACCTCACTCAAATCATCGACCAAACTTTCGACAAACGTATTTATTAATAATTCACTACTTATTCATTCTTTTTTAAGACATAAGTTACATCTCACTTATCACATTCAAACTTTACGATATTCACAGTACACGGACTAACTAAGGTGTTACTATACCGACCTTTCTAAGATAACTCATCAAAACAATGAAAGGATATAGTTCAAAAATCTTGCTTCAATATCGAAGGCTTTCGTGAGTGTGAAATGAATACTATCTCAAAGCAAAAAAACATGCTATAATCATCTCTCGAAGTTACGGACAATCATCGTCGGGAAACTACAACTAGCGAGCATTTGTTTCAATTACATGCTCAAGATTTACAATTATCCAAGTGTAAATTTAAAATTTCACTATTTATCAAAGATCACAAATATTTACTCATATTGTCGAAAATAAAGCATGAATTGCACCCCCACACTTAAATCACATTATGTCCTCGAATGTGCAAATAAAAGAAAAGAATACTTAGCCGGTTCCAAAGATGGTTGTCGGGCGCATAGATTGACAAATGGTCGGGCCGTAGCATGAATAAACCGCCGCACTCGTGTCACGAACATACAACACTAAAAGTAATAACTTGCAAACTGCTCAAACGTATCCGCAACACTCGGCATAACGTATAATCTCGGGGTACAAGGGGTATATGAGTAAACATGTATACACATAAAGCAACCACAAATAGGACGAGGATAACCAACACACAACTCACCAAAGTTTTATTCCTACTAACCTAAAAACTTAACTAAAAGGAAATACTTAAAAGACTAGGCGCCTCCTAGGAGCGCTCTTTTAATGTCAATAGCTTGACACAGATTTCAAAAGATCAACCCGGATCGGGCCACTTTGGTTTAACAGCCGCCACCTCAGTATCGGAATCAGGAGTATTGGGGCGGAAATGATTTTCACCACAACAACAAGTCAAGTGCGCAATAAGGTCATTAAACTTTTCTCTCCAAACTACACTGACTCTCTTCTTCTTATTCTTGCGGATGATAGGCGGAGGTGTGCTAACATGCTCAGGAGTCTCAGGAGAAGGTTCCTCACGAGGTAGAGGTAGGAATGTCATCATCTGACTCAAAGAAATAAGATGGAATCTCTTCACAAATCAGGACATCTGTACTCTCATCCCTTCTTTGGAAATAAAGAGTCTCAGGCTTCTCCTTTGGTTGCCCAAAATATTTCTTAAGGCGATGACCATTCACTTTAAAAGCTTGATTACCATACCCGTTCAAAGTGATTACTCCACTCGGATTGACATCGAGAATCTCAAAGGGACCAGACCATCTAGACTTGAGTTTACCCGGAAACAGGTGAAGTCTAGTATTATAGAGTAAAGCCATTTCACCAACTTTGAATTCTCGGTCCTTGATCTTAGCGTCATGGAGTATCTTCGTTCTTTCCTTGCTAAGCTTAGCATTCTCGTATGCTCTGAGTCTGAATTCGTCGAGCTCGTTCAATTGTAATAATCGTTTCTCCCCACAGAGTTGGCTATCGAAGTTTAAGAATTTAATAGCCCAGAAAGCTCTGTGTTCAAGTTCGACAGGTAAATGACAAGCTTTGCCATAGACCATTTGGAAGGGTGACGTGCCCATCGGGGTCTTGAATGCGATACGATAAGCCCACAATGCGTCATCCAACTTAAGACTCCAATTAGATCGATTATTGTTCACGGTCTTCTCTAAAATTCTTTTCGTGCTCCGGTTGCTTACCTCGACTTGGCCACTAGTTTGAGGATGATATGGTGTACCAATCTTATGTTTGACACCATACTTCTCAAGGATCTTGTCAAGCGGCGCATTGCAAAAGTGAGTGCCTTCATCACTAATGAGTGCTCTCGGACGACCAAATCTAGTAAAGATATTCTTTTGCAAGAATTTCTTCACGACTTTATGATCATTAGTTTGAGTAGCTATGGCCTCGACCCACTTTGAAACATAATCCACACGTACGAGGATATACTTATTACCACATGAGGATGGAAAGGGTCCCATAAAATCTATGCCCCAAACGTCGAAAACTTCGCATTCAAGAATGGGCTTAAGTGGCATTTCCATCCTACTACTCGCCGTCCAGTTCTGGCACCTATCACAACCTTTACAAAAGGCTTCGCATCTTTAAACGAGTCGGCCAGTAAAATCCAGCTTGAAGGATCTTTGCAACCGTCTTTGGTGTTCCATAGTGACCTCCGGTAGGACCGCCGTGGCATTGTTCTAGGATATCCCACCGATCATGCTCGGGAACACACCGTCGAAGCAAACCATCCTTACGGACCTTGAACAAATAAGGATCTTCCCATACGAGATATTTAAGATCGAAAAGAACTTTTTCTTCTCGATACGTCATATCCTCTAAATGACCACTCGCTAAATAGTTGACGTAGTCGCATACCACGGCCTAACCGTTTCAAGCTTCATCAATTGCTCGGTCGGAAAATCAATGCCTATATCATTGTGATTTTCTCGCACCCTCATTTACTAAGCGAGATAAATGATCGGCCACAATATTCTCACTTTGCCTTTCTTATCTTTAATCACAAGGTCAAACTCTTGTAGAATTAAAATCCATCTAAGTAACCTTGGTTTGGCATCCGCTTTATCCATAAGGTAGCGTAAAGGCTTTGCATGATCCGTCCATACAATCACTTGAGACCCTAGAAGATAGCTTCTAAACTTGTCAATGGCAAAGACGACGGCTAAGAATTCCTTCTCGGTCGTAGTATAATTGCATTGAGCCGGGTTCAAGGTACGACTCGCATAATAGATGGGCCCGAACCTTTTATCAACTCTTTGACCTAAAACTTGCGCCTACGGCATAATTAGAGGCATCACACATCAATTCGAAAGGCTTGGTCCGGTCAACAAAGCTACTAAAATAGGGGCACCGATAAGCTTATCTTTCAAACAATTGAAAGCTTCCTTGCACTTCGCATCGAACAAGAAATCTACATCATCTTTCAAAAGATTTGATAAAGGCTCGTAGAAAAGTCTCGAATAAACCTCCCGTAGAAGCCAACGTGTCCTAGAAAACCTCGTACCTCCTTCACCGTCTTAGGGTACGTCATCCTTTCAATGGCTTCGACCTTAGCCTTATCAACTTGAATACCAGCATTGGACACCTTGTGTCCCAAAACTATTCCTTCATCAACTAGAAAATGGCATTTCTCCCAGTTAAGCACCAGATTTTTCTCAACGCAACGTTGGAGTACCTTCTTTATTTTTTCTTCTTCTTCTTCTTGTCATCGTCGTCATCATCGTCGTCGTCATCCCCGTCATCATCTGAACCTTCATTTTCATCGACTACCTCAATCTCTACCTCATCCCCTACTACCTCCTCGGCCGCACCCGAAGTGCCTCCAGCTATTTCTTCAATAACTTCCCCGATTACTTTGCCAATGGCTTCCTCTTGAAGAAACTTGCGCCATGTCATCTTAACACTTCCTTGATTTCGAAGCAAGGCCATCTGATCGGGTTTATTCCGTGACTCACTTTTTGCCTGGGTTACAACTGCACCAATTAATTGATTTTTATAATTAGCATCCTATTATTTCAAATAATTAGGAAAAACCAAGTAAGTGAAAAATATGAATTTGCACGCTAACATGAGGGAATGAGAAAGAAGAAGAAGAAGAAAACTGAAGCTTGCAGCTTATTAGCCATTTGTTCTTGTGGTAATGGTTTCCCACGGTTCAATTCAATTAAATAACTAGGATTTTGATTGATGCTTTGGAGATATAATCTTTTTTTTTTCTTCCGATTAATCTGACAGTTTTGGACAATCTGTATAATTGTCTCTTATGAAAGAGGTGGTTTACTTCTTCCAAAATCCCACGTGAAAAATTCGGAGATTCCATCTTCTTCTTGACCGTAAAACGCATTCTTGTGGATTTTATCAAAAACAAAAGGAAAAAAGGGCAATCATGCTACCACAACCAAAGTGAAACAATATATTTCTACAACATTATCATGATTAGACTCTTACGTCATGTTCTCAGATGCCGAATCATTGTCCGGAAAAAAGCGCCTTGCACGAATAACATTAAATCGGTCTAACATTATATGTAAATCATTATGTCATCTTATCAAAAGTGAAGCAACGCGAAAGCTAAAAATACTCAGAGAAACCATACAAAGATCTAAAACGAAAATCGATGTTGTCCACTAGTGAATTAAAAGAAGCTTAATGTTGAGTTTATTAGTAATTAGTAATATGTATTTTATTCTTTTTTAATACTGCTGAACGATGTCGTTTGTATAGTTTATATATAGGGGACCATACCATTTTCCTTTTTCCCCTAATAAGAAAATACGGTTTATTTTGTCTTGTTTTCTACTTCTCATTACCCATTCAAAGAACCCTAATTTCTTCCCCATCGAATTCGATCAGAAAGTGTATGAGACCACTTTCCACTTGGTATCAAAGCGAATCTAGAGTATCCTAAGATAGTTTTGCTTCTTTGTCTTGTTAGAGAGGTTGATTTAGATCAGTCATGGCGAAAGAGCGGTTGGTTCGTGTTCCTGGAGAGGTTGAATCTTTGAATCCGTATTATCTACATCCAAGTGAGAATCCAGCTCTCGCGCTGGTAGATCCGCCTCTAGATGGAAAGAATTTCCATTCATGGGGCAGATCTATGCGGATGGCGTTGGTCATGAAAAACAAGCCAGGGTTTATCAATGGTGCAATTCCGAGACTGATAGAAGACGAAAGGATGACAGCTCGGTCGGATAAGTGCAACACAACAGTGATGGCGTGGATTACGAAGGCCGTGTCACTGGCGATAGCAAGAAGCGTAGTCTGGATGAATAATGCACGTAAGATATGGGAGGATCTTCATCGCCGGTAATCGAATATGAACTCTTTTTGCTTGTCTGACCTTATAGAGGAAGTAAATCAGATTACATAGGGAAATCAGTTAGTGACAGAGTATTTCGCTCGATTGAAAACCGTATGGGATGAAATTATAGTGTTGAGACATATACCTAGTTGTTCCTGTGAGATTAGGTGCACATGCAGGGTGATACCAACCTTTGTTGGTTATATTGAGGCTGAATATGTAATTCGTTTTGTCAAGGGCTTGAATAAGTCATTGGCTCATATGAAATCCTAAATTCTACTGATGAAACCCCTTCCCAACATTACAGGTACTTTTGCTTTGAGTGTTCATCATGAGAGACAACATGAATACGCATTTAATCATCCCCAAACTGCACAGCCAATAGTGTTTGCAAACAGGTCTAATGTAGAGTTTGGAAACAGTAACATGGGATAGTCTAAATGGGATAACAATCAGAAATGTTTCTCATACAAGAAGGATCAATGCTCCATCTGCAGGTTTAATGGACATACCGTGGTTGATTGCTATAAGAAAAATGGGTATCCACCAAGGTGGAAGCCAAAGAAGTGTGTTAACCTAGCAGAGAGGGATGAGAATGTGAAGGGTGGTGAGAATATGACAAGGTTCATGAAAAAGGCTTTTGGCTCACTGCTCAACAACTTCAGAAGTTGACAAAATTAATGGACAAGATGATTTTTGGTGAAAAACTTGACAGAGATCATACAGTAAATCAGACAGGGAGGTGCAAGGTAATGCTTGTAGCTCTTGGATGGTTATTTCAGGGGCAACATATCATGTTGCATGTTCTATTGATTTGTTTGAGGAAAGTAGCATAGTACATGGTGTTACAGTTATATTACCAAATGGTGAGGTTGTTAATGTGTCACACATTGGGACTATGAGGCTAAATGAAAATTTAACGTTGAGTGAGGTTCTGTGTGTACCTACTTTTCAGTGTACTTTTTCGATGGCATGTGCACTGTACAGGAGAGCGCCAATGGGCGGAGGACTGGTATAGCTAAGAAGAAAGTAGTGATGTATATGCTTGAAGGAGAGTACTTGAACAAGATGAGAAGGGAAGACCCCTAGAAACACTATCTTGATACTTGTACTTCTTTTAATAATGTTCCAAATAAAGATTTGTTGTGGGATTTGAGATTGGGATACATGTCTCACCAAAGAATGAGTGTGTTGAAACAGACTTATGGTGAAGTTTCATTACTTGAAATTGATAGTATTTGCTATGTTTGCCCACATGCTAGAATTAATAAAACGGCTTTCTGTTCCTCTAAATACTAGTTCAGTGGAGTCATGCTTCAATATAATTCATATGGACCTGTGGAGTTATACGCATCCTACAGTGTATGGGCATCAATACTTCATGACAGTTGTAGATGACTATAGTCGTTATACTTCGGTATATTTGATAAATTCAAAGGAAGAAATTTGTCATTTGATACAGGGGTTTTGCACTTATGTGTCAACTCAATTTAACAAGCAAGTTAAGGTCATCAGATCAGACACTGGGGCAAAATTTAGATGGGTTGACTATTATAGTGAGAAGGGTCTCATTCAACAAGAGAGCAGTGTTTCTACTCCACAACAAAATGGTGTTGTGGAGAGAAAGTATCAGCAAATCCTAAATGCAGCATGACCCTTCAAATTCCAAGCCAATTTACTTGTAGCATATTAAAGCCATTGTATTCAGGATGCTGTCAATCTCATCAACCTCACCCCTACACCACTATTGAACAACAACAAAGCTTTTGAGTTGCTTTATGATAAGGTGTCTGAGATCAAACATATAAAAGTGTTGGGTTGTTTAGTATTTTGCATCAACCTTGAAAAGAGACCGGAGCAAATTTGACACCAGGGTCCGAATTTGTGTGAATTTAGGCAAATAAGAAACCTAAAAAAAGTACATTCTTCTTGATCAAGCAACTAAGGATATATTTATTTCTAGAGATGGCCTCTTCCATGAAATGATCTTTTCCTTTGACACTGTTGGATAGATATAGCGCAACTAAACACTCTAGAGGGGGGGGGGGGGGAATAGAGTGTTGACGGATTTTTAAACTCTTTTCCAAAAAAAACAACACAAGTACTAAGCAACTAAGGCGAAAGCTAACTTAGTTGATTATTCGCTTGTGTTATAAAACCATAGTGATCAAGGGGATTAATTTATTGTGATAAAATGAATATAGTTCAAAGCAAGTCGAATAAAATGATCAAAACAAGATATAGACTTTGTAACGCCCCGTTCCCGGACACCGAGTCCTTATCCGGAAAAGGAACGTTCGGCACGTATAAAATAAAAATAAATTAAGTTTATTCGTAAGCCTCTACTACGTCGTATCAAAATAAAGCAAACAGAAGCAAAAGACTCGGGTAAATTTTTCCAAATATCCAAGAATAGAAATTCACATCTAAAGATAGAAATTTAACATTATTACATTTGGGAAAAGAAACCAACGAATCCAAATGTGTACGAATTCCAAAACTACTAAATGTAAACTACAAGTTCCAACAATAATCCAAGTCTATGAAATAATTAAAACAGAAAATAATCAAGGCCTTCAACTCCGGCGTCCTCAAACGTCGTCATCAAAGTCCTCCTCGAAATCTTCACCAACATGTTCGTCTTCTCTCCCCCAAACACATAAATAAACATGCATTTGAGGTAAGTGCAATGTACATAGTATGAAGTAGAAGCTACAATATAATTAAGGTTTATTATCAAGTTTTAATAAAAGATTATCTTTGTGAGACCGACTCCATCTAGGGTTCATTTCATGCCCATCGACATTCCAGGACTATACGTTTCTAACTTAGCTTATCTTGGTTACATCATTACTCAAGGACACAATGCATGGTGACAATTCCACCACGAGATATACTTGCTAACTACGGTGATTAGCACCGGTAGTCCCGGGATCTCCCCGGTATGCATATACGCTCGATGGATTTCCTCCACTACCCTTCAGCCTTTTGAGCCAGTAGCTTTGTCCACCTTCTATGAACGTATCACATCGCCGATATGAATCAGTGCCTAACCGAGAATAAGTGACGTTTTAGCTTTTACTACACATATGTAATTATTTATCATTGTTATCCAGCCACCTAAGTGTTTTCAAAGTAAAACTCACCTTATCAACTCTACTCCCTCACTTAGACAGCTAGACATTTCAACCTATCAATTACACAGACATTGATGAACTCTAGTTCATCAAAGCACAAGCCCTTTCATGCCCTTCCGACGGATCCGAACTTCAACACCCTTTAAGAGTACATTCGGTGTTTTAACTGAACGAATCGGAAGTTCAATCGAAGCTTGTTTATGTTTGATTAATGTTATTAGATCAAGACACGTCGTTTAGAACTCACCTCGTAGCTTAAAATATAAGAATTAATCAATCAAACAGTGTTGGGGGGCGCCAACACCTTTGGCGTGCGCCAAATGCACCAGAGGGTGCTCTAAACTCTCTATTTCAGGTTCGGGGGGTGCCAAAGCTTTCGGCGTGCACCAAAACTGCTCCAGAAAGTCACTGAACTCTCTGGTTCAGGTTTGGGGCGCGCCAAAATGGCCAAAACCTGCTCTAATGTGATTTTCTGAACTCTTTCGATTTCTACTCGAAACCAAACATGTTCTAAACGATTTTCCTCATAAAAACACCAGAAAAACATACCTTTTATGATCCAAAAAACCCTTAATACTAACCATCATATAAGCATAATATTTGATACAAAAACGCACCAAAACACAACCTAATCACTCTAAACCATAATCGAATTGTAGGAAGAGCTTCTTACCTTTTAAGCAAGCTAAAACCAGCCCCAAACTCAGAAGAACAGCAGCAAACGATCCTTTCTCTCACAGATATCTATGTGATCAATCCCGAAAACAATTTAGAATCGATCAACGGCTTCTAAAACGATCAAACTACGATTATGTGAACCAAAGAAGATCAAGAACGATCAAGAACAGCCCTTAGGGCGAAAATCATACCTTTGCCAAAGCTTCAACTTTCTGGTACCGAAACGACGCTCTCCTTACGGCGATTCCGATGCTTCTCTCGAAACTGAAAATGATCAAATATCGACTCAGAAATCAATGAAAGTCTCTCAGCCCCTTTCTTTTGCTCTTACACGCAGGAACATAAAATTTCGGGGAAGAAAAATCTGATTAATAATTAGGTTATGGAATAATTAGAATATATTTTCCTTAAATATATTTTCCAATTATCCCCTTTTCCTTAATTACCCTTATTTACCAATAAATTCATAGTTTTCCTTCCTTAATATATATATAAATCCGACATATACATATATAACTTTTAAAATACTTAAAACTCTGAATAAAAGGAACCGAACCCAATATTTCCTTTTCGTAAAATGACACGTCTGTCATTTCCCAAAAATCGGAATATTACATTCCTTCCCCCATAAAAGGAGTTTCGTCCTCGAAACTAGATTATACCTGGTAAGTCCATAAAATCTGGAAACTCGTTGATCATATCATCCTTGACTTCCCAAGTAGCTTCCTCCGGTGAATGATTGCTCCATTGCACCAAAACCAAAGGAATCAACCGTCTCTTAACCATCTTTTTCTTCCGGTCTAGAATTCTGATCGGTCGCTCATCATACGCTAGATTATCTTGAAGAACTTCCGGATCAACCATGGTTTCGAAATCCGTCTCGGTCAAACACTTCTTTAAAATCGAAACATGAAACACGTTGTAGACTCTCGACATGGATTCCGGTAGTCTAAGCTTATAAGCCAATGGTCCAACTCTTTCCAGAATCTCAAAAGGTCCAACATACCTCGGGCTTAGCTTTCCCTTTTGTCCAAAACGTTTCACTCCCTTCATTGGTGAAGCACGTAGGTACACTCTTTCACCAACTTCAAACTCAAGAGGTCTTCTTCTAACATCTGCCCAACTCTTCTGCCTATCGTGAGCTGCCTTCAGATTCTTCTTAACCAACTGAACTCTTTCTTTAGCTTGCTCGACAAATTCCGGCCCGGTGATTTGTCTTTCCCCGACTTCATCCCAAAACAGCGGCGTTCTACATCTTCTTCCATACAAAGCTTCAAACGGTGGCATGCCTACACTTGAATGATAACTGTTGTTGTAGGCAAACTCCGCTACCAGTAGGTAATCATCCCATGATCCGCCTACTTCCAAAACTCAAGCTCTCAACATATCTTCGAGTGTTTGGATGGTTCTGTCAGATTGTCCATCTGTCTGAGGATGAAAGGCCGTACTCAAATCCAACTTGGTTCCAAAAGCTACTTGTAAACTTTTCCAAAACCGACTGACAAACCTCGAATCACGATCCGAAACTATCGAGATAGGTACTCCGTGTAACTTCACTATCTTATCCAAGTATAGTGTGGTCATCTTCTTCAAAGGCATATCAACCTTATACGGTAAGAAATGAGCGGATTTGGTCAATCTATCCACAATCACCCAAATCGCATCATGTCCGCCCATTGTCTTAGGTAAACCGGTGATGAAATCTATCGTGATCTTATCACATTTCCATTCGGGGATATCCAATGGCTTAAGCATTCCACCTGACCTTCTGTGTTCTGCTTTAACTTTCTGACAGATATCACATTCCGCCACAAACTTAGCTATTTCCACCTTCATTGAGGGCCACCAAAACATTTCCTTCAATTCTCGATACATTTTGGTAGCTCCTGGATGAACTGTAAAAGCAATACTATGTGCATGTTCCATAACTCTTTGTCTTAGATCACTGACATTAGGCACACACAAATGATCTTGGTACCATAGGTTCCCATTCTTATCTAACACATAGACAACTGTAGGCTTTTCCTTTGCAACTCGCTTCAAATCAACCAAAACTGGGTCTTCATCTTGCTTTTCCCGAATATCATCCATCAACTCTGAGTTTGCTAACAATGGTGCCACAAACTGCCGATCTTCAATCTGATCAAAACTTCGGATTTTCAGCCCATCCAACCTTTCTGCCACATCTTCAATGCTTGAAACTGCAAACACTGGTTTTCTGCTCAACGCATCAGCCACTACATTTGCTTTACCCGGATGGTACTGGATATCCAAGTCATATTCCTTTACAAACTCTAACCATCTCCTTTGCCTCATATTCAGATTTTCTTGTGTAAAGAAATTCTTCAAACTCTTATGGTCTGTGAAGATCCTAGCCTTAACTCCATACAAGTAGTGCCTCCAAATCTTTAGGGCAAACACTACCGCTGCCAACTCTAGGTCATGAGTTGGGCAGTTCTTCTCATGTACCTTCAACTTTCTAGATGCGTACGTGATGACTTTTCCCCCTTGCATCAAAACACAACCTAAGCCTTGTCCCGAAGCATCTGTATAAACGTCATAATTATCGAAAATCTCCGGAACTGCCAAAACTGAGGATGTAGTCAATTTTTTCTTCAACGTCTGAAAAGCCTCTTCACACTCACTGGTCCACTCAAACTTTACATTCTTTTGAGTGAGCCGAGTAAGTGGTGTAGCTATCTTTGAGAAGTCTTGTACAAACTTCCTATAATAGCCAGCCAAACCGAGAAAACTTTTAACCTCTGAAACTGTAGTCTGCCTGGACCACTTCTCAACTGCTTCAATCTTCGCTGGATCAACCTTAATGCCATCTCCAGAAATGACATGACCCAAAAAACTAACTTGATCCAACCAAAAGTCACACTTAGAGAACTTAGCATATAACTGGTTCTTCTTTAAAGTATCCAACACTATCCTTAAGTGTTCTTCGTGTTCCTTCTCATCCTTTGAGTATACTAAGATGTCATCTATGAATACTATCACAAACTTATCCAAGTATGGCATGAAAACACGCTGCATTAAATCCATAAATGCAGATGGGGCATTAGTGAGTCCAAAAGGCATGACTAAGAACTCGTAATGTCCATACCTCGTACTAAAGGCCGTCTTCGGTATATCTGCTACCTTGATCTTCAACTGATTATAACCCGACCTGAGATCAATCTTAGAAAACACTTTCTTGCCTTGCAACTGATTAAACAAATCATCAATTCTTGGCAAAGGGTACTTGTTCTGGATGGTAAGATTGTTCAACGCTCTGTAATCTATGCACATCCTCATGCTACCATCTTTCTTCTTAACAAACAACACTGGGGCTCCCCAAGGTGAAGTACTAGGCTGAATTATATTCCTCTCAAGCATATCCTTAAGTTTAGCTTTCAATTCCTTCAATTCAGTCGGTGCCATCCTATAGGGTGCCTTAGAAACTGGTGCCGCTCCCGGCATCAACTTGATCTCGAATTCGATCTCCCTATCCAAAGATTTTTCCCGGTAACTCTTCCGAAACACCTCGGGGTATTCCTTGACTACAGGGGTTTCCTCTAATTCAGGCTTTACTTGTTCCACATCCACTGCGTACAACAAGTATCCTTCACAACCTTTCTGGCAAGCTCTTATAGCCTTAACTGATGAAATTATAGGGTGACGCTTCTTACTAGGCTTGTAAACATTTCCTTGATAAGTCTTATCTGATTTCCCGGGTATCTTAAAGGTCACTCTCTTTTCTCTACAATCCAAGTGAACATAATTCTCGGATAGCCAATCTATTCCAAGAATCACATCGAAATCCGAAAAGTCTAAAACTGTGAAGTCACTCTTACAACGATACGTTCCAACTCGAACATCCACTTGAGGCATCAGCTTAGCTACCTTAGTCACTTTTCCTAAAGGTGTTGTGATCTCCAAGGTGTTTCTTAAGGTCTCTGTTGGTAAGTTAAGCTTCTTGGCTATCTTAGTTGACACAAAAGTATTAGACGCTCCCGTATCAAACAATGCCGTAACTGCCAAGTTGATTAATATTATCGTACCTGAGATAACATTATCATCTGGTTATGTATACTCTGCATCCATGAAGAAAACTCAAACAGCCGACTCGGGCCGCCTTTCCCGCTCGGATATCACGGAACAAACCATTCTTGAACAACTGAAACTGCACTATTCAACTTCTACTCGGTGCATTCCTCACCTGAAGGTACTTCGTTATGTTTACAATCCATGTAAACACAAATTTTGGCTAACTGACCTATACCAAGAATCCAAGAATTACACCATGATTCGTAGAATTCAAAACTATAGGGTCCTTTTCATATTCTTTTTCAATGGTAAACTCCAACAAGATCATCAACATCTTCTCGATGAACCACAACTACTAGACCCCCATCTTGAACCAAACCGCTCGCTTCTTGCTTGGACATAGAAAATCTGATTCCAAACTTATCAACACGAGTATCTCTGAGTTCACCTAACATTCTGAAAGATCACGAAGAATCAGAACGGTTCTAAGTGGTCTAAAGAGATCTTATCTTAAGGATGGAAGCCTAAAGACGCTTATCTCTGATACCAACTGTAACGCCCCGTTCCCGGACACCGAGTCCTTATCCGGAAAAGGAACGTTCGGCACGTATAAAATAAAAATAAATTCAGTTTATACGTAAGCCTCTACTACGTCGTATCAAAATAAAGCAAACGGAAGCAAAAGACTCGGGTAAATTTTTCCAAATATCCAAGAATAGATATTCACGTCTAAAGATAGAAATGTAACATTATTACATTGGGGTAAAGAAACCAACGAATCCAAATGTGTACGAATTCCAAAACTACTAAATGTAAACTACAAGTTCCAACAATTATCCAAGTCTTTGAAATAATTAAAACAGAAAATAATCAAGGCCTTCAACTCCGGCGTCCTCAAACGTCGTCATCAAAGTCCTCCTCGAAATCTTCACCAACATGTTCGTCTTCTCTCCCCCAAACACATAAATAAACATGCATTTGAGATAAGTACAATGTACATAGTAAGAAGTAGAAGCTACAGTATAATTAAGGTTTATTATCAAGTTTTAATAAAAGATTATCTTTGTGAGACCGACTCCATCTAGGGTTCATTTCATGCCCATCGACATTTTGTGGCTATACGTTTCTAACTTAGCTTATCTTGGTTACATCATTACTCAAGGACACAATGCATGGTGAAAATTCCACCACGAGATATACTTGCCAACTACGGTGATTAGCACCAGTAGTCCCGGGATCTCCCCGGTATGCATATACGCTCGATGGATTTCCTCCACTACCCTTCAGCCTTTTGAGCCAGTAGCATTGTCCACCTTCTATGAACGTATCACATCGCCGATATGAATCAGTGCCTAACCGAGAATAAGTGGCGTTTTAGCTTTTACTACACATATGTAATTATTTACCGTTGTTATCTAGCCACCTAAGTGTTTTCAAAGTAAAACTCACCTTATCAACTCTACTCCCTCACTTAGACAGCTAGACATTTCAACCTATCAATTACACAGACATTGATGAACTCTAGTTCATCAAAGCACAAGCCCTTTCATGCCCTTCCGACCGATCCGAACTTCAACTCCCTTTAAGAGTACATTCGGTGTTTTAACTGAATGAATCGGAAGTTTAATCAAAGCTTGTTTATGTTTAATTAATGTTATTAGATCAAGACACGTGATTTAGAACTCACCTCATAGCTTGAAATATAAGAAATAATCATTCAAACAGTGTTTGGGGGGCGCCAACACCTTTGGCGTGCGCCAAAATGCACCAGAGGGTGCTCTAAACTCTTTGTTGCAGGTTCGGGGCGCGCCATAGCTTTCGGCGTGCGCCAAAACTGCTCCAGAAAGTCACTGAACTCTCTGGTTCAGGTTTGGGGCGCACCAAACATGGTGTGGCGCGCCAAAATGGCCAAAAACTGCTCTAATGTGATTTTCTGAACTCTATCGATTTCTACTCGAATCCAAACATGTTTTAAACGATTTTCCTCATAAAAACACCAGAAAAACATACTCTTTATGATCCAAAACAACCCTTAATCCTAACCATCATATAAGCATTATATTTGACACGAAAACGCAACAAAACACAACCAAATCACTCTAAACCATAATCGAATTGTAGGAAGAGCTTCTTACCTTTTAAGCAAGCTAAAACCAGCTTCAAACTCAGAAAAACAGCAGCAACCGATCCTTTCTCTCACATATATCTATGTGATCAATCCCGAAAACAATTTAGAATCGATCACGGCTTCTAAAACGATCAAACTATGATTATGTGAACCAAACAAGATCAAGAACGATCAAGAACAACCCTTAGGGTGAAAATCATACCTTTGCCAAAGCTTCAACTTTCTGGTACCGAAGCGACGCTCTCCTTACGACGATTACGATGCTTCTCTCGAAACTGAAAACGATCAAATATTGACTCAGAAATCAATGAAAGTCTCTCAGCCCCTTTCTTTTGCTCTTACACGCAGGAACAGAAAATTTTGGGGAAGAAAAATCTGATTAATAATTATGTTATGGAATAATCAGAATATATTTTCCTTGAATATATTTTTCAATTATCCCATTTTCCTTAATTACCAATAAATTCAGAATTTTCCTTCCTTAATATATATATAAATCCGACATATATATATATATATATATATATATATATATAACTTATAAAATACTTAAACTCCGAATAAAAGGAACCGAACCAAATATTTCGTTTTCGCAAAATGACACGTCTGTCATTTCCCGAAAATCGGAATATTACAGACTTCAAAAGATTTATTTTACCAAACAGATTCAATAAGATCAAAAGATGTTGCACAAAGCAAGTTTGTTTTAACACTCTAAAAGGATGCAACAATCTAATTTAGGAATAATGGTATAATCAATTTGCAGGCACATATCACAATATCAAGTATGCTCACACAACAGATTGATTAACCAAGATATGCAGGCTGTACTCTAATTTAAAACTTGTAGTGACGTTTTGCAATCGTCACAAAAAGGTTTAGGGACAGTATATCAAAACAGAATCAAAAATGAAAACACTTGAAAATGATTTTCTACCAAACAAAAAGTTCAGACACTGTTTGAGATTATTATGCAGATAATTTCAAGTTGTGGTTCAAAGATTTACAACTTACAGAGTTCTTATTCAAAGGTTATTACTCAGAAAGTTGCTCAAACAATCAACTAGAAGATCAGACAATGTTCAAATCCAAATTACAACAAAAATCAAGGCCAGCTAGGTTCAGTACAAAATAGACTACAAGACTGATACACGGATACAAGCTTAAGCACAATTTACAGGCCTTATAATCTTAAACTCTAGGGCTGAACTTTCATCTGAGTTTCAAGAGGGATAATCAGGTCTCGGGAGACTAGATAATCAGACCTAAAAGTCAGTACTGAATACAGATGTTCAACAAAGCAACAATCACAGAGCTTATGCTATGTTCTATTACACAGAAATCAACAACTTCAGAATCCGCTCTTCAAAGGAAGCAGCAGGCTTGTAACAATGATATACAGCAGCAGGTTGAGTTATAAAACACAGGATCAGCAACAACAGATGATGCTTTCAGATAAAATACATATATAGCAGGCTGATTCGGAAAAATTCAGTGATCAGCAGGTATAGCAGAGTATTTTAGCAGGTGCAGTTACACAAGGGAAATGCACTGCAAATTTCAACAAGTTGAAGTGATCAACAGGTCACACAAGCAGATGCAATACAGCCAATATAAGGCACATCAAAATAGCAGGTAATGTGGTGATGTGAATAAGAAAACTAGCAAGGATAATGTGCAGCACACTTGATGTACAATAATATTAGTGTGTGCAAGGTTTGGCAGTCACAGCAAATAGTTCAAGGCACCCAAGAATGGCAGGTTATCAGGATTATCAAAAGCACAAGCCAAGCACAACAGTCACAGAAGTGACAAGAATTTCAACACTTGACTCAATGAGTTTGTGTCAGTATTGAAATTCAGTGAATGGTAACAAGTAAGAGGATAAACACAACCAACACAAAGACCGCACCTAGACTTGGTGTTTGCTTTGACAACCACCACTTATAGCCAAGAAGTGACCCACAAGTCTATTCACAGAGAGGTTCCTTTGGCACGTCAAACAAAAGACCTTTGTGGTCACTTTCTTGCAAGGATTATGTCAAATAGATCACCAATCAAAGTGTGTCAGACCAAGACAGAGTCAGACAACACACAACAATCAAAACAACACAGTTCTTTCCTAGTGCACAACAATGAAAAAGTAAAACTGGTAATCACTTACTGACCAATGGGAGAGACTAAAACAACGACGTTCCGCACTTCTGTATGCCACAGAAAGCATGAACTTGTATCTCCTCCGGTTCTTGACTCATAATGATCTACCTCTAAGACCACACTTTTCAAACAGACAAAGACAATACTTTTTGAGAGAAAATGTGGGATTGCTTGTGTTTCAGACTGGTAAGCAATCTACGGTGATATGACTGGATTTATAGCCCTCAAGGTAAGACTTAACCTTAAGGCTTAAGTGTTAACAAAATTTGAGAAATCATTGAGGATCGGTGGCACAATAAATGAAGATGATTCTACGGCCTTGGTCAACCATGATTTGTATTTTTGGTCAGTGAACTATGTAAACTCCTTTAGGGAGTAGTACTAGTCAATGAACCTCATTGTAAGTTGGTTTAACCTAGCAATCATCTTAAACCGAAGTGAATATCCGGTCATGGCTACCAAGTTTTGGGTTTTATTGTCAATGAACCAAGTATGTCTGGTCAATGAGCCATAGTATATAAGGTTAGCCACACAGTCTCTGTTATAATGGTTGATTTCTCTAAATGGTTTCCTAATAGCACAGTGTAAGGCACCCGAACCATGGTACAATGCCGAATCAATCAACTTACCATTCATTGAACCAGGTTTGACTTAAGACCAAAATTACGGTTAGCTATGATGCCAACGAACCTTAATTTTGACTGAGTTTACGCATCATTGGGTCACTACCCTCAGCATTGGACTTGACCTAGACTTCATAGGGTACACCCCTCAGTCAACTAAATTAGGTCCGGGCAATAGTGACGGTCAAGGTATTTTACCAGAGTGAACCGGGTAGATATTCACCGTTTCAGTTCCACGGGTCTGAAGCAGAAAATTGCCATGCCAAGAATTCAAAATCAAACGCTGCAGATCCTCCTTTAATGATCAGATTTTCACATGGGTGATTACTAGCCAAGCAGTCAAGCAATGGGGCCATCTTTTACATTTAAGGTTCAAATTGGCCACGCCATTGCACCAAGGGACTGCCAAAAATAGAATACCATAGGATCAACACATAACAAATTCTTAATCAGAAACTAATAATAAATGATAAAAATGTGCTTAAAGGAATGAGTTAACCTTGTCACGATTATTGACTACGTAATATTCAAATTAGAGCTGTGAATGCTCGAAATAGCATCAGGAAAGTATAAAGATAAAGTCTTTATAGGGATGAACCTTCCATAACAAATTTAGGCACAAAATCAGGTAGATTTTCATGGTTCAAATCAATTTAATAAAAGCGATATTAAAAAGAGATATGTTAAACTGAAACTTCCCTGAATTAGACGAAGATTCGGTTTTGACCACAGGAAATCACCATGCCATCAAGGACGAGAGCTGCGAATCCTTCCAATTAAATGATTCCAATTATGCCTTCCAAAAATCAACGATTCAGTTGCAGATAATCAGAAAACGGTTTTGATTCGAAATTGAAACATAAGGTTATGTCACGAATTGAATCGTAAATGATAAATAAATTGCATAAATTGGAGGTAGAGGAGAAGAAATAGGGAACAAATGAGAAGAATTTTTATTGATAAGGGAAAAGATCAGACTATTACATTCAACATTAACCCAATGACACCCGTTTTACACCCTTATATAGCTAACGACTTAGCTGACGTCACTTTCTAGTTAGATGACATCATAAACCGCCAATTACATAAATTCGAAAATACATATAAAAATTATAATAAAAGGTAATATCATGACATATCCTTCCCCTCAACAACCACCTTGTCCTCAAGGTGGTGTGAAGAAAATCTCTGCTGATATCCTCCCAAGAGAACTGCGAGACTGATACGAAAGAACCCAGATCCCATATGTAGTGTTCCAGCTCTGCAGTAGAAAATATCAGTGTCTTTGAAAGTAATCCAATATCATACAAACATCCCATTTGTCTCTCATAATCATATCTCCTTATCACCAATGTGGTATCCATGAGCACTATAGCCTTTCCCACCCTCTCAAAAACATCCTTGTCCTCAAGGATGTAAGGAAGCCCCGGATCACCAAACGTAAGTTTGCAAATCACAAATATGATAGCAATTGAGATCAAGTGTTACAAACACACTGAGATTGCTTCCCTCTCTCAGCCATGCTGCTTGCGTTGTTTGTAATTGTAGCTCCATTCTACAAAAATTCCCCTTGAGCATTGCCTCCATAGTTCTAATTATTTGATTTGCCTGCTCATCATGTGCCTTATGCAAAGATTTGACCATCTCAAATAGCTCTTGTTGGAAATAGACTTTCAAGGAATTGATTTCTCCAGATTGACTATGAAACTTGCCTTCTTTCTTCACATTGGCCAAAAGAGCAATCTCTAATTCATTCCCATCCTCATTTGTCTGCCAAGTGACCAAACCAACAATTTCGATGGCATTTATAAGTATTTCCAGCAAAAACATGATGGCCAACTTGCTAAGTGTAACACAATGATCACTAGCAACAATGATCTTCAAATAATACACAATGGTTGCTTGCAAATAATTTCCAAACCAACCCAACAGAGTCATCCCAGTCCATTCTTTTATAGCCTGTGAATATGATTCCAGAATTGTTTCGTAAGAATTACGAACATAAATAGTGGGAAGAAACTCAATGTCAGGAGCACTTATCATTCCAAATTGAGGACGCAATTGCCATAGCAAATACATGGTCAGCTTCACCTTCATGTTAGTTCCAAGTTGGGGAGAGCTTACATAGGTACACTTGAGAAGTTGGTCATTGGGTTGATACAGCCTTTTGATTAGCTGCTAAATTATCTGTATTGAATTTGATGACTGCACTTGAATGGCCTGTGTCCGAACACAATACACTTGCACAACTCGTTCCCCATGCAAAAGCACCACACTAATAAATGCACTACTCATTGTTGGCATGGTAACATCTTTATCAGGTTTAAAACTGCTCTCTTGTTCAGTTAGAAAATCCCACTCAACACCATTAAGCATAAACAGTTCAGTAGCTAGCTCATTCCCTGTTTTGACAACAATTAAGAAAAGCCATGACATGTAAAGCATATATTGGTTAAAGGTCTTTCCAACATAGGACTTCACACATATAGGGTTGAGTTTGCTTAGCTTATTTCCCACCATTTCCATATTATAGGCCTCACTAGTAAGAAGTTTGATCTTGTCCACAACCACATAGAAGTTTCCAAATGTTCTATCATACTGATGAGTTGGAAGAGTTATCACGTCAGCATTAATGACAGAATCACTGGACACATCAACTAACTTTGGCACAACCCCAGGCTGAATCATGTTAAGTATAATACAAAATTTCAACTGAACTAACTCGACATAGTCTGAATCCAATGCTCCTTGAATCCAAGATAAATAATCTACATGTAGCTGCATTAAAGACTTACAAGCCTTATTCGAACCCCATTCAACTATACAGACACACATATTCTTCGGCATTGAACTTTCGTCATTTCGGGCATATTTATCCCTAAGAGTAGCATGGGAGACTGTTGGGGGTATGTAACCTCCTCTGGGATCGAATAGATGACAAATAACTTCAAAAGTTGCATAATTGTTACCCATAAGCTCACTGTGCGCATACAAAGAACTTAATCCTTGTAGGTTGTTCACTGCCTTATGCAATTTTGCAAACTCATTCATGACTCCCTTAATAAACTAGGACATGTGACACATGTCGGACAATAACACAAAACCCCAATTACTTTTATCATCATTGCTTCTAAAGTCAAGAATGTATGGAAATGAAGATAGAGAATCTTTGTTACCATATAAGTCTTCATCTGAATCAACTGAAGATAGCTTAGGCATTTCATCGAACATGTAGTGTGCCACGTGTGTACCTTCAATCCCCAACAAGTCTTCTTCTAGAATTGGCTCAGACATTTCAACGAACACCTTGCAAGCTCCATTCTGCACCACAATTTTACCAAAAATAGAACCATCCTTTTCTTCCAATTCCTAACATTCTGCCATCTCTAGCCGTTTAACATTGCGAATCACCTCAACAACCAGGATTTCTGTTGATATGGCTGAGTTAGGATCTTCATTAATGGGAAGTGACTGCAAACCTGCAATTGTTGAAATAGAAATGGCTTCAGCCAGATGCTTCTTCTCTACGAATTTTTCTTCCACTGAATCGCAAATATTAGTCCCTAGAATTTCAATCGGGATTCGGCCAGCCATTTCGTCGATCACATTTTCTACTCCAATTTCCTTAATGACCTCTTCCATAAGTATCATAGTTTCATCAAATCTTGCTGCGTAGAAGGTATCAACCAGTCTACTCATACTTGACGTACGTACTCTCTCGAATATGCCACCTCAAATATTCAATGAACCCATCAATATAGTCATCTTCTTCAGCCGAGAAGGATAAGCCAACCATTTCCTCCTCCTAATCATGAAATCTAGCGTAATAATCTTCTACACTCATTCCAGTCGTTTGAATAGGTCTGGAGAACACTTCAAATGCAAATCGTGTTCCAATTCAGCGAGTTTTACCAACATACTGTCTTTTGAAAATTTTGAACGAATTGCACCCGAACAGACAGCAAGATCGCTTGCTCTGATGCCAAATGTAGGAATTGAATCGTAAATTGGAGAGGAGAAGTAATTGGGAACAAAGGAGAAGTTTTATCGATAAGGGAGAAGATCAGACTATTATATTCAACATGAACCCAATGACACCCGTTTTTCACATTTATATAGCTAACGATTTAGCTGACGTCACTTTCTAGTTAGATGACATCATAAACTGCCAATTACATAAATTCAAAAATACATATAAAAATTATAATAAATGATAATATCATGACAGGTTGAGAGGCTACGAAACCTTCACGAAATAGGGGATTCATGATGCTGTACGAAGGAAGACATTTCATAATCGAATTAGGCACGAGGAGAAACAAGTATGACGGAAATGGGAGAATGAATTAGCAAAAGATCGGGGCAATTTAATGAGGTGATAAACATTGAGACAACGGCTGGAAGATTGTTCAGCTGATTAGGTTTAGGAGAATGATAGGGTTAGTTTATTTGTTTAAGTTAAGGCCCCATTGGATTGAAGGAATTAAATAGAAAGGAAATGGAAATATAGTGACTGAAAAGAATGGAGAGGGAAATGAGTAATTGTAAAGTTTATTTTGATTTCTTAGATAGAACTAGATGGAAAGGAAAGAATGGTTTAAACGTGTGTTTGGAATATCAATGGAAAAGAAAAGAAATCACAAGATTATAAATGATTTTACAATTTAATTTAGACATTACATTAGTGAGAGATCGTGTGATTTAAGGCTAATTAAGTAATTATATAAAATAATTAATAAAATAAAACTCTTTCCTTCCGATCTTGTCTGTATTGGATGGAAAGCACACTACTCAATTTATATTACACCATTTCATTTGGTCTCCCTCATTCCCCTCTCCTATCCTTTGCCAAACACCTCCAAATAAAATCCATCTGGACCCTTTCCTTTCTTCCCCTTCCTTTTCTTTCCATCCAAACAGACCCTAAGTGTAAGGAATTATGGATCAAGGGCTAGGAATAAATGAGCTGGTTTGAAGGATACGGGTCCAAAAAAAGCAGGCTAGTAGCTATAACGAAATCAGGCATGCCATAGGAGTTAATTGAATGGATATAATTAAAACTAGCTAATTGAATAATTAAAAAAAAGGGGATTGGGGGAAAAGGACAAAAAAACATTACAAAACGAATAAATAGGATACACACTTTTTTTAGTTGCAAAAAGGACAAAAAAAATTTAGATGGACAAAAATACCCCTTTAAAAGGGACGCACGCATATCTTTCAGTTTCTTCCGCTTCCGCTCCAGGTTTGGGTTAATATTTTTTTCAAACACTCGTTACTTTTGATTTATACCTCCGATCATCGAATTTTTTTAACCAAAATTCAATTTACTTTGCTCTATAATTTGAGCGCAAATACGATACCCTTCTGACGAAAATTTTGAATGCCAAAAAAGTATTTGCATTAACCGGAGCGTTTTTCTGATAAACAACCGTAACTTTTGATTTAGAACACCGATCATCAAAATTGTTTCACCAAAGTTCATATTTTTTTATCTTCATTTTGAGACCTCATTTGAACCTTTTCGACGTAGTATTTGAAAGCCGAATTTTATCGCATCGTTTATAATAACACATTAACACAGTAACAGTAACAGTAACACAGTAACACATTTTATTAACAGACTAAATATCACCATTAACATTGCGTAATACAACAATCTATCAAAGAATGGTGGATATTGTAATGAAACAATCTATCACAGAATTATGGAGATGCAACTCCCGGGGAAGCAAGAGAATAAAAGCCTAATAATATTGGATATAATCAAAAAGCCTATTAGGAGAACTAAAACATTCTTCAAGTTGTTAAAGACCAAATCAGTCTGTTTTACCATCTATAGACCATTATCCTCCAAACCCGCCCCACATCAAACTTCATGAAAGATATATGAATTAGAAAATGCATTAAATAGCAGCAGCTCGGCCTCATCAATATAGAATCTAGGCTCCTCCATTTTTCTAAAGGCAAAAAAACATTGCCTCACCATTTGAATCAACAACATTCAACCACCTAGGCCAAAACCACACCACAACAAATAGTGGAATGCATGGAAAGATTAAAACCAAATAAAGACACCATATGCCTGCAATAACACCTTTTACGAAGAATACATAGCGATATTCACAGTAACACAACCAATTATGTTTTGCTCTTCAACTTCTCAAAACACTTTTCAGTACTAATAACCACAGAAAACATATATACATTGCATTTATTATCCATTAATGACTGAAATATCATCATTAGTATCCTTCCCAATAAAGGGAGGGGGTTGGAAGCACACTACAACCGATTCTTTTTTGAAAAAAAAACATTGCAACATTGCATCTTTCTGTATATTTGAACATAGTAGAAGAATGCAACAACATAAAGTCAATAAATTTATTTGAAGTTTTTCAATCTTGAAACTCTTGGTTTCTGCTCCAAAATCTAATTTTTAGACTTATTCTTGGCGTATATATGGCTGAAAATCTCATACACACATAGTGATATTAACAGTAACACTCGCAAAACTAGTGTATTAGAAATCTTAATGATATGAACCAAGTGAACAACACAATCAATCTTCTTTCAAACATAATAGATGCATGCTTAAACCAACCTTTAAACTGTGGGATCACAAATATTATCAACGACAACAGACTTACCATCATTTGTGTTCTCAACAGAACTATTAGTTTCAGCTCCATGGTTATCAAAAGAGTTGACAATGGTAGCTTCAATATCTATCATGGCAGTTTCAATACCTGCCTTGGGATTCCCCTCAACCCCAGTTACCCGAGGAACGGTCCCAGGCTCAAAACGTGAATTTTTTTCCAGACTCAATACGCGAATTTTCAGAATTTATAACACTTGAAATGTCCAAAACAGAAACATTAGAAGTGTTATTTACAATTGAATTAGTCAAAATTGTGCTCATAGCAGACTCTGAATTGTTATTTCCACTAGCAACAACCCCTGTACAAACTCGAATTTGTTCTGAAAGTGCCATTTTTGAAGCTTCATAGTCTGACCATGCCCGTTTGAAACAAGTACACCATTTGAATAATAGGAAGAAAATATACCTGTTATGAAACAATCTTGAAGATCTGGGGAAGATGGGTTCATCAAAATTAATAATTCTTCGAGGCTTTGGACAAACAACCTTCATGTCCATGTCCTAAAAAACAACATTTTGTTTCACATGTTAACACTTTTTTTCAAATTTTCTCCTACAACATTAGATCTACATGAACAAATCTCTACTTGATATAATATTGACAAATTGAAATGGGAGGATTGGAAGACAATAAAACCAGTTTCATAAGAAAGACATGTTTCAAATGGGAAATATTTCAGAGCATTGATTATAATTAGAACTTTGTGTTCTGTTTTTTTTTTGCTGATATTTTTTTATACTGTATTGGTGTCTGGGTAAAATATCAAAATTAGAAGAAAAAACTATCAAAGTGGAAAACTGGCGACCTAAAGCAAAATCGTAGAGATCACATATCAAGCAAATCTCTTAATTAGAGACAAACAAACAGTAGAAATAATCAGATTCTTTTACATATCGTACAATTCAAAAATGAACAAATCGAATAAGCATCAATCAGTCATTCAAAATTTCATTCAATTGAACAACTCTTTAAGATTTTCATTCAATAAAACTAGTCTTATTGTTGTTATTATTGTTTCTGAGGTTTTGCAACCTTTTGAAATCCCCCGATTTTTAGACTGCAATGCTCAGTCACTAGGTTGTTAGTCCCTGAGGATTTATGTAACCATTTGTTCTTTCGGTATTGATAGAAGATTTGTGAGTGTTATATAAGTGGTGCACTAATAGCTAGAAAACTTTGTTGTTTTATGCTATATTTCTACTTCAATTTATTGTATTAAGGTGATACATCTGTGATTGCAACAACAGTTTAACAAAGCTTTGAACTTAGTAGCTGAGCTGTCAGGTTTAATAATCTCTTTGTTTCTTCTTGTGATGATTTATGTTGATTTATTAGTACAATTTGGTTTTGAGAATTGATATTGACTATTTTGTTGTCATCATATGTTTGATTATTAAATCCATCAGAAGTTTTTTAGTTATGAATTAAATTGAATATTTGAGAGTAAGATTAGAGTTGGTGTTTGTAACGAAAGCGGGCTTATCATACACCCATCTTATTTTGAGTTTGTTGGGACATGATATTAACTAAATAAACAAGATGAGGTTAAATTGCTTATATTATTCTCAAAGTTTTGCCTTATCTTTTCTCTTACATCAGAGCATTTTTTACTTGCCTATGTCAATGTCAAAGTTCACTCTTTACTTAGTGCTTATTGGTGTTGCGGTCAATGGAGAGATGACTTTAACAATATGTACCGTGCGTCAACTAAATATTTAATATAGTCATGCATGAGATTTTATGGCTCCCGGGATGGAAAAGCGTTGGATAGACTTGAGAACAAATGGAAATGACAGACATTCAGTAATTTGTATTGTGATCATTTACTTTTTCCATCACATTCTGGCGCACCACAATTCGCATAATAGTTTGCATGCTTGCTTATAGAAACTTGCTTTTCAACTTTCATAATGCATGTTTATATGTTTAATACTTCGTATTAGTCCCAAAGTGTTCAAAGCATCGTTTAACTGTTATGGTGACTTTTTCTTTTTATAGTTTTTTTATAGTTTTTTTTCTTATTCTTACGATGGACTTGCACAGACGTTTCTCACGATGGACTTGCACATACGTTTACATCGGTCTTCCTTTGTACATGGTGTGTATGGTGGTCTCTTTCAACTATTGATGGCAATACATAGCACAAAACTCTCGGTCAAGAGCACATAGTACAAGTATTATTAGTAGCAATAATGAAATTGAATTGTTTATAATTCAGAATATCCCTTTTAATGCAAAAACACTGGCCATGTAAGATATCTTTACCATATACAATATGTATCATACTTTGTGTGTCCTTTATAACCCGTGGATCATGAGTTTGAATTTGAAAGAAGCAATTTTCAATTTACATATGTAATCATTTTCCTTTAATACCCATTTTCAAACTTTACGATGTCCCGTGCAATGCACGGGTTTTTGACTAGTATATATATATAAAACTTACAATAATAATAACGATAACATCAGTAAAGATAGTATACAATTATAGTGTAATATTCTGATTCTCGGGAAAGGGCAAACGTGTCAATTTCCGAGAATGAAATATATATTTATTTCTTTTATGGATTTAAAGTTTAAATAAATATATATATATATATATATATATATATATATATATATATATATATATATATATATATATATATATATATATATATATACTATTTTGCAATTAAAGGAAAGATAAGGAGGTTTAACTAATTAGCTAGTGGGAGGTTTTATTAGGGAAATAAAGTCTCCACTAATTAGAAAATCCTATCAGAAAATTAAAAACAAATTCCTGCAACTTGAGAGCAAAAGTAAAGAGCAAAGCTTCGTCTTCAGAGTTCTAAGTGAGTTCTTGGTGGTTTTCAGATCAAAGTAGATCACCGGATTCGTGAGGAGACAAGGATCGTATTGATACTAAGATTTCAAGATTTTATCAAGGTACGAAAATAGCCCTAATCTTGGATTCTTCATGTTTTGATCATGTTTGGATGAAGAAAGTTGTGTAATTCATAGCTCTGAGTAGTTTGAAACCTTGATCCTAACTAGTTCTTGAATTGGTTGTGGATCAAATAGGTTTTGTGTTGGCCTTTGAGAAGTTGTTGTAGACTTTTTAAGTTTTGCTTGGAGTTGTGCATTGATCAGGTTAGAAAACTCTTCTCTATTGCTTTGATTATGGTTTGGTAGAGTTAAGGCTTGGTGTTGGAAGTAATATGATGTTAATTTCATATACAAGTGTTACCTTGCTAGTGTAGGATGCTATATGTTGTTAAATTGGCACTTTTATGCTGTTTTGATGAGTACGTGGTTGAAGAACATGTTTGGAAGTGTTTGGGATCCGATAAAATGCATAAAACTATGTTTTTTTGGGTATACTGTGCTTGGTGCGGGCTCACCAAGGCCAGTGCGGTCGCACTGAAGGAGCAGGAGCTCCAATTTTACATCCAGAGCCTTGGTCATGTGCACTAGAATCCTGTGCATGCGCACTGAACATGTTTTTTTTGAGTTTGATCAGTTTTATGCCCTGAGTCTAGTTTTAAGTGTTGTTTCTTGACCTTATAACATTAAATGAACATGAATAAGCCTTGATTAAGCTTCCGATGTGTTTAGTTCCGGCACCGGATGTTCTCTTCCTTAGAGTTGAAGTTCGAGACCGTCGGAAGGTATGATTGGCTTCTGCTTTGATGACTTAGTATTCATCAATGTCTGTGTATGTGCCTAGGGTGTAATGTATACACTCTAAGTGATGGTGTAAAGTTGTTAAGTGAGCTCCTACCCTGAAAACACTTAGGTGGCTAGTTAATGATTAATAATTTACACAAGTGTGTAGTAAAAGACCAAACATCGTAACATTCTTGGTAAGGCACTTGTCTATATCGCGATGTGTGGGCGGTCAGATAAAGTGAATAACGCTACTGGCCTATAAACGGCTAAATGGTAGGGGGACTTCACCGAATGTGTACACTATCGGGTTTTAACCCTTGCCTTTTGGTGTGATCCACTAATAGGTTGCAAACGATACTTCGTGGTGGGTAGCACTATGCGTAGTGCCCTTGAATGCTGGTGTAACAAACTTGAGTTAAGTTAGAAACGTTTAGTCACAACGTGTTGATGAGCATGAAGTGAACCCTAGAATTGAGTCGGTCAGATAAAGATAACTTAATAACTATGTAAATTCTTCATTATAAAACCTAGTTAATGCAATAGCTTCTGTTTCTCGATAAGTACCTTTGTACTTACCTCAAATGCATGTTTGTTATGTTTGGGGTTGAGAAGATGAACAGGACTTCGACGAGGAGTTCGACGAGGACTTCGAGGATGATGTTTGATGATTTGTCATGTTTTGCTTTTATCATGCTTTATTTCTATTAGATTATGTAATTTACTATGTTGCACTTTACTTTTCAAGACATGTTGTATTTCTTTGATATTTTCTTGTAGGATACTTGTTGTACTTTATTTCTTTCTTTAAGAAATTCGTACGGTTGTAAGACTTACGTATCGTTTTTGTAAGATATCATTCTATCTTTAATATGTTGTGTTTCTATTATTATCTTGTATCTTGTATAAAAAAATACACCTGAGTCTATTAGCTTCCGTAAATGCGAAACTCGATACGACGTAGTAAAGGCTTACGTATAATATAGAATTTATTTTATATTATACGTGCCGAACGTTCTATTTCCGGGTAAGGACTCGGTATCCGGGAACGGGGCGTTACAGTTGGTATCAGAGCAAAGTGTCCCTTAGGCTTCCTTTCTTGAGATATATTTCTTTAGATCACTTAGTAACATTCTGATACTTGATATTTCAGAATGGTAACCACTATGAAGTTGTGCAAGGGTCCGAGGGTTCGGGAGTCAGACAAGAGGCAGGAGGCTCTACACCAGTGGTAGGGGTGGAGCTTTGAGACATTACATACCACCTCACATTACGTACCACCTCAACAGAATCAGTCACTATGGGCTCAACAGGAACAACCTCTATAGTGGCATGTGGGAGGATCGGTTCAAGTTACTTTGGTACGTGACATCCCAGCGGATTTTGTACCACAAGTGAGATGTTTATCCTCCACCACCACTAGTAAGCTATCCTCCAACCTCACTTTACCCTCCACAACAACAGACCTTCAACCCTCCACCCTCAAGTCAACCACCTCAACCTACAATCCCTCCATCACCACAGTTTGACCATCACTATGGTTTTGGATACTCACCCTATGGACTAAACCAGCCCTACCACACTCTACCACACCATCCAAGGTACCATCCTTATCAACAAGCACCACCTGTGACCCAACCTCAACAACCTCAACAGCCATATCCACCACCTTATACTCCTCAAGCACCACAATCACCCCCAGGTTATCCACCCATTTATCCACCAGTGTATCCACTTATCCACTGGTTTACCCACCTGATTACCCTCTGGTTAGACCACCTGTTGTTGAGCAGGCACCATCCGTGGATTGCCACACTAGGTTGAAATGGAACCGTATGTAAGACTTTTATTGAAATGTGGAACCAACCAAGGCTGAGATGTGGTTTAGGAGCTTTCAAAAGGGATGCAAAAATGTGAATGTACTTGAAGCGAAGATGGCTCAGCTAGCTGCGGGCTTTTTGGTGAACACAATGGAGAGTTGGTTTGATGCAATAGAGAGCAGCCGAGGTAATATTACGGATTGGAAAGAATTCAAGGAAATTTTCTATAATGAGTACTTTTCACCAGCAGTTCAAGCAAATCAAGCAAGTCTATTTTTGAGACATAGTCAAGGTCAACACACGACCGTGTCTCAATATACTAACCGTTTCAATGAGTTGGGAAGGTTTTATCCTGAAATCAAGAGAGTTGAGGAGAAGAAAATGGACCTTTATAAGAATGGATTATCTCGTGAGATTCAAGCCGGTATTGTGGGAGCTTCGCCGAGGAATATGGCAGAATTGTTGAAGAAGGCCATAAAAGTGGAAAAATTTGAGAACAGACCTTCGGTGATAATTAGTGCTAAGAGAATGCTTGGGACAAGTCAATGATGTAGTCGGGTAGCATCTCACCAAAATATGAAGAAGACATCAGCGTCCTTGTCAACGACACCTTCAGCAAGTGCACCCCTTTGTCAGAAATGCAAGGCTAGCAAGGCTGCGGTTACTATTGTGGAGATCCTGGACACTTTGAAAGGAATTGTCCAACCAATGGAGGTAAATAAAATCAAGGCCAAGCAAGCGGAAAAGGAAGTTCAAGCCGACCGGTTCGAGTTTTTGCTCTGGAGTCAGAGATTGCGGAGCCAGATGACAATGTCATCTCAGGTACGGTAATATTACACAATCTAGCAGTTAAGGCCTTGTTTGATACCGGGATGTCTAGCACTTTTGTGTCTTCTAAGGTTTCTAAGAAACTAAACTTACGTATGGGAGCTTTAAGGAATACATTGGAAATAACTACACCGTTAGGAAGAGTTACTAAAGTGACGAAGATGATACCTCAAGTAGACATTCATGTAGGATCGTGCCGTTGTAAGAGTGACCTTACAGTGTTGGACTTTATGGACTTTGACATGATCTTAGGAATAGATTGGCTGTCCAAGAACTATGTACAGTTGGACTGTAGGGAAAATAGAGTAACCTTCATGGTACCCGGAAAATCTTCTAAGACCTTTCAAGGTAACGTGTATAAGCTGAGTAAGAAGTGTCATCCGATAATCTTAGAAGTTAAGGCTATAAGACCTTGTCAAAAAGGTTGTGAAGGCTACTTTTTGTATGCAATAGATGTAGAGCAAGTTAAGCCTAAGTTGGAAGAAACCCCTATAGCAAGAGAATATCCCGAGGTATTGCCGGATGAGTTACCGGGAAATATGCCGGATAGGGAAATTGAGTTTGAAATCAAGTTAGTACTGGGGGCAACACGAATAGCAAAAGTACCTTATAGGATGGCTCCGGCTGAATTAAAGGAATTAAAAGCCCAGTTAAAGGATATGTTAGAAAGGAACATAATTCAGCCAAGTACTTCACCGTAGGGAGCCCCTGTGTTGTTCGTAAAGATGAAGGACGGTAGCATGAGGACCTGTATAGATTATAGAGCCTTGAACAACATCACAATCAAGAACAAATATCCATTACCAAGGATTGATGACTTGTATAATCAGTTGCAAGGAAAAAGAGTGTTTTCTAAGATTGATCTTAAGTCCGGTTATCATCAGTTGAAGATTAAATTGGCAGACATACCTAAGACAACTTTTAGTACAAGGTATGGACGTTATGAGTTCTTGGTTATGTCTTTTGGACTCACTAATGCTCCTTCATCATTCATGGATTTGATGCAACATGTTTTCATGCCATATTTGGATAAATTTGTGATAGTGTTCATAGATGATATATTTATCAAATCAAAGGATGAAAAAGAGCATGAAGAACACATAAGAACCGTGTTAAATACTCTAAAAGAAAAGCAGTTGTTTGCTGAGTTTTCGAAATGTGAGTTTTGGTTAAAGCAAGTCAGTTTTTTGGGGTATGTGATATATGGGGATGATATAAAAGTAGACCCTGCAAAGATAGAAGCGGTTGAGAATTGGCCAAGACCTAAAACAGTTTCAAAAGTAAGAAGTTTTCTGGGGTTAGCCGGATACTACAGGAAGTTCGTACAAGACTTTTCCAAGATAGCCACCCCACTCACCAAAATCACACAAAAGATTGTGAAGTTCGAATGGACTAGTGAGTGTGAGACGACATTTCAGACTTTGAAGGATAGATTGACTACAACACCAGTTTCGGCAGTCCCGGAGATCTTTGGTAATTATGAGGTGTACACAGATGCTTTGGGACAAGGTTTAGGTTGTGTGTTGATGCAAGAGGGCAAGGTAATATCCTATGCATCTAGACAGTTAAAGGTACATGAGAAGAACTACCCAACACATGGCTTAGAGTTGGCAGCGGTAGTGTTCGCCTTAAAGACTTAGATGCACTACTTGTATGGAGTCAAGGCAAGAATCATCACGGACCACAAGAGTTTAAAATACTTTTTCACTCAAGAGAATTTGAATATGAGGCATCGAAGATGGTTAGAGTTCGTGAAGGATTATGGCTTGGATATTCAGTACCATCCGGGTAAAGCGAATGTGGTTGCAGATGCGTTGAGTAGTAAGCCAGTGTATGCGGTTTCAGGGATTAAAGATGTGGCAGAGAGGTTAGATGGGCTAAAAATCCGGATTTTTTCTCTGTTTGGGAATCAACAGTTTGTGGCACTGTAGTTGGACATGTCAGAGTTTATGGATGATATCCGAGGTAAGCAAGATGAAGACCCAGCTTTGGTAGCCTTGAAACAAGTCACAAGAGAAAAGCCTATAGTGGGGTACGGCTAGATAAGAATGGAAATCATTGGTACCATGATCGGTTATATGTACCTGATGTAGGTGATCTAAGACAGAGAGTTATGGATGAAGCACACAAAATCGCCTTTGCAGTGCATCTAGGAGCTACAAAGATGTATATAGATTTGAAGGAATGTTTTTGGTGGCCTTCAATGAAATTAGAAATAGATAAGTTTGTGGCTGAACATAGGAAACCAGGAGGTATGATTAAACCTTTGGATATTCCGGAGTGGAAATAGGATAAGATCACAATGGATTTTATCACCGGTTTGCCAAGGACAAAGAGTGGGCATGATATGATTTGGGTCATTGAGGATAGACTAACAAAGTCGGCTCATTTCTTACCAATCAAAGTTGACATGTCATGGAAGAAGATGACTACACTTTATTTGGACAATATTGTGCAGCTACATGGAGTGCCTATCTCAATTGTATCGGATCATGACAGCTGGTTTATTAAACGGTTTTGGAAGAGTTTGTAAAAATCCTTAGGCACAACATTTGATTTTTGTACAACTTTTCACCCTCAAACGGATGGACAATCGGAAAGAACTGTTAGGTGTGATGCCCGAAAGACAATTTTGTAATTGTTTTATTTAATAAATGAAATGATATTATTATTCATATTTATTATTCTCATATTCACCAATGTGACAATAGTATTTACACTACAGAAAACCCTGAAGTATATCGTTTATGTAATCACTTAACTCAGTGTATGGGATATACACGGGAGGATTGAGTTAGTGAAGATGTACTTAAAATACAATTAGCCCGTAGTGAAGTTAATCGAGAGTATTGGGTCTCTCCTTTAACGTGCTATTAATGTGCCCAGAACACAATTGGTGTGATTGTCTTATCCGGACTTTCGGTTAAGAGAACCTAGTGGGGCATTTATATATGATAGATATATCATATAGGGCTGGACCGATTTGATTAGAGTTCACGATATAATTCCGTAATCGATAAGTCTTATCGAATCAATGAATGATCATATTTATGGATATATCTTAATCCTGAGGTGATCACAGTCGACTGCTTGAATCAGTATGAGGTTTGACTTGACGGTTAAGGATTACACTGAGTCCGTGGTCCGAATTACCCCATCTTGGCATTGTACTTGGATTGAGTGAGTAGTCCGTGTTATCACGGATACGGAATCCATTCCTTCCATTTATGGAAGTAGATAGACAGCTTCCTTGTTTGTTAATCCTAGAAACCGATCGATCGCGCGAGTTCATATTGCACTTTGATTAGCTACCGAGTGAGTTATATGAATTAATTGATCACTAGGGGGTTAATGGTAAATAAGGATAAGAGGTTCGAAAAGGGTTAACGGTAACTTCCCGATTTTTAGAATGAACGATCATGGAGGATTAATCCATATGTAATGATTATATCAATGGACGCTTATTATTATTCTCGTGAGGAGGTAAATATAATCTTATAATCGGAGGAGTGCAGTCACGGGATTATGGTGGCATATTCCTGTGATTGATTTATCGAATATAATTATTCTGTTCGTAAGATAATTATTTATTTGATTTATCGGAGCCGCTGATTATTAGTCCATGGTCCCCGACGTGCCTCCTAATATAGCATAGCTATTCTCGGACGTCGAATCCTAATAATATTAATTTAGTTCTTGTTGGACTTTATTAAAACGATATGTGAATTAATTGTTTAGTGAACTATTAAATTAGTTGGGCTAAATGATTAAATATGTGAAAAAGGCATTTTTCATAATCTTGGCCCAATTATTGTGTAATGGCAAAAATTAATATTGACTAGGTCAATAAGTGATGATTTTCGCCCCATGTCCTTATTTTTGGAACAAGAATTTTTTTTATTATGTATTAATAAGACATGTGCATAAAATATTTATTAGATAAATATTTATGGTAAGAAATAAAGATAAATATTATTCTAGATTTGTTCTAGATTGTTATGGAATTATCTTTTATTTATTGGATTATTTATTTGCAAAATAAAAATCCTTGGAGGTTATGTTTTACTCTCCTATATAAAGAGAGTTCTCCCAAGCCTTACAACACACAACAATTTCGACTTCTCCTCTTAGAGAGAAGAAGAGATAATTTCGGCCAAGGGGAGAATAAGGGAAAATCTTGGAGGTTTTTCCGGGTAGCATATCGGAAGGATTCGAGCCGAGGTTTTCCTTCCACCGGGAGTTGCTTGGATCACACGTACGGAAGATCGTGGTGCTCTTCACATCTTCGTTTGTAATTTCTAATGCGGCTCTTCTACTTGGATTTTGAGATCCAAGAGGTATGTTCTACAACCCCCTTGTAGAGTAGATCTAGTTATTTTATTACGTGTAATTTATAGATCTAGATCCTTAAATCGCTTCCGTTGCGGATGGTATTACTAACAGTGGTATCAGACGCCTGGTGATCTATATTTATACGTATAAAATATTAGATCTAAGGAGTGGAATATGCATGTGTAGATTGCATTATTTTCGTTTTAATTTTATTATTTTCGAAAATTTCATGATGAATGCTTGTGATTGTCGTGGTTGAAGAGATGGATTGGGGTTGGTACTGTTTACCCGTAGATCTATTTTGTAGCTCTTTTGATTAGTATCAATTGAGCATAGGATTTGTAATTTAATTATGTTGAATTCGTAAAATTTTAAAAGGTAGTACCTTTTGTATTTTATTTTTGATCCGGGTTCGAGACGACGAAGATGATGTGTTGAAGATCATGGTGTTGAAGATCATCAAGAAGGTAAAAACGGGAGGAGGCCGATTGTTTTAATTTTTTTTTTCCGGCAATTTTTTTTCTTTTCAGCAAAGTTATGCGGCAGCAAATTTGGTAACCTAATTTTTTTTTTTTTTGGTGACTTTGGCCGCAAGGCCTAATCCTGTAACAAAAAAACAAAAAAAAAAGATGATAATGCTGCCGTGAATTAAAAAAAAAAAATTCTTTTTTATAAAACAATTTAATATAGATATATTTTTAATATATTGGTATATTACGGCCTCCTCTCTCTCTCGTCGTTCGTGGTTCGTGTCAAGATCGAAAGTTTGAAGATCCGGAAGTTTCAAGATCAAGATCGAAGATCGAGATTTGAAGACTTAGATTAAATTTTACTTTTCCTTAGAAAATAGGTTAGTCGGGGGTACCAACAATCCATCTCGGTGTTTAAATTTTCCGCAATTTATTTTTTATGTGTTTGATCATAAAATAGATATAAAATCGGAATTGCCATGACATGCATCATATCATAAATCCACTCCTTGCATACATGTAGAATTTTAATTTTGGTAATTAAAATAGGCATGTATACAAACTCGTGTAATTAGTTGAAATTTAATTAATACGTGGTAATTAATAAATTTAGTAACTAATTAAAGATCCGAGGACGGGTTATGAAATCGTTAAGCCTTTCGGTGTGTGTTCTCGGTGAACCGCCTTAAAGCCCAAACGAGATCACGTTTTCAATTCGTAGTGTCTACGAGATTGAATGATGGTAAAAGAACAACAAATCTTGGATAAAAACGGTTCGCTTATAGGTTGGGTGGTCAACTGAGCTAGGCTCGACCGACTTAACCCTCCTAGTGTGATGTATGCACGGGGGTCCGGCAAGACTAAGCTACACCGGAGAACGGAGGGGTGATTCTTTCTTATCTCAATGGGGCTGTCTTGACCCGATTTCGTCCGACTGTCACATATGTTCCAACGAATAGGACGGGTAGGCTTACCTACGTTACCGACACCATTCGGAATCCTTGATTTGATGTGCTTTTAGGTTAACATCAAAAAGACTTGGTTAGTTAACCCACCACCACTTCCAAAATATTGAGTGGGAGCGGGGGAGGCGACAGCCAACCCCACGGCCTCTACTATAGATACAAGTAAGTGAGAGAAGGGTGACGCCTCGCGGCGCTTTGATTTCGTCCCCCTACGGATGGTGTTCACCCCTATCAACATTCATGGCTTGGTCTCCGAAAGGATAGGATTTCTGGGTACTCGTCGGGTCACTGACCTATCCTACGACGGCACACTCGGGGCGTACCTAAGAGATCCGATATAGTAGGTCACACTCATCAAGGGTATTTTTGATAAATGCCTAGGCTAAAAAGGAAGGTAGTCAATGAATAAAGGGATGTTCGATTCTCGTGGGATGTTTGATTCTCACAAGTTATTCATTGATGAGATTGTCTCGATTTAACCGTCATCTCTTTGACCTACCCTACGGCGGCACTGAGATGCGAGGTTAAAACCTTGGAATGGTAGAGTAGACTTATTTTTTTTAGTTTACAATTCCTAAAATAAAATTATATAGTAGTGTTAAAATTGAATTAATATATGTCATTTTATTTACAGCATTATATCCCTTACTAAATTGCTTAAAAATTAATAATTGACTAGTATTGACTTCGTTAAAAAGTGGAAAGTAACTAGGACGTTGAACTAATTAATCGATAATGCAATTAATTTTCGAACGAGATATTTTCTCTTAAGCCTTTTAAAAAATCATAGTGACATATAGGTATGTCAGTAGTGTCATTCGTGTCGAACGGGAGACAAACTTAGGTGATTTCGGACTTTGAAATTCTTCTAGTGAATTTTGAGTGTGTAGTGATTACACGAGTAATTTTCTAATTTAAAAATCGGAAAATCATGAAATGTTACTAGTTGGACGATATTTGGAATCGATGAACTAGTGGGAGCTTTATGATTTATTGTTTTTCTAGAACATTAGAAAAGTGTAACTGACTACACACGTAACCGTTCTAATTGAAAAACCGGAAAGTCATGGAATGTCGCTAGTTGGACGATATTTGGAATCGATGAACTAGTGGGAGTTCTATGATTTATTGTTTTTCTGGAAACATTGGAACTATGTACGAAAGATTTTCTAATCGAAAAAATCGGAAAATCATAAAAAATAAAGCATTGCTCGTTAGACGGTATTTGGAACCGATAAACTAGTGGGAGCTTTAATGTTATGATTTGTTATTTTTTTCTGGTATATTAGAAAATCCGAGAAGTCCCGACGAGTAACACTCGAAATAGACATCCCACGGTTCAAGAGTAGTGTCTACTCAAACGAACAGCTGGTTCAAGACTGTTTCCATTCACGGAAAGTCAAGAATGGACGAATATGTCTAAAAGTGTTAGTCATCTAAACTGAGAAAACTTTAAGGCTGAACCGAAAAATTAATTAACTGAAAATCATAGGATAAGGACAGTGATTTGGGATCACCAACCTATGAATCCTTGGCGATTTTCTCGAGCTAAGTTCTTTTGAAGAACAAGGTAGCAGTGCATTTAACGATTAAAGGAGTAAACAACGGGCAGTTAATTTTAGCTAGAATAGTGGGAGTGATATAAGGAAATGAATCTCGGATTCAATCCTTCGATATCATGGAAAATTTATTTTCGGTTTAAGATTCGTTGATTTGTTTGTCGTATAGAAAGTGAATATACCATTTGTAGTACGAATCCAAAACTCGGACTTTTGTTTGATAAAGTCAAAACCACTTAGAAATGCTGAAATATGTATATAAAACACATCTTAAGAACTATTAAAAGCAATTGGTTTATATATTTAGATAAACGCTTCTTCATATTCCATAGTTAGTGCATAGTCCCTAAAAGACAAGACCTGAAGACTGGCTCAGGGTGATTCCTTTCTCCCATTCTGGTTAGATTGTCTCAAAGGTTCAATGACTAATTTATCTCCTCAAAAGGGAAAGGATAATGGTTATAAAGAAGTAACATAGCTTGTTAATGACGACCTTCGGGGTCTGATGAAAGATACAAGCCAGTAGGAGCTTCCGAGTAGTGACTTCTTGTCTGATAACTATTCAAACACTCCAATAAGTTTATCCAAAATATTTTGAGGTTTCTCTATTTTCAACCAGAGAAGGAGTATTCAAAACTCGGAATAGGCCATTCATAGTCCTCGAGACGGATGCTCGGCCGCCTCATTGTGACATGTTCTCACTAAGTGAGAAACCGTTAAAATTGCCTTATATAGTTTTAGATGTGCTACAATACACTGCTTAACTCAATAAAGATATTGGAAGCGAAATAACGGTTTACATTGAAATGTAAGACCGAGAAGTCTACCTAGAATATGCTTTGGAATTTACGGATAAGGTGTGTATTCGGTTCACCCCACTTCCATAAATATAAGCATTTAGCACACGGTGCTTGGAGGTAAGACTGGGAATTTCGCGCATACGTTCGGTCAATGACCATTCATGATATATTTTTTAACCTATTGAGAATAAAGGTTAGATATAGGATTCTTGAAATCGGGAAGGGGCAGTTATACTGTTGCATCCTTTCTGATAGAGTCCATGAACAGCAAAACCTTGAACCTTGAAGTACGTTTACTCAAGGTAGTTACTAACTGATTAAAATCAGACCACATCCAACATCGGTTGTTGGTGATAACACTAAACACTACTAAACTAGATCAGAATTTCGATCCACCCAATAAGTATTGGGAGTATGGTTTATCCATTACCCATTATGGGTTCTGCGGACTTTGTAGTCTGAGGATCGATTGATGACCTATGGCTCTTTTGTGAGCAGTATAGGATTCTGATAATAGAGGTTGGTTTAATAGCCATAACCCTGTGAATGGAGTTCGGTACTCCAGTTCTGTTCATACTCTTGTAGAACCACCTGAGCGTCTCAGGCCCAGTGGGAGTAATTAGATCTACACGGAAAGTTTATCTTTCAGAGAAAAGCTAGAGTGGTCTAGGGGTAATTCCCTAAGAAGTAGAGAGTTAATCAGACCTTGAACTCACTTACCACTTAGTATTGCATGATTTCGTTCGAAGCCAGAAAATAGGGGTGATTCCCTGAGACTTTCTTGCCAAACAAACGGAGTCTGGATTCATTCGGAACAAAAGGGTATTGCCTTATGAACTTATGACAGGATGACTGTCAAGGCTTATGTCCTTTGTGAATAAAGAGCAAACCTCTCGGTCATTGGAAGTCATATATTTCTACAATATGTGGATTTGACCAGTATATTGATAAGTCTTTTTGTAGACTGGATATCAATTTTAGTACAGTAGTGAATATATACATTAGTGTTTGTGAGGGATAACACTACACCAGTTGGAATCAACATGGGTGTGTTATCTGAAGTCAGAATCTGACAATACCACAATTCTCTGCAACAGAGATTTGGACAACATTCTTAAGAGTTTGACTCGGTCGAATTCATTAGAATCGATCATCGGTTTCCCATCCATCTTATTGGTTAAGATGATGCATCCGTGTATGCAACATTCAACGAGGAAGTTCTACCCTATGCCTCGGAATGACTCTCTAAATCTTCGGATCAAGAGAAATGAGATAGATTCTCTTTCTAGTAAGAGATGGTCAGGTTATTGAACGTCAACTTTGATCGAATCTTAGATTCGGCGGTTAACAAAGCAAGTTTAGTGTGTCCTTTAGTATCTTGAAGAGAACGAGGAATAATATGCAGACATATTCATGTGTGAACTTGGATATGTGTGATACACTGATTTTGACTTTAAGTCAGATTGAGGATGATCGTTAAGTTGATCTTGGGCTCAGTGTTTACTCTTGTGTTGAAGCTATTGCCTGGAGGAATCCAGCAATGCCAACTTGACTTTAACTAGTTGGGTGATTAGTGGCTTTTGTAGTAGCTAGAGAGGCGATATAGCTTAAGGATTTCCTTTTCCTATCTGGGAGTGATTCTAGATATGGAAGCCGATACCACATCATTGTGCACACAATGAAAGGGTAGCTTATAAGGATTTTCGAAATCACTAAGAGGTCAAAAGCATATTGGGAAAGTACCACATGATTAGATGGACCGGTAACGTTTCGATTCTACGGATCGTCTCGAGCCGACAACCTGACTAATTATTAAGACCCATGACATTTAGATGTAGGTACTCCCCGAGTCACTGACCTATCCTACGACGGCATACTCGGAGTGTACTTGGGAATCTGAAATGGTTATGATATGCTTAATGGGTACTAGAATATGGGATGGGTCTCCATTGCATTAGAGCAAGTGGGAGATGTAGTTTGTTGTAGTTTTAAATAATAGGTTGTGCTCTAAAACAATTAATCACATGCTTTCGTGCAAGTGGGAGATTTTTAGGTGTGATGCCCGAAAGACAATTTTGTAATTGTTTTATTTAATAAATGAAATGATATTATTATTCATATTTATTATTCTCATATTCACCGATGTGACAATAGTATTTACACTACAGAAAACCCTGAAGTATATCGTTTATGTAATCACTTAACTCAGTGTATGAGATATACACGGGAGGATTGAGTTAGTGAAGATGTACTTACAATACAATTAGCCCGTAGTGAAGTTAATCGATAGTATCGGGTCTCACCTTTAACGTGCTATTAATGTGCCCAGAACAGAATTGGTGTGATTGTCTTATCCGGACTTTCGGTTAAGAGAACCTAGTGGGGCATTTATATATGATAGATATATCATATAGGGCTGGACCGATTTGATTAGAGTTCACGATATAATTCCGTAATCGAGAAGTCTTATCGAATCAATGGATGATCATATTTATGGATATATCTTAATCCTGAGGTGATCACAGTCGACTGCTTGAATCAGTATGAGGTTTGACTTGACGGTTAAGGATACACTGAGTCTGTGGTCTGAATTACCCCATCTTGGCATTGTACTGGATTGAGTGAGTAGTCTGTGTTATCACAGATACGGAATCCATTCCTTCCATTTATGGATGTAGATAGACAGTTCCCTTGTTTATTAATCCTAGAAACTGATAGATCGTGCGAGTTCATATTGCACTGATTAGCTACCAGTGAGTTATATGAATTAATTGATCACTAGGGGGTTAATGGTAAATAAGGATAAGAGGTTCTGAAAAGGGTTAACAGTAACTTCCCGATTTTTAGAATGAACAGTCTATGGAGGATTAATCCATATGTAATGATTATATCAATGGACGCTTATTATTATTCTCGTGAGGAGATAAATATAATCTTATAATCGGAGGAGTGCAGTCGCGGGATTATGGTGGCATATTCCTGTGATTGATTTATCGAATATAATTATTCTGTTCGTAAGATAATTATTTATTTGATTTATCGGAGCCGCTGATTATTAGTCCATGGTCCCCGACGTGCCTCCTAATATAGCATAGCTATTCTCGGACGTCGAATCCTAATAATATTAATTTAGTTCTTGTTGGACTTTATTAAAACGATATGTGAATTAATTGTTTAGTGAACTATTAAATTAGTTGGGCTAAATAATTAAATATGTGAAAAATGCATTTTTCATAATCTTGGCCCAATTATTGCGTAATGGCAAAAATTAATATTGACTAGGTCAATAAGTGATGATTTTCGCCCCATGTCCTTATTTTTGGAACAAGAAATTGTTTTCTTATGTATTAATAAGACATGTGCATAAAATATTTATTAGATAAATATTTATGGTAAGAAATAAAGATAAATATTATTCTAGATTTGTTCTAGATTATTATGGAATTATCTTTTATTTATTGGATTATTTATTTGCAAAATAAAAATCCTTGGAGGTTAAGTTTTACTCTCCTATATAAAGAGAGTTCTCCCAAGCCTTACAACACACAACAATTTCGACTTCTCCTCTTAGAGAGAAGAAGAGATAATTTCGGCCAAGGGCAGAATAAGGGAAAATCTTGGAGGTTTTTCCGGGTAGCATATCGGAAGGATTCGAGCCGAGGATTTCCTTCCACCGGGAGTTGCTTGGATCACACGTACGGAAGATCGTGGTGCTCTTCACATCTTCGTTTGTAATTTCTATTGCGGCTCTTCTACTTGGATTTTGAGATCCAAGAGGTATGTTCTACAACCCCCTTGTAGAGTAGATCTAGTTATTTTATTACGTGTAATTTATAGATCTAGATCCTTAAATCGCTTCCGTTGCGGATGGTATTACTAACAAGAACAATCCAAACACTTGAGGATATGTTAAGAGCATGTGTTTTGGAAGTAGGTGGATCATTGGATTATTACCTACCCGTGGCTGAGTTTGCTTACAACAACATTTATCATGCATGTTTGGGGATGGCGCCGTTTGAAGCTCTATATGGTAGAAGATGTCGAACACCACTGTTTTAAAAATCAAGTTGGGGAGAAGAAACTTACCAGGCCAGAATTGGTTGAACAAGCTAAGGAAAGAGTTTTGTTGGTTCAGAAGAACTTGAAGGCAGCTCAAGATAGTTAGAAAAGTTGGGCCGATGTTTGTAGAAGACCTTTGGAATTTGATGTTGGAGAAAGAGTATACCTTCGAGCTTCACCGATGAAAGGATTAAAACGTTTTGGACAAAAGGGAAAGTTAAGTCCAAGGTATTTTTGACCTTTTTAGATCCTTGAGAGAGTTGGACCGTTGGCATATAAGCTCAAGTTGCCAGATTCAATGTCAAGAGTCCACGACGTGTTTCATGTATCGATGTTGAAGAAGTGTTTGACGAAGTCAGATGTTGAAGCTACTGTTGATACATAAATCCTTCAAGATAACCTTGCTTATGATGAAAAACCGGTTCAGATTTTTGATAGAAAGAAAAAGATGATCAAGAGGAGGATGATTCCTTTGGTGTTAGTACAATGGAGCAATCATACATCAAACGAAGCAACTTGGGAAGTGGAAGATGATATGATCACCGAGTTTCCGTACTTTTTGAATCTACCATGTATGTCCAAGTTTCGAGGACGAAACTCCTCTTAAGGGGGGAGGAATGCAATATTCCGATTCTCGGGAAAGGGCAGACGTGTCAATTTTCGAGAACGAAATTATATTTATTTCTTTTATGGATTTCAAGTTTATAAATTATTATAAGTATATATGTATATATTCTCAATATATATATATATATATATATATATATATATATATATATATATATATATATATATATAAAGCTATCGATTGTTTTGCAATTAAAGGAAAGATAAGGAGGTTTAACTAATTAGCTAGTGGGAGGTTTTATTAGGGAAATTATCTCCCCGCTAATTAGAAAATCCCGTCACTAAATTGAAAGAAAATTCCTGCAACTTGAGAGCAAAGATTCTTCTTCAGAGTTCTATGTGAGTTCTTGGTGGTTTTCAAATCAAAGTAGATCACCGGATTCGTGAGGAGACAAGGATCGTATTGATACTAAGAATTCCAGATTTTATCACGGTACGAAAATGGCCCTAATCTTGGATTCTTTATGGTTTGATCATGTTTGGAGGAAGAAATTTGTGTAATTTGTAGCTCTGAGTAGTTAGAAACCTTGATCCTAACTAGTTCTTGAATTGGTTGTGGATCAAATACGTTTTGTGTTTGCCTTTGAGAAGTTGCTGCAGACTTTTCAAGTTTTTCTTGGAGTTGTGCATTGATCAGGTAAGAAAAATCTTCTCTATTGCTTTGATTATGGATTGGTAGAGTTAAGGCTTGGTGTTGAAAGTAATATGATGTTAATTTCATATACAAGTGTTACCTTGCTAGTGTAGGATGCTATATGTTGTTAAATTGGCACTTTTATGCTGTTTTGATGAGTACATGGTTGAAGAACATGTTTTGAAGTGTTAGGGATCCGATAAAGCACAAAAAACAATGTTTTTGGGGTATACTAGAGGAGCATGAGGTCAAATTCTACATTCAGAAGCTTGGTACAAGCGCACCAGAATCCAGTGCATGCGCACTGGACATGTTTTTTTTAGTTTGATCAGTTTTGAGCACCAAGTCTAGTTTTAAGTGTTGTTTCTTGACCTTAAAACCTTAAATGAACATGAATAAGCCTCGATTAAGCTTTTGATGCATTTAGTTCTGGCACCGGATGTACTCTTCCTTAGAGTTGAAGTTCGGGACCGTCGGGAAGGTATGATTTTCTTGTGTTTTGATGAATTAGTATTCATCAATGTATGTGTATGTGCCTAGGGAGTTACTTCTAGAGCCTAAGCAATGGAGTAAAGTTGTTAAGTGAGATCCTACCTTGAAAACACTTAGGTGGCTGATTAATGATTAATAATTTACATAAGTGTGTAGTAAAAGACTAAAACATCGTACCATTCTTGGTAAGGCACTTGTCTATATCATGATGTGTGGCGGTCAGATAAAGTGAATAACTCTACTAGCCTATAAATGGCTAAATGGTAGGGGCACTTCGCCGAACATGTACACTACCGGGTTTTTTTACCCGTGGCTATCGGTGTGATCCAATAATAGGTTGCAAACGATACCTCGTGGTGGGTAGTATCATGTGTAGTGCCCTTCAATGCCGGTGTAACAAACTTGAGTTAAGTTAGAAATGTTTAGTCACAACGTGTTGATGAGCATGAAGTGAACCCTGGAATTGAGTCGGTCAAATAAAGATAACATAATAACTATGTAAATTCTTCTTTATAAAACCTAGTTAATGCAGTAGCTTCTGTATCTTGCTAAGTACCTTTGTACATACCTCAAATACATGTTTGTTGTGTTTGGGGTTGAGAAGATGAACATGTGGAACAGGAGTTCGATGAGGACTTCGAGGATGATGTTTGATGATTTGTCATGCTATGCCTTTATAATGCTTTATTTCTATTAAATTATGTTGGATTGATATTGGCGCAAACACCCTCTAGAGGGGGGGGGGGGGGGGTGAATAGAGTGCGAGTGATTTTTAAAACTTTTTCGATGATAACACAAGTACTAATAAATTAAGTGCGGAAGCTTACTTAATTTATCATTCGCTTGTATTACACAACCTTAAGTGATCAAATATGATGGATTAATTTATTGTGATGAAAAAACAATGTAGCACGTTTGCAAATATGTGATTCAACTAATATGCAGGTGCGAGATAGATTGATAAAATGTATTAGTCGGATCACTATTATAAATTAACACTCAAGTTTAGAAGGCATATTAAAATAAACAAATAACACTTAATATTATTTAACAAAACAGAAGCAAGTTGCTCCAATTTAGTGTACCCAAAAGATTATTACAATGTGCTGTTATATAACTAAGTACTATGCTATAAAAATACAAAAGCTAGCAGGTTTGATATATATAATACAAATATGCTCAAGATCAACTACTATATAAAAGAGATGCGGCCTAATAAATTAGGTAAGCACAAATCCAAGTGTGTTCACAGTACAACGAGATGAAGAATATAGGCTACAAGATCGCGAGGCTGTCCAAACAAGCCTCTTACATAGACTACGAACCAACTACAAGGTGATCAAAAAGCCGAGTATCCGATTTGATAAAAAAGTATTGAAACCGTTTATCAAAGCGAGAGATATCGGATCGATAACACAGAATCGAGCGGCTCTCCAAGGTACTATTACAAATTGAATTACTAACGAAGCAAGTACAAATTCAATGAGCCCAAGTAAGGCAGGATGCGGCTCTCATAATACAAGAAGATTTGCCGCCTCACAGAACAAAGAGTTAGAGGCTCAAGCTATTCACTAGATAGGAGCGGCAAAATACGATTAGGCAGAAGTAGATTACACTCAATGATTCAACACAATAGATAGATTAATGTGATCGCACAAAGAAGAATATGCAAGGTGAAAATAAATGTGCGGCGGGATAGTAGTGGATGAGATTGAACAATGCATTAGCGGCAACAACGAAATGATATTCAAACACAAATCACATAAAGTCGAATCGGTAAATTCCAACAAAAATGCAGTCAAATAATTTTGACAACACAATGATACTCGATCACGGACACAAGTCGGGACCAAATATCAAAGAGGTAATAAGGATATGATCGGGATCACTACACTCGAAGCAATTCTCGGACTTGTGCTAATGTTTAGTTTCACACAAGATCAATTATTGCCAAACAACTTGAACAAAAGCCTATTGTCATCACTAAGGTCAACGTGTTGTTCAAAAGTTCATCAATCAACCGATCTTAACACTAATCACACTTAGCACAATCACGAATTCAACCGATTACAAAAGCACACAAATTCACAAGTAACACCACCTAGAAATGCGGTAAAATGACAATACACTTACCGATCAATTTGAAGAGTCTACACGAACTTCGCACTTCGTATGCCACGAGAATGCCAAAATGGTATCACCCCTACTTCTTGATTCAAGAACGACTTACCGTTGATTCAAAGCCAAGCTTACGGTTCCGGTATTCCACCGATCGTAAAATTTCTCTTGAATCACTCGGGGACGACCCACAAATTTCACAACGCAAAGAAAATAAAAACTTTTGTTTGAAAATGTAGGACCGCAAGTGTGTTTTTCTCTCATGATGCAAGTCCGAATATACTAAGTATTTATAGCAAGAGAGGGGTGAAGAACCCTCAATTTTAGTGAATAGAAATAAATGCAAATCAAGATTCTTTCCAAAAAACCATTTTGACATGTGACTAAAAGCGGTAACCTTGGCACACAATCACGAGTCAATTTGACACGTTTCTATCACTTTTCCAACCAACCCTCTCGTGTCAAAATGAAAGTGCTTAAACCGACCGGAAAGAATCCGAAGTACGCCGATTTCTTGTTCTAATACTTAGATGGGGTAACTAACCGAATTGACCTAAATTGGACAAACCAATTGTCACAAATACATCGGTTTGTCATATGGGTCAATTAAGCCGAGAACCCGCATTTGGCTATAGATTTAGGGCCAAAGCCGAGTTATAGCCGACGGGACTAGGCACACAGATCGGACTTTATTGAGCCATAGCTCTCGGTCAAACAGGGAACTGGAAAGTCAAGCCAAGAAAGAATGTCAATGCCGCAATCAATGACATTAATGCTCCAATGGCTCGGTTTCATTTTGAAACGTAGTGCGGCAACCTTTAACTTCCGAATCAACGCCATCACGTGATAAATATGTTTCGTTGATTCAATCACCGAAATCAAGCGCATAAGGCGAGTCAACGCGGCGTCTATTCAAAATCGCTTTAAATCAAATGATATAAACAAGGGTGAGGAAAAGACCGAAACTTCCCCGAATATAGTGCGGACGAAGATTCAAACTTCCTTCTAAAGATGCTAATAATCGGGAAATCAAAGACTCAATCTTTGATTTGGGACACGTGAGGGAGAATGACCGTCTAGAAGATTTTCTCAATGGTTGCATATCTCCAAATTGAAAGGCTTCAAACAAAGAAGGCCTTGTGCCATCAACTTCGAATCCATTTCTTAATTGCCTTCCGTTTTTACGAGATCGGTTGCACAAGAAAAGATTTCGAAACGAAATCGCATTTGGCAATTGAAGAGAGAAACTTTCCATAAACAAAATACACCACGAGGATGAAAACAAACTCAAGGAGAATCGGGCCGAGCATTAACCGGAGTGGGCACGACGGAGGCCAAGACTTGGCTGAATTCCGCAAATGGAACGAGGGTAGAAGAAATTTGGGTATTAGGTTTATTAGGTGAAGGGTTTGTTTGGAATTTCAAATAAAGGAAATAAAAGGGCCGAAGGTTAAACAGTCCAACAAAAATAATGTTGATAAAAATATTAACGGGCAAACTTTATTTAAAGTAGGTCAAAGACACGGAATAATTAATTAAAATGCCATATCAACTAAAATAATGTGTTATAAAATAAAATTAAATGCTACACCACATGTATTGCATACTAGATGCCCTTACACTTGATGTGATACATTTAATTCAACATTACATTCAAATTATATGTGTTTGCATTTAATTAATCATATTGAAATACCTAAAAAGCACTTAACAAATCATTAGCGACAGTTGTATCATAAGCCAAAATATCACACATAATTTAAAACCTTTAAATCAAGGGGCTTTTCCTTTTGAAAATTAATCAACACAATAGTTTACTACCACAAAATACTCAACAATCTCCTCCTTTGATTTATTTTCAAAATAACACATTTAAAACTTTTAATGGATCGGTTGAAAGACGTGGAGAGTATAACTCCCCCGGAATACGAGCTCCCTCTTAATTAGAGCTTTCAAACTTTAATACTCACAATAAGTTTTATTTTGAAAAGCTTTACATACTACTTTCTCCCCCTTAGTTTGAAAATTAATCAAATAAGATTTTAAAAGACGGGGTTGAAAGCTATAAAGCACGAAATACTATAAAGGGAAAGGTATAAGAGTGACTTCCCTATATTGTACACCAAAGTACCAATTGTTTACCAATTGACTAACTTACCAGATGTTGTGATTTTAGCTCCTATGACTTAAAAACCTCCAAGACAGATATTGACCAAGGTACCCTTCACACTTTGGGTCCTTCAGGGTTAGAATCAGGCTTGAGAGAATCTTTCCGAACCCATATTTTTCGTACCCTTGGTTTATGCTCAGTCTTCTTAGTCTAAGTGGACCGAGTTGACTGATCACAGTGATGTGGTATTGGATAATATGTGTTCTGATGTATTCTCAGTAGCTGATCTTGCCAAAACAGCAGGTTGGCTAAGTAGGGATCAACTTGGGGTTGTCTTAACGTGTAGTCTGGTGCTTCATGTATGCGGGGGTCATGATATGTAGGTGTATAGAAACTAGGTGCATCATAGTTAGTATGATGATATTGGTTCTGTTGAGTGTAGCTCTTTGAACCTCTACGATCATACATATATGCATGATTACATGAGGAAGAACGCTGTGAAATGTGTGTACGTGTAGATGAAGCGTTCTTTCGTGGAGTCGGTGCTTTAGTTTGTGCAGGTGTGGCACGCTCTAAGGCAATAGGCCTTGGCTCCAAGACAGACTTTGAGGTGGAAGGTTCAATTGATGTTCTAGAAACCACTTTAGACTCATCAACTTCCTTACCCTTAGATTCTTTGATTTTCGAAGATTGCTTTTCGAGCTCAGAATAACGCTCTTTAAGTCTTATGTTGACTTGTTTGACCGAAGCAACTTCTTTTCTCAATGAATCATTTTCGATTTGTAAGTCTTGGTGCTTAAGCTGTAGTTGACTTAGAGTGTTGATTAGTGAAATAGTTTCATCAATGTGTTGTTTCTTAAGTTCACTAATCGTTTCGTTCTTCAATTTTAGAGTTATCTTAAGTTGTTCAATTTGTTCATGTAACACATCTACCGAAGACAATGATACCTAACTCTCATTATCGAAGGTGGGTTGAGATCGACCCATGAAGCATACTTTTGCATGTTCGGATTTTTGTGGAGTTGTGTCGCAATCAGACTCTGAGCTATCCTACCATGTAGCCATGGATTTGCCATTTTTCTTCTTTTTATCTTTTGATGAACTTTTGGTATTATTCTTCTCTTTTCGGTTGGGGCATTCTTCAGCTATGTGCCCTTTTTCTCCACAATTGAAACAATCAGCATTGTCTTTCCAACTGTCACTTCTCATGTGAAGCTTCAGAATTTTTTTGAACTTTCGAACCATCAAAGCTTCATATGTTCCTTCACGATCTGATTCATCTCCAGAGGATGATTCTTTGGCTTTCAAGGCTAGAACACTGGTCACAAAGGGTTTGATTTTTTGTGCATTCATACGTTGCTCATAGACCAAGAGTGTTCCAATAAGTTCTTCTTTAGAGAGGATCGAGAGATCCTTCACTTCCTCTATGGCCGTTGCCTTTGCTTCCCATTCGGGAGGGAGGGAACGAAGTATCTTATCATTCTGATCCTCAATAGAGATGACCTTACCAAGTGCACTTAGTGAGTTGACTATATACGTGAGTCTATTATCCATAGCAGTGATAGATTCATGTGGATTAGCCTTAAAAGTGTCATATGCATACATGAGTTGACTTATGCGTGACTTTTCAACCTTATTGGTGCCCTTATGTCTTTTAATTAGAGCCTACCAAATTTCTTTGGCAGTGTCACATGCGGCAACAGCTCGGTTTTCGGAGGGACTCAAAGAGTTGATTAGAATGGCGACGGCTTTGGCATTTAAGGACATCTTTTTGAAGTCCTCGGCGTCAAATTCATCTTCACTCTTTTCAACATTTGAGGTAACACCTCCTACGGTGATAGACTTCGTTGGAACAAACGGACCTTTATTAATGATTACCCAGAGTTGGTAATGTTAGGTGTGATGCCCGAAAGACAATTTTGTAATTGTTTTATTTAATAAATGAAATGATATTGTTATTCATATTTATTATTCTCATATTCACCGATGTGACAATAGTAATTACACTATAGAAAACCCTAAAGTATATCGTTTATGTAATCACTTAACTCAGTGTATGGTATATACACGGGAGGATTGAGTTAGTGAAGATGTACTTAAAATACAATTAGCCCGTAGTGAAGTTAATCGAGAGTATCGGGTCTCTCCTTTAACGTGCTATTAATGCGCCCAGAACACAATAGGTGTGATTGTCTTATCCGGACTTTCGGTTAAGAGAACCTAATGGGGCATTTATATATGATAGATATATCATATAGGGCTGGACCGATTTGATTAGAGTTCACGATATAATTCCGTAATTGAGAATTCTTATCAAATCAATGGATGATCATATTTATGGATATATCTTAATCCTGAGGTGATCACAGTCAACTGCTTGAATCAGTATGAAGTTTGACTTGACGGTTAAGGATTACACTGAGTCTGTGGTCTGAATTACCCCATCTTGGCATTGTACTGGATTGAGTGAGTAGTCTGTGTTATCACAGATACGGAATCCATTCCTTCCATTTCGGAAGTAGATAGACAGCTTCCCTTATTTGTTAATCCTAGAAACCGATCGATCCATGGAGTTCATATTACACCGATTAGCTACCGGTGAGTTGTATGAATTAATTGATCACTAGGGGGTTAATGGTAAATAAGGATAAGAGGTTCTAGAAAGGGTTAACGGTAACTTCCCGATTTAGAATGAACATCTGGATGAGGATTAATCCATATGTAATGATTATATCAATGGACGCTTATTATTATTCTCGTGAGGAGATAAATATAATCTCATAATCGGAGGAGTGCAGTCACGGGATTATGGTGGCATATTCCTGTGATTGATTTATCGAATATAATTATTCTGTTCGTAAGATAATTATTTATTTGATTTATCGGAGCCGCTGATTATTAGTCCATGGTCCTCGACGTGCCTCCTAATATAGCATAGCTATTCTCGGACGTCGAATCCTAATAATATTAATTTAGTTCTTGTTGGACTTTATTAAAACGATATGTGAATTAATTGTTTAGTGGACTATTTAATTAGTTGGGCTAAATAATTAAATATGTGGAAAAGACATTTTCCATAATCTTGGCCCAATTATTGTGTTATGGCAAAATTAATATTGACTAGGTCAATATTAGAAATTTCGCCCCATGCTCTATTTTATGGAACTAGAAATTGTTTTCTTGTGTATTAATAAGACATGTGCATAAAATATTTATTGGATAAATATTTATGGAAAGAAATAAAGACAAATATTATTCTAGATTTGTTCTAGAATATTTTGGGATTATTTTTGTTTAATGGATTTATTTTAATTGCAAAATAAAATCCTTGGAGGCTGAGTTTTACTCTCCTATATAAAGAGAGTTCTCCCAAGCCTTAGACACACAATGAAATTCGACTTCTCCTCTTAGAGAGAAGAAGGAATAAAATTCGGCCAAGGGGTTTAAGGGAAAATCTTGGAGATTTTCCGGGTAGCATATCGGAAGGATTCGAGACGAGAATTTCCTTCCACCGGGAGTTGCTTGGATCACACGTACGGAAGATCGTGGTGCTCTTCACACCTTGTTCGTTCTTTTTATTGCGGTTCTTCAACTTGGATTTTGAGATCCAAGAGGTATGTTCTACAACCCCCTTGTAGATATAGATCTAGTTATTTTATTACGTGTAATTTATAGATCTAGATCCGTAAATCGCTTCCGTTGCGGATGGTATTACTAACAGTGGTATCAGAGAGCCCAAGGTGATCTATATTTATACGTATAAAATATTAGATCTAGGAGTGGTAAACATGTAGATTTTTTTTCCCAAATTTTTTTTTTTAAAAAAAGGGGGCCGAAAATTGTTTATTTTTTTATGATTATGAATGTCTTGGTTGAAGAGATGGATTAGGGTTGGTACTGTTTACTCGTTAGATATATTGTAGCTCCTTTGTTTAGTAACAATTGAGCATAGGAATTGTATTTTATTTATGTCAATTTTCGAAATTTATATGTAAAAGTAGCATCTTTTATTGTAATTTTGAATATACGGGCTGGAAAAGATGAAGATCTTGCTGGAAAGTTGAAGATCAAGACGAAACCCAATGTATGAACGAGGAGAAACGGATAAAATTTTATTAAAAACTGCTACAGGACTTTCTGCGACGCTGAAAAGCGTCGCTATAAGTCCTGTTTATAAATAAATGCATGCGGCTAGGGTTCAACATGCATGCGGCTGCATGATAATTTTGGTAAACCTAATTTCCTTCTTAATTACTGCCGTTTGGCAGAGAAAAAGAAAAAGAAAAAGAAAATTGGAAAATATTTTTTTGGTAAGTAGCCGCATATAATAATATATATATATGATTAATTATAATAAATTGGATTTATTTAATTAAAAAAAGGACATTTTCTTCTCTCGGGTGTTCGTGGTCCGTGATCCGGCGGTTCGAGTTCAAGATTCGAAGATCAAGACTCGAAGACATAGATTATGTAATTTACTATTTTCCTAGGATAGATTAGATACGGGGTACCAACAATCCATCTCGGTGTTTAAATTTTCCGCAATTTTTTTTTTTATGTGTTTAATCATAAAACAGATATAAAATCGGAATTGCCATGACATGCATCATATCATAAATCCACTCCATGCATACATGTAGAATTTTAATTTTGGTAATTAAAATAGGCATGTATACAAGCTCGCGTAATTAGTTGAAATTTAATTAATACGTGGTAATTAATTAATTTAGTAACTTATTAAAGATCCGAGGACGGGTTATGAAATCGTTAAGCCTTTCGGTGTGTGTTCTCGGTGAACCGCCTTAAAGCCCAAACGAGATCACGTTTTCGATTCGTAGTGTCTACGAGATTGAATGATGGTAAAAGAACAATAAATCTTGGATAAAAACGGTTCGCCTATAGGTTGGGTGGTCAACTGAGCTAGGCTCAACTGACTTAATCCTCCTAGTGTGATGTATGCACGGGGGTCCGGCAAGACTATGTCCACAACGGAGAGCAGAGGGGTGATTCCTTCTTATCTCAATGAGGCTGTCTTGACCCGATTTCGTCCGACTGTGACATATGTTCCAACGAATAGGACGGGTAGGCTTGCCTACGTTACCGACACCATTCGGAATCCTTGATTTGATGAGCTTTTATGTTAACATCAAAAAGACGTGGTTAGTTAACCCACAACCACTTCCAAAATATTGAGTGGGAGCGGGGAAGGCGACAGCCAACCCCACGGCCTCTACTGTAGATACAAGTAAGTGAGAGAAGGGTGACACCTCGTGGCGCTTTGATTTCGTCCCCCTACGGATGGTGTTCACCCCTATCAACATTCATGGCTTGGTCTCCGAAAGGATAGGATTTCTGGGTTCTCGTCGGGTCACTGACCTATCCTACGACGGCACACTCGGGGCGTACCTAAGAGATCCGATATAGTAGGTCACACTCATAAAGGATATTTTTGGTAATATCTAGGCTAAAAAAGGAAGGTAGTCAATGAATAAAGGGATGTTCGATTCTCGTGGGATGTTTGATTCTCACAAGTTATTCATTGATGAGATTGTCTCGATTTATCCGTCATCTCTTTGACCTACCCTACGGCGGCACTGAGATGCGAGGTTAAAACCTTGGAATGGTAGAGTAGACTAACTTATAGTTTACAATTCCTAAAATAAAATAATATAGTAGTGTTAAACTTGAATTAATACATGTCATTTTATTTATAGCATTATATCCCTTACTAAATTGCTTAAAATTTATAATTGACTAGTATTGACTTCTTTAAAAAGTGGAAAGTAACTAGGACGTTGAACTAGTTAATCTATAATGCAATTAATTTTCGGAAGAGATATTTTCTCTTAAGCCTTTTAAAAACCAGAGTGACATATAAGTATGTCACTAGTGTCATTCGTGTCAAACGGGAGACAAACTTAGGTGATCGGGCTTTGAAATTCTTCTAGTGAATTTTGAGTGTGTAGTGATTACACGAGTAATTTTCTAATTGAAAAATCGGAAAATCATGAAGTGTTACTAGTTGGACGATATTTGGAATCGATGAACTAGTGGGAGCTTTATGATTTGTTGTTTTTCTAGAACATTAGAAAAGTGTAACTGACTACACACGTAACCGTTCTAATTGAAAAACCGGAAAGTCATGAAATGTCGCTAGTTGGACGATATTTGGAATCGATGAACTAGTGGGAGTTCTATGATTTGTTGTTTTTCTGGAAACATTGGAACTATAGATTTTTCTAATCGAAAAAATCGGAAAATCATAAAAATAAAGCATTGCTCGTTAGACGGTATTTGGAACCGATAAACTAGTGGGAGCTTTAATGTTATGATTTGTTGTTTTTTCTGGTATATTAGAAAATCCGAGAAGTCCCGACGAGTAACACTCGAAATAGACATCCCACGGTTCAAGAGTAGTGTCTACTCAAACGAACAGCTGGTTCAAGACTGTTTCCATTCACGGAAAGTCAAGAATGGGAGAATATGTCTAAAAGTGTTAGTCATCTAAAATGAGAAAACTTTAAGGCTGAACCGAAAATTAATTAACTGAAAATCATAGGATAAGGACAGTGATTTTGGATCACCAACCTATGAATCTTTGGCGATTTTCTCGAGCTAAGTTCTTTGGAAGAACAAGGTAGCAGTGCATTTAACGATTAAAGGAGTAAACAACGAGCAGTTAATTTTAGCTAGAATAGTGGGAGTGATATAAGGAAATGAATCTCGGATTCAATCCTTGGATATCGCGGAAAAATTATTTTCTGTTTAAGATTCGTTGGAACGAAAGGATTTACCTTCTATTCGATAATTTGTTTGTCGTATAGAAAGTGAATATACCATTTGTAGTACGAATCCAAGACTCGGACTTTTGTTTGATAAAGTCAAAACCACTTAGAACTGCTGAAATATGTATATAAAACACATCTTAAGAACTCGTTAAAAGCAATTGGTTTCTATATTTAGATAAACGCTTCTTCATATTCCATAGTTAGTGCATAGTCCCTAAAAGACAAGACCTGAAGACTGGCTCAGGGTGATTCCTTTCTCCCAGTCTGGTTAGATTGTCTCAAAGGTTCAATGACTAAGTTTCCTTTCAACCGGGAAAGGATAATGGTTATAAAGAAGTAACATAGCTTGTTTATGACGATCTTCGGGGTCCGATGAAAGATACGAGCTAGTAGGAGCTTCCGAGTAGTGACTTCTTGTCTGATAACTATTCAAACACTCCGGAAAGTTTATCCAAAATATTTTGAGGTTTCTCTGTTTTCAACAGAGATAGAGTATTCTATACTTGGAATAGGCCATTCATAGTCCTAGGGACTGATGCTCGGCCTGCCTCATAGTGAAATGCTTTCACTAAGGGAGAAACCGTTGAATTACTTTACATAGTTGTAGATGTGCTACAATACACTACTTAACTCAATAAAGATATTAGAAGTGAAATAACGGTTTACATTGAAATGTAAGACCGAGAAGTCTACCTAGAATATGCTTTGGAATTTACGGATAAGGTGTGGATTCGGTTCACCCCACTTCCATAAATATAAGCATTTAGCACACGGTGCTTGAAGGTAAGACTGGGAATTTCACACATCCGTTCGGTCAATGACCATTCGTGATATATCTTTTAACCTATTGAGTATAAAGGTTAGATATAGGATTCTTGAAATCGGGAAGGGACAGTTATACTGTTGCATCCTTTTTGATAGAATCCATGAACAGAAAAACCTTGAACCTTGAAGTACGTTTACTCAAGGTAGTTACTAACTGATTAAAATCAGACCACATCCAACATCGGTTGTTGGTGATAACACTAAATACTACTAAACTAGATCAGAATTTCGATCCACCCAGTAAGTATTGGGAGTATGGTTTATCCATTACCCATTACGGGTTCTGCAGACTTTGTAGTCTGAGGATCGATTGATGACCTATGGCTCTTTTGTGAGCATTATAGGATTCTGATAATAGAGGTTGATTTAATAGCCATAACCCTGTGAATGGAGTTCGGTACTCCAGTTCTGTTCATACTCTTGTAGAACCACCTGAGCAACTCAGGCCCAGTGGGAGTAATTGGATCTACACGGAAAAGAGTAGAATGAATAGGAAAGTTTATCTTTCAGAGCAAAGCTTGAGTGGTCTAGAGGTAATTCCCTAAGAAGTAGAGAGTTAATCAGACCTTGAACTCTCTTACCACTTAGTATTGCATGATTTCGTTCAAAAGCAGAAAATAGGGGTGGTTCCCTGAGACTTTCTTGCCAAACAAACGGAGTCTGGATTCATTCGGAACAAAAGGGTATTGCCTTATGAACTTATGACAGGATGACTGTCAAGGCTTATGTCCTTTGTGGATAAAAAGCAAACCTCTCGGTCATTGGAAGTCATATATTTCTATAATATGTGGATTTGACCAGAATATTGATAAGTCTTTTGTAGACTGGATATCAATTTTAGTACAGTAGTGAATATATACATACATTAGTGTTTGTGAAGGATAACACTGCACCAGTTGGAATCAACATGGGTGTGTTATCTGAAGTCAGAATCTGACAATACCACAATTCTCTGCAACAGAGATTTGGACAACATTCTTAAGAGTTTGACTCGGTCGAATTCATTAGAATCGATCAACGGTTTCCCATCCATCTTATTGGTTAAGATGATGCATCCGTGTATGCAACATTCAACGAGGAAGTTCTACCCTATGCCTCAGGAATGACTATCTAAATCTTCGGATCAAGAGAAATGGGATAGATTCTCTTTCTAGTAAGAGATGGTCAGGTTATTGAACGTCAACTTTGATCGAATCTTAGATTCGGCGGTTAACAAAGCAAGTTTAGTATGTCCTTTAGTATCTTGAAGAGAACGAGGAATAATATGCGGACATATTCATGTGTGAACTTGGATATGTGTGATACACTGATTTTGACTTTAAGTCAGATTGAGGATGATCGTTAAGTCGATCTCGGGCTCAGTGTTTACTCTTGTGTTGAAGCTATTGCCTGGAGGAATCCAGCAACGCCAACTCGACTTTACCTAGTTGGGTGATTAGCGGATTTTGTAGTAGCTAGAGAGGCGATATAGCTTAAGGATTTCCTTTTTTATATCTGGGAGTAATTTTAGATTTGGAAGCCGATACCACATCATTGTGCAAACGATGAAGGGGTAGCTTATAGGGATTTTCGAAATCACTAGAGGTCAAAAGCATATTGGGAAAGTACCACATGATTACAAGGACCGGTAACGTTTCGATTCTACGGATCGTCTCGAGCCGACAACCTGACTAATCATTAAGACCCATGACATTTAGATGTAGGTACTCTCCGAGTCACTAACCTATCCTACGACGGCATACTCGGAGTGTACTTTGGAATCTGAAATGGTTATGATATGCATAATGGGTACTAGAATACGGGATGGGTCTCCATTGCTTTAGAGCAAGTGGGAGATGTAGTTTGTTGTATTTTAAATAATAGGGTGTGCTCTAAAACAATTAATCACATGCTTTCGTGCAAGTGGGAGATTGTTAGGTGTGATGCCCGAAAGACAATTTTGTAATTGTTTTATTTAATAAATGAAATGATATTGTTATTCATATTTATTATTCTCATATTCACCGATGTGACAATAGTAATTACACTACAGAAAACCCTAAAGTATATCGTTTATGTAATCACTTAACTCATTGTATGGTATATACACGGGAGGATTGAGTTAGTGAAGATGTACTTAAAATACAATTAGCCCATCGTGAAGTTAATCGAGAGTATCGGGTCTCTCCTTTAACGTGCTATTAATGCGCCCAGAACACAATAGGTGTGATTGTCTTATCCGGACTTTCGGCTAAGAGAACCTAATGGGGCATTTATATATGATAGATATATCATATAAAATTGGACCGATTTGATTAGATTTCACGATATAATTCCGTAATTGAGAATTCTTATCAAATCAATGGATGATCATATTTATGGATATATCTTAATCCTGAGGTGATCACAGTCAACTGCTTGAATCAGTATGAAGTTTGACTTGACGGTTAAGGATTACACCGAGTCCGTGGTCCGAATTACCCCATCTTGGCATTGTACGGATTGAGTGAGTAGTCCGTGTTATCACGGATACGGAATGCATTCCTTCCATTTCGGAAGTAGATAGACGCTCCCCACTTATTTGTTAATCCTAGAAACGGATCGATCCATGGAGTTCATAATACACTGATTAGCTACCAGTGAGTTGTATGAATTAATTGATCACTAGGGGGTTAATGATAAATAAGGATAAGAGGTTCTAGAAAGGGTTAACGGTAACTTCCCGATTTAGAATGAACTGTCTATGGAGGATTAATCCATATGTAATTATTATATCAATGGACGCTTATTATTATTCTCGTGAGGAGATAAATATAATCTCATAATCGGAGGAGTGCAGTCACGGGATTATGGTGGCATATTCCTGTGATTGATTTATCGAATATAATTATTCTGTTCGTAAGATAATTATTTATTTGATTTATCGGAGCCGCTGATTATTAGTCCATGGTCCCCGACGTGCCTCCTAATATAGCATAGCTATTCTCGGACGTCGAATCCTAATAATATTAATTTAGTTCTTGTTGGACTTTATTAAAACGATATGTGAATTAATTGTTTAGTGGACTATTTAATTAGTTGGGCTAAATAATTAAATATGTGGAAAAGACATTTTCCATAATCTTGGCCCAATTATTGTGTTATGGCAAAATTAATATTGACTAGGTCAATATTAGAAATTTCGCCCCATGCTCTATTTTATGGAACAAGAAATTGTTTTCTTGTGTATTAATAAGACATGTGCATAAAATATTTATTGCATAAATATTTATGGAAAGAAATAAAGTCAAATATTATTCTAGATTTGTTCTAGAATATTATGGGATTATTTTTGTTTAATGGATTTATTTTAATTGCAAAATAAAATCCTTGGAGGCTAAGTTTTACTCTCCTATATATAGAGAGATCTCCCAAGCCTTAGACACACAATGAAATTCGACTTCTCCTCTTAGAGAGAAGAAGGAATAAAATTCGGCCAAGGGGTTTAAGGGGAAAATCTTGGAGATTTTCCGGGTAGCATATCGGAAGGATTCGAGACGAGAATTTCTTTCCACCGGGAGTTGCTTGGATCACACGTACGGAAGATCGTGGTGCTCTTCACACCTTGTTCGTTCTTTTTATTGCGGTTCTTCAAATTGGATTTTGAGATCCAAGAGGTATGTTCTACAACCCCCTTGTAGATATAGATCTAGTTATTTTATTACGTGTAATTTATAGATCTAGATCCGTAAATCGCTTCCGTTGCGGATGGTATTACTAACATGTAATCCGTTTGTTGGACGTGAGTCATCATCGAACGCTTCCATTGAATAAATCCAGAACCGTCAAAGTACGGAGGTCTTATCAAATATAAGCCCTCCCTCAGGTTCGAGGAGTTATTTAATGAAGCCATGCAATATGATTACAATGAAAGATTTTTATTTTTATTTTTATAATGCAATACAAAATGCAAGAATGCAATTTATTAAATATGTGTGTGAACGTAGGTGAGTGCAAACACTTGAAGTAGAACGCTTGATCTGTTTTGAATATTAAATCTGCAAAACAATCTTTAAGCCAAGATCAAGGTAAAATCACAGAAAATTGTGATATTAATAATAAAGCACTTAAGCACAAATATCACACAAGAGATCACAAGAATCAATACCAAAGTTTGATCACTAGGTAACCAAGCTCTGATACCAATTGTTGGATCGATATTGGCGCAAACACACTCTAGAGGGGGGGGGGGGGTGAATAGAGTGCGAGTGATTTTTAAAACTTTTTCGATGATAACACAAGTACTAATAAATTAAGTGCGGAAGCTTACTTAATTTATCATTCGCTTGTATTACACAACCTTAAGTGATCAAATATGATGGATTAATTTATTGTGATGAAAAAACAATGTAGCACGTTTGCAAATATGTGATTCAACTAATATGCAGGTGCGAGATAGAATGATAAAATGTATTAGTCGGATCACTATTATAAACTAACACTCAAGTTTAGAAGGCAGATTAAAATAAACAAATAATTAACACTTAATATTATTTAACAAAACAGAAGCAAGTTGCTCCAATTTAGTGTACCCAAAAGATTATTACAAAGTGCTGTTATATAACTAAGTACTATGCTATAAAAATACAAAAGCTAGCAGGTTTGATATATATAATACAAATATGCTCAAGATCAACTACTATATAAAAGAGATGCGGCCTAATAAATTAGGTAAGCACAAATCCAAGTGTGTTCACAGGTACATCAGATGAAGAATATAGGCTACAAGATCAGCAGGCTATCCAAACAAGCCTCTTACATAGACTACGAACCAACTACAAGGCTGATCAAAAAGCTGAGTATCTGATTTGATAAAAAAGTATTGAAACCGTTTATCAAAGCAGAGATATCAGACTGATAACACAGGAATCAGCAGCTCCAAGGTACTATTACAAACTGAATTACTAACAGAAGCAAGTACAGATTCAATGAGCCCAGTAAGGCAGGATGCAGCTCTCATAATATAGCAAGATTTGCAGGCTCACAAGAAGAGCAGTTAGAGGCTCAAGCTATTCACTAGATAGGAGCAGCAAATACTGATTAGGCAAGAAGCAGATTACACTCAATGATTCAACACAATAGATAGATTAATGTGACTGCACAGCAAGAATATGCGAGGTGAAAAGGAATGTGCAGCAGGATAGTAGTGGATGAGATTGAACAATGCAGATTAGCAGCAACACTGAAATGATATTCAAACACAAATCACATAAAGTCAGAATCAGTAAATTCCAACAAAAATGCAGTCAAATAATTTTGACTACAGAATGATACTCAGTCACACACACAAGTCAGGACCAAATATCTAAGAGGTAATAAGGATATGATCAGGATCACTACACTGAAGCAATTCTAGACTTGTGCTAATGGTTAGTTTCACACAAGATCAATTATTGCCAAACAACTTGAACAAAAGCCTATTGTCCTCACTAAGGCTGTGTTGTTCAAAAGTTCAGTCAATCAACTGATCTTAACACTAATCACACTTAGCACAATCACAGAATTCAACCAGTTACAAAAGCACACAAATTCACAAGTAACACTACTTAGAAATGCAGTAAAATGACAATACACTTACTGATCAATTTGGAGATTCTACACAGAACTTCTGCACTTCTGTATGCCACAGAATGCCAGAATGGTATCACCCCTACTTCTTGATTCAGTAACGACTTACCACTGATACAAAGCCAAGCTTACAGTTCCAGTATTCCACTGACTGTAAACTTTCTCTTGAATCACTCAGGGACGACCCACAGCTTTCACAACGCAAAGAAAATATAAACTTTTGTTTGAAAATGTAGGACTGCAAGTGTGTTTTTCTCTCATGATGCAAGTCCGAATATACTAAGTATTTATAGCAAGAGAGGGGTGAAGAACCCTCAATTTTAGTGAATAGAAATAAATGCAAATCAAGATTCTTTCCAAAAAACCATTTTGACATGTGACTAAAAGCGGTAACCTTGGCACACAGTCACAGTCAATTTGACACGTTTCTATCACTTTTCCAACCAACCCTCTGTGTCAAAATGAAAGTGCTTAAACCGACTGGAAAGAATCCGAAGTACGCTGATTTCTTGTTCTAATACTTAGATGGGGTAACTAACCGAATTGACCTAAATTGGACAAACCAATTGTCACAAATACATCGGTTTGTCATATGGGTCAATTAAGCCGAGAACCCAGATTTGGCTATAGATTTAGGGCCAAAGCTGAGTTATAGCCGACGGGACTAGGCACACAGACTGGACTTTATTGAGCCATAGCTCTCAGTCAAACAGGGGAACTGGAAAGCTGGGCCAAGAAAGAATGTCAATGCTGCAATCAATGACATTAATGCTCCAATGGCTCAGTTTCATTTTGAAACAGAGCTGGCAACCTTTAACTTCCAGAATCAACGCCATCACGTGATAAATATGTTTCGTTGATTCAATCACTGAAATCAAGCGCATAAGGCAGAGTCAACGCAGCGTCTATTCAAAATCAGTTTAAATCAAATGATATAAACAAGGGTGAGGAAAAGACTGAAACTTCCCTGAATATAGTGCAGACGAAGATTCAAACTTCCTTCTAAAGATGCTAATAATCGGGAAATCAAAGACTCAATCTTTGATTTGGGACACGTGAGGGAGAATGACCGTCTAGAAGATTTTCTCAATGGTTGCATATCTCCAAATTGAAAGGCTTCAAACAGCAAGGCCTTGTGCCATCAACTTCGAATCCATTTCTTAATTGCCTTCCAGATTTTACGAGATCGGTTGCACAAGAAAAGATTTCGAAACGAAATCGCATTTGGCAATTGAAGAGAGAAACTTTCCATAAACAAAATACACCACGAGGATGAAAACAAACTCAAGGAGAATCGGGCTGAGCATTAACTGGAGTGGGCACGACGGAGGCCAAGACTTGGCTGAATTCTGCAAATGGAACGAGGGTAGAAGAAATTTGGGTATTAGGTTTATTAGGTGAAGGGTTTGTTTGGAATTTCAAATAAAGGAAATAAAAGGGCCGAAGGTTAAACAGGTCCAGCAAAAATAATGTTGATAAAAATATTAACGGGCAAACTTTATTTAAAGTAGGTCAAAGACACGGAATAATTAATTAAAATGCCATATCAACTAAAATAATGTGTTATAAAATAAAATTAAATGCTACACCACATGTATTGCATACTAGATGCCCTTACACTTGATGTGATACATTTAATTCAACATTACATTCAAATTATATGTGTTTGCATTTAATTAATCATATTGAAATACCTAAAAAGCACTTAACAAATCATTAGCGACAGTTGTATCATAAGCCAAAATATCACACATAATTTAAAACCTTTAAATCAAGGGGCTTTTCCTTTTGAAAATTAATCAACACAATAGTTTACTACCACAAAATACTCAACAATCTCCTCCTTTTGATTTATTTTCAAAATAACACATTTAAAACTTTTAATGGATCGGTTGAAAGACGTGGAGAGTATAACTCCCCCGGAATACGAGCTCCCTCTTAATTAGAGCTTTCAAACTTTAATACTCACAATAAGTTTTATTTTGAAAAGCTTTACATACTACTTTCTCCCCCTTAGTTTGAAAATTAATCAAATAAGATTTTAAAAGACGGGGTTGAAAGCTATAAAGCACGAAATACTATAAAGGGAAAGGTATAAGAGTGACTTCCCTATATTGTACACCAAAGTACCAATTGTTTACCAATTGACTAACTTACCAGATGTTGTGATTTTAGCTCCTATGACTTAAAAACCTCCAAGACAGATATTGACCAAGGTACCCTTCACACTTTGGGTCCTTCAGGGTTAGAATCAGGCTTGAGAGAATCTTTCCGAACCCATATTTTTCGTACCCTTGGTTTATGCTCAGTCTTCTTAGTCTAAGTGGACCGAGTTGACTGATCACAGTGATGTGGTATTGGATAATATGTGTTCTGATGTATTCTCAGTAGCTGATCTTGCCAAAACAACAGGTTGGCTAAGTAGGGATCAACTTGGGGTTGTCTTAACGTGTAGTCTGGTGCTTCATGTATGCGGGGGTCATGATATGTAGGTGTATAGAAACTAGGTGCATCATAGTTAGTATGATGATATTGGTTCTGTTGAGTGTAGCTCTTTGAACCTCTACGATCATACATATATGCATGATTACATGAGAAGAACGCCGTGAAATGTGTGTACGTGTAGATGAAGCGTTCTTTCGTGGAGTCGGTGCTTTAGTTTGTGCGGGTGTGGCACGCTCTAAGGCAATAGGCCTTGGCTCCAAGACAGACTTTGAGGTGGAAGGTTCAATTGATGTTCTAGAAACCACTTTAGACTCATCAACTTCCTTACCCTTAGATTCTTTGATTTTCGAAGATTGCTTTTCGAGCTCAGAATAACGCTCTTTAAGTCTTATGTTGACTTGTTTGACCGAAGCAACTTCTTTTCTCAATGAATCATTTTCGATTTGTAAGTCTTGGTGCTTAAGCTGTAGTTGACTAAGTATTTATAGAAAGAGAGGGGTGAAGAACCCTCAATTTCACTGAATAGAAATAAATGCAAATCAAGATTCTTTCCACAAAACCGTTTTGACATGTGACTAAAAACCATGGCACACAGTCACAGTCAATTTGACACATTTCCATCACTTTTCCAACCAACCCTCTGTGTCAAAATGGAAGTGCTTAAACCGACTGAAAAGAATCTGAAGTACACTGATTTCTTGTTCTAATACTTAGATGGGGTAACTAACCGAATTGACCTAAATTGGACGAGAAAATTGTCACAAAGGCATCGGTTTGTCATATCGGTCAATTAAACCGAGAACCCAGATTTGGCTATAGATTTAGGGCCAAAGATGAGTTATAGCCGAAGGGACTAGGCATACAGACTGGACTTCATTGAGCCATAGCTCTCAGTCAAACAGGGGAATCGGGTCAAGATTAGGTTACAACCTCTTTACAATTTCTTTTCGGTTTTGTAATTCACGGGTTCAAATTAATTCGGCATGAACTGGAAAGCTGGGCCAAGAAAGAATGTCAATGCTGCAATCAATGATATTAATGCTCCAATGGTTCATTGTCATTTTGAAACAGTAGGCGGCAACCTTTAACTTCCGTAATCAACGCCATCACGTGATAAATATGTTTCGTTGATTCAATCCCCGAAATCAAGCGCATAAGGCGAGTCAACGCGGTGTCTATTCAAAATCGCTTTAAATCAAATGATATAATCAAGGGTGAGGAAAAGACCGAAACTTCCCCGAATATATTGCAAACGAAGATTCAAACTTTCCTTCTGAGATGCGATAATCGGGAAATCGAGAGACTCAATCTTTGATTTGGGACACGTGAGGGAGAATGACCGTCCGGAAGATTTTCTCAATGGTTGCATATCTCCAAATTGAAAGGCTTCAAACAAAGCAAGGCCTTGTGCCATCAACTTCGAATCCATTTCTTAATTGCCTTCCAGATTTTACGAGATCGGTTGCACAAGAAAAGATTTCGAAACGAAATCGCATTTGGCAATTGAAGAGCGAAACTTTCCATAAACGAAATACCCCACGAGAATGAAAACAAACTCAAGGAGAATCGGGGTGAGCATTAACTGAAGAGGGGACGACGGAGGCCAAGACTTGGCTGAATACTGCAAATGGAACGAGGGTAGAAGAAATTTGGGGCAAGGGTCCAAAAGGACACAAAATGGACTTAATTAGGTAAATAGGACACTAAGGAATCTTATTTGGTTATAAGGACATAAATTAGATTGATAAACTCAAATACCCTTAATGAAAAAAATTAAAATAAAAGGAAATAAAAAAAACTGGTGCATTGGTCGTATAACAGCGCTGTTTTGGGAACAAATGAAAGAAAAAACAGCGCCCAAATTGTTATCGTTTTGTATTGTTTTTTTTAATTTATTTTTTCTATTGTTGTTTTGTATTGTTTTTTTTTAATTTTTAATTTTTTCAGGATGCTAAGATAAAATGATTTTTTTTTTCGGTGACCATTGCATTGACCACACCGATGCAACGATCACCTCGATGCAGAGACATAGCGATAAATTGACACCGCGACGCAAAGACACCACGATCAAGAGACACCACGGTGCAGAGACATCGGATTATTATGACATTTGACGATGCAAAGACACCGCGATGCAGAGACACCGTATTGCCACCGCAATGAAATGACACCGTATTGCAGAGACACTGCGATGAAGTGATACCGAGATGAAAAGACACGGCGATGAAGTGACACCGCGATGCAGAGACACCGCGATGCAGAGACGCCGCGATGCAGTGACCACCCCAAATGCAGAAACACCGCGATGAAGAGACACCTCGACAAAGTGACATCATGATGCATTAACAACCCCAGGTCCATTGACTACCCCGGTGTATTGACCACCGTGATGCAGTGACACCACGATACATTGACCACCCCAGATCCGTTGACCACCACGATGCAGTTGCCACCCCCGATGCGGAGACACCGCGATGCAGTGACCACCCTGATGTAGAGACACCGCGAAGCAGTGACCACCCCGATGCAGTGGCCACCTCCGATGCAAAGACACCACTATACAGTGGCCACCCCAGATCCATTGACCACTGCGATGCAGTGGACACCCCCGATGCAAAGACACCACGATGCAGTGACCACCCTCAATGTAAAGACGCCTTGATGAAGTGACACCGCGATGCAATAAGCACCACCGATGCAGAGACACCGTGATGATGTGATCACCCCAGATGCAGAGACACCGTGATGCTGTGACCACCCCAGATGCAGAGACACCACGATGTAGTGACCGCCCCCGATGCAGAGATACCACGATGCAATGACCACCTCTGATGCAGAGACACCGCGATGCAGTGACTACCCGTGATGCACAGACGCCTCGATGAAGTGACACCGCGATGCAGAGACGCCTCGATGCAGTGACCACCCCTGATACAGAGATGCATGCAGAGACGCCGCGATGCAGAGACACCTCTAATGCAGTGACCATCGTGATGCATTGACAACCGCGATGCATTGTCCACCCTTAATATATTGACCACCGTAATGGAGTGGCCACCCCGATGGAAAGACACCGTGATGCAGTGACCACCACCGATGTAGAGAAACCGCGATGAAGATTGGGCAATTGATTCCAAACAGGAACCTCAGAGTTGGTATTCATACTAAAATAAAAAAATTCCAGGCATCTTTTTAAGAAAAAGAGACCCGTGATATCAACATTTTATGCAGTGACATCTGAATTTTATGTAGTGACATCGGCAATCATATATGCATTAGATCAACAATTTATGCAGTGACATCAAGTTCCGGGCAGCGATGCAGAGACGCCTCGATGAAGTGACACCGCGCGCGATGCATTGACCACCCCAGATCCATTGACCACCGTGATGCATTGACCACCTCAGATCCATTGACCACCGCGATGCAGTGGCCACCCCTGATGCAGAGACACGGCGATGCAGTGACCACCCTCGATGCAGATACACCGTGATGCTGTGACCACTCCGATGCAAAGACGCCGCGATACAGTGACCATCCCCTAATCGAATAATTAACTGAGCCGACCTACTCAAATAATTAACCGAGCCGATCTCGAGTTTTAAAATATAGTAATCGAATACCTCGTGTGCTAATCGAGCTTCATTTAATAGTTATTTAAATAAATATATTTAATAATTATTATAAAATATTCTTTTTTATAATTCAAAAAGTATTATTCGAGCTGAGAATTAGACGAGTCGAATTCGATCTTGTTATATTTTATTAAAGATTAAATGAATCCTAAGAAAATAATCGAGCTTACAAGCAGAGTTGAGCAATATCGAGCAATTAGCGAGTCGAGTTCAGTCTTGCATTTTTATGGCTCGATCGAGCCCAAACTTTTTTAGTCGAGTCGAGTAGGGAGTATCGACTCGGGTCGAGTACACCCCTAATGTGAATAACACTACACTTATTTTACAAAGTTACCAAATTTGTGTATCAAATCGTATATGCAGTGACATCAATGTCACTACATCAATTCTTTAATGAAATGACAATGCAATCATAGCTGGTAAAAAACTGGGTGCTACGGAAAAGTGTGAGCCTTTGTACATTGGAAAATTGTCCCAAAAAAAGGAGACCTAACTCCAATTCAAATAATCAAATATTAATACATAGAATGCAACTAAATCTGAATGGACAATTTTATTTAGATTCTTTAACAATGAATATCCCAATTAAATGTACGTAGATAAAATAATATCACAAGTAAATTTATGGAGAAGAGACCATATGAATCTTCCGTTTTCATCTTATCCATCAACCTCAAACATGATTGCGTGATTCTTATCTCAATATGGATGTAAATGCTTTTAAAAAAAAGGACAACAACCCTTTATTAAAGAGAATGCTTAGGGCTTATTTTTGCAGTCGGTGGATCAATAGCATTACAAAACTACTGGGAAGCTGGAACTATTGTATTTTTATTTACATTAACGGAATGGTTAGAATCAAGAGCCATTCACAAGGTTAGCTTTGCTTCTTTTATATCATAAAAAAAATCCATGAACAGAGTTGGCAACAATACCAAAAAACAGACACAACATCGAGAATGACACTACACCAAGAAAGACAACAATTAGTTTATAAAGCTAGCAAATTTATGAATCCAAACATATATACAGTGAGATCAATGTCACTGCATCGATTCTCTAATTATAAATACTGTGACATCGATGTTACTGCACAATTTTACCCATAATGTAAGAGCATCATGAAGGGCAACACCAAATCCGCAATTTGATGTTAAAAGTTGCTCCAAGGTACCTGTAAAATTTACAGCAAATTGGTGTTGAGGGCTTTTCCTCCAGCAAATTTGCCAACACGTCAAACCCAACGGCAAATATCCGAAGCGCTTTTCAACTTTGTCTTTTTTACTTTTTTTTTTCTGGTAGTAGCAGTAGTAGCGCTTTTTCCTGTTCATTGTAAATTTTTTTAATCAAAATGAAATATTTAGGAATATTCTTTTTTTTGGGGTGAAATTTGATGGGAATGATTGGAGTTGGTAAATAATTTTTGATGTAAAACTTACACCAAATTGATGTTTTGGTGTAAAATTTGCCTCAAGGGGTTGGAGATACTCTAATCCTTTGATTGAAGATGATAAAGAGACACAACAAGAAGGATCAACAATGTAAGCAAGCAAAACAACATGGTTGACAAAATAAAAAAATCTCATGTTGAACACATCATTTTGACACATGCCAATAACAATTATTTGCCTAATAATATTGGGTTCAGTTATAAATTGCTACCTCGACAGAGTTCTTCTTTGGAACCCTGACGTAGTAAGTAACAGAGATCTTAAATAAGAAGTTTAATTTCATTAGTAATTATGCTCTTTCACTAGTGGGTAGCCCACAAAGTTATCCCAAATATTTCATTATTCCATCACAGTACCTAAGAATTAATGGGCAAGGGTCCAAAGCACAGGAAAACATCTGTAGCAAAACAAAATTCTGGGCTCTTGCTTTCTCCACACCTGCCACTGCAAGGCATATAGCCTGCACACCATATATACCTTGACATATCATTTTTAAGAGCCCTTTTCAGAAGCATATAAGAAACACACGGTCCCGCACCAGAGAAAATGTGCAAGATAAACAACAAAATATCAGTGCACTAAGCGACGACTTGATTCAAAGATATAAAAGTTTTTTTTTGGTGAAACACCGATAATTCGTAGCAGCAGTTGTATGTATATATCAAATTGTGCAAAGGTGAAGCCAAATATAAACCATATGAAAAATGTCTATTTTAGCATAGTTACAAGTCCACCGTCACAAAGATTGGCACACAAATGCAAAATTGAAAGGAAGTTTAGACCAAATGAATAATAGATCCTGGAGCAAGGATAATTTGTTTCACGAAGCTTCTTGCTTGAACAAGACCAAACAAATGAAGAAAAATAACTCATCTCTTGTAGCCCCCAGGATAACCTGGTGGAGGGTAGCCGGCTGGAGGATATCCTTGACATTGAGGAGCCGGAGGGTAACCATGGCCGGAAATCTTACGGAGTGCAGATAACTTGAGGAAACTGGACGAAACTTTTTTTGAATCAGAGAATGAGAACGCTTCCAACAACAATTGAAACTTTATCTCCACTCCTTCATCGATTCATTTGATGGACAAACAGTACCAGTATCAGAGGGCTCAGATAGGCGAGAGTTGTTTGAAACCGGCCGGAATTGGAAAAGCTGAAGGCCCTTGCTGGACGGAAGCTGAAAGTAAAAAGAGGACTCAAGGGAAGTGAATTGCCGGATAGAAATTGCCTCCATTGAGAGAAGCATCTCTCAGATCTCCATCTTTAATTTCTTGATCAAGGAGATAAGCAATGGAAGAAGAAGATGGGGGGAAGAAGAATGGGAGGAGCGGGAAGAAGAAGGGAGACATCGAAGAGATTTTTCTTCCTTTGTTAAAGCATATTAGCGTTATGGTCTAATGGTAAAATAGGAAAGTTGTTTAAAATATGTCCTTATAACCAACTAAGATTTAAGTGTGTCCTAAATGCCTATTAAGTGTTCAAACTAGTCCTTATAAACAAATATCCAAAGAAATTTAGGTATTAGGTTTATTAGGTGAAGGGTTTGTTTGGAATTTCAAATAAAGGAAATAAAAGGGCCGAAGGTTAAACAGATTCAGCAAAAATAATGTTGATAAAAATATTAAAGGGCACACTTTATTTAAAGTAGGTCCAAGACACGGAATAATTAATTAAAATGCCATAACAACTAAAATAATTTGTTAAAATATAAAATTAAATGTTACACCACATGTATTGCATACTAGATGCCCTTACACTTGATGTGATACATTTAATTCAACATTACATTCACATTATAAGTGTTTGCATTTAATTAATCATGTTGAGATATCTAAAAAGCACTTAACAAATCATTAGCGACAGTTGTATCATAAGGCAAAATATCACACATAATTTAAAAGCTTTAAATCAAGGGGTTTTTCCTTTTGAAAATTAATCTACACAATAGTTTACTACCACAAAATACTCAACACATTATGTAATGTACTATGTTACACTTTACTTTTCAAGACATGTTGTATTTCTTTGATATTTTCTTGTAGGATACTTGTTGTACTTTCTTTCTTTCTTTAAGAAATTCGTACGGTTGTATGACTCATGTATCATTGTTGTAAGATATCTTTCTATCTTTAGTATGTTGTGTTTCTATTCTTAACTTATATCATGTATAAAAAAACACCCGAGTCTTTTAGCTTCCGTAAATGCGAAACTCGATACGACGTAGTAGAGGCTTACGTATAATGTATAATTTAATTCATATTATACGTACCAAACGTTCTATTTCCGGGTAAGGACTCGGTATCCGGGAATGGGGAGTTACTGACTATGCTGGATTTCGTCTATGAATCCGGGCCATTTAATCTAGGGTTATATGAACAATGGATGGTTTTTTGGGTGATTTTTATACTGAGCTTGAGAGTTATTTCTCTCAAGTTGCCTACATGTCCTGTTATGTTTCAGGAATCAAGTCTTCATAGTTCCTTAGGGGTTGTTTATATAGTGGATGTCTCATCCAAAACCTTCTCCTGCAAGGATTCTATTTCTTAGTCCCTAAGGATTATTACGTGTATATCCTTATAATTTAGGGATAATTAGGATAGTTTAAATATCCAAATCAGAGTCTTAATGGGTAAAGGATCCTTAGGATCTTTCCATAATTATCTCATAAGCATGTTGGCTAATTAACATATAAAAGAGGCTCTGGCCGACCTGCGTCGAGCCCCCCAGGCCGTCTCGGCCTGAACTGCACTAGCCCAGCTCTGTTGCGACCTAGCCGACCTACGGTGGTCGGGGGAGCAGGACCGATCTCCCACCTGGGGTTTGGATCTGAACTTAGGCATGAAGTGGGGCTCCTGGCCCTTAATATTATAGTTTTAATGTCTTCATTTAATGTTTGATCAATTAGGAGATGACACGTGGTGAGGCTTAGTTCAACCCTCGTCATAAGCCCCCGAGATCTGGCTGAACCACTCTTTGTGAGGTCGGATCTGTTAGAGGTGCTGCTCGGTCACTGTCATATAGGCTTGTAGAATTTATAAAGGACCTACTCTGCCAGGTGGTATAGTTACTGTTATGACAGTGCCATTTGTGCCCATGTCTTCTGAAGTGGAATGGTTTTTGAGAACGTTGCTGCGGCTCCTTATTTAGTGCCTTCGCAGCTGCTGCTTCTGCTTCAACGGCACCTGCCAAGCTGCCCCAGGTCAATGCTTCTGTGGAGAATCTTACTCCTGCTACAGAGTATGGGTAGAGCTAAGCCCTTAATGCTTCTTAGGTTTTTGAACTTGCATTTCATTTATGATTCATTGTATTTTTACGAGCCCAGTCTACGTAGCTCAGCTTGGGTCCCTTGGGGACATAGGAAGTTTACTTCGCAAAGTTTGCGAGCATAACATGTGGAGCCTGAAAAATTTATCCGACATGCGGACTTGTGCAAGTCTGACCTATAGACTGGCTGTTCAGAGTTAGTCCGAACTGTGGAGCTCAGCTTTTCAAACGCATTGAGCCTAACATCCAGTGCTCTGAATTTCTATCCGTCCTGCAGACTTTCTTTCTGAGGAGTCCGATCCGTGGAGCTCAGTTTGAGTTCTTCTGTGAACTAACTTTGTCCCGCAAACTTAATGAGCTTGGCCTACATAGCTCTGAAATTTGGATCCGTCCTGTAGGTAATTGCTCGATTCCGTTCTGTGGACTGATTTTATTAGGAGTCAGACCTGCGGAGCTCTGTTTGAGTTCCTCTACGAATTAAGGAAGTTTGGTATACAAACATTACGGAGGCTGAGTTAGAGAGCTCATACTTTTGTCTGTCCTGCTAACTGGTCGAGTGTGTCCTTGTTGGTCCCTTGGAAAGGCTAACACAAGTTTAGGGGGGGTGAATAAACTTGTCACCTAAAACTGGATTTTAAACTATTAAGGTTCAGTTTTAACTTGTGTGGAGTTAAGCTGACTGAGCTGAGTCTAAGTCAAAGCTGACTTATAACAAAAACTGAGTCAACCGGCAGCGGATAAAGTTATAGCCTTTTTCTGGATCTTGTTATTCTGTGTGAAAGCTGAGAGTGTTTAACTGAATTCTGGTGAATGTCAGTTTGTGAGCCGTGAGTTGTATAAAAATCTATTTCAGAATGGTGTATAAATAAATATAAATGATGTAAGAATAAATAAATGCATAAAGTAAATAAAACAAGAATTATAGAGGTTCCAGGTGGTGTAATCCTGTCAGTCCTCTCTTCCCCTGTGGTGTAGGAGGAAAATTCCACTAGATCTTCTTGAGGTGAACTATTATAAAAAGTCCTAAACAATAGTCCTTGTCTAATCCTAGCTTCACTATCTAAACAACTAAAGAACAGGCTGGATTCCTGCTCTTCAACTGCTTGAACCACTGGTCCTTGAAGGGCTACGTATGCCTCTTCACCAGCTACCACCACAAACACAGTGTACCCGACTGATGATACAACTGTCCTTGGCAAATCCATCACCGGATCATTTCACAGTCAAAACCTTTGATAAAGAATCAAAGTTGGGCTGAGAATAAATAAATTGATTCTTGTTTGTGGTTCTTCAAAGTGTTGAAATCTGGATAAAATCGATGTAGCTTGAACACTTGAAAATTTTCTTGATTGATCTTGTTAGCGCAGATATTGATAGAGATTCGAATGAACTAGGGTTTTGGCACAATAAATCTTGTAATCATTTCTATGGTTCCAAGTCCTCTATTTATAGAGTGAGGTCCAATGTTTATCTTGCTTGAATTATTATCAACGTCTATCTTGTAACGGCTATATTTTGTGACCGTTCTGACTTGTCATTATTTCTTCCAATTGAATTGCTTCCTTTACAACGTTTGAATGTACTATCAGTTTGTTGGATGACTGACTTATGAAACTGAGTATCCTGTTCACTTTCATGCTGAGTTTGTCAGTTTTTGTTTCTTGACTGACTTAGAGCATTAACTGAGATTTTAATCTTCTTCAAATATCAGTACTCTAATTTTACTTCTGATTATAATTGACTTAACCAGATCACACCATAACCTGATATCTTCTAAAATTTCATTGTCCTTATGACTCTTAGGTTTTCATACAAGATCCATAAAGTTAGTTCAGATCACCACACACTTGCCTAAAGTCTTACTTTACAGTCTCGATTTGATCTTCATAAACTGAGTTTGAGCCCTCAGTTCTTCAATCATCAATAACCGAGTCTGTGTCCCTCAGTTCTTCAAATACTGAGTTTGTTCCCTCAGCCTTCAGTTGTAGATAAGCCAACTGAGTCTATGTCCCTCAGCGAACTTACCATCTTCAGCTCTGAGTGAATGTTCAGTTCTTGATTTAAGTTAAGTTCCAGTTTTCTAGATGATTTCCAGGTTTCAGTTTCTGGACACTACTCATCTATTACAGTGCTTGTCTGATATAACATATACAATTATCAGACTCTAGTAAAACCTATACATTCAGTTCTAGACATCTTTTAGCCTTTCACTATAACAGCTAGCTTCAGCACTTGATCAATGGGGTTAAGATAATGAATGAAGTAAACATGATGAATAATCATCAAAACATAAATTTTATTTCCAACAATTTCACCCTTTTTGATGATGCCAAAACCCTCCTTAAAAGAAAAGCTTAAAGATAAATACAATTCAAAGTAAGGTAAAAAACGGAAACTGGATTTCATTAAGAATTTGCAAAAACTGGAATTGTTACATTGTGATAAACTGAAAATAAGAGCTAAACTATTTTATGTGCTCTTTGTGTAACTAAAATAAATTTCATCTCTTTGTCATGCATATGAAAAGTATTTTCTAGTTTTGAATCTTCCTTTGAGGAATTTCTGGGATAGTCTACTTGACTAGTAAGCTTCCATTTTCTCCGTAATGCTAGCTTTGGTATAGCTGATTCATCCATGTAATAATTTTCAAATTCTGCAACATCAGCTTTCATTTGTTGAGTTTTGTCTCTAATTTGCAATTTCTCTTCAATCTTCTGGAACTTCTTGTAGTTTTCCATCTTCTGACTGTGATACTAATCAGATAAGAAGTAAACAAGAGATTCTTCATAAGATTTGTCTTTGTACTTGAGTTTGACATTGCTATGATCATTGACAAACTTCATCCACAGATCCTGTGTAAGAGTAGCTCTCTTTTCTCCTTATTTCCGAACATAAGGATCTGCTGCTGACTTGAATTTCTTTATTTCTTCTTCAAGCTTCATCTTTTCATTCACTAATCACAGCTTTTCTTCTTTAGCTTCCCCCTTTTTGGCATCATACAAAAAATTTACCAACTGATGGGTGGCCTTTTGATCGGCTGAGATACTCTTTTGAGAAGTAAGTACCTCTTTCAGCTGAGTCTCCAAACCATAGATACGCTGATTTAAATGCCATTTTGCTTGAGCATGCGTTTCTTTGTCTTCCATGGTTGTTTGTTCAAGCTTTTCTTTGAGACTGAGAATTTCCGAGGCTGAGCTAGAAGATTTTTGGTGAATGATATCTCACTTTGTGTGGAATGGGACGTCCGTCTTCTTTCGATAATCCAAGTATCCAGAAATATTTGACAAAAAGGCCATTGTGTCCATCCTTTTTGTTGAGCATAATCTTCAAATTTTCATGCATTTTGCTCAAATCAACTTTTGACAAAATCTCGGATGGATCTATTACTTTATCTTTTTGGATTTCAGGCTGAGTGACATCTTCAATTATCATTAATTGATGACCATCAACCTTTTCTTCTGCTTGCTGATTGTCAGTTGTTTGGGTCCCAACTGTCAATTCTTCTTGTTGTTGATTGTTAGTTGTTTGATTTCCAACTGGAAATTCTTCTTGCTGATTATCAGTTTGCATAGATTGAGCTTGAGGTTGAATATCTGTCTGGAAATCTGTAATCTTGTCAGCTTCTTCCTTTGATTCATCATCTTTGTCATCATACTTCTTCTTTTGAGTTTCCATAGCTGATGACGTGGCTGATTTTCGTTTAGCTAACTCAGTATATCTTCTGAAACAGTTAGTGAGAAACTCATCCATAAGAAATAGGGTATACAAATCAGGGATTTCAAGTTTCTCTAATAACAACTTTTCTTCATTGAGTAGAGTAGCTTCACGATAGTCTTCGGGCTTGAGTTTCATCTTCATCAGCATGAAGATTCTTTCAGTTTCAAAGAAATGAGCTGATTGTTGTGCTGGTTGTTGCTGAAAATGTTGTTGCCCTTTTTCAGCTTCTATAACAGAAACTTGTTTCTCTGATATTTTCTGTTTGAGCTGAGAAACAATTCCAGGAACTAAGGCGTCCAACTTACTGGTTCTAGTTGTCAGTTGTTTTTCCCCCTCAGTTGGTGCTAATTGACTTGAAGTATTTGGGGACAAACACTTACTAACTGACTTAACTTTCTCTGAGTCAGCCTTTCGCTTGACTCCTTTGTGTTCAGCTATTTGCTGAGACACAGTTTTCTTCTTAACCTCAGGTTGGGATGTCTTTGAGGTTTCTTCCTAGAATGGACTACAGATACAACTCATGTGGATGTATCCATTCTTTTTGTAGATGCAACAACAGTTTGTTCTACTGCATTCCCTTCCTTGAGTCTTTCCAAATAATGTTGAATAACTCCACTTAGTGTCTTCTTCAATCTAAGTCTACCAACTGATTCTCTTCCTTCAGCTTGAGCTCATTCAACACTTTCCAATTCAGCCAAGTGTTGATGTCTTATCTGATTAAACACATAACTTGCCCAATTGAACTGAAATTCATCCCAAATGATGTTCATCACATAAATGCAGTCTTCGGATAATTTGATGATCCCTTTGTATCGTACAATGACATGCCTGCTGAGCCATTTGCTGAGGAGTCCAAACTCCGGTTTGATGTCGTAGACATGAGTGTCAACAGCTGCTGGTTCCTTTGTTAGAGAAATTTTCCTAAGAAAGATTTCTCTTTTGAGTGGCAAACACTTAAAAAATCTATTGATTTCACAAGAGGTTCCTTGAAATCAAATAGCATTCTGACAACTTCTTCATTGAAGATGATCCTTTCACCTCTAACTTTTGTGATTAGGGATTTCCTTACTAACCACATGTTTTCCCAAAACTGTAAAATCCCTTCTACATCACGATCATCGTTGAATTTCACTTCCAAAATATCTCTCAGACCTTGCTGACGCTTTATCGTCTTGCATATAAGACTTGCTAAAAGAGTATTGTGGCATACACATTCATACTCTTCGAAAGATAGAGTGTCTAATTCAGTAATGAGCCTTTCTTTTTGAGATTTCTTTAAGGCTGCCATTATGAATTTTTTTGAATTGAGAAAGATAAAATTTTGGAAAATTTTGGTTTGTGAAAGAGACGAAGTTTGTATTTTTCTTTTGTATTTGTGTATGAAAGGATATGCAAGGGGTTGGATATATAGGGGGTGTATACCGACGGTTCGTGAATTGATGCACGATTTACTAAAGATTTTGTACTACCTTTTCAAATTCCATGATGGTTTGTGTAACTGATGCATGTACTGTTTTGACAATAGAGGGAGTACAAGCAACAGGTTCTGACAAAAACGGCGGTAATTAAATGCGATGTTACTACTGTCAGTTTTGTCCTTTCAATCGCTTGACTTTCTTTGACTAGATAAACTGATGCTTAAGAGCAGTTTTTAGAACAAATTCAGTTCGGTCAATTCTTCAGTTTCAGTTAGTCAGTTTCAGATTGTTGATGTCAATGACTGATCTGTTAAGTGAGCGCACCCAACATTAACAAGATCAATCCCCTTCACGAATCTCTTGGCTTTAACTGACTTAACTGACTTTAATTATACCCAACTCAGTTTAGCAAACCTTTCTTTGTCTAATGGTTTGGTAGAAATGTCAGCCAACTGATCTTCAGTCGGGACATAGAGAACTGTGATATCCTTCTTTTCCACATGATCCCTTATGAAGTGATGTCTCACATCAATGTGTTTCGTTCTTGAGTGCAAAACTGGATTGTCAGTTATTTCTATGGCACTTGTGCTGTCACACATTATAGGAATCAGTCCTTCTTCTATTCCATAATCTCTTAGTTGTTGTCTAATCCATAAAACTTGAGCACAACAACTTCCAGCTGCTATATACTCAGCTTCAGCTGTTGATGTTGAGATTGAGTTTTGCTTCTTGCTGAACCATGACACAAGTCTATTTCCTATTAACTGACATGTGCCTGAAGTACTTTTTCTGTCCACTTTGCATCATGCATAATCTGAATCTTAGTTGGATATCATCCTGAATTATCTTTCCTTTGAACACTATATCCCAACTCCTTCTGTATCTTTTAAATACTTCAAGGCTCTTTTAACAACTGTGAGATGACTTTCTTTAGGTCTTGTCTGAAATCTAGCACATACACCAACTGCAAAGGATATATCTGGTCTACTTGATGTAAGATAGAGTAGACTTCCAATCATTCTTCTGTAGAGAGTTTGATCCACATCATTGCCTTCGTTATCTTCATCTAACTTGATGTTAGCTCCAATTGGTGTTGCCAGCTGATTTTTCCGTTCCAAACTTCTTGATTAATTCTCTTGTATACTTAGTTTGTTGAATGAAAATTCCATTATCCATCTATTTTACTTGTAAACCAAGAAAGTAATTTAACTCTCCCATCATACTCATCTGAAATTTGCTCTTCATCAAGCGTGCAAATTTCTCACGGAGAAGTTAATTCTCTGATCGAAAGATAATGTCATCAACACAGATCTGAACAAGTAGAGTACTTTCTTCTACATTCATTCTGAATAAAGTCTTGTCGATGGCTCCTTTGATAAATCCATTGTCGACTAGAAACTAAGATTTAGTTTCGTACCAAGCTCTTGGTGCTTGTTTTAGTCCATATAAAGCTTTTCTCAGTTTAAAAACATTATCAACTTGATCTTTGATCTCAAATCCTGGGGGTTGTTGAACGTAGACTTCTTTTTCAAGAATTGCATTCAAAAATGCACTTTTAATATCCATTTGGTATACTTTGAATTTCTTGTGAGCTGCAATGGCAAGAAATAATCTGACTGCCTCCAACCTTGCAACTGGTGCATATATTTCATCAAAGTCTATGCCTTCAGCTTGTGAATATCCTTTAGCTACAAGTCTAGCTTTGTTTCTGATGATATTCTCGTCTTCATCAAGCTTCTGTAAACGCATTTGGTGCCAATGATGTTTACATGATCTGGTTTGTCTACAAGTTCCCATACTTGATTTCTTTCAAACTCATTCAGTTCTTCTTGCATAGCTAATTTCCATTTTGGATCTTTCAAATCTTCTTCTGTCTCTTTAGGTTCAGCTTGAGATAGAAAACACGCGATCATTGCGTCTAATTGATGTCTTATAAGATACGGTCGTTGATGTTTTGACACTCGACTAACGACCGTAAGGATATTATTACATCGATTGGATTGTAAGTTACATGGTAACTGTTTCACATGAAATGTAGTAGTCATTGCATTTGACTCTTCCGATGATTGGGGGTCACCGTTTGTTGCTAGACTCTATCCCGTGATCGTTAGGCGTGAAGGGCATTTTCGTAATTTTCACTTTGTGTCTACGGCCAACATACTCGGAAGCCTATCGGGTCACACACATAAGAACATCTATCTGGATTAAAATGTGGTTATAGTTGATGACCAAATAAGGAAAGGTTATCTCGTACTATAAAGGTTATAGTGGTAAATTAATATGGTGGTATTTATTTATTATAAATAAATATAATACAAGATATTAATTATGGTGATTAATTAAATATATGTATTTAGATACATATGTCGAAAATATATATGTATATTGATACACATGTATTTTTTCAAATTAATTAATCATAGTATTATATTAATTAAAGAATATTTCGGAAGCCAATTTGTTGGTCAAAGGGGCGCCACTTTCAATGTGTATAAGATAAACTTGGATTGTACAATTTAATTAATAAGATTACCATAATATTAATATTGTTTATTAATTGATTTAAAAAAAAATAGATTTATAGTAATAAGATAAAGATATTTTCAATATAACATATTGTCAATATATATCTTGGAAATATATTTAATATAAGATATTTGATATTATTGAGATAAATCAATCAATTATATTTTCCTTATTTTATTGGAAAAAAGTTTTCTTTCTCTCCACTCTACTCAAGACTTGTTCCCCAAGGATTTTGGAGGACATATGGGGCGCTACCTCTATTATAAATATGAGGGGCTGGCTAGCTCTTTTGTACATCACAATTGCATGAGCTAATAATTCTTGTGAAAAATAGAGAGGTTCTTAGAGAGAGTTTTGAGAGCGGGAAAAATGCCGGTCTAGAAACCGGAGTTTTCCAATAGCAATCCATGATGAGATTCCAGCGGGCTGTTCGTGTGGACAAGCGGTAGAGGCCGAACACTTGGGCGGCTCTATGCAGAACTACTCTCCTTAGACGGTCAAAGCGTCGATCGTTTAGATCAATGAAGGTAACCACCGTCTACTAGCTTATTTGTTTATTGTTTAAACGAAGCCGATCTTGGGTCGATAGGAAATAAATTTAAATTCCCCTGCGTTCCCACGTAGATTTCCTAACAGTGGTATCGGAGCGAGCTTCGAGCTTAAGCAATAAGCATGTTAATTTGCATAGTTAATTTTATCATTCTAATCACGTAATTAAAAGATGAAAGATTTTTTATTCGCAAAAACGATACACGAAAAGAAAACAAAAAAAAGACGAGATGTGGTGGTGCTCGGCCGACTGGCGGCAGCACCACCACAAGAAGCGGCGGCGGCGGCAGGGCAGCCTGCTGCCGACGTCGGTTGACCGGTCAATGTTGAAGGATCTCCAAATTTTTGTTTTGTCAATTTTGTGATTCAATATGGTTCATAGTTGTGATTGATAATTCCTCTTTGGTTTAGTTGTGTCATGTGGCTAACTAATGGTTCAAGTAGTTTGGGCCATTGGGATGCCACATGGCATTAAAATAATAATGACCTTTACGAACTAAGTTTGGAATAGACCTAGGCACTTTCCAAATATTTGATTTGGGAAAAAGATGGGCCTAGACCACTTTCAAAATTTTGATTTTAGAAAGTGGCCAGGCATATTAACCAAAATATTGGTCTTTCTAAATTTTGTTTGGAATAGGTCTAGGCACCTTTCAAAATATTTTATTTTGGAAAGGGCCTAGGCCTAGGCCCTTTTGAAAAATTTTAATTTTTGAAAGGGCCAAGGGAGATGCCTTTTGGTTTGGGAAACCAAAAGCATCTCTTTTGATTATGAATCAAAATGGAAAGAAACAAAAGAGACCTAATTTTAATTTTGATTTGTTTTTGGAATAGTTCTAATTAATTAAAATTAAAATTAAAATCGTTTAAAATTAATCGTTAATTTTATTTCGATTAAAATCATTTAATTAATTAAATGTTAATTAGTTAATTGATTGGATAAAATTATTTAATAGATTAAATGTTAATTGATTAATTAAGACGCAAGTAGTTAAATGTTAATTTATCTTTTTCATTAGATATTATTGTATGGATTAGATATAGTAGATATAATATGATTATATGGACCCCGATTGATCTTGGACTCGACCGATAGGATAGATGTGAATGATTTAATTTTTTTGTTGGTTTAAAAATTGTCCTAGGCCGTTATGAAGAACGTGATCTAGTTTATTTTCTGTATTTATCCCATTCCCGTTAGCTTCCCCCGTGTACGGCAGGTGTATTTATTTTATTAGATAGAATTAAATGTAACAAGAATGGAGCGGAAGATGAATACCAAAGAAAGAAGAAAATAAAGATCCAATTGGAGAATGGAGCATTAAAGATCCTATTGGCAGTTGCAGCTACCTTTAGATTGTGACCCACGGTTTCGTCAGTTTGTATTCGAAACCGCACCTAGGAAAAGTCCATGATCATACCGGTTACTTTACGCATTTATTTATTTTGTGCTTGTATTTATTTTATATGATATGATAGATGCAGGACTAGGCACGATCTAGAATTGTGTAAGACACATATCTATAGAGATAGATATACTTGATGAGACCATGATTAAAATCAATTAAGTGAATTAATTTACATAAATACTTCCACAACAAAAATCAAGTTCGAAATATTTGTCTCCCAATATTATAACGACGGTGAAGAGCCCTTGTTCGGATCAGATTGATCGACCACCGCCGGGAGTTGACCTACCTCGGGTATATCGTCGTTATTGAGATATGATCGTATAAGATCTCGTGAATATTGGGTTATGACTTGACTAGAGTCTTTCGGTGATTGGCCACCGTCAGGGCCGTCTGACTTTAGAGACAAGGGGTTGACTAACGCATAGTGACGTGTATCGCCAAAGAGTTGACTAGTCAACCACTGAGAATTACATAGAGATGTGATTGGTAAAGCGGTACCTACATTTCGAAATTATATTGATTGATCGACCACCGCCGGGAATCTAGTAACTAGATTGGATCTCAGCCACTAAAGAATTTTGGAAAATTCTTGAAAGTCAATTGGGAGTAGTTGACTAGTGGGAGCAAAATAATAAACCATAAGACCATTTTTGATTTTGCGTGTATAAACAACAACACTCTATTATCTTTATTTTTATGTTGTAGTTTTAGCAAACTTTATATTTATGTTTTTATTCTCGATTAGTAAAACCAAATTATGACTGTTACCTTTTGAGAAACGTTCTCGAATATGGGTAAGTAATTTTAATCCTTTTAAATAAGCGATGACACGAGCAACCCCGTTATAGTAGTTAGAGACTACATAATTGATGCAGTGCTCCAAGACTTTAATTATTAATGAAAGCGGAAGCTCATGATATGATTAAATCATTTGAAATAAGTTTCAACGAATTAGTCATATATTGGATACGATCCAAGATGATCATTCAGTCATACGATGACAATTAATTCAAACGTTGGATAAGAATGACCACGTCTAATTTTGGAAATGTTGTTTTCAAAATTGTAAGATTTAAGTATTGACTTAATTCTTTCATTGCTTAATGGTAAATTAAATAGTCAATGTTATGAATATGATTCAGAAGGTTAAATAAACTATTTAATAAACTTTAGATTTTCTTTATGAAAGGAAATTAAAGTCATGGCTCTTGTGATCTTTCTTAAGTCTTATGAAGACTACAATAAGAAACATTTTTCAAGTGCTTAATGGATTAAAGAAAAAGGAAAGTTAGGGCAAGTGCTTAAATAGAGGACTTATCGAAGTCTCTATTCTAGGCAAGTATGTTGAGACAAATCTATCTAAGTTCAAGTCAACTCCCGGATAAATGATATCCTACAAGTGTGATTAAATTAGAAAGATTAAATACAGAATTGGAAGGTGAAGCAAACGTTGCAACACTTACCATCCTCTGAATCTAGTAAACTGATAAGAGAACTAATTAAATAAATGTTATTATGTTCCAGTTCTTATAAAGAACATGATTTTCAGTTATTTGTTAAGATTTTGTAGACATATTCAATTGTAAAGAATAAATTTTATTCCGATAAAGTTGAAAGGTCACTGAATCTAACATACTAGATTGATGTCACTGTATAGTTGATATATGTGATGAAATCTCAACTAAATAATTATATGGCTGTTATCCTTAATATTTGGTGGTCGTTCTAGACATAGTCTCTATGGAAGGGATTCGTGTGATCAGATGTCATTTTGATGACGTCTGAACCATGTGGTTATGAATCATGTTGGTAATACGTATCTTATCAAAAGATGACTAAAATACCTTTTTATGAAAATGTTATAAAATCTAGAAAGTTGTCCAAAGCCTAAACATACCGATCTTTGTTGGCTTGTGACAATTAATGCCGCAAGTAATTGTTTATCTCTCTCTATGACTATTTTTAGAAATAGTTGAATGTACTTATTGAAGTACGACAATTTGGAAAACCCGAAAAAGTTTGAGCTAGTACGAATATGAGATTGATGAGCTACTTAGGAAATTATCTTCAATTGGATTGAAGCAATTAATATCTATACGGTGTTTCAGAAGACGTCTGAAATAGAATCAGATTCTCCCTTGAAGGATACCATCATTGGGACACACAATTAGATTGTGTTCCCAAAATGGAAACAACACTTTATATGATAAAGGTGTGACGCAAGCCATGCGAAGTATCCCTTACCCGTTTTGGGATAGGGCCCTTATACTTAACCGAGTTCCAAAGAATAAAGGTTGAATAAATTCCATATTAGATATGGAAGAGGATAATGTCGAATCTATCTTAACCGATTATTTGAAGTTGTCATAGGCAATGTCAGAAAGGCTTGGATCCTAGTATGACATATGCAACTTTGTGGAATATCTTAGCAAGTACGCTACATATTATTTACTTGTGCACGGAGCAAAAATGTTTGTCTCCAAACATGCTGTCTTCTAGAGGAAGTGTTTCTTCTAAAAGAAACAGTGGGAGTAGATGTAGATCTCAAAAGAGTTTGAGAACCACAAAGATACATTCAACCATTGGAACATGAGCAGACACCGCATAGCGATGAGGTGCAGAACACTGCTCAGTGCACACAAAAGTTCTGTAAGTCTGTGGATAACCCCAAGCCTGAAAAGGCTGCTGGTAAGTTCATCCTGAAGAATGAATATCTCACGACTCATGAAAGAATGTTTGAAAGGCAAGATTGAGAGATATGGCCAGGAGCCATAATATTTGAATTAGATTCCATCAGTGACAACCAGGTTGTGAACCTAGTCTGTCTTACCTAGAGGGAATGTCCCTGAAAGGCTGACATGGATGGTAATATGATTACCATAAGGCTATAGTGACGACTGAAGGGTATGGGGTGTAAACCTTGTAATTATTTTTATGCTGCCAGTTGAGCCCAGTTCTATTTAGATGATGCTTGTTATAACTTGATATCATGGCTATATGATAGTGTTGAAGACGTTGGGCAAACAGCCTGATGTTCATAGATGATAACATGATATGTGAGCCCACGAAATCCATTATGGACCCAAACAAGTTTCTCTAGACGATTTCTTTGTTTGATGATCAAAGGAGTTTGATTTTGTCAAAATAAGTATATGCCCAATATGCAAGATGGATAGTGGGAGTGTGTTACGATTTTTGAGTAAGGTATTGGATATCTCTCCCGAGAATTATCACCCCATGTCACAGTCAATTAATGTTTGGTAGTTCAAGGTCTTTACGAAAGCACTTGGATTGGCAGTTCTTATTTTTTGAAATAAGGATCTATAGCGATAGATTTAACTGCTGTTAGATTATAGTTTACCTATATAGATGTGATGCTAAAAGGAGTTTAGCATAGATTGCGACAAGGGATACTGCTAGATGGTGTTCTCAATATCTATCTATGTTAGGACGTTCGTCCTAAAGATATGGTGAAAGATGATACTTAAGGAAGGTTCCCTTTGCTACTGCAATAGGATCCATCATAAGACTTATGCTAGAGGTTCACACTCCATGAAGAGTCATGAACAAGTATGAAAGTGATTCTAGTAGATGTTGAGAATATCCTTAAACAAGTTAAGGATGGTTTCCTAGTTTATCAAAACATGGATGCAAATAAGCATAGATATACAGACGTATATCCTGAGTCTTATGATGGCGAGTGGGAGCTACAGTCTGGGTTTGCAGTCACTTTGACTAAGTGATACAGTGAGCTGGAAATGTTCTTAGCTATGGGTCACTGTAATTCTACAACTGAGCCAAAACACAGTATTGCCTTGGAGGCACAGCGGGAGAAGTACATGGATCTAGAAGGTTCATTCCATAACCTTGTACGGTTCTTCCACCTATTCTATATAGCTGATATAGTGAGTGGATTCATTGCTTGGAGGAAGGACTAGGGTCTCATCAGAGATTCGTGTGTGTGTTGAGGTGGTTCCGTTGACTTGGTCATTTGGAACATAATATGGAGATAGTTTGAGTCCCTATGGATAGCGATCCATTCATGGCTAGAGTTGGTTGCAAGTATTGCACGAGATTCTTGTGTTTCAACTTGGTCTTATGTGTGCGAGTGATTGGTTTTAGGCCATGTGGGAGATTGTTGAAATAGTGTCCTAAACCCAATCGGGTTGGACCGGATCCGACCGGGTCGGACATAGCTACTATTTCTTTGTGTTTATACATATATTAAATGGCTTTTAAGTTGTCATATATATGTTCTTTTAATGAACCAATTATGAATTGTTATATGATAATGTCCTTAGTATTAAACTATGATAGAGAAACCATGCTAGGCAATTATGGTTGATGAGATCTCTAATCACCTTAATAAGTTTGATATTTGAATGTCTCTAGGCTGATGTACTATTAAATGACATTGATAGTACAAACAGAGTAGCACGTATTAGATGTCTTCAGTCTTTAAGGGCAGGGATAGATCACGTCTATCGAAGTGTGGAGACACTAGGACTGTACGTGGAGGTGTATTAGAGAATACGTACGTTAGGCTGACCCACTTACACTGTTAAGTGTCACACTATGTGGCGGTTGTGTAATTATCCTTAGGACTGGAGTCTACATGGCATCACGGTGTGGATTGTCATGCTTTGACACTATTGAGGTTTCCCCTAGCCACGGGGCGATCATGCGGTAGTGATTTGGTGTGATAATGAAGCATGCGGAGTATACATGTATGGTCGTCTGGAAATCGTGTACCCTATCAGTATGATGAATATCTGAAAGGGCCTTCTTATAAGGAATGTCTTACTCTCGTGAATCTTTGAAAACTTGAAGTAAATGAGTTATTTCGAGAGAGCATGATATCCAGATTATAAGATATGGTCGTTGATCTTTTGACACTCGACTAACGACCGTATGGATATTATTACAGCGATAGGATTGTAAGTTACACGGTAACTATTTCACATGAAAGGTAGTAGTCACGGTGTGTTGCTAGACGCTATCCCATGATCGTTTGGCATGAAGGGCATTTTTGTAATTTGCACTTTGTGTCTACGGCCAACATATTCGGAAGCCTATCCGGTCACACACATAAGAACATTTAGCCGGATTAAAATGTGGTTATAGTTGATGACCAAATAAGGAAAGTTTATCGCGTACTATAAAGGTTATAGTGGTAAATTAATATGGTGGTATTTATTTATTATGAATAAATATAATACAAGATATTAATTATGGTGATTAATTAAATATATGTATTTAGATACGCATGTCGAAAATATATATGTATATTGATACACATGTATTTTTGCAAATTAATTAATCATAATATTATATTAATTAAAGAATATTCCGGAAGCCAAGTTGTTGGTCAAAGGGGCGCCACTTTCAATGTGTATAAGATACACTTGGATTGTGCAATTTAATTAATAAGATTACGATAATATTAATATTGGATATTAATTGATTTTGAAAAAAAAATAGATTTATGGTAATAAGATAAAGTTATTTTCAATATAAGATAATGTCAATATATATCTTGGAAATATATTTAATATAAGATATTGAATATTACTGAGATAAATCAATCAATTATATTTTCCTTATTTTATTGGGAAAATGTTTTCTTTCTCTCCACTATACTCAAGACTTGTTCACCAAGGATTTTGGAGGACATATGGGGCACCACCTCTATTATAAATATGAGGGGTTGGCTAGCTCTTTTGTACATCACAATTCCAAGAGTTAATAGTTCTTGTGAAAAATCGAGAGCTTCTTTGAGAGAGTTTTGAGAGAGGGAAAAAGGCCAGTCTAGCAACCGGAGTTTTCCAATAGCAATCCATGATGGGATTCCGGTGGGCTGTTCGTGTGGACTAGCGGTAGAGGCCGAACACTTGAGCGGCTCTATGCAGAACTACTCTTCTTAGACGGTCAAAGCGTCGATCTTTTATATCAACCAAAGTAACCACCGTCTACTAGCTTATTTGTTTATTGCTTAAACGAAGTCGATCTTGGGTCGATAAGAAATAAATATTAAATCCCGCTGCGTTCCCACATAGATTTCCTAACAGACTGGTGCTGAGCAGATTGTAATGCATTCCTTCTACATATGATATGTTCTTGATTATGAGTCCATTTCTGATCAAAGTACCATAACCCTTGGTGTAACCAGGTCTATCTTTACTTCCAAAATTTACTTTTGGTCCATCCTTGGCAATAAAATTACTCAGACAGTCCTTGCTCTTTGTCATGTGCTTTGAGCATCAACTGTCACAGTATCATATATCCTGCAAAACAAAATTAAACATTTTTAGGTACCCAACTCTGTTTGGGTCCATGGGGGTCAGTTGTCAGTACAACCTTGGGAATATATCCATTAGGTATCCTTCGGATATTGTTACACTTGTTTTCATATATATAATCCACACTCCTATAGTATCTATGCTTGGACTGTGTCTTATTTATATGATCTCTCAAATCCTTTGGCTGAAACTGATTTCCATAATGCCTTCTATTATTGAAACTTGAATAATAACCATCATTTCTTCTGTACTGAGGTCTATGCACCTTGGTACTGAGGTCTCTGTTGAGGACTGAAGTGAGTCCTTTGCCGACCTTTAGACTGAAGCTTGTGATAAGCTTTCTATCTGGAATGATTGTTTTTATCAGTTTTAGTAGTAGACTCAGAGAAATTCCAGTCATCATCAGTTGGAAATAATCTGTCTTTCCCCCTGACTTTGTAAGTCCTTGAATGATTGATATTGTTGGATTTACCTTGACGGAAGTTTTTCTGGTTCTTAGCCTTATCAGCTTTAGTAGATTCAACAGTTGATCTACCTTTTTGATTTTCTTGATGTATAGCTGATTTACCTTTTTGGTTGACCCTGTTATTGTTTACATCTGACATCTTTGAAAACTGATACTACGACTGACTTGATTCACATTGAACTTGTTTTACTGGTTCAGCATGCTTCTTGGTTTGAGGATTTTGTTCAACTACGAACTTAACACCAGTTTTGGTATTAGGTTCATTGGCTTTACTCGTTCCTCCCTTCGAAGTTTGCTGTGTATCAAATCCTAAGCCAGTTCTATCTCCATATGGCTTGCCTGATTTGAATCCAATGGCTGAGCTAGATTGAGCAAAACATTCAGTTGCTACTGCAGATGCGGTAGGCTGACACTGAGTCTTTCCTTTATCCGTTCTGCTTAGTTTTAACGTGTTCAGTTCATCTTTCAATCTTTTGACCTCTAGAATTTGGGCTTCCTTCTCAGCTTTGATTGATTTATAGCCAGCTTGTATGGTGATAAGCTGACTCATCAATTCGTCAAGAGTTTCTTCTAATTCTGAGTTCTTTGGATTGGAATCGGCTATTGAAGAACATGCATTATTTATGGAAATTTGAGCTGAGCTGTATTTGGAATTTGATTCACATACCTCATTGGAATCTTCCATATGAGCCATTGAAGCTGTGTCGTCAGATAATCTTTCTGTACCAGCTTCGTAGTCAGATTCATCTCCAACAAACAATGCTCTTCGGCCAGTTCATCTTTGTATTCAGATCTGGGCATTCAACTTTATAATGTCCAGGTTTCTTGCAGTTGAAGCAGAGATACTCGTCATTCTTCATTTTCTCAGGAGTTTTCTTGATGTACTTTTGAGTTACTGGATGGCCATTCTTCATCCTTCTGATTTTGCTCATCATAAGAGCCATTTGTCCTTCCATCTCATCCAACTGTTGAAGATTTCTTGTGGATGATTCTTGAGAGTCATTTGATGCTGCGGCCAGTGAGCACGTACATCATTTCATTATGAGTTATGAGTAGCTGCCAGAAAAGCCTGCATTCGACGTTTATACTCGTCAATTATATCCACGTTACACATCAGCATTTGTCTTGCATACTGATTGCTATCCATTGTGAGTGTGTGAAAACTGATTATATAAAGACTGGAAATTGTGCTTTCTAATGAGAACAACTAGAGGAGATATAGAGCAAATGAGTTTTTATCAATGACTTGTTAAAGGAACACTGCTCCGATACCAATTGTTGGTCCCTTGGAAAGGCTAACACAAGTTTAGGTGGGGGGGGGGGGGTTAATAAACTTGTCACGTAAAACTGGATTTTAAACTATTAAGGTTCGATCAATTTTAACTTGTGTTGAGTTCAGCTGACTGAGCTGAGTCTAAGTCAAAGCTGACTTATAACAAAAACTGAGTCAACCGGCAGCGAATAAAATTCTAGCCTTTTTCTGGATCTTGTTATTCTGTGTGAAAGCTGAGAGTGTTAAACTGAATTTTGGTGAATGTCAGTTTGTGAGCGTGAGTTGTATAACAATCAGTTTTTGAATGCTGTATAAAAAAATATAAATGCGGTAAGAATAAATAAATGCGTAAAGTAAATAAACCAATAATTATAGAGGTTCCAGGTGGTGTAATCCTGTCAGACCTCTCTTCCCCTGTGGTGTAGGAGGAAAATTCCACTAGAACTTCTTGAGGTGAACTGTTACAAAAAGTCCTAAACAATAGTCCTTGGCTAGTCCTAGCTTCACTATCTAAACAACTAAAGAACAGGTTGGATTGCTGCTCTACAACAGCTTGAACCACTGGTCCTTGAAGGGTTACGTATGCCTCTACACCAGCTACCACCACAAATACAGTCTACCCGACTGCTGATACAACTGCCCTTGGCAAATCCTTTACCGGATCACTCCATAGTTTAAACCTTTGATTAAGAATCAAAGTTGGGATGAGAATCAATAAATTGATTCTTGTTTTTGGTTCTTCAAAGTGTTGATGTAGCTTGAACACTTGAAGAATTTCTTGATTGATCTTGTAAGCGCAGATATTGATAGAGATTCGAATGAACTAGGCTTTTGGCACAATAAATTTGATCCTTGGTGCCGAGTCCTCTATTTATAGTGTGAGCTCCAATGTTCATCTTGCTTGAATTCGAATTTTATCAACGTCTATCTTGTAACGGCTATATTTTGTGACCGTTTTGACTTTTCAATATTTCATCCAATAGAATTGCTTCCTTTACAATGTTCGAATGTACTATCAGTTTGTTGGATGACTGACTTATGAAACTAAGTATCCTGATCACTTTCATGTTGAGTTTGTCAGTTGTCAGTTTCTTGACTGACTTAGAGCATTAACTGAGATTTTACTCTTTTTCAAATATCAGTACTCTAATTTTAATTCTTATTATAATTGACTTAACCAGAGTACACCATAACTGTATATCTTCTAAAATTTCATCGTCCTTATGACTCTTAGGTCTTCATACAAGATCCATAAAGTCATTTCAGGTCACCAAAAACTTGCCTGAAGTCTAACTTTACAGTCTCGACCTGATCTTGATAAACTGAGTTTGAGCCCTCAGTTCTTCAGTCTTTAATAACTGAGTCTGTGTCCCTCTGTTCTTCAAATACTGAGTTTGTTCCCTCAACCTTCAGTTGTAGATAAGCCAACTGAGTCTGTGTCCCTTAGTGAACTTACCTTCATCAGCTCCGAGTGAACGTTCAGTTCCTGATTTAAGTTAAGTTACAATTTTCTAGATGATTTCCAGTTTTTAGTTTTACGACACTACTTATCTATTACAGTGCTTGTCTGATATAACCTATACAATTATCAGACTCTAGTAAAACCTATACATTCAGTTCTAGGCATATTTTAGCCTTTCACTATAACAGCTAGCTTCGGCACTTCATCAATGGGGTTAAGATAATGAATAAAGTAAACATGATGAATAATCATCAAAACATAAATTTTATTTCCAACAGTCCTGCAAACTTGGTGAGCTCAAGTTTCAGAGTCCAACCTACAGAGCTCAAGTTTCAGAGTCTGACATGCGGAGCTCCAGTTTTGGTGTCTGTCTTGCTGACTTTGGAAAAAAACCTCCAAATTTTTCAAGTACAATGTTATAATATATGCAAATCATTTGCAAGTTCTCTTGCCTTAATTTTATTTTTAGCACTTACCTTAAGTACTCTGTTCCGCAATGGGGTGTCTTGCCCCCAGTATGCCATACATTACTTATAGTTTTGGATGGCATACTTAGACTTTTGTTACATTTTTGTTTCGGTCTGTCCTACAGACATAGTGAGTTTGGCTATTGCCAACTAGCTGAGTCTGATATGCGGAGATCAGTTCGGGTCTGTCTTACAGACTTAACAAATGCGGCTAGCTCCAACCTGCAGACTCAGTTGTCAGTCCTGCTGACTTAGCAAGTTTTTTCTGAGTTCATTTTGCGAAGCTCAGTTCGTCTATCCTACAGAATTAATTATTATTATTTTTTATTTTTAGTCTGTCCTCCAGACTTTGGAGAAAAGTTTCAGGAATTGTAACATGTGCAATGTTTTTGCAATATCTTAGTAAGTTCTCTTGGTTCTTGCAAACTTGTTGAGTCTGACTTACAGGGCTCAGTTCAGTGTCTGTCCTCCAGTCTTAATAAATTGGGTTTGGCCTACAGACTAAGATTTTTGGAGTCTACTCAGACTGAATTAATTTTCTAGGCTCTGCTCAGGCAGACGTAATTTTTGGAGGTCGACTCTGGAAGACATAATTTTCTGGAGTCTGCTTTGGCAGACATAATTTCTTGGAGTCGGCTCAGGCAGACTTAAATAATAAATTTCTTTTCTCTGAGTCTGACCTGCAGACTAGTTTTTTAGAGTCTCAGGTTGACTTAATTTTTTTAGTCTGACTTGCAGACTTAATAAATTTGACCGAGTCCGATCTCTGGAGCTCAGTTGGTCTGTCCTGCAGACCTAATAATTTTGACTGAGTCAGACCTGTAGATCTCAATTTTATGTCCGTCGTGCGGACTTCATGAGTTGGTCCTTTACCAACTTTTGAGTCCGACCTGCGGAGCTCAGTTCGATGAGTCTGGCGAGCAAACATTGTGGAGTCTGACCAACGGAGCTGAATCTTTGGAGTCCGACCTGCGGGCTTAATGGGTTTGTACTTTGCAAACTTATTGAGTCTAACCTGCAAAGGTCATGTGCTGAGTCACACCTGCAGATCTCAGTTAGTCCGTCCTACAGACTTAATAAAATTTACTGACATATGTTTGCTGAGTCTGACCGGTGGAACTCAAATGTCAGTTTTAATGATTTGAGTGGAGTCCGTTCTGTGAATCTCGGCTTGTCTGTCTTGCACTTATTTTTTTGGAGTTTGCTCACGCAGACTTAATTTTTTGAGGTCTGCTCAGGCAGACATATTTTCTTGGGGTCTGCCCAGGCAGACTTAATTAATTGTAGTCTCACCTGCAGACTTAATTTTTTGAGTCTATCAGGTTGACTTTGCTTTCTTTTGGGTCTGGCGTGCAGACTTTATTATTTGGAGTCTACTCTGGCAGACTTGATTATTTGGGGTCTGCTCAAGCAGACTTAATTTCTTGGGGTCTGCTCAGGCAGGCTTAATTTTTTGGAGTCTGACCTGTAGACTTAATTTTTTGAGTCTATCAGGTAGAATTTGTTTTCTTTTGGGTCTGGCATGCAGACTTTATTATTTGGAGTCCGCTCTGGCAGACTTGATTATTTGCAGTATGCTCAGGCAGACTTAATTTCTTGGGATATGCTCAGGCAGACTTAATTTTTTGGAGTCTGACCTTCAAACTTAATTTTTATGAGTCTGTCAGGTAGACTTTGTTCTCAATTGGGTCTGGCTTGCAGACTTTCTTATTTGGAGTCTGCTCAGGCAGACTTTATTATTTGGGGTCTACTCAGGCATATTAGATGTATATTTGTGTATTCTAATATTTACTGTAATTAGTGTGTAAGTGTAATTACTACCATAAGCCTTTGCATTTGTATTACTATAAATACTGTTGTATTATTTCCCATAATTGTTAATACATGAAATAATATTTTCCACAATCTCAGTTATGGTATCAGAGCTTATTGATCCTAAAACCTAAAAATTAAAATCGGCACTTCTCTTTCGCCGCCCCCCATCTCTTCTCCGGCATAGTGATTTCACAGCACTCCCTCGCTGGCTATCATGGCAAACTCTTCTCTTGTCACCTTCAACAATGTTGCACAAGCCACTACAAAGCTTGATGCAATGAATTATTATGTATGGCACATGCAAATTGAAAGCCTTTTTATCGGTTTTGATCTCATGGGGTATGTCGACGGCACCATGCCTGCTCCGCCGGGAACCATCACCGCCAATGGTGAAACCAAACCCAACCCTGATTTTGTTCATTGGAATCGACAGGACCATCTAATTAGGAATCTCCTAATCTCCTCCCTCACGCCGGACACTGCCACCCTCCTCTATGGCAAGCGGACAGCGGCGCAAGCGTGGAAGACGATGTCCGACGTTTATGCAACGCCATCAAGGGCCCGTATCCGGCTAATTAAAGAATCAATGAAGGCTCATCTCCGAGGTAATCAATCTGTTCATCAATATCTATATACCTTCAAACAAAAAGCCGATAAACTCGCACTCCTCAAATCACCAATGGATCACGATGATTTTTTGGACATTGTTTTTGCCAATATCGGACCTGAATTTTCCGATATAGCACGTGCTATTCAAGCCCGTGACACGACTATTACGTTTGAGGAACTTCATGAAAAGCTCCTAAATTTTCGGCCTACATCGGTTACACCACCGCCGGGTTTTGCTCCAGCCACCGCTAATGCAACGTACCGGCCATCATCATAGCCCAGCCGCCATTATCAGCAATCTAGGCAGCATCAAAATCAGCCGCAGCACTCCAACTCTCAGTGGTCAAATTCACAGCCGCAACAGTCTACTTGGCGGGGTCAACCACAACAGCCGCCCCCCAATTACAACAACATCAATTACAATGACCAGCGCCACTTCAACACCAATAGCAGCACTCGCCGGCCATTCTTGGGTAAGTGTCAGTTATGTTATACTCAGGGTAATTTTGCTTAGTATTGCCCTCAGTTTCAGGTTCAAATGATCCAGATTTTTTGACCTCGAAATCAACGCCCCCTCGGCCCCAAGAAAATGTTGCAGTTCCTTTGCCTGACTCGGCTCAGCTCGACTCCAACACACCTAATTGCCTACTTGACAGCAGGGCTTCGCACCATGTCACTTCGGACCTCCAGAATTTGTCTCTTCATGCTCCATACATTGGCACTGATGACGTTATGGTTGGTGATGGTAAGGGTTTATCTATTACTCATACTAGCAGTTCCTCCCTCCCCATTACTTCTGTTCAGTCCCTTTCCCTTCGTAATGTCCTCTGTGTTCCCAGCATGTCTCGTAATTTAATTTCAATTTCCCAACTATGCAAAGCCCATAATCTGTCTATTGAGTTCTTACCTAAATTTGTTGTGAAGGACATTCAGACGAACCAGCTTATCCTCCGTGGCCCGGTTAGAAATGGTCTGTACAAGTGGCCCAATCCTCCTCTAGTTGCCTTTGCATCCAATAAATCTTCGTCTCAAGACTGGCATCATCGCTTGGGTCATCCAGCTCAGCCCATTTTCTCTACAATTATTAAAAATTATGATTTACAGTCTGTCAATTCTTCTTCCTCGCATTGTTCTACGTGTCTAAAAAATAAACTTCACAAACTACCCTTTGGTGATTCTACTTTACATTCTCCCGCCCCCTTGAGATTATTTTTAGTGATGTCTGGACATCACCTGTTCTTTCTATTGATGGTTTCAAGTATTTTGTTATCTTTGTTGACCATTTTACGCGCTATATTTGGTTTTATCCTTTAATCCGTAAGTCTGATGTTCATTCTACTTTCATCCATTTTCGCGCCATTGTTGAAAAATATTTTGAACAAACAAGCAAAGTCTTATACTCGGATAACGGTGGTGAATTTATCTCTTTTCGAGACTATTTCTCAACAAATGGTATTTCGTTTTTCACCACCCCACCTTATACTCCTGAACACAATGGAATCTCCGAACGTCGTAATATGCACATAGTTGAAACTGGCCTCGCCTTACTCGGTCATGCTTCTGTTCCCACCACCTACAGGCCCTTTTCTTTCTCTACTGTGGTCTATCTCATCAACCGTATGCCCACTCCCACCCTCAAAATGACCTCCCCCTATGATTCCATTTTTCAAGCTCCTCCTAATTACAAAAAACTTTGTGTGTTTGGATGCCTATGCTATCCCTGGTTACGTCCTTATACCACTGAAAAACAACAACCCCGCTCCAAACTGTGTGTTTTTCTCGGTAATGTTCTCAACCAACATGCGTACTATTGCTATGATCTCGAGGAATCTCACCTCTATATTTCCCGTCATGTCAAGTTTGTCGAGTCTGTGTTCCCTTTCTCCTCTAAGGTCCCCTCGGCCACCACCCTTTCCACCTCCGGTTTACCTTCACTCTCTGACTGGTTTCCATCTCCTTCTCTTGTTCATCTTCCTACAAAAAATCCCCCACCCCCACCACCCCCTCCACCACCTCCCACACCACCACCATCTCCACCACCCTCTCCTCCACCATCTCCACCTCCCTCCCCTCCTCCCTCTCCACCTCCATCTCCTCCCCCATCCCCACCTCCACCACCTCCACCCCCTCCACCCTCTCCTTCTTCTCAATCCACTCAACCCATGCGTACTCGGGCCCGTACACCCAAGCTCTAAAACACCTTCAATGGAGGGCTGCCATGCAGGAGGAATATGATGCTCTCATCCGTAATGAGACCTGGTCTCTTGTTCCTTCCCAGCCCAACCAGAATGTCATCAGTTCCAAGTGGATCTTCTGTCTCAAACGCCATCCGGATGGCTCGGTTGATCGCTGCAAGGCCCGGCTTGTCGCCAAAGGATTTACTCATCGTCCTAGCATTGACTATTATGAGACCTTTAGTCTGGTGGTCAAACCCACCACCGTACGTGTTTTTTTACCCTAACACTATCGCAGGGGTGGTATTTACGACAGTTGGATATCAACAATGCTTTTCTACAGGGTCATCTTTCTGAGGATGTATATTTGGCCCAACCTTCCGGGTTTGTCAGTACTGATCTTCCGCACCATGTTTGCAAGTTGCGTAAGGCTATTTATGGGTTGAAACAGGCGTCTCAGGCGTGGTATGATGAGCTTAAAGGGTTCTTTCTTACTAGCAAATTTCAGAATGACGGGTGGTATTATATGTATATTTGTGTATTCTTATATTTACAGTAATTAGTTTTTAAATGTAATTACTACCATAGCCTTTGAATTTTTATTACTATAAATACTGTTGTATTATTTCCCATAATTGTTAATTCATGAAATAATATTTTCTACAATCTCTGTTAAGGCAGACTTAATTTCTTGAATTCAGACATGGAGACTTAGTTTTTTGGTCATATCAAAAATTGTGTAAGTATAAAAATTATAGTATATGAAATTTTTTGCAACTTACCTTGCTTTTTTCGGTTATTTTCCTTGCAAAATTTTCAGATGTCTGCTCATCTGATCTGCTCGTCTAGCCCTTCAGTATGACATGCAATAACTTAATAGTTTTTGGATGGCATACTTAATTTAAAGCATTTGCCTTAGCTTTTTTCCTTTATTTGATGCTCCGATATCCATCTTGCGGATTTAAACAGTTTATCCTTTGTAAAACTTATAGAGCCTAACCTGCATAACTCAGTTGGTCCGTCCTGCGGACTTAATTTATTTCATCCTTTATGAGCTTAGAGCCAGACCTGCAAAGCTCGGTTGGTCCGTCCTACGGACATAATTAGTTAATCATTTGTGACCTTAGAGCCTGACCTGCAGAGCTTGGTTGGTCCATCCTGAGGACTTAATTAGTTCATCCTTTGTGAACTTAGAGCATGTCCTGCGTAGCTCAGTTGGTCCGTCCTGCGGAGTTAATTAGTTCATCATTTGTGAACTTAGAGCATGACCTGCAGAGCTTGGTTGGTCCGTCATGCGGACTTAATTAGTTCATCATTTGTGAACTTAGAGCCTGACCTGCAGAGATCGGATGGTCCGTCCTGCGGACTAAATTAGTTCATCCTTTGTGAACTTAGAGCCTGACCTGCAGAGCTCGGTTGGTCCGTCCTACGGACTAGATTAGTTCATCCTTTGTGAACTTAAAACCTAACTTGCAGAGCTCAGAAGTTATGTTGAGTAAGAAGATGATGCCGAGCTGAGCTCGGTCTTATAAAATATGATGTCGAGCTGAGCTAGGTCTTATAGAATATGATGCCGAGCCTAGCTCGGTCTTATAGAAGATTCGCTCAAGGGAGAGCTCCAAATAAGATTCCACGCCGAGCACAATCATATTTAATATTCGCTCAATAGTGTTCCAAATATGATACCGAGCCGAGCTCGGTCTTATAGAATGCGATGCCGAGCCGAGGTCGGTGTTATAGAATATGATGCCGAGCCGAGCACGGTCTTATAGAATATGATGCCGAGCCGAGCTCGGTCTTGTAGAAGATTCGCTCAAGTGAGAGCTCCAAACATGATACCTAGCCGAGCTCGGTTCTATAGACTATGATGCCAAGCCGAGCTCGGTCTTATTAAAGATTCGGTCAATAAAGCTCCAATTATGATGCCAAGCTTAGCTTGGTCTTATTAAAGATTCACTCAATAAAGCTCCAAATATGATGCCGAGCTGAGCTCGGTCTTATAGAACATGATGCCGATACAAGCTTGGTCTTATAGAATATGATGTCGAGCCGAGCTCGGCCTTATTATGATTCCCTCAAAGGAGCTCCAAATATGATGCTGATTTGAGCTCGTTCTTATAGTATGTGATGCCGAGCCGAGCTCGGTCTTATTAAAGATTCTCTCAATTAAGTTGTAGAAACGGAAATAAATGCCAATAAAAGCTTGTACTTAAAGAGATCGTACTTGTAGAGCTTGGGAGCTCATACGGGGCAAGCTCATGTTTCATGAGCTCATTCGGTGGAGCTCGTTATGGCCGAGCTCTGAAGATTTGGATGAAGATCTTGGAGATCTTGGATGAAGAAAATTCGCAGCTTTTTTTGGTGATACAACATCATATTTCTGGCGACGATCGGTGATCGAAACGGACTCCGATCGGCACAAAATTTGGAGGGCTTGTTCATCCCTTCATATTATTCAATCTGAACGGTGGAATTCATTTTTCACTGGATGAATCTCCGGCAAAAGCCTTCGATCTGACTGCTGTGTTTTTAGTGACACAGCAGCAACAACTTTCCGGCGACGATCGGGCATCAAAACAGACTCCGATCGGCATGAAATTTGGAAGGCTTGTTCTTCCCTCTTTATTATTTAATCTGAATGGTGGAAATTGTTTTTCACCAGTTGAATCGCCGGCACTAAGCCGTCAATCTGACTGTTGTGTTTTTGGTGACACAGCAGCAGCAACAACTTTCCGGCAATGATCGGGCATTAAAACGGACTTTGATCTGCACAAAATTTTGATGTCCTGTTCTTCCCTCCTTATTCTTAAAACTGAACGGTGGAATTGTTGTTCCAACGGTGAAATCTCGGGCAATAAGCCTCCGATCTTACTGCGTTATTGGCAAGTTTTTGCCATTAACTTGTTCATGGACAACCTCGATCCATTATTGATATAAGGCCCTCCTTTTAGTGCCAATTGACGATGCCGGATCTTGTCTATGAATCCGGGCCATTAAATCTAGGGTTATATGAACGAGGGATGGTTTTTTGGGTGATTTTTAGACTGATCTTGAGAGTTATTTCTCTCAAGTTGCCTACGTATCCTGTTATATTTTAGGAATCAAGTCTCCGTAGTTCTTTAGGGGTTGTTTATACAGAGGACGTCTCGTCCAAAGCCTTATCCTGCATGGATTCTAATTCTTAGTCCCTAAGGATTATTACGTGTATATCCTTATAATTTAGGGATAATTATGGATAGTTTAAATATCAAAATCAAAGCCTTAATGGGTAAAGGATCCTTAGGATCTTCCCATAACTTTCTCATATGCACGTGGGCTAATTATCATATAAAGGAGGCTCTGGCCGAACTGCTTCGAGCCCCCAAGGCCGTCTCGGCCCGAACTGCACTAGCCCAGCTCTGTTGCGACCTAGCCGACCTGTGGTGGTTGGTGGAGCATGACCGATCTCCCACCTGAGGTTCGGATCTGCCCTTAGGCGTGAAGTGGGGCTTCTGGCCCTTAATGTTATAGTTTTTATGTTTTCATTTAATGTTTGATCAATTAGGAGATTGCACGTGGCGAGGCTCAGTTCAACCCTCGTCGGTTACATATAGAACTATTCGAATACATCATTAAATAAAAGATATAAATAGATAAATAAAAATACTACTCCCTCCGTCCCATAATATAAGGCATTTTGGTCATTTCACACAGTTTAAGAAAACATAATGAATTAGTTGTTTTTTAATATTTCAATGCAAAATATTGTATTATTTTTTGGGACTAGCTAATAATATTACATTGTTTAGTGTGAAAGTGAAAACAATGCATTTAATATTGTATTATTTTGTGAGAATGATTTATATTTTGGTAAACTATTAAAAAGCCAAAAAGACTTATATTACGGGACGGAGGGAGTACTAATTAATTTCGTGTCCACGCCGAAGTAAACATAAGGTGAATCGTTCCCTTGAAAGTTTTCCCGATAGCGTATCACATTATTAAGATGATTACTACTTTATCACTGGTCAGAGTATTTACACGTTTAAAATAATAATGAAAAGAATCCATACGGATAGCCTAGGAATTCGAGAGGCCGTAGATAAACAATGGCAACAGATAAATAACACGTAGACACAGTATCTCTATCCGTTTCTTCATGATTGAAAAGACTAGATTTGTTGGGGAAAGATTTAACGGAGAAATATAAATTCAAAGTGGGGATTTATCCTTATCATCAAATGAGGGCTGGGTGCTGTATATACCACCATACGGGAAGTAACCACAACATCGTTCAACCTAGAAATCCAGTGATAGCCGGAAGATCGATCGACGGAGTCGCGGAGTGATCGGAGGAGATTACGTAAAGGTATTTCTCATCCCATTGTTCTTTTTCTCTGTCCAGAAAATGTTATTGATGTTTCGGAAGGGACGGGGTAGGAAGATTCGTAAGAAAATGAGTAAATCTTGGGTTACCGGTTGTGGAATTCAACAAACCAGCAGTTTTGATGAATTCAATAGAAAGAAAACAAAGAATTATGAAAGTACAGTGACACACCCCATAAGAACAGTAACACAGCTTTGAAGAATAGAATTACAGTAGTATAATGATTTGTGTATGTTTTGTAATGAGATAATTCTCCTCCTATGACTCCATACTACTTATATAGGAGTATAATGTTAACTAACTTTTAGGATAGATGCTCGATGAAATGCCAATAAGAGTGCCTTGATCATCTTCAACTTCAGTACATATGCAGTGTATTCTTCAATACCCCTCCTCAAGCTGAAAGTACTTGAAGCTTGCACTTGATCATCCTTCAACATCAGTACAGATGTAGTGTTCAACTTTTAGGTGGTGTAAACACAGAGTAGACTCCAAACTTTGAAAATAGATAGTTGAATATAGGAGTATCCGGTGGTTTTTTAGAATGTCAGCTAGTTGATTTGTGGTTCTGACAAGCATCAGTGTCAAGAAACCTGACTGAACCTTGGCCCTTGTGATATGACAGTCAAGCTCAATGCACTTGGTTCTCACGTGAAAAATTGGATTTTTGGCTATGTGGATAGCACTAGCATTATCATAGGAAAGTAGAATATGTAGTGAAACAAGTATGTGCTAGTCCTTCATCATGTAAACTAGCCATTGTAGTTCACATGTAGCATTGGCCATGACCCTGTATTCTGCCTCAGAAGAACTCTTAGCTATTATACTTTCATTTTTGGATTTCCATGAGATAGGTGTTGTGCCAAGAAACATAATGTATCCTTAGATGGATTTCCTAGAATCCTCACATCCTGCCTAGTCTGAGTCTGTGTAACCCTTGAGGATCAAATCATTATTAGCTTCAAAAAGTATGCCTTGTCAAGGATTGCTCTTTAAGTATCCTAAAACCATGTGTGCTGCTTGCATGTGGTTTATTGTTGTATGAGATAGGAACTGACTGAGCTGTTGTACAACATATGCTATGTCAGGACTAGTGAAGGATAGGTAGATTAACTTCCCAACATTGTGTCTATAGGGAGTATTGTCTAGTAAAAGTTCAGAATCTCCAATGGTTAGTTTCTGCTTGGAATGCATTGGTGTTCTTACAGGTTTGGCTTCTGAAAACCCATATTCTTCTAGTAGATTCAGTGTGTATTTCCTCTAATTAATGTAAATACCCTTGTCAGACCTTTCAACTTCAACTCCAAGAAAAATATGAGTTTGCCAATGTCCTTAATTTGGAACTTCTTATGTAGTACTTGTTTAACTTCATCAATACGTGTCATGGATGAGCTAGCTGCTATTATGTCATCCACATATATAAGTAGTGCTATGAAGTCTTGACCTGTACCCCTTGTGAATAAGCTGTGATCATGTGCTGATTGAGTAAAACCAATTGTTGTCAAAGCTTCAGTCAGTTTGTAGTTCCATTGTCTACTAGCTTGTTTCAATCAATATAAAGACGTGGTAAGCCTGCAAACCTGATTTGGTTTGTCTGTTTGAAAACCAAGAGGAAGATCCATGTAAACTTCCTCATCTAATTCACCATTAAGAAAAGCATTATGGGCATACATTTGATGGATGTGCCACTTTTGAGAAGCTGCCAAAGCTAGTAATGCCCTAATAGTTGTAACCTTTTCCATAGGGGAAAAGGTTTCCTGGTAATCAATTCTATAAGTCTGTGTATACCCTTTGGCTACTAACCTAGCCTTATCCCTTTCTATAGAACCATCAGCATGGTATTTGACTTTATATACCCACTTACACCCAATGGTGGACTTTCCAGGTTGTAGGGTGACAATTTCCCATGTTTTGGTTGCTGGCAAAGCATCATATTCTTTCTGTCATGCTTAATAACTTGATTGTATATCTTAGGTTCTTGAATATTAGCTGCTGCACATACAAACTAATGATGGTTACTAGTTATGTTGTCAGATGTAACCACATTGTTTATGGAATGTGGTGATTGTTTGGGGGATTTTGCATCACTAAACAAAAAGAAAATTTATAAACCCTAACCTATATGCAAAACTAACTCCTAACCGGCCGAATACCGGGTTGTTGATAGTAGAGCGAGATAAGTAAGGGGTCGATCCACAGGGAATTGGGATGTTGAATCTAGTCTTATTAACTCTCTCAATTGCTACTCATGGAAACAAATAAACGAAAGAAAAACATATAAACGAAGATAGAACAACTAAAATAAATCTAACCTCTAACAAACAATAAAAACGACCTAAACTAAAGATACATGGGATCAAACAGTGCACAAACCAAGTGATTTCAATCCTAGTTCATCTCATGATTTTAATTCAAATTGTGGTTTCACCTTTACACGAGATACAAATCCCTAATCTCTTAGTGAATTTAATCTCAAGCTATGGATTCCTAATTCCTTAGTGAGTCCAATTTATCAATCTCTCATCTTCCAAATGTTGAGATCGATTTACCAAACAAAACTCGGTGTAGATTCAGGTTAACTCTCGTATTTTAGAATCTAACAACCTAGATAATTAACCAATTAATTTGTCACATAATTAATGATTAAAAATCCTATCTTTCTATGGTGATCTAGTCTACGCAACTTCCGTATGTTGTAAACATCAATAGCAAACTGATCTCTCGATCTAATTCACATCATAGCATCAAAATCATAGAACGATACAAAATAAATTAAAGATCATGAAAATAAAAAGGATTGAATAAATTGGAAAATCAAACTCACATAGTTTATACAAGGGTTGAACACCATGGATCAACAATGAAAAACGGAAGAAAAACGATCCTAATCTAACCCCGGATCACCCGAGCACAAGGCTCGGGTGACCGGCCTTGAAAGCTTCAAAGCTGCCGCTGTTGTGTAAAATTGCGGCTGAATATTTGATATGAATTATTCCCTATAGTTTTTCAATACATGCGCATATATATAGGAAAAGAGAGACGGCTGGCAATTATCCTTTTCCAATTAGGATTTTTATGTATGTCGGCTGTGCATGGAATAATCCTTCGATTAGATATTTATTGGAATAAAACTTCTAAAATTCATATCTTGAGTTGTAGACCTCCAAAAATTATGATCCGAATGTCATAAAAAAGCTCTCGGAAAACTCTACAACTTTCATTAAGGACTCTTCTTCAGAAAACGCCTTTTTGATTAGCCCGTCGTATTACGAGTATATTTCGGGATTTTCCACTCGAATTCATCTCTTTAAAATCATCCTTTCCATCAACAATGTGTATCTACAATGTAGGAAAAACATACCAAAGCGTAACATAATCCTAAAATAATATAAAATCATGATTTAAACACATAAATCGCTACGTTTTGCAATTTAACCTATTAGAAACACCATTTACTCAATTAATCGATTATAAGCTCGATTTCTATGAAAAACATCTATATATGGGGAAATTTGATGTAAAATATACCCTTAAAACACTACAAATTGACCCTGAACAACACCCCCACACTTAAACTTTTGCTCGTCCCGAGCAAGACAAAACAAAATCAAGCTCGAGACAAATAAACATCCATACAAATATGAAGCATATTCAATAACTTAGAAGTTCACCCGTGTAGTGTGTGCATAGCCATAATAAACTTCCACTAAGTTCCACAATTTGAAAGTTATTCAAACCAAAACTAGCCCGGTTTCCCATCTAAGTTAGAAATATTCAAAAATTATAACAGGCACTTTACAAAACATACATATCCCAAAAAGAAATAGTAGAGAATATCTAAAACATTTCTGACAGACTCAGAGGATAATCCCTACAACATATCCTTCAGTTTATACTGGGTATAAGATTAACGATAACTAAGTCCTTACTTATTCATAATAATATATTTCAATATTTTCACTTTTCTAACACACATCAGAATAAGCTTTTGCCCTCATAGCAGAATAGGACATTTCAAGATAATCCCCTACCTTACTCCAATCATAAGGCAGCTATAAACTGACTGTCGTGAGCTTTTGGTCATCATAGTGGAATAGGACATACGTGGTACACCCTACCTCACCCAAATCATAAACCAGCTTCCGACACACACAATTACAATTATGTTTACTTAGAGATTTCGGTCGGCGGTGGAAAAGATTATTTTCTAGTAGCACGGACCACCGAGCATAACACCTCAAGTAAACAATTTATTACTATTGCAAAGACTTAATCACGTTTCACTTATCACATTCAAACTTACAGATATTTACAGTATGTCATACTTTAATCCTAGAATACAAACTACTAAACTTTTCAAGAATTGTACATAAGCAAAGAAACGTGCTATAATCATCAAAAATCTCCAACTAAAATGGGGTAGGCTTTCAACATTTAGCTCATCATTTACTATGGCATGTGAAAAAGAGTGTCGGGTGAAACAACTAAAATTACTAAATATGCAGAATATAGCAAAAATGATATAAACTCAAGCAAAGATATGCCTTTGTCTACTCGGGATATAACAAAAAATTTGAAAATTAAGCACTTTTCATAGAAATACTAAAAATATGAGCAAACGAAAGTAGACACATAAATCATCTATCCCTTCCCCCACACTTAGATTGCAACTCGTCCTCAAGTTATACAGAAATAATAAATTAGAGAACTTAGCTGATTGGATGCTGGCAATTCCGGAAAAATCGGTAAAAACCAAAATTGCTGCATAGCTCAGTAGACTGTGGAGCATCACAGGTAAACTGAATTCATCGTGAAAGTGCACAATAGATATCAAAAATATCCTGCAGACTTGATTAGTGCAAAAAGTGTCTACGGGGAAAAAGGATTATACATGCAAAATACATGGAAAGGAATCTCTATGACTTCTTTTCAGATTAGGCTCATATGAAGATGGAACATATACATGGAATATTACACAACAGTAGGCCAGGTGCAACTACATGAAAATATACTACAATGCAATCTACATGATATGAAATCCTAAAAATAAAATAAATAAAAATAAATTCTGACAGGCTCAGGCTGAGCGAGTTGGGAGGACAACCCTACAGTGACTACGGCCTATGCAGAAACTAAAAACAAAGAAAACGAGGTAGTATTACGGAAACCGACAGTTAACTACGCTCAAGAAAAATAAAAGAAAAATAGAAAAACAATGCAACTAGATGACATGCAACTAAATGATATGCATCTAAATGATATGCAAAAATAAAAGAAAATAAAAGAAAGAAAACTAGCCCACACATTTGCAACATGACATGTATATAATAAATGTCTACCAGATAATGACAGGTTACGATAAACGACAGTACTGTTCATTACATGCAGTGTAGACGCGCTTTAAGACTCGTCAAAGGTGATAGCATTATGGAAAACCAACAGTTAGCTATACTAAATAAATATAACTCATAAGATGCGATGGTAGCTGACGGAAAACCGACAGTTACTACCCAAATGAGTTATAAAAATAACAAGGAAGCACATAAGTCTCAAAGCTTAAAAGATTCATCATAACGATATGTAGCATACGGAAACCGACATTAGCTACTAAACAACAATAAGAACAGTTATAGCGTACGAGAACCGACAGTGACTATAACTTGCATAGATGAATCATGTAAATAAAAAAAATTAATCAATTATTCAACATGGATTCATAGATGGAAAGATATGAATCTGCAAGTTCAGAACATCTACGTAAAATGAAATAGCCACAGAAGCTCAAATTAAAGTATCCATATCAAATAAAGCATTAAAAATCAAATTGAGAAGAAATCTGGAACCTGGACTGGCGTTCAATAATTCAAACGGGCGTTTAAAACTTATGCAGGCCGGACGGGCGTTTAGATATATGGACGTCCGTCTGGTTCTTGAAAACAGAACAGAGCTGATACGTTTTGGAACGGACGAGCGTCCAACAAACCAGACGCTCGTTTACCTGCATGTTAGGGACTGGACGGGCGTTCACTACCTTGAACGCTCGTCCAACAGTCGAATTTGCATAGAAAACGCAGAAACACACAAAAACCCTAATTTCTTAAAAGATCATACATCAAATATCACAGAGCAGCCACATCAAATTAAAGCACAGAGGGTTAGACTAGATACAAACAAACATATAGTTCACGTTTCACAAATCGAGAAATTTTTTTTTTTGCACATTCTCAACCTAACGGTCATCGAAACACGGCAAAAATAAAAACTCTCGATTTGTTAAACGCTACTTTTATTGAAATAAAATAAAAACAAATAAAACGTAACAAAATTGAGAAATTAATTCAACCAAATTCAACCAAACACCGATTCCCCGGCAACGGCGCCACTTTTGTTTGGAGGATTTTGCATCACTAAACAAAAAGAAAATTTATAAACCCTAACCTATATGCAAAACTAACTCCTAACCGGCCGAATACCGGGTTGTTGATAGTAGAGCGAGATAAGTAAGGGGTCGATCCACAGGGAATTGGGATGTTGAATCTAGTCTTATTAACTCTCTCAATTGCTACTCATGAAAACAAATAAACGAAAGAAAAACATATAAACGAAGATAGAACAACTAAAATAAATCTAACCTCTAACAAACAATAAAAACGACCTAAACTAAAGATACATGGGATCAAACAGTGCACAAACCAATTGATTTCAATCATAGTTCATCTCATGATTTTAATTCAATTGTGGTTTCACCTTTACACGAGATACAAATCCCTAATCTCTTAGTGAATTTAATCTCAAGCTATGGATTCCTAATTCCTTAGTGAGTCCAATTTATCAATCTCTCATCTTCCGAATGTTGAGATCGATTTACCAAACAAAACTCGGTGTAGATTCAGGTTAACTCTCGTATTTTAGAATCTAACAACCTAGATAATTAACCAATTAATTTGTCACATAATTAATGATTAAAAATCCTATCTTTCTATGGTGATCTAGTCTACGCAACTTCCGTATGTTGTAAACATCAATAGCAAACTGATCTCTCGATCTAATTCACATCATAGCATCAAAATCATAGAACGATACAAAATAAATTAAAGATCATGAAAATAAAAAGGATTGAATAAATTGGAAAATCAAACTCACATAGTTTATACAAGGGTTGAACACCATGGATCAACAATGAAAAACGGAAGAAAAACGATCCTAATCTAACCCCGGATCACCCGAGCACAAGGCTCGGGTGACCGGCCTTGAAAGCTTCAAAGTTGCCGCTGTTGTGTAAAATTGCGGCTGAATATTTGATATGAATTATTCCCTATAGGTTTTCAATACATGCGCATATATATAGGAAAAGAGAGGCGGCTGGCAATTATCCTTTTCCAATTAGGATTTTTATGTATGTCGGATGTGCATGGAATAATCCTTCGATTAGATATTTATTGGAATAAAACTTCTAAAATTCATATCTTGAGTTGTAGACCTCCAAAAATTATGATCCGAATGTCAAAAAAGCTCTCGGAAAACTCTACAACTTTCATTAAGGACTCTTCTTCAGAAAACGCCTTTTTGATTAGCCCGTCGTATTACGAGTATATTTCGGGATTTTCCACTCGAATTCATCTCTTTAAAATCATCCTTTCCATCAACAATGTGTATCTACAATGTAGGAAAAACATACCAAAGCGTAACATAATCCTAAAATAATATAAAATCATGATTTAAACACATAAATCGCTACGTTTTGCAATTTAACCTATTAGAAACACCATTTACTCAATTAATCGATTATAAGCTCGATTTCTATGAAAAACATCTATATATGGGGAAATTTGATGTAAAATATACCCTTAAAAACACTACAAATTGACCCTGAACAGTGATCTTCTGTTAAGAACAACATACTCCTTGAGATAATTTGCGGTATGTCTTTGTCTACTTGATCTCATTGTTTCCACAGAATGAGGTGGAGCTGGAACAATTGGAACTTTAGGTTCTACTGTGTGATCTGGTACATGGATTGGTACAACATCTTTTTCACCATCATATGGAACTGGTAGGGGAACTAGATTCTGTTGTATATCTGTATGTTTATTATGTAGAGGAAAAAAAGTTTCAAAAAACCTCACATCTCCCGACACAAAGATGTCCATGGTATGTGTGTCTAATAGAATGTAACCATTGGTGAACTTAGGTACCCTAAGATAGACATACTTTCTGGCCCTTGGTTCAAAATTTGGCCTATTATGTGCTGGTGTACAGGCATAAACATGAGATCCAAACACTTTAAGTTGACTTTAATCAAACTATGTGCCATATAACAAGAAATGAGGTGTGTTATTCCTAATTACAAGTGAAGGAGTAAGATTGATCAAAAATACATAGCATGCATTACACAATAACCCCAATAAGACAAAGGCATGCTAGACTGAAACTTTAAAGCCCTAGCAACATTCATTATATGTTGGTGTTTCCACTCCAATATACCATTTTGTAGTGGAGTATCCACACAAGATGTTTGATGTATTATTCCCTTTTCAGCATAATACTCAGGCATGTCAAACTCAGCCCCATTATTTGATCTTATGATCTTAACATGTTTATTACATTGAACAAAAGCATACTGAACAAAAGACTGTACAAGCTGTCAAACCCCAGACTTAGTTTTTAACACGTGAACCCAAGTGAATCTAGTACAATCATCAACTATAGTAAGAAAGTAAGAATGACCATGTACAATTTTCTGTCTGTATGGACCCCATATAACAAAATGAACAAGATCAACAGCACTCTGTACAGAGGATGTACTCAAAGAAAAGGAATTCCTCTTTTGTTTTGCTAGTTGACAGATATGACACAACTAAGTTTGCAACTAGAATCAATAGAACTCAAATCAGAATGTCTTTTATTGGACAAATGTCCAAGTCTGCAGTGCCAGACTTGCTCATTTGCCATACTAGACTGATCATCTACTAAATAAGCACTATTAACCAAAGGCTTCTGATCATCCAACACATACAGTCCTCTAGACTTTCTAGCAAATCCAATCTGAATTCCAAGCTTCTTGTCCTGAATCAGACAAGAACCACGATCAAATATAACAGATAAGTCAGGATTAGCAGTCAACTTAGCCAAAGAAATTAGATTAATGTTGAAAGCTGGTATATACAAGACATATGTAAGGATTAGCTTATCATTTATACAAACATGTGTAACCTGCACACTAGCACCATTAGGTAAACCAACAAACATATCAGAAACAGATCTTCTAGATTGTAGATTATGGATATTACCGACTATTTGATCAGTAGAACCAGAATCTATATTCCAGTTAGAAGAACTATTAGGTTTAGAAGAACCGGATGTATCAGCAGTAGGAGTAAATTTTGATGTTAGAGCAGTGGCTTGATTGGCCATATGATCATAAGAAGCTGCCTGCTGGCCATCTAGTAATCTCTTCAATTGCTGAAACTAGGCTTTGTTCAAAGTGTACCCTTCTGTCTCTGATTATGAGGCACAGAATTCCCAGAATTTGCACCTTGATCCTCTTAAACATATTCAACCATATTGGCTCTACTTTTAGGCTTCCAACCAGGTGGATAACCATGCTTTTTTGTAACATTTATCCATTGAATGGCCTGTAAACCCACAAAATGTACATTGCACTTTCTTGCATGTTGCATCATTTGCAAGATTTTTCTTGAAATTTGATGTTCCAGTTGCTGTTTTAGTCACATATTGTTGATAGCTAGTATTCTATGGATTTACTGAATCAGCATTGGGTGGATTAGGATTACATGCCCTATTATAACGAACTGTAGCTTCTGGAAATCTTGCATCAGGTTCTTTCTGATCATCCAGTTTCAAAGCCATAGCAAAAACAATGTCAAGATCAGGAACATGGATCATAAGCTGTGCTTGTATTAACACTTGAGAATATTCAGAATTCAGACCCCTTAAGAATTTTACAACCTTTTCTGCCTCAACATATCCATCGAAGATCTTAATCACATCACATTGACATCGAGGCTGACAAGAACAAAGAGGTTCTGGCTTCATTATAGCAATTTAATCCCATAGAGTCTAGAGTTTAGTGAAATAGCTAGTTATATATGAATCTTCCTACTTAAGAGCACGAACCTGTTCTAAAAGATCTCCCAACCGGAAAACATCTAACCTAGAAAATCTTGACTTTAAATCCAACCAGATTTGTCTAGCTATTTCCCTATACGTACATGCTACTTTGAGCAACGGTAGAGATAACAGAATTCATGATCCATGTCTTTACAAAGGTATTACACTGTAACCAAACATGGAACTCTGGGGAAGTTACTGGGGGTGGAGTAATTGTACCATCTATGAACCCCATTTTATTCTAAACGATCAACGCCATTTTCGTGGAAAGGTTCCAAGGATGATAACTCTTATTATTGAGCAAAGGTTTAACTAAGATTAAAGTAGGATTTTTATTAGGATGCAAATAAAGAGGATTGCATGGTAATATACCTGGATTCTGAGCTCCCAAATCCATGATACACCAGAATAAACGCAGGAATACAAGAAAATAAGCAAAAATTCCTTCAAGAAACAACCAAGAACTCTGCCAAGAACCAGAAACAACGCGGAAATGCTCTAGGAAGCGTCTACAAAGTGCTCTGATACCATGTGGAATTCAACAAACTAGCAGTTTTGATGAATTCATTGGATCGAAAATGCATAATTATGAAAGAACAGTGACACACTCCATAAAAATAGTAACACAACTTTGACGAATAGAATTACCGTAGTATTATGATTTGTGTATGTTTTGTAATCTAATAATTCTCCTCCTATGACTCCTTACTACTTATATATGAGTATAATTAGCTAGGTAACCGGTAATAACTACCTAATAAATTGGTAACTAACTTTTAGGATTGATGCTCGATGACATGCCAATAAGAGTGCAATTGATCATCTTCAAATTCAGCATAGATGCAGTGTATTCTTCAATACCGGTATCATATTATTATTTTTAAGCCTTAGAAGAAGAGCCATGAAGTTTGCCACCGATCAAACTGAAAAACGACGAGACTTTTGTTTTAGATTCGTGTATGTGACAGTATGTCCACTTTAGTTATAGGAACAAATCAAACTGAAATAAGATTTGGTAAATCAAAAACAAAATAATGAACATAAGGTTTACATAATATTGCACTATCCCACGGAAGCTACGCATATAAGCGAAGATGAGATTATTTGCTGAAGATTACTATCATGTCGACTATATATTCACAAAGTTATCACACAGATGCAAGTTGCTCCCTTTATCTCGTTAGTATCTGAATAAATTAAGAAAAATGTTGCAAGAAAACATGTTCGACCCTTTAGGTCGCTGTGCCCGAAAGACAATTTATATAATTGTTTTATAGTTAAAGATTAATATATTTATTCTAATCTTATTATTTGCTTCGTACTTATAAGTAATACACTACTGAAAACCCCAAGTTGTATCATAAATACCCATATAATTTACTGTGTGTCACAAATGAGAATTAGGTTTATGGTGATACACTTGAACTATTAGTCCGTGGTGAACTTAATCAAAGTATCGGGTCTATTGATTAAACCATCATTAATGCGCCCCGAACACTTTATGGTGTGACCGACTTATCCGGACCGTCTAGATTGGTTATCTATGTGGGGCATTTATACATGATGTAAGTCAAATATGACTGGACCGATTTAATCTGTATTTCTCATATAATTCCGTGATTCAGAAATCATATTAAATCACAAGATAATCATTTATGGATTATTCTTAATCCTGAAGTGATTGCAGACTCATGCTTGTTTTCAAGATAGGGTAAATGTGTTCGTTAAGGATTGTTAAAAGGTGCGGTCCGAATCCCTTTCACGTCAGCACTATTCTGGAATGAATAGCGAGTGTGTGTTTCACAGATACGGAATCCATTCCTTCTTGCGAGAAGTAGAAAGATAATCCCCTTACTTGTTAATCCTAGAAACTGATCGATCCACGGAGTTCATATTGGTTATGAACTAATCGGTCACTAATAGGTTAAAGGTAAATAAGGATAAAATGCAATGAAGAAGGTTTACGGAAACATTCCTGCTTCATTACGGTTAGTCTATGATGGGTTAGTCTGTATGTAATGATTATATCAATGGACACTTATTGACTCGACATGTGGAGGATAAGTTATATCTATAACGATAGAGTTTAGTTTCGGATTTATAGGGCCGTAGTTCCGGAATTAATAAGTTGAATGAAAATGTTCTATTCGATTAATATTTTCTTCAATTTATTGTAGGTACTACTTATAGGTCCATGGTCCCCGGGTTGACTCATAACACGTGAGTGAATTCTCGTATTTTGGAACATCGAGAAGAAATTAAATAGTTGTTCTATTTAATGAATATGCGGATATTATTTATTCGTTAATTGATATTATATATAAAAAACTTTCTCTATTATCTCAATTTGGCATAAAAATAACGCCACTTTTTTATTGATTTTGGGGAAAAAATTCTCTAATTAATTACAATGTGGAAAATATAATTATTTATTTGTTAAATAATTATAATAAGAAATTAGTTTTCTTAATGGATATAGGAAATTTGTTTTCCTATTGAATAAATGTATTATTTTTTCTTAAAGTAAAAGATAAATTTGTGTGAATAGATAAACTCTCAAACTATTTGTTATTAGCCTATATAAAGAGAATTTCTTCAACACCAAGTTTGATGATAACATCCAACGCCAATTTTTTTGTTGAACAGAGAGAAATTTTGTTTCTTGTCTTAGCTCTTGGTAGAAGAAAAAATAGAGTTTTTTCTTGGAGCAAATTGTAGGAGGTTTGAATATGAGATTGACGTCGTTGCTTGGAGATACAATCCGGAAGATCACGGCATCTCGATTCGGTTGGGTAATATCGTAACCTTTTCTTTAAGGTATTATTGATTAATCGTTCCTTAGTCAATTAGATCGCAAAATTCATGCTTCCGCTATAGATCTTGATCTAATCAAGATCTAAATGAACTTGTGTGGGTTCTGACTCGACTCGATTCATTCGAATCGGCTTTTCGGGTCATATTCGGATTCCGGATACTCCAACATGTGGTATCAGAGACAAGTTAAAAGTGAATTTTGATGATTAATTAATTATGAGCGGATTAATTAATTAATTAGGAGTGAAATTGCATTATAATTTTATGTTCCATCTTTTTATTAATTCGTTATATATAATGTGTGGTTGATTGTTTTGGTTGACGAGATGGATTGAAGTTGGTGATTGTTACCGTTAGATCTGTTGTAATCCCATTTTCTGGATATTGGGAATTATGTAAACTGTTGTAATTTTAATTTCCTAGATCTAGGTTGTAGTCATTCTATTTTTTGGATTTTCTGCTACAAATATGAGAATAGGAGCTTTTGTCAACAATGGAGACTTGCAGTTGGTGTAGTGGTTCAGAAGCTGTCTCTATAATTTAGAGGTTTAGGTTCGAGCCACCTTGCAAATTTTTTTATTCAATCTTCCTTTGGAAGATCTGGAGAAAGATTGAAGGAAAAAATTCTAGCTGCTAGATAACAAACCTGCACTATGAAGAATGATTCGTGTACCAGCCAAGCAAGACGTAGGGTTCAACGAAAGGAAGGCAGGTTGATTGGGAGACGAATACGTTTGTTAAACATTTGAATCTGGGCAGACTTTTATGATGCAAGATCTGTTTCTTTTAATTAGAAAATTAGTAAATCCATTAATTTGGGTTTAGGACATTTTTCCTTTTAATAGATTAAATACAGGGTACCAACGATCCATCTCAGCGGTTTATTTTTTTCGCATTTATTTTCTTTGGTGATTATTTATGTGATATAACCATATTATCTATCATATTCATGAATTTCACTCCTAGCATATACATATGTGAAGATAATTAATTTTGGTATTAATTAGGCATGTATGAACATGTAATTAATTTTAGGTAACTAATTAAATTAAATAAGCGAACATAATTTAACTGGATATAAAATTCACAAGATAAAAATAAATTTACTGGGTAAATTTGGTTTTAGAATCCTAAATCCTTCGGAGATTTAATTATGTAGTGACTACAATGAAAATTTGGAAAATCATGAAAAGATGGACACAAATTAGACGTTATTTGAAACTAATAACTTGGTAGTTTCTTTTAATGATTTATTGTTTTAGGATTATTGGAAAAAATTGTGAGATCTTAAATTTTTATCATGACAAGATTTGGAGTGTAGAATTCATGGTGAATTTTAAGTGTGTAGTGTCTACACAAGAGACTTCTAAATAATCGAAAAAATTGGAAAATCAAGAATATATATAGTGTCACTAGTTAGACGGTATTTGAAATCAATAAACTAGTGGGAACTCTAAATTTCGTGATTTACTGTTTTCTAATTATTGAGAAATTCATAAGTCCTAATGTATTTGGATTGTAAAATTCTTGGTGAATTTTAATTGTGTAGTGTCTATACAAGGAATTTTTATAGATTTGAAAAATTGGAAAATAATGAATATAGTGACACTATTTAGACGGTATTTGGAACCGATAAAATAGTCGGAGGATTAATATAAATATTCTTGATTTCTTGCACTACAAGAAAAAGGCTTTTCAATGAGGAGAATTTAATGACGGGAGATAAATTTTGTCATTAAATAGTAATTTTAATGAGGGGACATAATTTATATTAGTAATATATTAAATTTGATGACCAAATTTCTTATCCCGTCATTATTGGCCAATTTTTCCCCTCATTAGGTACACTAATAATAAAAAACCCTCATAGCTTGTAATTTAATTTAAACCCACAAAAAAAATTACTACCCCTCAAATTAAAAAAAATGCAAAAAAGTAATTTATTACCCATCGTTTATCCCAAAAAATTTAATTCATTATCCATCGTTTATCATTCAATTCTCCAGCCGCCACCGGTAGCCAACAACCACCTCTTCTCGGCGTACCCCACCACCATGGTGGCAGGGCTAGGGCTCCGTTCGATCTTGTGACACCTCCAGTCTCTTCTCCACCACCACGGTTCATCGGTGTCCATTCCGCGTCAAGGATGACCTCCGTGGCTATCTTTTCTGATGGCCATTCTAATGATATCTACTCGATTCAGTATTAGAAAAAGGTAAGTATAAATACATTAATTTAGGGTCAATCTTGATTGAGTTCTCGTTCATCTCTTAAGTTCTGTCCACTCTTTCCTCTGTCTTAGATCTGTATTTCAAAGGCACAATAATTCTGGGTTATACTATCCTAACTAAGATTGTTTGAATGGTCCGATTTGTTGAATCGATTTCCGCATCGATGATTGCTGTAATTTTTCCCATTTGGACATGATTTTCTTTGTACTACTAATCTATATTCGTAACACTTTCTGTAAAACCTGCAAAAGTCATGCAGAAAAGAATAGTTTTGCGGTTGGTTTTCATGTGTTTGGACTCAATAATTTGATAAAACGATATTAGGTTTTTATTGAACAGGCTTCACCTTCCCTTTCCATTGTCCTTCTGCCTTTTTTTCCGCCCTCTTATGGCTAGTAGTTCCTACTCTTATTATTACGCCAGTGATTCCAGATGGTTGAGAACAGGGGTTCGTAGAATAAGTGTTGCAATGTTTGGATAAATTGGTCATTGATTGATCAATAAAATGCTTTGTATTTATAATGTGGTTTTTATTAACTAATCACAAGAATTTTTTTTTGGAATATTCAATCACAATGAGTAGAAAGAGGAAAAACAACAACAAATTTGTTTGGGGATGCACCAATTCATGAATTTGACATGGTTATTGAGGTGAGTTCAAGACTCCGTCTTTCGTGACATTGTTATAACTGCAATCAAGTATGAGCATGTTTAATTTCTGTTAAAATAATGGATCCGGTTAGTACCGAAGGTTAATGTGTTTTGTGTCTGGCTTGATTCATCTATTTTGCATGCTTTGCTAAGTTTAGATGATTCCTTCTTACAATCTGGATAAAAGATTAGTTTTGTGGTATGTTCAAATTGTTCAAGTCAACCTGCTACTTGAGATTTTAGTAACATGTTCTGTTTTGAGTTAAATCTATGTTGGCATCAGGTCTGTTTTGTAAGAGTCTAAGTTTTATGATTGCATCAGGTAAATGCATCAGTTTTAGACTTTTTATGTGCTTACATCTGTTTGCTTCATCCTGTATATGCATCAATGTGCTTATCTACGATGAGGTCTATGTGACCTACCATATGGGATTTATCTATTAGATTTAAGTTCATATCTTGATCTATGATTGTATAACTGTATAGATACATATTCTATAATCTGTTTTGAAGCTTGAAATGTGAAATGCTTGGCTAGTTACTCTGTGTTTTGTATGCGCGCTGCTCTAAGATATAATTTTCTTGATGTAGTAAGATCATATAAATGTATGCTAAACCTATTTTGTACATGATCTTTGATCTTAGTCTTCTATGTCTTGTGAACTGGGTTGTATCTGTTGCATATCTGTTACATCTTTGAACCAGTCAATCTGATATGCTTGCTCTGTTTTGTCCAACCTTGTATCTGTTTTGTACGATACTAATGCATCTTCTCTTTCGACGTAATAAACATCCGATCGCTATCTCAATTGAAATTAAACCAATTTCAAGGATCTCTGTTTATCTACTTGTGCGGCATACACAACTCCTTGTGCTAGATGGTGATTAGTTCATGCTTTGGCCATGTGGGGTGCAAATTGTTACATTAAATTTTATATAATTTTTATCTATATATTATTTTCTTGGTAGCATGTTACTTCACAGTTTTGAAGCAAACATAAGCTTCTTGAGTAGTGCTGGTTTCTATTACCTAAAGATTTTTTGAGGCGAGCTACTATATCGATCTTTAGTATGTACACCTTTTGATTAGTATCTTTTTGTTCTGCCATGCTATGTGTGCAATTGAAAAAAGTATAAGAAAATTTATCTCTCACAAGTAACAAAAGACTTAGTAGATTTTACTTTAAAACTTGATATGGTATCATACCTTTTTTTGCCTTGAACATTACTATCATCTTATATTTTCATTGCCGACAACTTTCTTCTTTGATTACGTGTTAATTATGTTGATTTACTTAGATTGCTGTGACAATTACTTCGATTATTCTACAAATAATTGAAGGCTTTCTTAAGCATAAGATATAGTTCATAAATATTTGAGGGTAGAGGAATTTGGTGTCTGAATGAGTTTATAATTTATCAATGGTAATATCTTCTCTTTATGCATTGTTGTTTTTCTCAAAAAGATTGATAAATAAGCTTGATCTGTGAAAAGGTATCTTATTCACACCTCTTAAACATGCATCTAAAAAGTGTTCTAGCATATTTATTGTGAATTAGTAAGACTTCATTCAAATAAAAATAATGTCTATAAGGTTAGAAGAAATACACGTAAGAATTATGTACATCACTTTAGCATGCATAGAAAAATGATAGTGTGGTTTCTTTTGGGTTTACTCTATGCTTAGCACCCTATACTTTTTGGCATCACCACATAGTTTGTCTTATAGTTTATACTTTGATGCTCTTAGGTAAAAGAAGTCCATGGAGAGCTTTCCTTTTATACGATCCACCTACAATAGAAAAGTCGTATCTTGTCAAGGTTGTTACTACTAAAGTTGATTGATGTTTTTTCAGGTGAGTTTTGTGACCATGAAAATAATGGGTTATAATGTTTCATGCCAAATACATGTATTTTCCTTAGTAGTGCGGTAAATCATGCCGAGAGTTTTCTATTGGCCTTTTGCCTTGTGAAATTACATGTATGTTCATTATGTTGTATTTTTATGATTCGTAGGTCATTAAGTATCCTTCATGCATGATAATTTCTGTTAGCCTAATTTTTAACATGGATTGGTTATAAGGGCAGTCTTTTCGTCCGGATGTCATTGTTTTGTAATAAGTTATATATTTCAGGGAGTGCTATGCTAGGTCATGTTTTTATCTTTAATTCTTTATCATATGAGTCCGTGTTTGTTAAATTTTCTAATGGTAAAACCTGAAGCTCAATTTTTGAATATCTACAATCCTCCAATTTGGCTGAATTTTTTCCTAATTTTAACTTGCTTCTTTTGTCATAAGTGGTGGTTTATGTATTATCATAATGAGACTAGATGCAAATTATCCACTCGAATGAAAAGGATGACAAACCTATGTCTTAGATAAGTGTAAATTACTAGTTGGATAGTTAGCACTTTTGATGGTTGATATTTTGAGTTACCATTGGATTGCTTTGAATGAGAAGGGGAGAACTGAAATGATAAATTTTTAAAGAAACCCAACCACAATTTTGTTGTCATGCCTTGTATAATATATCTATGGTTTCTTTGAATATAGCTTCATTTCTTGACCTAAAATATGCGTGTTTAAGATATGCATAGGTGTGAAAAGTTCCTTGTTCACCTCATTTATATGGAGTTATATTTTGAGCTTAATTGGGATGTTGGATAAGTGGAGGAAGAATATTTACTATCAAGACACATTGGGTATTGATATGATTAGTTCATGTTAAAAGCTTAGGAAGAAGCAATAATTCATTCTGCTTAACCTGCCACATTGATATATTTGTTGTTGTGTCACTGAACTAGAATAACAGAACGAACACTTACTTTTTATCTGTACCGTTTTTTTTAATCCAATTCCTCATTTGCAAATAAAAACATAATTGTATTTGGGCTGATTTTCTCCTTATCTATGTGTTCAGATTGCTGAGGATGAAAATACATCTTTATGTCATCTTTGTTGGGATGAGTTGGTGAATATGACATTTGGCCTCGTGTTACTTATGCATTTGCTCTTTCGGACTGTATAAGGTAGGAATTGTGTAACACAAATATATTCTTATAGTTATATAGTTGTCATTACAATATTGTTAGCGGCATAGTAAATTTTGTTTTGTTGAATGGTTGCAAGATACAAGTACTAATTAATTGTAGTATATTTTTCCATTTGGGTAGCTGTTATAAACACAAATAATAAGGCTAATATCATCGTGACGAGGGGATGCATCGTCATTGATTCGTGATTTAATAAGGGGCAAATGACCTTATAATGAGGGGATATGCCCCCATGTATTTGTGACTTAATAAGAGGAAAATGCTATTATAATGAGGGGATGTGTTGTTATTGAATCATGATTTAGCAAGGGGTAAATGACCTTATATTGAAGGTTTTGGTTGTCATTAAAAAGATCTTTAATGACCGGAATTACTGCCATTAAATATGTCATGTTATTAATGAGGAGAAATGTTTTCCTGTCATTGTTTATTTTTACCGGCGGAGGCAGCAATGAGGGGGCCATAAGTGGAATTTACTCTCATTAAAAGTCTTTAATAATGGGAAATAAGCATTTAATGAAGGGAATTCCCCTCATTAAATCCCTTTTTCTTGTAGTGTTGTTTACGAACTGTCATGAAATTCTGAAAATCCTAATAAGACTACCGATTTTTCAAAAATAATGAGTGGGAGCGGGGAAGGTGAAAACCAACCGCACGACCTCTCTGTTGGCACAAGCACCAACAGAGAAGGGTGATTCCTCGAGCCGCTTTGATTATGGCCCCCTGCGGATGGCCTTCACCCCTATCAAAAATTTAAGGCTTGGTTTCCGAAAGGATAGGATATTGGGTACTCGTCGGGTCACTGACTGACCCTACGGCGGCACACTCGGGGTCTACCTTTAAGATCTGAAACAGTAGGTCACACTCACGAGGATATTTCTGGAAATATCTCGGCTGAAAAAAGAAGGTAATCAACAATTAAATAGAGATGTTTGATTCATAATAGTTTAATTGTTGAGAGAAATTGTATCAATTTAATCATCATTGTGTTGATACCGACCCTACGGTGGCAACATGATGTGAGGTTAAATCATTGGAATGGTAGGATAAACTGCATGCATGACATCACGTTTCAAATTCCTAAGATTTCTTATTGGTTGTGATGTATGATTTGATTTATATTTCTATCATAAATTAATTTTACAACTACATATCGTCTCAAGGTATCTAAACTGCTAAACACGATAAAATTACTAGTAATGACTTTGGTAAGTGGAAAAGTAACGAGAACGTTGAACTCATTAATTGAGAATGCAATTAATTTTTCGATAGAGGATGCTCCTCTTGAGCCTTCAAACATAAGTGACATTGATAAGTATGTCACTGCTGTCACTCGTGTTGTACGTGAGACAAATTAAATTAGTCCAAAGGTGACGAGAATGATTTGGTATCAATCTCACTGCGACGTCCCACAATTCACTGGTTGTGTCTACTCATATGGATTGCTAGCTCAAGACCATTTCTTTTTAAGGAAAAATCAAGAATGGGAAAGAATGTCTCAACGAATAAGCCATCGAAACTAAATAAGTTAAAAGCAAAATGTTGGGAGGATTTTGCATCATTAAAACAAAAGAAAATTTATAAACCTATACTTAACATGCAAACTAACTCCTAACCGACCAAATACCGGGTAGTTGATAGCATAGTAGGGTAAGTACAGGGTCGATCCACAGGGAATTGGGATGTTGAATCTAATTTCACTAATCCTACCAATTGTTACTCAAAGAACGAATAAACAAAAGAAACGAAAGATCAAAACATAAAAACAGAAAAGAACAATCAAGATAAATCTAACTTAAGGACATGGGGTCAAACATCATACAAACCAAGTGATTTCAATCCTAGTTCATCTCATGATTTCAATTCAAATTGTGGTTTCACCTTTACACGAGATACAAATTCCTAATCTCTTAGTGAATCTATTTCTCAAGCTACGAATTCCTAATTCCTTAGTGAATTCAATTATCGATCTCTCCTCTCCCGAATGTTGAGACCAATTTCCATACAAAACGAAGGTGTAGATTCAGGTTAACTCTCGTATTTTAGAATCTAACAACCTAGATAATTAATCCATTAATTTGTCACGAATTAACGATTAAAGATCCTATCTTTCTATGGTGATCTAGTTTACGCAACTTTCGTATTGTAAAACATCAATAGCAAACCAATATCTCGATAAAGTTCACACATAGCATCATAATCAAAGAAAGATACAAAATCAATTAAAGATCATAAAAAACGAATAAGGACTGAATAAATTAAATAAATAAACTCACGTAGTTTGGTACATGATTGAATCCATGAATCGAAAACGGAAGAAAAACGACATCCTAATCTAACCCGGATCACCCGAGCACAAGGCTCGGGTGACCGGCCTTGAAAGCTCCCAAGATGCGGCTGCTCTCTTAGAAATTTCTGATGTGAAAATTGTGTGTTTTAAGGTTGGGATCCGCTGCCTTTAAATAGAAGTTTAAGTCGGTTTCAGCATGGCGGCGCTCGGACGCCCGTCTGTTTTGGGTGGACGCCCGTTCATAGATCTTGGACTGCTTCAGACGCTCGTTCATATCAGCGTCCAAACTCTCTGTATCAAAAATCTCATCCTGGACGCCAGTTCACATTTGTGGACGCCCGTCTATAGTGGACGGGACTTGGACGCTCGTCCAACTGGATCAATCACTTGATTTCTTTCCTTAAATCTTCTATTCTTCCATAAATGTGATTGATTCCTTTTCAACTTCGAATTTGGCTCTCTGAAATCCTTTTTTCCATCATCAATGAGCATCTACAATTAAGGGAAAACATACCAATGCGTAACACAATTCCAAAATCATAAAAAATCATCATTTAAGCACCTAATTCGTTACGTTTCGCAATTTAACCATTGAAAACATCATTTACTCAATATTTCAACATAAAGCTCAATTTCTATGAAAAACATCTATATACGGGGAAAATTGATGTAAAATATATCCTTAAAAACACTACAAATTGACCCTTAACAACTCCCCCACACTTATCTTTTGCTCGTCCCGAGCAAAACAAAACAAAGTCAAGCTCGAGACAAATAAACATCCATACAAATATGAAGTATATTCAATAACTTAGAAGTTCACCCGTGTAGTGTGTGCATAGCCATAATAAACTTCCACTAAGTTCCACAATTTGAAAGTTATTCAAACCAAAACTAGCCCGGTTTCCCATCTAAGTTAGAAATATTCAAAAATCATAACATGCACTTCACAAAACATACATATCCCAAAAAGAAATAGTAGAGAATATCTAAAACATTTCTGACAGACTCAGAGGATAATCCCTACAACATATCCTTCAGTTTATACTGGGTATAAGATTAACGATAACTAAGTCCTTACTTATTCATAATAATATATTTCAATAATTTCACTTTTTTCACACTTTTCTAACACACATCGAATAAGCTTTTGCCCTCATAGCGAAATAGGACATTTCAAGATAATCCCCTACCTTACTCCAATCATAAGGCGGCTATAAACCGACCGTCGTGAGCTTTTGGTCATCATAGTGGAATAGGACATACGTGGTACACCCTACCTCACCCAAATCATAAACCACTTCCGACACACACAATTACAATTATGTTTACTTAGAGATTTCTCGTCGGCGGAAAAAAAGATTATTTTCTAGTAGCACGGACCACCGAGCATAACACCTCAAGTAAACAATTTATTACTATTGCAAAGACTTAATCATGTTTCACTTATCATATTCAAACTTACGTATATTCACGGTATGTCATACTTTAATCCTAGAATACAAACTACTAAACTTTTCAAGAATTGTACATAAGCAAAGAAACATGCTATAATCATCAAAAATCTCCAACTAAAATGGGGTAGGCTTTCAACATTTAGCTCATCATTTACTATGGCATGTGAAAAAGAGTGTCGGGTGAAACAACTAAAATTACTAAATATACGAAATATAGCAAAAATGATATAAACTCAAGCAAAGATATGCCTTTGTCTACTCGGGATATAACAAAAAATTTGAAAATTAAGCACTTTTCGTAGAAATACTAAAAATATGAGCAAACGAAAGTAGACACATAAATCATCTATCCCTTCCCCCACACTTAGATTGCAACTTGTCCTCAAGTTATACAGAAATAATAAATTCGAGAACTTAGCCGATTGGATGCTGGCAATTCTGGAGGAACCAACAAGAACCAGGATTGCTTGCATAGCTCAGTAGACTGTGGAGCATCACAGGACAACTGAATACATCTTTAAAGTGCACAATAGCTATAGAAAGTATCATGCAGACTTGATCAGTACAAAAAGAGTCTACGGGGAAAAAGAAAAGATTACATACATAAAGCACATGGAAAAGGAGATATAGAGATATTTCAAATTTAAGCTCAACTAAAGATTGAATACTATACATGAAATACTACAAAGTCGTAGGCTAGGTGCAACTATATGAAAATATTCAACAATGCAATCTACATGATATGCAATCCTAAAAATAAAAAAAAATGAATAAAAATAAATTCTGACAGGCTCAGGCTGAGCAAGTTTCGAGGACAACCCTACAGTGACTACGGCCTATGCAGAAACTAAAATAAAAACGAGGTAGTATTACAGAAACCGACAGTTAACTACACTCAAGAAGAAAAAAAATAAAAGAAAATAGAAAAACAATGCAACTAGATGACATGCAACTAAATGATATGCATCTGAATGATATGCAAAAATAAAAGAAAATAAAATAAATAAAACTAGCCCACTCATTTGCAACATGACATGTATATAATAAACGTCTACCAAATAATGACAGGTTACGATAAACGACAGTGCTGTTCATTACATGCAGTGTAGACGCGCTTTAAGACTCGTCAATGGTGATAGCATTATGGAAAACCAACAGTTAGCTATACTAAATAGATATAACTCATATGGACTGGACTTAGCATACGGAAAACCGACAGTAGCTACCCATATGAGTTACAAAAACAACAAGGAAGCACATAAGTCTCAAAGCTTAAAAGATTCATCACAGCGGTGTGTAGCATACGGAAACCGACATTAGCTACTAAATAACAATAAGAACAGTTATAGCATACGAGAACCGACAATCACTATAACTTGCACAGATGAATCAAGTATATTATCAATTAGATTCAATTATTTAACATGGATCCGTAGATGGAAAGATGTAAATATGCAAGTTCAGAACATCTACGTAAAATTACTTAGCCACAGAAGCTCGAATGAAAAATCCACATCAAATAAAAGCATTGAAAATAAAATCAAGAAAAAAAATCAGAACCTGGACTGGCGTTCATTAACTCAAACGAACGTTCACCTTGAAGCACAGCACTGGACGAACGTTCAACCCTTTCAGACGCTCGTCTGCCATGAAGACAGACCGGACGAACGTTCAGAATACCGGACGGCTGTTCACTTGGTGATTTCTCCCTCGGACGGTCGTCCAACAAAACGACGCTCGTCCGGATCCCGAAATCGAGCGCGAGTCGAAACTTCGGGACGGACGAGCGTCCTAAAACCCGGACGTGCGTTCACCGCAACTTATGAATCGGACGGGCGTTCACTTACTTGAACGCTCGTCCATACAACGAATTTGCACAGACAATGCAGGAGAGACACAGAAACCCTAAATCTCATAAGCACAACACAGCACAGAGCACAGACAACAGCCATAGATAAATTTTAGCACAGGGGTTAGACTAGGTAACAACTAAACACATACTTCACGTTTAAACAAATCGAGTAAAAAACTTTTGCACATTATTAACCTTATGGTCATCGAAACACGGCAAAATAAAAACTCTCGATTTGGTAAACGCTACTTTTATTAAAACGAAAAATAAACGTAACAAAATCGAGAAATAACAAGATCAGATTCAACATGACACCTATTCCCCGGCAACGGCGCCACTTTTTTTGGGAGGATTTTGCATCATTAAAACAAAAGAAAATTTATAAACCTATACTTAACATGCAAACTATCTCCTAACCGACCAAATACCGGGTAGTTGATAGCATAGTAGGGTAAGTACAGGGTCGATCCACAGGGAATTGGGATGTTGAATCTAATTTCACTAATCCTACCAATTGTTACTCAAAGAACGAATAAACAAAAGAAACGAAAGAACAAAACATAAAAACAGAAAAGAACAATCAAGATAAATCTAACCTAAGGACATAGGGTCAAACATCATACAAACCAAGTGATTTCAATCCTAGTTCATCTCATGATTTCAATTCAAATTGTGGTTTCACCTTTACACGAGATACAAATTCCTAATCTCTTAGTGAATCTATTTCTCAAGCTACGAATTCCTAATTCCTTAGTGAATTCAATTATCGATCTCTCCTCTCCCGAATGTTGAGACCAATTTCCATACAAAACGAAGGTGTAGATTCAGGTTAACTCTCGTATTTTAGAATCTAACAACCTAGATAATTAATCCATTAATTTGTCACGAATTAACGATTAAAGATCCTATCTTTCTATGGTGATCTAGTTTACGCAACTTTCGTATTGTAAAACATCAATAGCAAACCAATCTCTCGATAAAGTTCACACATAGCATCATAATCAAAGAAAGATACAAAATCAATTAAAGATCATAAAAAACGAATAAGGACTGAATAAATTAAATAAATAAACTCACGTAGTTTGGTACATGATTGAATCCATGAATCGAAAACGGAAGAAAAACGACATCCTAATCTAACCCGGATCACCCGAGCACAAGGCTCGGGTGACCGGCCTTGAAAGCTCCCAAGATGCGGCTGCTCTCTTAGAAATTTCTGATGTGAAAATTGTGTGTTTTAGGGTTGGGATCCGCTGCCTTTAAATAGAAGTTTAAGTCGGTTTCAGCATGGCGGCGCTCGGACGCCCGTCTGTTTTGGGTGGACGCCCTTTCATAGATCTTGGACTGCTTCAGACGCTCGTTCATATCAGCGTCCAAACTCTCTGTATCAAAAATCTCATCCTGGACGCCAGTTCACATTTGTGGACGCCCGTCTATAGTGGACGGGACTTGGACGCTCGTCCAACTGGATCAATCACTTGATTTCTTTCCTTAAATCTTCTATTCTTCCATAAATGTGATTGATTCCTTTTCAACTTCGAATTTGGCTCTCTAAAATCCTTTTTTCCATCATCAATGAGTATCTACAATTAAGGGAAAACATACCAAAGCGTAACACAATTCCAAAATCATAAAAAATCATCATTTAAGCACCTAATTCGTTACGTTTCGCAATTTAACCATTGAAAACATCATTTACTCAATATTTCAATATCAAGCTCGATTTCTATGAAAAACATCTATATATGGGGAAAATTGATGTAAAATATATCCTTAAAAACACTACAAATTGACCCTTAACACAAAACTGAAATAGTAATAAATAGAGTATAGAATAAGGAAGGATCACTAACCTATCAATCCTTAGAGACTTTCTTAACCGGGTAATTTGACCCGGAAGTTAAGTTCTTTTGTAAGGAAAGAGGTAGCTGGGTTTTCATGATTAAAGAGTAGACAACGGGCAGTTATTTCAGCAGAAATTTCGGATTTTAATCCTTGAATATCACAGGAATTCAATTTCCGTTTTCTGATTCGTTGGAACGAATGGATTAACTTTCACATCGATAATGTAGTTTCCTTATAAGAAGTGATTATGACATTTGTAGTACATTCTGAGACTCGGACTTTTGTTTGATTAAGTCAAAACCACTAATTAATGTTGAAAATGTGTACGTAACACATCATAAACTATTCATGAAAATGGTTTCCGTATTTAGATAAAGAAATTAGTGCATATTTCCTAAAGAATAGATCTTAAGACTTGCTAAGGGTGATTCATATCAACCAGTCAAAGAACACTATCTCAAAGGAAAAATAACTAAGTAACTTTCAATTTGGAAAGGATAATTAATAGAGATAAAGAAGTACCACAACTTGTTCATATTGACCTTCGGGGTTTTATGAAAGATACAAGCTAGTGGGAGATTTTGTGTGGTAGACATTTTGTCTGAGAGCTGCTCGAAGCGCCGATTAGTTTATCTAAATTTTTGGAGGAATCTTTGATATTACCAAATAAGAGAGTATTCCATGCTCAAATATAGGCTATGGCATAGTTTTTGGCATGGATGCTCGGCCTACCTCCGTGTGAAACGATTTCACTGAAATGATAAACCATGTATTGCGTTGTATAGTTATTGATATGCTACATTACACTGTTTAACTCAATTAAGATTTTGGTTGTAAGATAACGGCCATCATTATGTACTACCGAGAAGTCGACCTAGAAGATGCTTATGAATTTGTGGATAAGTAGTGAAGCACGTTTACTCTACTTCCGCAAATAGAGGCGTTTAGCACTTGAGCTTGAAGGTAGGACTGGAGATTTTGCATACACGTTCAGATTGTGACTGTTAATGAAATATCTTAATGCGATGAGTGAAGGTTGGTTATAAGATTCTAAAGACAAGATAGTGACGGTTGGATTGTCACAGCATTTCATGAAGAATGTGTAAATAACAACCTTGGACCTTGAAGTAATGTTACTTAAGGAGGTACTATCTGATTTAATCAGACTACATCCAACATTGATTGTTGGAGGTAACATTGATAAATGTGTTGGAAATAATATCTGTGTTTTGATGATGATTTGTCACATACTTAGTGAGATCACTTTCAACCCAAGATGATGATGTCATAGTTAACTGTTATAGTGCATAACGAAAGAAGAAGCAAGAAATAGTAGGGAGAAAAATGTATAAGTTCTATCTAGAGTCTGAACTCTGTATAGGTTGTTTCAGACAAGCATTGTAATAAATAGGAACTATGTGAACAGCTGAGTCACATCAAGGAAACTGAGTATACATATGGAAAACTGAGGGATCAGACTCAGCTATGAGAAAACTGAAGAAGACTTAAGAACTGAGGGACACAGACTCAGTTGTTAAAGACTGAAGAACTGAGGTGGGAAACTCAGTTAGAAGCTGATTAAGTCGTGACTATAGGTCAGGATTTAGGCAAGTCTGTGATGACCTGAACCTGAACTATAGATCATGTAAAGCTGAATAATCTTAAGGACAAAGATTATCAGTTACCAGGATAAGAAAAAGCTGAATGGTGTTCTATGACTTAGTCAACTAAAGTCAGATGTCAAGTATACGAGGTACTCAGTTTTGAAGAAGAGTAGAAAACTGAGTTAAGGCCTTGTTGAATTTGAAATGACAAGACGACAAAAGGTCGTACACATGAACGTTGGCTAAACGACAGATATAACGGATATAAGATTTATCTGACCGTTTGATGATGGTCAAATTATACCCATAAAAGTCATCAACATTGTCCTTAAATCGAGCTCAATAATATATATTTTATATTAAATCACATGTTTATATTTATTATTTAATGTTATATGATTAATAAGATATAATTTGGTATTTATCCGTTTTCATTATATTTATCTTTTTATTATATAATTTGGTATTTATCCGTTAGTATTTAAATATGATTTATTTTGGGATAAATATTTATTTTGAAGATTGAGATAATTTTTGGAAGATAAATACAAATGGAAGAATTAAATCTCAAGATAAATCCAAGATGCATTGAAGATAAATATCGGATAAGCACGAAAAGAGGAGTAAGGCATGACAAGAGCAAGCAACCAATCCGAAACTTGAGAGCACACATGCGGCGGCCCTTCCACACGCATAAGGGGGTCCGCATGTTATTTTTGGGATCGGCCGGGAGTTATCTCTTATTTGTTTTGATATTTTGAAGTATATCTCTTAATTAGCTTCAACCCCTATAAATAGAGACATACAATACACACCAATACACTTTTTTTTAGACACTTTACAATTCATAATTAAATCCTCAGTTTTTCTTAGAGCAATTTTTATGCAAGTTCTGCAATAATGTAAGTTCTTGTATTTATTTGTTCTTAGTTCTTTTTAATTAAGCCCCCAATTATTGTTTATTGTTTGAGGTTGTTCGTTCTTCACCGAACGATATAGATCTAAGGATACGATATGAGGAAGTGGGGATTCCTTGTCTATAAGGATCCACACGCCCAGATCTGTTATCCGGTGACCTATAGATGACTTTGGTATGATCGAAAACCGGGTTTTTAGTAGATCTATATAATTGCTTTATGAATCTCTATTTTATCCGTTACGTATAGAGAAACGCTAGGATTTAGTTGTTCGTCGCGTCAATCTAGCCACGTCTTTATGGTGTGATTGTCCACCTAGAATTTCTTATCTTAGTAGGTATGGCTACGGCTACGTTGCTCGTCTATTTTAATTAGCGTATTATAGGGAAATACCAATATAGGGCTCCTAGGTCGGCTCATGAATTGATCTTCCGGGACACTCAGCGAGATCTAAATCTGTTCTGTATTTGGGAATTGTCGACACCTAGTTATACGTAAATCGTAGATTATCATGAGACTGTGCAGGTGATTGTTAATGGGACAGAGACTGATACGATCGCTTAAGAAGTACGCCTAATCACAGGAATGTTGCCTTGGTGAGGAATACGGTTAATATCGGCATTCTTAGTTTTGTAAGCGTGCGAGTTATATGAGATGGGGGCCTAAAAAGCGAAGTCACGTAATGTAGCATAGTGATCTAGATGGCCTACCCGGAGCTAGATCTAGTTTAAGGGATGACTCCGGTAGCCAATATAACAGAAATACGAATCGGGTTAATAGTTGTCTAGTCTAGCTTAATTATATAGAGTATCTAGATCCAAACGATAACATAATAATTGGGGAGGTTAATTACGTTGTTTATGTGTTGTGTCGAGTCGTGTCATTTATCTTTTCTTGTCTTTATTGGTCGTAGACCGCCTTTATGTGCTCGGCATGAATGATTAATTGTTTGTATTTAAATGATCCACAATTGGTTCCCTGTGGGATCGACCTTGATTCGCTATAGCTATACTACGATGGACCTAGTCCTCTTGCTAGTATTGGTTTATGGTGGTCAAGTATTTTATTATCACTTGATCTACGTCATCATGTTTTTGGCGCCGTTGCCGGGGAACCAACGGTCATTTTTATATATAAATAATTTTTTATTCATGTCAAGTTTTCTGTTTTAGAGTCCGTTTTTACGTTTTTGAGTCCCTCTGGCTGTCTTCTCTGTGTAAAAATTCCAGAATCTGGAACACCGGGTTTCGCTCCCAGCGAGACTTCCTCTCGCTGCCAGTGAGCCTGGTTCTGTTCTCTGGAATTTCACGTGTCTGTTTATCTCCGTATGTTTAATCCGTAGGTCTGATAGCAGCATGGGAAACCATGTTAAAATCAGTCTACGGTCTATTTTGTTTTTGTTTTTCTTCTGTTTGCAGAAACCAAGGAAGCAAAAATCTGAGTCAGTAATTTTTCGTGGGCGCTGAGAAAATAACCGAACAACATGTGGAGCTACGAATCTACGATGGGAAAAGTGATGGAAGCAACACCTTTAAAGCACCAAGATGGCTCTGAGAAATAAATATTAAAAGGTTCGAATTATTCGTGGTACAATGTGAAGGCGAGGTACTACCTTTTTTGCTTATGTTTTACTATCTTTTGGTTTTTTGAACATAAGTTAGTCTTTACATGAACCTGAATGAGAATCTTAGCCCGGAGTTGGTTTGTAAGATTAATTTTATTAGTGTGGAAGGTTCTGCCCCAAATCTGTCTCATCTAGAGGGTGTAGGGAAACATGCAGTAGTTGAAGGAAGCAGTGAATAAAGAGTTCCTCGTAGTTCTCATTATCCTATGCATGAGATTGCTTCTACTGGCCAGGGGAGCAACAATTTGTGTAGTTTTAAGAATTTTCAATCTAAAGAAGACGTTGAGTTTTGAGAGAGCATAATGAAATAGCATTATAGAGGATGTGATTAAAATGGGTCCCTAGGACTAAATCTCCTTAGAATTCACTAATTCTGAAAACGAAAGCCGAGGTAAGAGTTTTGTATAAATGGTATATGTCGTTTCCTAGGTCTCACAACCAAGGGAAGGGTATTAATCCGCAAAAGCGATGAGCCCACCTCTTATAGTGCTCAAAGGGTCAAAGTCTGGCGAGCTATGAAGGATGACTGACAAGGATACTTTTTGGAAAGTCAAGCTGAGGACTTTAAACTCAGAACTACTTCTTTAAAACCCTTAGGATTTCTTTTTAGGATTTTAGGTTTTGTTTTCTTTATGTCAAATAAGAGTAACGTGACATGTGTTGAGGTTTTTTATTTTGCCATGTTCCGATGGCCATTAGGCTAAGGATGTGCAAAACGTTTTTACTCAATATAGGCCACGTGAAATAGAGTTCCGTAGGAGAGTCGAGAAATTGCTGAAGGAAAGGAAATTTAGCAATCAACCTTAAGATGGAAGCATTAAGAAAGCTTGAGAATTACTGAAAAAGTAACAGAGAATGATTGGTGCGAACAAGAACGTTTCTTGGTCAACTCCAAAAAAATTTTAGAATAGCGATCCGAGTGAAAATCCGAAGTTGTGTGCAATTCGTTCTGCAACTACCCTTATCCTTTCCTTTATACCTTTTTCACCCTTCAACCTTTTCTATTCTTCTCACCAATCTGCCCCAACAAATTCACATTTCTAACCATTCTTTCATTCCCTCTCGTTCTCTCCATCTATTTCACTCTCCCACCCTAACCCAATCCCTTAACCAATACCCACCCAAAACAAGATTTCTTACCCACCCTTTATCTTTTCTTACCATCCTTATGTATGTCTTTTTCTAAACCCATCATACTCTCAACTTCCATTTTCTTTACAACATACCCTTTTGTTGCGGAATTTTGAACATTGCTAAGTTTTAATGATTTCTTTTATCATTTTGGTTTTCATGATTTTAGCTGGGGTATGTGTAGCTCCGAACCGAGCTAGATTTTAAAAGTTTTTGGTTTGATCAAAATACAACTTATCTTTCTACCGGAAGTTTTAAACTTTTACGCCTATTCCGGCATTTCTAGATGATGAGTTTTGTTCTGGTCACACCCAATCTGTTATACCTTACCAAGTTTCTTTTTTACACTGGATTGAATACATGGTTGATCCAATCAACCTCGTGTTTTCCCACATGGGATAATGCTTTTTGATCTTTGTCTTCTCCACCCGGTTTTAAGAATATTTTTGTGGTGGAGGATTTAGATGAAGACTACCATCTTTAGTTGCTTGTTTATTTTTCTTTCTATTTGGTATTTTTCTTTTTGCGTCTATATATGTATCCTTTTCTTCTTTGTTTTAGAATTCGTGTTTGAACGAGTCGTTTTAACTCTTTGGTTTTCCTTGACATTGGTTGTATAAAATAAAGTGGCTTAATCTGTTTTTGGATATTTTATATCTAATTACTGTCACATTATTTTGTAACTTCCATTGACATGTTATTAATGGTTTCGTGGAGTTTCTGTTTGGTTTGCTTAAACAGGTTTTCATTTGCTTCTCCGCGACGTGCTTGGATTACTACGATGTTCTGCATCTACTTGAGAGCCGTTTCCAGAGCTAAGTATTTTTCTTAAATTCTCATTTTTATTTGTCATTTGGGACAATGCCATGTTTAAGTGGGGGTCGGAGACTTAGCTATGATATGTTATAATTGAAAATTGAATGAAACGGTGAAAAAATGAAAAAAATTGAATAAGTGCCATATTATTTTATCTCGTACCCTTAGAATTGTGAGTTCCTAGCTTAGAATTGATAAGAAAGGAACCAAGTTGCATGAGTACGTGATCATTTTATACTTATGTGAGTGTAAATTTAAGGATATTCATGCCGATTGTTGCAAGTAGTTAGTTATTATTCGATTACTCAATCTTTGAATCGATTTTTACCGTACGAATTATAATAACTGAAGAAATTATGTGTACATTGCATAGATGATTGGTTATGTAGACTGAGTGTCGATATTTATCTGCTGATGTATTCCTATCTTCTGGCTATCAAAGCGGAGTAATAAGCTTGAGAATAATCTGTGTTTTGACAAAATTTTAAACACTGGGCTTGTAGTAACATTACCAAAGTAGCCTCGCGCTTGTGGTAATATTCAATGCTTTTGACTCATCCGTGAGAGGGGGATTCTTGCAATGCATACTTTACTTTTAAAGCAAGTTTCTTTCTTGAGAGGTGTTATTGCTTGAAAATGCGAAAAAAAAAAATCAACTTTTAAGAGGCTTCGAGTATTTTTCTCGGTCTCCAAGTCCAAAAATCTTCTGGATAATGCTCTTGCTTATTACACCATGTCTTTACCCATGCGAGGCTTAAGAAGTGGGAATACAGATGTTGGTAGGTTGAGATTGCGAAGTTAGCATAAACTCTAATCTTCTCACGATTCTATAAAACTGAATGCACATGCACACATCACTTCGATTCATAGCGAGTAGTGAATAATGGATACCTTATGAGCATAAGTGGTATGAGTTGACTCGGGTTTCTAGCGTAAGTATGATTTGACCATGAAAGATGTTGTCTTGGGGAATGACTTATCGATGCTTTGTTCGGGACGATCAAAGTCTAAGTGGGGGGTAGTTGATCATGGTCAAATTATACCCGTAAAAGTCATCAACATTGTCCTTAAATCGAGCTCAATAATATATATTTTATATTAAATCAAATGTTTATATTTAATATTTAATGTTATGTGATTAATAATATATAATTTGGTATTTATCCGTTTTCATTATATTTATCTTTTTTTATTATATAATTTGGTATTTATCCGTTATTATTTAAATATGATTTATTTTGGGATAAATATTTATTTTGCAGATTTGGAGGATAAATACAAATGGAAGAATTAAATCTCAAGATAAATCCAAGATGCATTGAAGATAAATATCGGAAAAGCACGAAAAGAGGAGTAAGTCATGACAAGAGCAAGCGAACCAATCCGAAATTTGAGAGCACACATGCGGCGGCCCTTCCACACGCATAAGGGGGGCGCATGTTATTTTTGGGATCGGCCGGGAGTTATCTCTTATTTGTTTTGATATTTTGAAGTATATCTCTTAATTAGCTTGAACCCCTATAAATAGAGACATACAATACACACCAATACACTTTTTTTAGACACTTTACACAATTCATAATAAAATCCTCAGTTTTTCTTAGAGCAGTTTTTATGCAAGTTCTGCAATAATGTAAGTTCTTGTATTTATTTGTTCTTATTTCTTTGTAATTAAGCCCCCAATTATTGTTTATTGCTTGAGGTTATTCGTTCTTCACTGAACGATATAGATCTAAGGATACGATATGAGGCAGTGGGGATTCCTTGTCTATAAGGATCCACACGCCCAGATCTGTTATCCGGTGACCTATAGATGACTTTGGTATGATCGACAACCGTGTTTTTAGTAGATCTATATAATTGCTTTATGAATCTCTATTTTATCCATTACGTATAGAGAAACGCTAAGATTTAGTTGTTCGTCGCGTCAATCTAGACACGTCTTTTTGGTGTGATTGTCCACCTAGCATTTCTTATCTTAGTAGGTATGGCTACGGCTACGTTGCTCGTCTGTTTTAATTAGCGTATTATTAGGAAATACCAATATAGGGCTCCTAGGTCAGCTCATGAATTGATCTTCCAGGACTTTCAGCGAGATCTAAATCTGTTCTGTATTTGGGAATTGTCGACACCTAGTTATACGTAAATCGTAGATTAACATGAGACTGTGCAGGTGATTGTTAATGGGACAGAGACTGATGCGATCGTTTAGGAAGTACGCCTAATCACAGGAATGTTGTCTAGGTGAGGAATACGGTTAATATTGGCATCCCTAGTTTTGTAAGCGTGCGAGTTATATGAGATGGAGTCCTAAAAAGTGAAGTCACGTAATGTAGCATAGTGATCTAGATGGCCTACCCGGAGCTAGATCTAGTTTAGGGGATGACTCCCGTAGCCAATATAACAAAAATATGAATCGGGTTAATAGTTGTCGAGTCTAGCTTAATTATATAGAGTCTCCAGATCCAAACGATAACATAATAACTGGGGAGGTTAATTACGTTGTTTATGTGTTGTGTCGAGTCGTGTCATTTATCTTTTCTTGTATTTTGTTGGTCGTAGACCGCCTTTATGTGCTCGGCATGAATGATTACTTGTTTGTATATAAATGATCCACAATTGGTTCCCTGTGGGATCGACCTTGATTCACTATAGCTATACTACGATGGACCTAGTCCTCTTGCTAGTATTGGTTTATGGTGGTCAGGTATTTTATTATCACTTGATCTACGTCATCACTGTTACATCACCCCTATAAATACACAAAAGGATGTGCTTGAAAAAGAAGATCGGAAAAAGGTTTAAAAAGCATATATCAAAAGATCCAGATCCAGAAAATCAGATTTCATATCTAGAAAAGGGGAAGCCAACGAAATTGCCTTGGAGATTATGAAGAAATATTCAGCAACCCATTAAAGGGAAAAAGGCATCTTGGAGCTACAAAGCCATAGACAGAAGAGTCAGACATCTCACTGAAATTAATCTTTTGATTAATTCTAAACCTAACCTTTGTGAAAAAGGGTTGGTTGTGCATAGTTTGAGGAGAGCAACTCCACCTTTCCTCATACGGTTGCAACTTGGTTGCCACAGCTATTGGTACAGTCTACGGACTGTGTTTGTGTTAGTGGTGAGCTGGTGAATGAGTCATTCCACCTCCGAAGGATCAGTGTGCAGAGTGAAGGGAGCAATCTTACCTTTCTTCATTATGTGTAGACAGTGAAACTAGGGTGTCGTGAAGGACAGTCATTGAGGCTAGGATTTTGTAACAGTTATCTCAAGATTCTAGTGATACCTCCTACACCACAGGAGAATGGGAGACGTACTGGATTACACCACCCGGAACTTCCATAAACAAACTCTGTGTTGATTTACTTTACGCATTTATATTTGTGCTATGATTATCACTACACTCAGCAAACATTAGACACTGAGTCAGCACAAAACTGATACATAGGAAACTTACATTTTCATTTACACATCTATTGCACAAAAGGCTTGATCTTATCCGCTGCAAGTTGATACAGTTCTAGCATCAACTAAGACTGAATTAACTAACTCCTACACAGGATTTAAGGATTGGAACTAAACAGAACTGAGTCATATTGTACATCAGTTTGATAGTTCAGTTTGAATCCAGTAGGACTCAGTTCCTGGGGTACTTTAAGTTTTGGGAAAGTTTTTGGTGACAAGTTTATTCACCCCCCTCTAAACTTGTGTTAGACCAAGTTTATTCACCCCCCGCAGTTTATGGCTGGCAGGTGCTGGAGGGAGATTGTTGGGTATACAGCACTCTGCCCGCTTGTGTGCATTCGAACCATGGTGCTGTGAAGGTGTGGTATAAGTAAATAAAGTACCACCTTTACTAACACCAATTTGTTTTAGTACAACGGTAAGCGCTTGATCATAAAAACTGGTAGCAGAGCAGTTCTCCCTTTTGGAAGTGATCCAAAGATACCTTACAATCCAGTTGTTGAAAACCCCTCATTGTATCAGTTGCAAAATCAAAATGGTTACATCTAGAATTAGAAGTTGGCTTACCCACCCCCTAACTAACTGTTTGCAAAATATATTTTATTTTCAGGATCAAATTTTTGAGAGGTTAGTTGCTACAAATTCACATACAAATCCAGAACCTCAACTCAGTGATGATGTGGATAGCAATCTCAATGTATATAATGACAAATCCAGAGAAGTTCCATCACTATGTAATTTCTCAGAAAAAGAGGAAAGAAAGTTGTTGCGAGTAACTGATGATATAAAAGATGCATTAGAGCAACAAGAGAATGTGCATTCAAACTGTGAAGCTGTAACAAATAATCAAGGAAAGGTACATTCTTCAACTCAGTTGTCATCCACTGAATTCAGTCAAAGAAACTCTGAGCTTGTCAAGTTGGTTGAAAAAATCACACTTGAGTTGAAACTAAAAGATATAGAACTTGGCAAAGCAAAAGAGTGGAATGAGTTTCTTGAAACTGAAATGTCAAACCTAGCTGAAAGGTTAACATCCAGTAAATTTGACAAAAGCAAAGATAATTCCCCACCGATACCCAGTCTTAAGATTTCAAGGAGTGTAAACTCTAGACATCAAGATACTGGAAGACCTAGTGGATTACACAGAGAAAATAAAGATCATAAATCTAAAAGAATCTTGTGAAATCAACTAAGGTTGAGCGTAACGGCCTATCTAGAAAAGAGATGAGAAAGGTTAATTCTCTCATCAAAGAAACTGAAGTCTGTACTTCAATAACTAATCCAGCCGGACCCAAGAAGATATGGGTACCGAAGAAAACTTAAAACTTGTTTTGCAGGCTAAGTCAGTTCTTATGTTGCTGAAACTGGAGAAAGATGACTTCCACATAAAAGCTGATGAAGGGAAAATTGGTCAAAAACCGAAAACTCTCCAGCTACAAGACAAATCACCTGAAGCCACGTGTCAATCAAGGAAAAGAAGTAGATGTACATTCCTACAAATCTCATTGTTTGCGACACGACTCTTATTGAAAACGATTGAAAGACTCAGAAACGCAATCTTGACAAAATCTTGCTCAATCAATTTCAAAACATTCAAAGTTCCCCCAAGAACTCTTAATTTAGAAATCCATGGAGCGATATAACATTGATGAAGGAATTACCATTAGTCTGGGTGACTTCGGTCAAAAAATTTCAAACTCCATCCTATCGACTCAAATTGCAGACAAAATCAAAAAGATTCAAGGACTTGAAAATCTAATTGATACGAAGGTAAATACTCTGTACCCAGACGAAATCAAAGATTTCTACAGAAACGCCATAATCGCTGATGATGGAAAGAGTTTCAGGACAACAGTTCAAGATAAGAGCATTACTGTTGATGAACGTCTGCTTTCCCTACTCTTTGGTTTGGACATAATTGGAGGATCTTCATCTCTCACTTTTGGAATTGAAGAAAAAGGCAGACTTTTGGAATATCACGGCATTCAACAAAAATGAGAAAAATTTCATTGGATCCATTTATCAACAGAAACAAGAGTTCGCATTCTTCACAATTCTTCTGACAAAAAACGTTATTGGTCACACTTGGAATCTCTACACATTTTCAACAGAAAAGATGAAACTGATCTATGCTATTTGGTTTGAAGAAAAACTGGATTGGAACAAGTTTGTTCTCAAACAATTGATCAAGCAAATTTCGGATGAAAAAGTGAAAGCTCAAGGAAGAAAGGCTGTTCGAGAAAAGTTCTTGTTGAAAAAGGGATTTACATATTTGGTTCAAAGTATACTAGACTATTTCTCCATCTCAAAATCCACAGAAACAGAAGTAAAACAGAAATCAGTGTCCAATGGAGCGAAGAAAAGGAAAATCGTTGAGGAAGACAGGAGAAAAACTTCAAACTCTAGCTCAAGTGAAATTGAAAATCTGGATGAAAGAACTTTAATAAGACAAAGGAGGATGTGGAACAAATATCTTGCAAAGAAAACTAAAACAGAAGACACTATTCTAATTGAAGATGAAACTGAAGAAAGTGAACTTCCAACTGAGATGCATGAAAAATATACTGAGGAACAAAGAGAAGTCTTGGAAGATGCTGAATTTTGCGCGACTGAATATGAGAAAGAACTATTAAGTCATGACTCTCCTTATCATGAAGCCAGTTCCTCATCTCAAGTTCTTAATGCGTCTACAAGCAAATCTGTATTAAAGAATATTCCTCATGAGGCAACTAAAAAGTCTCAGCAGCAGTTAACTGAGACTGAGGAGAAATTGGTGGGATTAAAAATGATCATCGAAAGCCTGATGCAGACTCTACAACAGAAGCTCTACAGCTTACAAAAATTTATTTCAACAGCACATTACTCTGGTCTGAACAAATACTCCAACATCATCACATTGGACAAATTATTTAAAGAAAGCTTTTTCTTATCTTCAAACAAGGGGGAAGATAAAACTGAAGGTGATTGTTAAGGGTGATTTTGTACGGTTTGTAACATTATATTTGATAATGATTTCCTCCGTATTTGTATAATTTGCATAGAAAACGAGTGTTCAAATGATTTATTAAGCAAGTGAGTTTTTAATTAGTTTATTCGCAAAATGAGGTTGTGTATGTGTTTTAATTATGGTTTTACGAGTATTTGGATTGTGTTACGTTTTGCGGTGTTTTTGATGTCATGTAGGTACATGTTGGAGGCTGAATTGATGATCAAATGTTGACATAATTCGAGCTAAATCAAGAAAGAGACGAGGAAAGAAGGATAAATATGGAAGAAGGAGGAGATAAAGATCAAGAAATCGAGTTACAGCACATATGGACGTTCGTCCGGGTCCCGTCCAGAGTGGACGGGCGTTTGATAAAGCAGACGGGCGTCCAGGGAAGTATTTTGATACAGAGAGTTTGGACGCTGGATGAACGAACGTCCGGCACAAGTTCAAGGCCGAAGGAACGAACGTTCGAGATATCGGACGAGCGTCCGGAGGAAGAAAATCAGGATTCCGAGTAGCGCTGAACTTCCAACGCAGTTCTTGATATGATAACAACCGATTTGACTCTGGACCTCAAGAGAAGAGTTGTAGGGCTTGAAGAGAGGATTCTACAGGATTTTGAATCACTCCATTCCGACTTACGAGGCCCGAGATATGAGCGTTACAAGTTTGGATGCTGTTGCTGAAAATAGTGGACGAGCGTCCGGAATCTTCAAACGGGCGTCCGGAGCGGTTACTTTGTAGCGGCCGACATTGAAACTCTATATAAGCAGCGGATTTCTTTCACCCTAATCATACAATTCGATCCCTAAACCCTAGGGAGCAGCTTGGCTGCGTTTTTACTCCTTTATTTTCCAGTTTTTATGCAATAAAACATCTAGATTAGATAGTTAGATTTATGTTCTTTATTCCATCAATTCGAGTTTGCATAAGGATGCTAGGAGGCTAAATCCTCCTTGAACAAGCGTTGTGAAGCCGTCCGTTTCAACAGTTTGATCTCTAGTTCGTGATTATTTTGTGAGTATCTATTAAAGTTGTTACTTTTATCATGTTTTTATATGTTGATTGCATGCTATATCGAAAGATCCGTGCTTTTGTTTATTGTTTGCTTGATGAAAGTCATGTTAACTTTAGAACACCATGATAAAAGTTTAGATCTTTAATCTAATCACAACGAAAGTTATTAGATTGAATCTCTAGATTAGAAATTGAAAGATTTCACGCCTAGGGTAGAAAGACGTAATCTTTAACATCGAGAGATAAAAGATTAGAAAACGAACTTGTCTACGAGAGTAGGAGTTTATGCCTTCGATTAGGTGAATCACGACTTGAGTAGAGATCACGAATTAATCCGAATTAGAATTGAATGTTGATAGGATAGGTGGATCAATTGCTTGTTCGTTCGTTATAATTGATTTTAATCCTTTAAACTTGAATTGCTTAGCTTTAGTTTTACTTTTCCTGCACTTTAGTTTAGTTTATTTATCGCTTTCAATCTTTCCTAGCATTGGATTAATCTCCTCTCGTCTAGTTACTTTTTCTCGCATATTTGTTTAGGTTAGATCCGTGACATAGTTAGTTTAAAACAAAAGCTAGGATTCACATTCGTCTAGTTCCCCGTAAGATCGACCCGGCATAGCCTCTACACTACGATCCTTATACTTGAGGTTAACCGGTTTATAAATATTATTACTTGTTTATTCGCATTAGATAAATCCGGGACAAGTTTTTGGCGCCGTTGCCGGGAACCGGACGGTTGCCTAGTTTTTGTTTTTGTTTTTAGTTTGTTTTCAATTCTTGTTTTTGGGTTAGATCTTTTCAGTCTCTTTTTGTAGTTAGTAGTTTAGTCGTTTTAGTGCGTTTATCTGTCGTGTTTCTGTCAGTAGTTAGTATAAATTTTAGCTTCTAAGTCTATACTCTGTTTTCTGTCTATCGCGCTCTGTTTTTCTAACCGTTTCGGCCCAGTTGGACGAGCGTCCGTTTGACCGAACGCCCGTCCAGTTCTTGTTTCAGTCGGACGAGCGTTTATTTTACTAGACGGCCGTCCGCTGAAATTTCCTCAATCCTGAATCAAAATTCGACCTGCAGACGAGCGTTCATACTTCTGGACGCCCGTCCACAGGAATTCTGAAAAGCGGACGAGCGTTCATATTTTGAACGCCCGTCCATTCTGAAATCCAGGAAGACGCCCGTCCAGTTAATTGGACGCCCGTCTGTCCTGTCTGCTATCAGTTTTTATTTTTATTTCAATTAGGTTTTATGTTTTTTCGTAGGTAAGTGTCGTAGGTAGGTTTCTTAGGTTGAATCATCTGACTCCACACCTTTCACGATCAAATTTTAGGATAAAAGGGTCCGTTTTAGCACTTGATAGTATTTTGGCCATAACTTTCGGCTCGAGTGTCGGATTGGCGCGCAGGACCCCAATTCGGAAAGCTCGTTCCGACGCCGACGACGTGGCAGACCGCCGGAGGCCGTCCGACACCGTTTTCGAGGTCAAAATCCACTGTTTTCCCTTCCATTTTGGGCTCAGAAGATTTCAACACGTTTTTGGTGTTTCCTGTTTTTCTGTTTTTAAATGTTTCGTAGTTAAGTTTCGTAGTTTTTGATTCCTCTAGGTTTAGTTATCCTTTCCCTCTATCTGATCTGTCATTTCGTCACTTTCTATCCTTTCTTGCTCAACACCTTGAGTTGGTGTTCGGTTTATGCAAACTCGTAGTCATAAGGGACCACTAATCTATTCCCCTGACCCCGAGCGGACCATAGTCCGACCCAATAGGCGGAGACTTCGTTTCGACGAAGGAAACGCTCTAGATCAAAGATTTGAGCAATATCTTTCAGGAGAAATCGAAAGAATAGTAATAATGGCGCGGAAGATAGACGGACGTTGGCCGACTATGCCATGCCCGGTACAAATACCATCAACCCGGCTATCGTCATGCCTACCATTACTTGCTCCAAACTTCGAGCTTAAACCCGGACTTATACGGATGATGCGGCATGCATCAATTTTCCATGGTTTTCAATCGAAAACCCCCACACTCACTTACACACATTCTTGCAAATATGCGGTACTACCCGTATCCAAGGTGTAAGTGATGATGCCATCAAGCTTAAACTATTTCCATTTTCCTTACGGGGGAGGCACTTGAGTGGTATCACTCCCTCCCCTCTCGAATCCATCACTACGTGGGCCGAGCTCGAGAAGGAATTTCTAAGTCAATACTTTCCTCCTTCAAAAACAGCCCGTTGTCCGAACGAAATCTTCACATTCCGTCGACTGGAAAATGAGTCATTCTTTGAGGCGTGGAAAAGGTTTAAGTCTCTCCCGCGAAAGTGTCCCCATCATGGCTTGCCGAAGCAAAGGCAAGTCCATACTTTCTTCGACGGATTGACCGAGCTCACCAAGGGCATGGTCAATAGTTCCTCCGGTGGGGCATTTCTCAAGAAAACACCGATGAAGGATGGGCATTGTTCGAAGACATTGCCAAATATAACTATGCCCCATCCTATCAAGCTATTCGGCACCTCCTCCTCCTCCCAAGGTCGAGGAAGTGACTATGCAAAATCTCGATTGCCATGTTGCAAAAGCAAATGGCTAATTCTCGTGAGACAACATCCCAAATTGTTCCTAATCCGAGTAATCGGACTCTTTCGTTTCCACGAACTCTCGGGTTCGTATTGCGAAGCATCTTTGTCGGGACCGGCCATATGACCGGCCAATGTCAATTTTCTTCCCCTCTCGCTCGGCAAGTCAATGTTGTTCATGACTATGGACGACATAATCCAATCACATGCCAAGTGTGTGACGGATGGGGCACACGGCTCGCTTCGTCCCATGATTGGGCGAATGCGGAAGTCAATGCTTTCTCTCGGCCGGACAAATCGAGAGATTCAATAACCAATTCTCTGGCGAATCGAGCTTTCCAAAACCAAGGGTTTAATCGGTCTTCGGGATTTAATCCTAATTCGAACTTCAATAAAACCCCGGTTACAATCGAACCCAAGCTATAATTTTTCCAATCCACAACAAAGGTTCAATCAGAATTGGCCCGCCAATTCTAATTCTGCATTCCAAAGTCGGCCAAGTCAGCCACTCCCTCAAAATCATCAGAACTCTCAAGGACCCTCCCAATCCAACAATTTCGAAACCAAGTTGGAGGAGCAAAGCGAGACAATAAAAAATCTTGAGAGACAAATAGGGCAATTGGCCGAGCAGCGCTAGCGTCAAGACCCCCAGGGCATCCGCCCGCGTTTCCGAGAAAAACCCAAAAGGCGGTCAAGTCGCTCACGCCGATTTAAGCAACGCCCAATGCACCGACCTCGTGCCAATAATGCAATACGGTAAAGAGGAGGCCGGTGCGATGAATTTGAGAAGTGGTTCTCAAGTTGGTGGTCCCCCCGGCTTCCGGGAAACCACTAGCCCCTCCCGCCGCCGATAAGGCGGGAGGGGAAATTGAGCACCCATCTTCCCCTCGGCCGCGAAGGCAAATCGGTGGGCGATCCCCCGATGAAGAAAGAGTTGAGATTCCTCAAGTGGCTGATCCCTTGAGGAATAAAGAATCAATTGGAAGTCCTCAGGTGGCTGATCCCCTGAGGAGTGATGAGTTAAATGATAGTCAGGTGGCTGATCCCCTGACTAGCAAAAAGAATGAAAAGACGGTGAGGTGGAAAGATGTGGAAGACAAAGCAGTTAGTTCGTCCTCGAAGAAAGTATTTTCCGAGGATGATTTGAAAAAGCTTCCATTTCCACCGAGAAAGAGCAACATCCCATTGCATGAAGATAAGAAGTATGAAAAGGTGCTTAATTTGTTGAAAAATACTCGGTAAATCTTCCATTATCCGAGGTCTTGGTCGAGATGCCTAAGTATACGAAGTTCATCAAGGATGTTGTATCTTCCAAGAAGAAGTTAGCAGGAATGGATCAAGCAATTGGTAAGGAGTGTTCTATGGTCAATTATCAAGACTTACCAACCAAGAGAAGCGACCCGGGCAAATTTGTGCTCACATTGCAGATGGGAGGCCTAGTCTTCCCGAATTCCTTATGTGACCCGGGTGCATCCATCGCCTTGATGCCATTGTCCGTTTGCAATCGCCTTGGTTTGCGAATCTTCTAGAACCCACTACCATGAACTTGCGGTTCGATAGATCTTCAAAGAAAGCCTCGGGGATCCTAAAGGACGTATTGGTTCAAGTGGGTAGGTTTACCTTTCCCGTTGACTCGGTATGTCTTAGATATGGAGAAAAATGAAAATGTCCCTCGATTCTTGGAAGACCTTTCCTATCTACAAACTAGAGCCCTCATCGATTGTGATGGTGGGAAAGTAACTATCCGAGTTGGTGACCAAGAGGTGAGCTATAGCGTTTCTAAATCTATTCAAGTACCATCCGGTTCTCCAACCGGCGTTCCATTGAGGAGACGTCCGATGACTTCAATGACTTCATGGATAAGCAAGTCTTGGTAGAAAGCGAGAATATGAGCGATTGATTGATAATCTGAATAATCATGGTGTGGTCAATCTAGACCAGTTAGCAGCTGATTTCGATGATGAGCTAAGAGAAGAAGCTTTGGCAGTAGGGCCACTAAGTAAGCTCAACGATGTTGAGTTGAAGAGTGGAGATCTTAAATCAAGTCTAGAGGATCCTCCTATAGATTTGGTACTGAAGCCGTTGCCTAAACATCTTAAGTATGTGTTTTTAAGAGAAGGCGACAAGCTTCCTTTGATCATCTCTCGCCAAGCTATCTCGTATAGAAGAGCTTAAACCGTTAAACGTCTTGCGCAAAAATGAGAAAGCCTTTGGATGGCGGGTGGGAGATATCCGAGGGATATCTCCCGACATCCGTATGCACAAGATCAAGGCCGAGGAGGGTGCAAAACGAGTTAGACAGACCTCGAGAAGGCTTAACCCTCATATGCAAGAAGTAGTCAAGAAGGAAATTATAAAGCTTCTAGATATGGGTATCATTTACGCCATTGCGGACGGTGAGTGGGTATCCCCAACTCAAGTAGTTCCCAAAAAAGGTGGAATTACTATTGAGAAGAATGAGAAGGGAGAAGAGATAGCATTGAGGCTCGTTACAGGCTATAGGGTCTGTATTGACTATAGAAAACTCAATGAGGTCACACTGAAAGATCATTTTCCCCTTCCATTCATTGACCAGATGCTTGAGCGTCTGGCGGGGCACGCATTCTACTGCTTCCTGGATGGATATTCAGGATACTTCCAGATACCCATCGATCCTGTTGACCAAGAGAAGACCACTTTCACCTGCCCCTATGGTACATTCGCCTATAGGCGGATGCCATTTGGTCTATGCAATGCCCCTGCTACCTTTCAGAGGTGTATGATGGCAATCTTTGACGGGCTAGTTGAAAAGTGCATGGAGATTTTTATGGATGATTTCTCGCCTCTTTGGTCAATCCTTCGATGATCGCCTCGATAATCTTGATCGGTGTTATCCGGATGTGTGGAAAAGAACTTAGTACTTAATTGGGAAAAATGCCATTTCATGGTAGATGAAGGAATAGTTCTTGGCCACAAGATCTCAGCCAAAGGTATAGAAGTAGATAGGGCCAAGGTTGAAGCTATTGAGAAGATGAGTTATCCTAAGAATGTTCGGGAAGTCCGAGGTTTTCTCGGACATGTCGGCTTCTATAGGAGGTTCATCCAGGACTTTTCCAAGATTGCCAAACCCCCGTCTACTTTACTCAAAGAAGACGTTACTTTTGATTTTGATGAGAATTGCAAGCGCGCGTTTGAGGAGCTTAAGAGTAGGCGATCTCTCGCTCCAATTCTTATATCGCCGTGACCGGAACCTACCCTTTGAGCTTATGTGTGATGCATCCAACTATGCTTTGTTGGTGCGGTCTTAGGGCAAAAGCTTAATGGAAAGTTCCACCTATCTATTATGCCGATCCACACACCGAATCCTTCTCAAGTTAACTACACGACAACGAAAAGGAACTATTAGCCGTAGTCTTTGCTATGGATAAGTTTCGTAGTTACTTGCTGGGTGCTCAAGTGATTGTGTGGACTGACCACGCTGCTTTGCGATATCTCATGACCAAAAAGGAAGCTAAACCGCGCCTACTGCGTTGGATACTGACCCTCCAAGAGTTTGACGTTCAAATCAAAGACAAGAAGGGCAGTGAGAATGTAGTAGCGGATCATGTGTCTAGGATGTTAAATGAGGAAAAGAATGAACCAGATGATATAGATCTTTACTTTCCTCTAGAAAACATCATGTTGATCGATGGCCGTTCTCCTGATGTTCCTTGGTACTCCTCCATTGTGAACTACCTTCATGCCAAATACCTTGATCCTGAAATGTCTTATCAAGGGAAGAAGAAGTTCTTCTCTGATATGAAATATTTCGTTTGGGATGAACCTTATTTGTTCAAGATCCGCAAAGATGGTTTGCTTAGGAGATGCGTTCTGAATCGAGCAACGAGAGATTATCGAGCAATGCCATAGTGGACCCACGGTGGTCACTTTGGTCCTTGGAAAACGGTTGCGAAGATCTTCCAGTCCGGTTTCTATTGGCCTACGATCTTTAAAGATACAGAAGCTTTCTGTAAAGCTTGCGATAGGTGTCAACGAACCGGAACTCTGACAAGGCGTTTTGACATGCCTTTGAAACCCATCTTAGAGTGCGAAGTCTTTGATGTATGGGGCATCGATTTTATGGGACCATTCCCATCATCTTGTGGCAACAAATACATCTTAGTCTCGCGTTGACTATGTTTCGAAATGGGTGGAGGCAATAGCCACTCCTCACAATGATCACAAAACGGTCATGAAATTCCTTAAGAAGAATATCTTTGTGAGGTTTGGATGTCCACGTGCCTTGATCAGTGATGAAGGGACACACTTTTGCAACCGACCTTTGGAAAAAGTCCTCGAGAAGTATGGTGTTCGCCATAAAACTGGCACACCATATCATCCGATGACTAGTGGTCAGGTTGAGCGAAGCAACCAGAGTCTTAAGAAAATCCTGGAGAAGACGGTGAATAGTCATAGAAAAGACTGGAGTCTGAAGTTGGACGATGTACTTTGGGCATATAGGACTGCCTATAAGACCCCTATGGGTACATCGCCATATCAAATGGTCTACGGGAAACCATGTCATCCGCTGTCGAGCTAGAGCACGGGCGTCGGGCTACGAAGTTTCTTAACTTCGATTCCCAATCCCGTGGCCAACACCGCTGCGCGGTTGCATGAGCCGGATGAATTCGGACTCCAAGCTTACGAAAGCGCCGGGATTAGTAAGGAGAAGATGAAACTCCTCCACGATGCCAAGATAAAGAAGAGAGAATTCAAGGTCGGTGAGCAAGTGTTACTCTACAATTCCGGGTTGCATTTGTTTCTGGCAAGTTGAGGACACGTTGGTCCGGTCCTTTCGAGATTCTCCAAATCATTCCCGGAGGTGTGCTAGAATTACGAGGTTATGGTGATCAACCGTTCCGAGTTAATGGTCGAAGGTGCAAGCACTATATAGGTGAACATAAAGAAAAGCCTTTGATTGTTAAATTCCTCGAAATCCTCGGGTGTGGGACTTCCGAAGTCAACCACTTTGACGAGTTTTCACCCGATTTGTTTTCGAGGATGACGGTTGTGTTAAATCGAAGATGTTCTAGCGAGGTAGTGCGATATGGAAGAGTTTGAAAGGGAGCGACAACTTAAACGTCATCAGAGGAACCGGAGAAGAAAGAATGCAACCATGGGGAAACTTAAAAAGGTATGGAGAGCTTTCAAAGATTTAACCCCATGTGTTCGCTCGTCTTGTTTACGCGGCCACACTACGATTCGAGCTTACACGAGGTAGTGGCTGGCAGAAAGGTTAAATGGCCTGATCCAGGCTGAGCTTCAAATGTGTCGAGCTAACGACAATAACCAAAAGCGCCACTAGGAGGCATCCTAGATATCCCTTATTATATTAGAACTCTCTATTATGTTATTTCTTTTCTCGATTTATTTGTTTTGTTTAAGTCTAATTCGGGTAATTGTGGATTTTGCCTTGTCGGTTGATTCGATTTCACCTTATCCTTCTCTTTATCTCTATTTTGCCATGTTATATTCCCCCTTTGTCCCCCGAGATCTTGTCTTGTTTTCAAGTGTGCAGGATATTTGTGATAGCAATTGCGAGCTTTTAGATGAAGCCAGTTTTCCGGTGGATGGTCCACAGTCTACTGATTCCCTCAAGCATTTCTGGATTGGACGTACGCCACCTCCCGCATTGCCCCATTCGAACTACAATCAGCTAAGTTTTCTTTTTCTTTTTCATTCTGCACAACATGAGGACATGTTGATTTTTAAGTGTGGGGGAGGGGAATGATGGAATGATCGCTATGTATCTACCATTTGCTTAATATATGAGGGTGCTGTGCAAAAATAGGCTTAATTTTTCAATAGAATTTCGACACTTTTGTTTTTGTTTTGTCCCGAGTAGGCAATTCGATGCGATGTTCGTTATTTTCGATAGTCATCTATGCTTTATATCATATGTTTGGTAAGTTAGTTGTTTCACCTGACACTATTTTTCACGTGCCATAGTGAATGATGAGCTATATTTATGAGTTATACCCCTTTTGGATTAGTGGTTTTTGATTTTCTTATGAGTCATGTACTTAGTGCTACGTATATATCGTGAGATTTATGGTAGTTTGTATTTAGTTCCGTAGTACGAGGTACTGTGAATGTCTAGAAGTTTGAATGTGATAAGCAACACGTAGCTATTGTCAAGTGAAAAAGTTGAATTAATATGAAATTATTCGTGTGTGTCGAAAGCTAGTCGATGATTTGAGTGAGATAGGATATACCACGTATGTCCTATACCACTATGATGACTAAAAGCTCACGACAGTCAGAAGAAGCTGCCTTATGATTGGAGTAAGGTAGGGTATTATCTCGAAATGTCCTATTCTGCTATGACAGGGCAAGAGCTCATTCTGATGTGTGTTTTAAGTGAAAAGTTAAATCAACTGATAAAGTGTTATGAAATGTATATAAGACTTAGTCTTTCGTTAATCTTATCCCCAGTATAAACTGATAGATATGTTGTAGGGATTATCCTCTGAGTATTTCAGAAAGGCCCTAGATATATTCGATCATTCTTCTCGGGATATGTCACGTTTGTAGGGTGCATCTTATGAGTGCCATTTATTGCTAGTCTACGAGGGGTATTAGCTAGTTTTGCTTTGAGTTTCTCAAGTTTGGATTTAGTGGAAATTTTCTATGGCTATGCACACACACGGTGGTGAACTTCTAATTTATTGACTATGTGGTATATGTGTTGAGATGTCTATATTCCTTCCGAGCCTTTATCTTGTTTTGTTTTGCTCGGGACGAGCAAAGTTTAAGTGTGGGGGAGTTGTTAAGGGTGATTTTGTACGGTTTGTAACATTATATTTGATAATGATTTCCTCCGTATTTGTATAATTTGCATAGAAAACGAGTGTTCAAATGATTTATTAAGCAAGTGAGTTTTTAATTAGTTTATTCGCAAAATGAGGTTGTGTATGTGTTTTAATTATGGTTTTACGAGTATTTGGATTGTGTTACGTTTTGCGGTGTTTTTGATGTCATGTAGGTACATGTTGGAGGCTGAATTGATGATCAAATGTTGACATAATTCGAGCTAAATCAAGAAAGAGACGAGGAAAGAAGGATAAATATGGAAGAAGGAGGAGATAAAGATCAAGAAATCGAGTTACAAGACATATGGACGTTCGTCCGGGTCCCGTCCGAGTGGACGGGCGTTTGATAAAGCGAGACGGGCGTCCAGGGAAGTATTTTGATACAGAGAGTTTGGACGCTGGATGAACGAACGTCGGCACAAGTTCAAGGCCAAGGAACGAACGTCTGAGATACTGGACGAGCGTCCAGAGGAAGAAAATCAGGATTCCGAGTAGCGCTGAACTTCCAACGCAGTTCTTGATATGATAACAACCGATTTGACTCTGGACCTCAAGAGAAGAGTTGTAGGGCTTGAAGAGAGGATTCTACAGGATTTTGAATCACTCCATTCCGACTTACGAGGCCCGAGATATGAGCGTTACAAGTTTGGATGCTGTTGCTGAAAATAGTGGACGAGCGTCCGGAATCTTCAAACGGGCGTCCGGAGCGGTTACTGTAGCAGCCGACATTGAAACTCTATATAAGCAGCGGATTTCTTTCACCCTAATCATACAATTCGATCCCTAAACCCTAGGGAGCAGCTTGGCTGCGTTTTTACTCCTTTATTTTCCAGTTTTTATGCAATAAAACATCTAGATTAGATAGTTAGATTTATGTTCTTTATTCCATCAATTCGAGTTTGCATAAGGATGCTAGGAGGCTAAATCCTCCTTGAACAAGCGTTGTGAAGCCGTCCGTTTCAACAGTTTGATCTCTAGTTCGTGATTATTTTGTGAGTATCTATTAAAGTTGTTACTTTTATCATGTTTTTATATGTTGATTGCATGCTATATCGAAAGATCCGTGCTTTTGTTTATTGTTTGCTTGATGAAAGTCATGTTAACTTTAGAACACCATGATAAAAGTTTAGATCTTTAATCTAATCACAACGAAAGTTATTAGATTGAATCTCTAGATTAGAAATTGAAAGATTTCACGCCTAGGGTAGAAAGACGTAATCTTTAACATCGAGAGATAAAAGATTAGAAAACGAACTTGTCTACGAGAGTAGGAGTTTATGCCTTCGATTAGGTGAATCACGACTTGAGTAGAGATCACGAATTAATCCGAATTAGAATTGAATGTTGATAGGATAGGTGGATCAATTGCTTGTTCGTTCGTTATAATTGATTTTAATCCTTTAAACTTGAATTGCTTAGCTTTAGTTTTACTTTTCCTGCACTTTAGTTTAGTTTATTTATCGCTTTCAATCTTTCCTAGCATTGGATTAATCTCCTCTGTCTAGTTACTTTTTCTGCATATTTGTTTAGGTTAGATCCGTGACATAGTTAGTTTAAAACAAAAGCTAGGATTCACATTCGTCTAGTTCCCCGTAAGATCGACCCGGCATAGCCTCTACACTACGATCCTTATACTTGAGGTTAACCGGTTTATAAATATTATTACTTGTTTATTCGCATTAGATAAATCCGGGACAGTGATGCTGATAAAACTGAAAGAGTTGACAAAGCTGAAGAAATCTATGCCAAACTGTTGGTTGAAGAACAAGACAGACAAGTAGATGCTGATCTACTTGCTATTCAACAAAATGGAGAAGCAGTTGATAATCTGACCGATGAGCTAATTGCAGAAGAAACCTTTGCAGAAACAAGAACTGAGGAAGATGAAGAAACCTCAGTTAAAGCCGTGTTGAACATCAGAAAGAAGATTGCAATTTGTGCCAGATTGAATGAAACTTTAAAGGCAAATGAAGACAAAGAGACAAAGTCTAAAGGGGAAGCTGAAATGAAACCAGAGGGAAAAGCTGTAAAAGAAAAACATAACTTGATATCTAAAGAAGAAGAGAAGACAATGGATGAGGAGATTAAAGAGATTTTGATAAAACTCAAGAACCAAGATAACGAAGAAGCAAATCGGTTGATCAATGAATACCTGGATATCAAGCCCAGAGATAATGAATCAAGAGAAGAAGGAAAAGAAAGAAGGCTTTTAGAAACAAAAAGAAGTATTTTCCTTGGTGAAAATGTGTTGTTTTTGGAAATAGGAAAATTGTAATCAATCCAGTTATTCAGTTTGTTTTGTAATAAACTCAGCTATTTTTAGTTTGTTATTTTAAGATCGTCCTGATTTCTTGCATTATTCTTTTATTACAGCTTTTAGGAAGGGTTATGATACATAATCAAAAAGGGGGAAATTGTTGGAAATAATATCTGTGTTTTGATGATGATTTGTCACGTACTTAGTGAGATCACTTACAACCCATGATGATGAAGTCATAGCTAACTGTTTTAGTGTATAATCAAAGAAGAAGCAAGAAATAGTCTAGAGATGTATAAGTTCTATCTAGAGTCTGAAATCAGTATAGTTTGTTTCAGACAAGCTTTGTAATAAATAGGAACTAGGCATACAGCTGTTTCACAGCAAGCAAACTGGGTATACATACGGAAAACTGAGGGATCAAACTCAGCTATAAGAAAACTGAAGAAGACTGAAGAACTGAGGGACACAGACTCAGTTGTTGAAGACTGAAGAACTGAGGTGGGAAACTCAGTTAGAAGCTGATTAAGTCGTGACTATAAGTCAGGATTCAGGCAAGTCTGTGATGACCTGAACTTGAACTATAGATAATGTAAAGTTGAATAATCTTAAGGACAAAGATTATCAATTACCAGGATAAGAAGAAGCTGAATGGTGTACTCTGACTTAGTCAACTAAAGTCAGATGTCAAGTATATGAGGGACTCAGTTTTGAAGAAGAGTAGAAAACTGAGTTAAGGCCTTGTTGAATTTGAAATGACAAGATGACAAAAGGTCGTACACATGAACGTTGGCTAAATGACAGATATAATGGCTATAAGATTTATCTGACCGTTACATCACCCCTATAATTAAACAGAAGGATGTGCTTGAAAAATTAGATCGGAAAAAGGTTTAAAAAGCATATATCTAAAGATCCAGATCCAGAAAATCAGATTTCATATCTAGAAAAGGGGAAGCCAACGAAATTGCCTTGGAGATTATGAAGAAATATTCAGCAACCCATTAAAGGGAAAAAGGCATCATGGAGCTACAACGCCATATACAGATGAATCAGACAGCTCACTGAATTAATCTTTTGATTAATTTTAAACCTAACCTTAGTGAAAAAAGGTTGGTTGTGCATAGTTTGAGGAGAGCAACTCCACCTTTCCTCATACGGTTGCAACTTGGTTGCCACAGCTGTTGGTGCAGTCTGCAGACTGTGTTCATGTTAGTGGTGAGCTGGTGAAGGAGTCATTCCACCTCCGAAGAATCAGTGTACAGACTGAAGGGAGCAATCTTACCTTTCTTCATTATGTGTAAACAGTGAAACTAGTGTGTCTTGAAGGATTGTCATTGAGGCTAGGATTTTGTAACAGTTATCTCAAGATTCTAGTGATACCTCCTACACCACAGGAGAAGGGGAGACGCACGGGATTACACCACCCGGAACTTCCATAAACAAACTCGGTGTTGATTTACTTTACGCATTTATATTTGTGCAATGATTGTCACTACACTCAGCAAACATTAGACACTGAGTCAGCACAAAACTGATACATAGGAAACTTAGATTTTCATTGACACATCTATTGCACAAAAGACTTGATCTTATCCGCTGCAAGTTGATACAGTTCTAGCATCAGCTAAGACTGAATTAACTAACTCCTACACAGGATTTAAGGGTTGGAATGAAACTGAACTGAGTCATATTGTACATCAGTTTGATTGTTCACTTTTAGTCCAGTAGGAACTCAGTTCCTGGGGTACTTTCAGTTTTGGGAAAGTTTTTGGTGACAAGTTTATTCACCCCCCCCCCCTCTAAACTTGTGTTAGCCTTTCCAAGGGACCAACAAAATGCTACTAAACCAGATCAGAATATCAAAGCACCCAAATGTAGTGGGAGTATGGTTTAATCATTGACTCGTTGTGATAATGCAGACTTTTCAGTCTTGTGGGCGTGATTGATCACCTATGGTCTTTTGGATGGGATGTATAGGATTCCAATAATAAGAGGTTGGCTTAAAGCCATAAACCTATAAGTGGAGTTTTGATACTCTATGTATGCTCACAATCTTGTAGATGAGTGTCTCAGGCCCAGTGGGAGAAATTGGATCTCCGTGAAAAGAGCTGGATGAATGGGAAATTTTATCTTTTAAACAAAGCCAAATGGTTCAGGGGTAATTCCCTGAGAATTAGAGAATTAACCAGGGGTGATGTCCTGAAAGTCTCTTACCATTCAGCCTTGCTTGACTCCTTGGAAAGTAGAAAGATTACCAGGAGTGATGCCCAGATACTTTCTTGCCATACTACGGAGTCTGAATTCATTCGATACATAAAGGTTTATAGCTCAAAGCCAATAGCAGATTGATTGTTATTGCTTATATCCATTGGTGGATTAAAGCAAACCTCTAGGTCATTAAAAGTCACATATATGAAATGTGTGGGTTTGACAAAAAATATTGGTAAAGTGGTGAATATTAGTGTTGATAAAGGTAACTGTGCAACAGTTGAGAACAACATGGGTGTGTTATCCGAAGTCAAGAACTGACTAGCCGAAGCTTCTCCAAACTAGAGAAGTGGACTATATTCTTTGAAATCGATTATATCGAATTCATGAGAACAAGCTGTCGGCAGTATCCCATCCATCTTATTGGTTAAGATGACATTGCATTTTCAAGTGCAATATTCAACGAGAGGTTTCCTACCAACCCCTCACGGAATAATTCTCTGAATCTACGGATATAGAGAAAATATGATAGATTCTCTTTTGGATGGATAAAGTCAGGTTATTAATTTCAATTGCAGTCGAATCTTGGATTAGAGCATTGATAGCATTGGTGCATTCTTAAGTGTCTTTGGAGAACGAGGAATTATTTGCTTGTGTATTCAGGTGCAAACCTAAGTATTGTTGACTACACTCATTCGGACGTTCAGTCGGATTAAGGAAGATCGTTAGTCAATCCCGGGCTTAGTGTTTACTCATTATGATGGGGCTTTAGTATGGAGCAATCCAACATCACCAATTCAACTTTGTAAGTTGAATACCTAGCAGCTTTTGGAGCAGCTAGAGATGTGATATGGCTATAGATATTCTTGATAAGCCGATACCACTTTATTGTGAAAACAATTGAGAGGTAGCTTATGAAAAGGATATTCATAGTCACTAGAGGTCCAAAGGAGAGAGTACCCCCGGGTCTGACAGATCGTGTAGAGAGGCGATGTGTCAGTCCTAAAGATCGCCGCGAGCCAACAACTTAGCTGATCAGTTTACCAAGTCGTGTGGCATCTAATGTAACAGATAAGAGCTTGGCGGGTATGGGATTGAGAGATATGTCTCATCTGATTTAGAGCAAGTGGGAGAATATTGTGGATAGGATAAGGGTGTGCTCTAAAAACAATTGTTGTTTGTCCTTACAGGCAAATTGGAGATTGTTACAAGTAGTGCCCGAAAGACGATTTATGTAATTGTTTTTATAATTAATAAATGACAGATTTATTCTCATATTATTATTTGCTTCGTGCCCATAAATAATACGGTACTAAAAACCCCATGTTGTATCATATGTACCTGTTGGACTTATTTCTATGTTTTGATGATGAGTGCCAGACTAGCTGTTATAGTGCAAAGGCAAAAAGATGTCTAGATCAAATGTATAGGTTTATTAGAGTTTGATTTATGAATAGGTTTGATCAAACAAGAGCGTAATAGTCGGTGATTTATATCGACGGTCGGTCTTTATCGATGGGGTAGATAGGTCGGTAGACTAGTCGGGAACCTGCTTTGAAGACGAAGGGCGAGGGGCTCAAACTCGATTCTGAAGGCTAAGGGATCAAGCTTAGTAATTAAAGTCAAGGATATGGAATCAGAATTTAGGCAAGTCTGTGATGACCTAAACTGATTACATATACCTTGTGTACAAGGTCTAAGTTCCATAAGTTGGATGATGTTTGGAACTTGGTTATGATTAAAAGGTGTAATCTAACTTCACAAGCAAAAGTTAGATAAAAGAAATCAGCTGCATTGTCTTTTACACACAGCAAATTGCTTTTCAACAGACTGATAGATATTACAGCAGGCTGATGAACCTGCTGATAATATACCTCGATTAATTCAAGATTACATTGGAAGATTACATGGAAAATGACAGCTAACAACCTCTGACTTATCAAACAAATCAGTGGTTGAGATTAAAAGGACGTTGGGATGATTTAGGATTTTATCCAATGGATATAAGTCATGGGTGGACAGACTGCAATGTCAAAAGGAATTCTGACTGTGTCAGTCCTATGAATAGTGACAGAAAGCAAGTCAAATAGGACAGAACCAGGAACGGCTACATTTGAATTTCAAATACAAGTCACATGCATTCCTACCTATAAATAGAGGACTCCCAACTCAGAAAATGATGATGAAAATTGATGAACCATAAGAGATATTTCTAAGCTGTAAAACACCCTGCTGAACTCACTGAACTTAAAGCTACTGATCCAGAGAAATTCGTCAAGTGTATTCTGTATTCAAGCTATATCAAGTATACACATTTGAAGACTGCAAGTTGCTGATTATATCATCCTAATCAAGCTGCTGCAACTGAATCATTTACTTGATTCATTCTTTATTTTATAAAGAACCTGCTGAAGACAGTGAAGCACAGTTGTGTGAAAGACTGTTGTTTGTGGTGGAGCTGGTGAAGAGGCAATCCTACCCTTCAAGGACCAGTGGAAGACTTAGGAGCAGCTATCCGACCTGTTCCCAGTTTACAGTTTATGAAGCCATAGTCATTGGTGAAGGACAAGCAACCTTAGGAATCTTTGTAACAGCTACATCAAAGATCTCTAGTGAATTACCTCCAACATCACAGGAGAAGAGTGGACTGACAGGATTACACCACCTGGAACCACTATAAATCTGCCTACTTACTTCATGCATTTACATTCTGCACTTAGTTTATTATACACATCAATCTACAGAATCTAGCAACTGAAATAACACACATACACTACTGAGTATCTAATACTTAGTATCATATTTAACAACAAGTAATAAGGCTTAATTTTGATATAATTCCGCTGCACAAATTCAGTAAACTAAACTGTCAGTAGACTACGTTTATCGAGCGGGCTGCGAGGTGTCGACGGACTGCGAAGTATCAACAGTGCCTTTGAAGTTCTTTGAATTTGTTAACTCCAAAAGTTTTAAGTGTTAAGTTTATTCACCCCCCCTAAACTTAACCAAAGCCTTTTCAAGGGACCAACAATTGGTATCGGAGCAGTGCTTCTGTTATGAAGAAATCCTACTTGTTGTGCTTGTGAAAATACTTTGAAACTTTTTGAAGTTACTGATTTTCAAAAACATGCATCGTGGATAACACCCAGTATGCTAGAACTATGCTGATGTATTCTCTAGATAGATTTGATGAAACGTCGAATGCAGGCTTACCTTGCTGCAACTCATGATGAGATGATGGATGTACTAACCGATGGACCACTGCAGATTACCAAGGCAGTAACAGTGGGTGATACTACAGAGTACAGTCCATAACCAAAAAGAGAATGGAATGCGAGAGGCGAAAAAGAGAAAACCTCAACAATATTGCTATTGATATCATTTATAGAACCTTGGATAGCAATATGTACATGAAGGTTAAAGATTGCAAAACTGCAAAGGAACTTTGGGACAAGATACAGTTGATCTGTGAAGGCACTGATGCTATAAAGAAGAATAAAATCAGTGTGGTCAAAAAGAGGTTTCAAAGTTCAAGATGCTACCAAATGAAACCATTGAGCAAATGGAATCAAGATTTAATGCTATCCTGGATGAACATACTCTGTTGAGTGTAAGTTATTCAAAGGAAGAAATAAACACAAAAATCTTGGAGGCTCTACCTGCAAAAGATGTTTGGAAAATGAAGGTGACTGCAATAGAAGAAATGAGAAAGCTACATGAAGAAGACACCTTCAAGTTGTTTTCAGATCTTAAGGCTTATGAATTTAGCAAAAAGCTTGTACCTGAGACTGAAAAAGAAGAGCCAAAGACCACTGTATTGGCTGCTTCACATCAATAAGAAACATCAGGAGGACAAGATGATCTGCTGGATGAGATGCGGAGCGGTGCCCTGCGAACAAGAAAATCGGGATGATGAAGGCGGAAAGGCCCCTTCAAGAAACTTCACAAAGAGGCCTACGAAAGGAAGAAAGAAGAACCAAAGAAAGACAATGACTATCGTGCTTTCATTGCAAGAAACCAGGACACTTCAAACTCCGACCGTCCCGAGTTAAAACAAAGTAAGGAACCTGATTATCTTTGCTTCAACTGCAAGAAGCCTGGACACTTTAGACCTAACTGTCCAGACCTACTGAAGACCAGGAGTCAACAAAGAGGACATGGCAAGAAGGCTATGGTTGCTGAAGATGAATCAGGGTATGAAGAGGAATCTAAAAAGGGAAATGAATCAGATGACACAGCATTGCTTGCTGATACGGAAGATTATGCTTTGATGGCTAATACGAATGAAACTGAGGAGGTATACAATACTGTATCAATAAACACTCCTGCTGGAAGTGATTGTGAATCAACTTGTGGTTCAAATCCTAGAAATTCTAACAATGAGGAGACTTTGGATGCCATCCTTAATCAACTGAGGATAATACAATCTGGTTATGAGATTGTGAAGGCTGAAAAAGAAGCTCTCCAATTGGAAGTTGAAAGATTAAATGCTGAAATAAGAATTCTTAAAGGCAAAGAAAATGAGGATGGACAGAATCAGCATAAGCCTGATGTACAATCAGTAGCTGTTGAGTCTGCTGAACCATCTTGTTCATCTACTGCATACAAATCTGGAAAGCCTTATGGTGATAAAACAGGGCCTTGGATTTGGAACTCAACAATCTAACAAGAGTGGATCCGGTAAAGCTACGAACCTAGTACCAGAATTGGTCCTAAGTTTGTGCCTGCACAAGATCCAACTCCTAGTAAGATTGCTGAGGCAGTAAGGCCTACTGAGAATGCTTCAAAGAAGCAAAACAGTAAGTCAAAAAGGACAGAAGCACTTAACAAAAAGGGTAAATCCAAAAGTAGGACTGCTGGACCTTCTAGACCTACTGATAGCAGACCTGCTACCAAGTCTGCTGGACCACAAAAAGGTAAAGGTCAGAAATATTCCAAGGATAAGAATCCTAAATCTAAAAATGTTAATCATTCTAGGGATACTTATCTCAGGAGGAAAGGTTGAATGTTCCCTACTGATGATGATTGGAATATTCCTGTACCTACTGCTATAAACAACAAGTATAACCATGCTGCTAGGGTAAAACCTAAGCAATGGAATCAACAAAGGACTCATCAGAGGACTTATACAAGGCCTCAGCAGGGACCTCAGCACACTCCATACTACAGGGCTGTTTCTAACAGACAGCAAACAAATGGGTATGCTAATGCTTCTAACAACAAGAGTCACTTCAAACAGCATTATAAACCAAAAGGCCAGAAAGCATATGTGAATCCTACACAACCTACTGTGAGAACTTATGGAAGTGTGGAATACATGTATGAACCAAAGTATAACACTTTTAGGAGAAGACCTTATGGAAACTTACCAAGGGTCATGCTTACCACTGACCATTATGGACCCAAACAGGTTTGGGTACCTAAAATGTATTAACTTTCTTTTGTAGGGTGTCTGGTACTTTGATAGTGGATGTTCCAGACATATGACAAAGAACAAGCACTGTTTGTTAAACTTTGTGGCAAAGGATGGTCCAAGGGTGAATTTTGGCAACAAGAATACACCCGGACATACAAGAGGATATGACACACTTGTGAGAAATGGACTTACAATCAAGAATGTTGCATATGTGGAAGGACTGGACTACAACTTGCTGAGCACTGGACAATTCTGTGACATGGGATACATGGTCACTTTTGACAAAAACATTTGTACTGTCACTAGTGAAAGAGGTGATCAAGTTGTATTGGCTGGTAGAAGACAACAAAACATGTATGTTGTGGATTGGTCTACTGCAGTTCCAGAAACCTGCATGATTGTGCATACCAAGTCAGAACTCAATTGGTTATAGCACAAGAAGTTGAATCATTTAAATTTTGAAGATATCAATCAGTTGGTGAAGAAGAAACTGGTGATTGGTTTACCTGAGATCACATTCAAGAAGGATGCTATATGTGATGCATGTCAGCAAGGTAAACAGATAAAGTCAAGCTTCAAGTCAAAAACTAAACAATCAACTAATAGAGTGTTGGAGCTGATGCATATGGATCTATTTGGACCAATAACTCCAACAAGTGTAACAGGAAAGAAGTACACCTTAGTGGTTGTGGATTACTATTCAAGGCACACTTGGGTGGTATTTATGAACAAGAAAAGTGAAACACTCAAAAGCATGACTAATCTTCTAAAGAGATTAATAAATGAGAAAAGTTTGAGAATAGTAAAAATAAGATCAGATCAGGGTACTGAATTTCTCAACAAAGTTATAAAAGAATACTGTGAACAGAATGGTGTACTACATCAACTTGCTACTGCTGGTACACCACAGCAAAATGGGGTTGCTGAAAGAAGAAACAGAACTCTAAAAGAAGCAGGAAGGACAATGATTTGTGAAGCATTGCTACCTGAAAGATATTGGGCTGAAGCAGTCAATACAGCATGCTATACACAAAACAGAACCTCAGTGAACAAGAAGCTGCTGAAGACACCTTATGAGATATGGAATGGAAGAAAACCAAATATATCCTATTTCCATCCATTTGAAAGTAAGTGTTTTATCCTAAATCACAAGGTATATTTAAAGACAATCCAACCAAAGTCAGATGAAGGAATTTTCTTGGGATATTCTTCAGTCAGCAAGGCATTCAGGGTACTGAACAAGAGGTCACTGAAATATGAAGAAACAATCCATGTTGTGTTTGATGAACCTAAGTTCACCGGTATGGAAGATGAAGACTTGTGAACTGCCGAGAATCAACAAGTCAACGATCCAGATTGTGTTGAAGTTTTGGAAAGATTCAATGACTTAAAAGTCTCCGATACGCCCTGCCGAACACCTGCCGGTAATATTACGATGCAACAAGCGAAGCGGTTCAAGGATCTGCTTGAACCCCCGTTGTTGAAGAAGCTACGACGAACCCTGCGAAGATGAGGTTCCCGATAATCAAACTAACCGTAATCCACAATGGTTAAGGAATCACCTGTTTGAACAAGTTATTGGCAATGTACAGCAAGGTGTAAGGACTAGAAGACAACTGGAAGCTATGTTTACTTGTTTTCTATCTCAAATGGAACCTAAAGTTGTTGAAGAAGCAATTTCAGATCCAGAATGGATAATTTCTAGGCAAGAAGAGTTGAATGAATTTGAAAGAAATCAAGTTTGGACACTAGTGGAAAGGCCTAGTCATGCAAATATCATTGATACTAAATGGGTATATAGAAACAAACTTGATGAATCTGGTACCATTGTAATAAATAAGGCCAGACTAGTTGCAAAAGGCTATTCTCAAGCAGAAGGAATAGATTTTGATGAAACTTATGCACCTGTTGCAAGATTGGAAGCTATCAGATTATTCTTGGCACATGCTGCATATAAGAACTTCAAGGTATATCAAATGGATGTCAAGAGTGCATTTTTGAATGGCATTCTTGAGGAGGAAGTGTATGTTCAGCAACCTCCTGGATTTGAAGTTAAATATCAAGAAGATAAAGTGTATAGACTCAATAAAGCACTTTATGGCTTGAAACAAGCACCAAGAGCATGGTATGAGACTCTATCTCAATTCTTGGTGGACAATGGTTTTACAAAAGGCACCATTGATAAAAATCTTTTCAGAAACAATGAGAAGGACAGCACTCTGCTGGTGCAGATTTATGTTGATGACATAATCTTTGGTTCTGAAAATGAATTGCTATGTGAAAAGTTTGCAAATCTAATGAAAAGCAAATTCCAAATGAGTATGATGGGAGAAATGAACTACTTTTTGGGATTGCAAGTTAAACAGATGAAAGATGGAATCTTCATTCATCAAACCAAGTATACCAAGGAGTTGCTGAAGAAGTTCGGTATGGAAAACAGCACCAAGATATCAACTCCAATTAGTACAAATATCAGATTGGATGAAGATAAAGAAAGCAAAGATGTTGATCAGGCTTTATACAGAAGGATGATAGGCGATCTGCAACGTATCTCATCGCCGCCGGACTGATATATCCTTTGCTGTAGGTGTTTGTGCAAGATTTCAATATAAACCTAAGGAAAGTCATTTAGGTGCAGTCAAAAGAGTTCTCAAGTACCTAAAAGAGACTTTCGGAGTAGGGATATGGTATTCCAAGGATGGAAGCTTCAAAGTTATATCCTACTCAAATTCTGATTATGCTGGATGCAAGATTGATAGAAAAAGCACCACAGGAACCTGTCAGTTAATGGGAAGTAGACTGGTTTCCTGGTTTAGCATGAAACAGAATTCTATATCAACTTCCACTGCTGAAGCTGAATACATTGCTGCTTTGGAAGTTGCTGTGCACAAGTACTTTGGTTGAGACAACAATTAAGGGATTATGGAATTGAAGAAAAAGAAATTCCAATTATGTGTGACAACACAAGTGCTATTGCAATTACAGAAAATCCTATTTTGCATTCAAGAACCAAGCACATTGATGTGAGACATCATTTTATAAGAGATCATGTTGAAAAGAATGATGTTGTTGTTCTATATATACCTACTGAAGATCAACTTGCTGATATTTTCACTAAATCACTTGATAGTGAAAGATTTGCTAAACTAAGGACTGAACTTGGAATTATAAAAGTTGACTGATAATCAGCAATGTACTGGAATTCACCAAGGGGATTAGTCTTTGCTATGTTGGGTGAGCTCACTTAGCTGATTAGTCATTGGTATCAATAATTCCATGTACTTATGTTTGGACAATTGAGCAAATGAGGTTGCCAAGGGGATTGGTCTTTCTCATGTTGGGTGAGCTCACTTGACAGATCAGTCATTGGAATTAAACTTCATCTTGTATTATCAATTGAACAAAACAAGAAAAAATCAAGGATCGACGAGTTACTTTCTCGGCGAGTTCAGCTGAAGCATCTTTATCGACGGTGGCTTGAACCAACCTATTTGAATGGAACGTTACACAGTCAAACTTATTAAAGTCAAAAAGCAGATTGGCGGGATATTTATTCTATCCTTTATAACCGCAGTTAACATGATCCAACGGTTACAAACGTTATGGATATGTAATGGAACACGTGTCAAGACAGCATTCACTCAGATTAATCGTGGTCAATGTGAATGTACGTGCACTGACAGTTACAACCACTCACTGTCTATTTATACAGACCTATCACACATCAGATTCTCTCTACTTGCAAAATCTCAGTTTTATACTCTCTGTTTTTACACTGTGTGAACACAGATTTGAGAAACTATCTTCTTCATCTTACTTTTCTTTAACAATGGCGGAGAAGATTGATGTTCAGATTGGAACAAGTCAAAGTGTTAGAGGTTTTGTTGTTGATGCTAATAAAACTGAACTAGCAATCAACATTGGTCGAAGAATAAGCAGGTATGAAGGTTTGGAGAATGTGCTCAACATAAGACTGGAAACAATCTCATACACAAATGTTGTGAACTTTTGGAAGAACATTGTGGTAAAAGAAGGAACAGAGGGATTCAAAACAACTGTGAATGCCCAGGAGATTGAGATTACCCCTAGTCTACTGAGGGAAGTTTTTGGTTTTGAAGAAGTAGTAGATGGTCCAGTAAATCCTGAGGAAATGGGATTGTCCAAGATGAATTTTGTTGATAAAATCAAGACCAATAACGACACCAAATCAATTCCAGGCATCAATGTTAGACACATTGGGAATGAGTACAACCTGCTGAGCAAAATCATTACAAAGAATATACTTGGGCTGGTTGGAAGTATGGACACTCTATCAGGACCCAAGATAGAGCTGCTGATGATTATCTGCAAAAGTATGAAGTTTGATTGGGCTGGATATTTTATTCATTACATGAAGAAGGTTGCAAAGGAGGAAAGAGAAGGAAAGAGGAAATCCAAGGCCTTACCCTTAGGATAATGGTTCAGACCCTGCTGAATCATTTGGAGATTCCTGATGTGGCATCTGAGAAGATCAATCAATCCAGATACAAGAAAGAGATTGATTATGCTATCCCTGGTCTGGATGATGATGAAGAAGGTGTTGCTGAGGCTGCTGATAGTTGTGATAATGGAGATGATAGTGATACTGGTGGTGAGCAGGTCACGCAAACTGTTAAGAAAACTGACAAACCTGCTGCACCAAAGAAGGCTACTGAGAAAAGAAAGGCTGGTGACACTAGAAAGATAACAGAAATCTTAAAGCCTAAAAGAACAAGGAAGCAAACAAAGACAGACGCTAGCTGAGTCCGCTTTGAAGGTCCAGTGAAGTTGAAATTACGACCCTACCGTAGGCTTGCTAGAAAAAGCTGTTGTTGAGATTTTGAGGGAACAACAGAAAGAAGACAGTAGAAAGAGTAAGTCTACTGTGATTGAAATTGATGATGAGCCACTTTCCAAGAGGATGAAAGAGATTACTCATAAAAAGAAACATGGAAAGGGAAAACAATTGAAAATTTTAGAGGCTCAAAGGGCACAAGAAGAAGAAGAAGTAGTAGAAGTAGAAGTAGAAGTAGTAGGAGAGGCTATTGATGCTAAGCCATTGACTATTATCAAGCCTACTGAGGATGCAGAGGTTGTTTTTGAGCAACCTGCTGGAGAGTCACAGCAAACTACAGAGAATGAACCTGCTGTTGATGTTGTTGAATCCTCACCTGCTAAGGCTGTTGAGCCTACTGAAAGTGAACACATTGTTGTTGAGCAATATGTTGGAGAAACACAGCAGTCTGCAGCACTAGAGTCTGTTGTAGAATCTGTTAAATCTACTGAAGCTGCACAAGTTGTTGTTGAGCAACTGGTAGAAGAACCATAGCAAACCACTGAATCTACACCTGCTGTGGTGAGTGAAACATTGGTACAGGACCCTGTAATTCCTGCAATAGTTCAGGGGGAAGAACAGTCTGCTGTTAACCCTGTTGATGAGCATATAAGTAAGGGGGAACCAAGTGTTGTGCAAATGGAGGTAGTAGGGACCAATATCCAATCTGAGCAACCTACTGACCTTCATGCATCTATTGAAGATACTTTGAGTTTGTTTGTTGGGACCTTTGGAGGTCATCAAGCTACTGAAACTGCTCCCATGAGGTCTTTCATGCCTTTTGAAAGACATGTGAAGAAGAAGAAGAGTGAAGAGTTTCTAGATCCAAAACTTCAGCAAGTTGCTGACTATTTTCAATGGAAGTTTGGATTCTACAAAAGACAAAAGCCTGCTGCAGAACCTATGACAGACTTTGAAGAATGGGCTTTTGACAAGTTGGGAGTAGAGAATTTGTTGGACCTAGTTGATACCACTTTGCTGCAATCCAGATTGATGGATATCTTTGAAGATCAACGAAAGAAGAGGGTATCAAGTTCGGGGACCCCAGAGATGACAATGATGACTCATCATCATCATCTGAATCTGGAGGTGATTATCCATCAGGTCCAGGAGGGACCAGTGGAACTGCAATGTTAATTGATCCTATTGAAAGGCAGTCTGCTGTTACTGGACAGTCTACTGAGAGACAAATGGATGAAGATATGGAGAATCTCACCATTGATGATATAGAGGCACAAATCAATGATGGAATAGATGGTGGTTCAAACAGAATGGTTGGTGAGATTGATAACTTATTTGTTGAAGAACCTACTGAACAACCTGAAGATCAGCAAAATGTGGATTTGGATGATGAGAGGGTTACTAACCACAGTGAACCCAGTGCCAGTTCAGAGGAATCAAATCAATACCCATACTGGATTGACACTAAGGATGTCTTAACCAAAACTGCAAATTTGCTAAGAAGGATCACTGATTTGGGAAAATTTCAACAAGAAAAAATGGACATTTTCCCTGATCAAGTTGTTGTGGCATTCATTGCACAAGATCCAAGAGTTGAAGAGGAGGTACAGGTTGCTGAGTTACAAATAGGACATGGACACAGGTTGGAACAGGAGGTACAGGTTGCTGAGTTACAAACAACACCTGGACAAAGGTTGGAACCAAATTTGGGTTTGGAGGAAACCCCTGCTGTTGCTGTAGAAGAGGTTGCTGTAGTGGAGCCTACTGGAGTCAAGGCCACTGTAGGGAAAGATAGTCAGCAGGCTACTGTTGTTAATGAGGAAGAACAGCTGCTGGACAATGACTACAGTGATGAAGAGTTTCAAATATTTGGGGAGGAAGATGTTGCTGAAGAACCTGCACAAGATCCCATAATGGAAGACATTCTTGGTGCTATGGTTGAGGAAGGACCTGCCCCTGCTGGAAGAGATTTGATTAGAGCAATGGTGATCAGCAATCAGAGGCAACAATATAATGTAGAAGAGTCTGCTGATAGTTCTGATGCAAGAATGACTGGTGGAGTGCCAGTAAATGTGTTGAATGAGTTGAAGACTGTCAGGAATGACATGCAACAGTTAAGAACTCAACTGGATAGGCAAGAACAAAGATTTGAAGAACTGATGAAACTGGTGAATGACAACAGACAATCTACTGATACAGTTGCTTCAAAATTCACATCTACTCAAAATGCTATAAATGATATGATGCTAGATGTGAGGTGAATCAAGCAAGGAAATACTCTGAAGGAAAAGTTTTTGAAAGACCAACTTACATCTATTCATAAAAAACTTGACAAACTTGCTGAAACTCCTAGACATGCTGAGCCTGCTGCTGCACAACAAACTGATGTACTTGATCCTAAGCTTACTGAGAGGATAACCCTGCTGGATCAAACAATGCAAGGAAGGATCACGGCAATTGATACTAGGACTGAAATCATTGAGAGTCAACTTAACAACCTAGTAGTCACTCCGGAGAGTGTGCATGGCCTGCTGTCCCGGTTTGTTGATGATGTCAATAAGGGGGAAGATAGCCAAACAGCTGTAGCAAAAGAGGCTGCAAGGATCTTTCATAAGAAAAGATGGGAAGCTGATACTAATGCATATAGGGAACCTGCACCTGGCAGACTTCCACTTACAGATGAACTTCTCAAACAGTACAAGAATGTGTACAATAACAAAAGGAGACCCTATCATGACAAGGGATTTCATGAAGGTCTAAACTCATTTCTGAGTTTGAAATTTTGGGAAGCTAGAGTGAAATCTATGAGGGCATCCAGGAGAGGTGGATGAAGTGGAAGAAATGGAAGAGGTGGTAGAGATGAAAGGAGTTTGCCTACCACTGATGCAAAAGAATCACTGAAGGAGTTTAAGGAAGTTTATATGAAGTTAGGCTTCAGGGTTAATCAGATAAATCTTACACATCCTGAAGCATGGCATTGGTGGAAACAACTTAACACTCATATCAACTTTGCTCTGATTGAAAATGACTGGATGAGAGATATGATTGCTGAAATCAGAGCCTATCAAGAGCAAGTTGAGAAAGCAAGAGAAGAAAGAGAAAGAATACAGTAGATCAGCATACTTATCTGTTTTATCTTTGCTGATGCTAGACTGTAATAATTCTCTTGAACAAATGATTTTAATGAGAAATGACTATATTTGTTCTGTTTTGTTTTTATCTTTTTGCCTTGCTGTTAGGTGAAGGTATTGGCATCATCACCAAAAAGGGGGAAATTGTTGGACTTATTTCTATGTTTTTATGATGAGTGCCAGACTAGCTGTTATATTACAAAGGCAAAAAGATGTCTAGATCAAATGTATAGGTTTATTAGAGTTTGATTTATGAATAGGTTTGATCAAACAAGCACTGTAATAGTCAGCTGATTTATATCAGCAGACTGGTCTTTATCAGTAGGGTAGATAGGTCGGTAGACTAGTCGGGAACCCGCCGAAGGCGAAGGCCGAGGGCTCAAACTCGATTCTGAGAAGGCTAAGGGATCAAGCTTAGTAATTAAAGTCAAGGATATGAAATCAGAATTTAGGCAAGTCTGTGATGACCTAAACTGATTACATATACCTTGTGTACAAGGTCTAAGTTCCATAAGTTGGATGATGTTTGGAATTTGGTTATGATTAAAAAGGTGTAATCTAACTTCACAAGCAAAAGTTAGATAAAAGAAATCAGCTGCATTGTCTTTTACACACAGCAAATTGCTGTTCAACAGACTGATAGATATTACAGCAGGCTGATGAACCTGCTGATAATATACCTCGATTAATTCAAGATTACATTGGAAGATTACATGGAAAATGACAGCTAACAACCTCTGACTTATCAAACAAATCATTGGTTGAGATTAAAAGGACGTTGGGATGATTCAGGATTTTATCCAATGGATATAAGTCAAGGGTGGACAGACTGCAATGTCAAAAAGGAATTCTGACTGTGTCAGTCCTATGAATAGTGACAGAAAGCAAGTCAAATAGGACAGAACCAGGAACGGCTACATTTGAATTTCAAATACAAGTCACATGCATTCCTACCTATAAATAGAGGACTCCCAACTCAGAAAATGATGATGAAAATTGATGAACCTTAAGAGATATTTCTGAGCTGTAAAACACCCTGCTGAACTCACTGAACTTAAAGCTACTGATCCAGAGAAATTCTTCAAGTGTATTCTGTATTCAAGCTATATCAAGTATACACATTTGAAGACTGCAAGCTGCTGATTATATCATCCTAATCAAGCTGCTGCAACTGAATCATTTACTTGATTCATTCTTTATTTTATAAAGAACCTGCTGAAGACAGTGAAGCACAGTTGTGTGAAAGACTGTTGTTTGTGGTGGAGGTGGTGAAGAAGAGGCAATCATACCCTTCAAGGACCAGTGGAAGACTTAGGAGCAGCAATCCTACCTGTTCCCAGTTTTTAGTTTGTGAAGCCATAGTCATTGGTGAAGGACAAGCAACCTTAGGAATCTTTGTAACAGCTACATCAAAGATATCTAGTGAATTACCTCCAACATCACAGGAGAAGAGTGGACTGACAGGATTACACCACCTGGAACCACTATAAAATCTGCCTACTTACTTTCTGCATTTACATTCTGCACTTAGTTTATTATACAAATCAATCTACTGAATCTAGCAACTGAAATCACACACATACACTACTGAGTATCTAATACTTTGTATCATATTTAACAACAAGTAATAAGGCTTAATTTTGATATAATTCTGCTGCACAAATTCAGTAAACTAAACTGTCAGTAGACTACGTTTATCGAAGGAGCTGCGAGGTGTCGACGGACTCGAAGTATCAACGGGCGCTTGAAGTTCTTTGAATTTGTTAACTCCAAAAGTTTTAAGTGTTAAGTTTATTCTCCCCCCCTAAACTTAACCAAAGCCTTTTCAAGGGACCAACAGTACCCATATAACTTAGTGTGTGTCACACGTGAGGATTAAGTTTATGGTGATACACTTGAACTATTAGTCCATGGTGAACTTAATCAACGTATGAGGTCTATTGATTAAACCACCATCAATGCTCCTTGAACACTTTATGTTGTGATTGTCTTATCCGGACAGTCGAGATTGGTTATCTAAGTTGGGCATTTATATATGATGTAAGTCATATAGGACTGGACCGATTTAATCTGTATTTCTCATACAATTCTGTGATTGAGAAATCTTATTAAATCACAAGATGATTATATATGGGTTAACCTTAATATTGGAGTGATTGCAGACTCATTCTTGTTACAAGATAGAGTTAGATGTGACCATTAAGGATTGCTAAGAGGTGCGGTCGAATCACTTTCACGTCAGCATTATTCTGGATTGAGTAGCGAGTGTGTGTTTCACAGATACGGAATCCATTCCTTCTTGCAGAAAGTAGAGAGATAATCCCTATATTTGTTAATCCTAGAAACTGATCGATCTGCGGAGCTCATATTGGTTATGAATTAATCGGTCACTAGTGGGTTAATAAGGATAAGATGTAATGAAGAAGGTTTACGAAAACATTCCCACTTCACTACGGATAGTCTATGGAGGGTTAATCTGTACGTAATGATTATATCAATGGACAGTTATTGACTCGACATATTGAGAATAAGTTATATTTATAATTGATAGAATTCAGTTTCGGATTTATCGTAGTTCCGGAATTAATAAGTTGAATGGAAATGTTCAATTCAATGAATATTTTATTCAATTTATTGTAGCTAGTGGTTATAAGTCTATGGTCTCCGGGTTGGCTCATAACACGCGAGTGAATTCTAGTAATTTGGAACCTCGAGAATAAATTAAATAGTTGGTCTATTTAATGAATATGTAGATATTATTTATTGGGTAAATAATATGTAATATAGAAAAAAAATTTCTATTATTGATTTTGGGAAAAGAAATTTTCTCTTAATTAATTATAATGTGGAAAATGTAATTATTTATGTGTTAAATAATTAAAAATAAGAAATCGGTTTTCTTATTGGATAAATAGGAATTTTGTTTTTCTATTGGATAAATGTTTTATTTTTCGTTAAAGGAAAAGATAAATTTATGTGAATAAGATAAACTCTCAAACTATTGGTTATTAGCCTATATAAAGAGAGTTTATCCAACACCAAGTTTGATGATAACATCCAAAGCAAGTTTTTTTTCGAAAAGAGAGAAAATTTTGTTTTCTCGTCTTAGCCACTGGGAAGAAGAAAAACTAGATTTTTTTCTTGGAGCATATTCGAGGAGGTATTAATATGGAATCGAAGTCCACCAGTCGTCACATAGGAATACAATCCGGAAGATCACAGCATCTCAATTCCGTTGGGTTATCTTGTAACCTTTTCTTTAAGGTATTAATTAATCGTTCCTTAGATCGTAAAATTCGTGCTTCCGCTATAGATCTTGATCTAATCAAGATCTAGATGAATCTGTGTAGGTCTGACTCGACTCGATTCATCCGAATAGGTTTTCAGGTTGGATTCAGATTCCGGCAACTCCAACAAAACCTTCTTTGTAGGAGTGCCGTCGGACACCGTAAATTGCTAGTTATATGAGTACGCGTATTAATGGGCGAATGAATTTTGGTAGGCTAAGGTCGTAATCAGGTAAGCGGTGTGAATCTCATCTAAATTTTCGGAGAACGCTGGATGGTTTTCATATACATGTAGATGGTGCCTGATAAGATCAAATTCAGCCTTTAGGTACCTGCTTAAGGCTGCCTAAGTGAACAGAAAAAGAAGCCTTAATAATTTGTAGTAGAAAAAATTAGTAACAATAATGGTATCCAGATGTAAATGCCAAGGCAAAGGGTTACGATAATACGGGTAAGCTAAAAACATGGAATGGAGTTAATATTAACCTACCGAGCGAGGAAACCGGGTAGATGTAACCAGTTACGCTTAGAATAGAACTAACGCTGTGACATTGGTGACATTTCAAATTAATAGGCAAAGGTGGTACAGGCCCCGGAACCCAACAACCGGGAAATGTAAGTACTCTCTGTTTGTACCACGCAAATGTGAGTTCTTATTTTATGTAAAAAGCCAAAGTGTGATCGTTTTCCTTATTTTATAGCCTAATTATATTTGTTGTACTTATTAGTTGGTGTCATAACCAAAACTTGACTCTTTCTAACAGCGCCGCAGAACTGCAGTGCCTTTCCAGATTTCTTTGTGAGATGCAAGTCCCGTTGCCTTCTCCGCCTAGTCTATGGTATGATACTATTGGTGCCACCTACCTTGCTAACAATCCAGTGTTTCATGCCCGCACGAAGCACATAGAGATCGACTTCCACCATGTTCGCGAATTAGTTGCTGCCCGCAAGCTCGGCATCTCTTTTCTCTCCTCGAAGGATCAGTTGGCCGATGTCCTCACCAAACCATTGGCGCAGCCTCGTTTTGCTAGTTTAAAGTCCAATCTCTGTGTTCAGCCTCTTCCCACGGGATTGCGGGGATATGTCGAGAATAAAATAGTTTGAATATTATTATTTCCTTTACGTATTATTATTGTCGTACTTATCATGTAGTGACTTATTGACTAAGTCATCAAACTCTATATATTTGTACTCTCTCCCTTCAGTTGAATCAATGAAATACAATACAATTCAAATTATGTTATAATCGATAAGCAAAACTTAAAGTAAATGCTTGAATTCTTCGATTCCACAACTCCTACGATAATCCTACGATAATTAAACGGCAAACTATGATTAAACAACACTCTATTCTACTAAATCTCAGATTTTTCTCTCATGAACACAAGAATTCTAGATTTAGGGCCATAATGGAAAACTTACCGAATTGTAAACGGTTATTATCCAAACAATCGTCTTCTAGCGGTGATCACTTTCTTCTACTGTTGTATGCACAATAATGAATCGTTTGGCCTCGCGGTTGAAGATTTCGTTCTCCCTATTTCTTATGTTGATGTCGTCGTCCCTTTCTCATTTTTTTCAGAATTTCCGTGGAGAGAATAATGAGGATTTAGATGTTTATTTTCCTTAAATAGCCATGATTAGATTCATTATTTTAAATAATTAATTCCATTTAATTATGTATAATACTTTTGGGTTCATATAAAATAGGAAAATAAATAAATGAATTCCCGTTTTACATTTATACCCTTCTTAAATTTTCGGGGTGATACATCATTTCCCCCTTAAAACAAGTTTTGTCCTCGAAACTGAACATAAATGGGAGCTACTTGAACTCTGTAACTTCGCAAAGCGTCTCACTTTCTGACTCTCATGTCGTTTTTTCCGGTATGTGACTGCTTCACTGGACCAAGACAAGTTGTACTTCTTCCTTCTTGACTTTCTTCATCTTCCGTTCTGAGCTGCAACTGATTCTTCCGTGTAGGTCAAGAGATTCTCGTAACTCCAAACGGATAAGCCAAATGCCAAACTTTAGTCATGATAACGTACGGGCTTCCATAACTAGGGCTTAACTGCATGTATAACCAAACCGTCTTACTCCTTTAATTGGGACCGTCTTTGAATACACTTTATCTTCATCTTCAAACTCTAACAGTATTCTTCTTCCATTTTCCCGGCTCTTCTACCTTCCTTGAGCCATCTCGAAGTTGTGACGGTCCACTTCAATCTCCTCTCTGGCTTGATGTATCAACTCCGGTCTTGTAATTTGTCTTCGTTCCACCTCATCCCAGAAAAATGGCATTCTATGCTTGCTTCCATATGGAGCTTCAGACGGTGACACTTGGATGCCAGTGTGATAACTGGTGTTGTAGGCAACTCTGCTATATCTATCTTTATAAAAGGTTCACCAGTAGTGCCGTTTCAACTCTCTACACATCTTGGTTGCTCCAGGGTGAACTACAGATGCAATCTTGTTGGCTTCATCGGTCACTGTCTTTCTTATATCTTCCACATTCGGAACACGAAGCCGGTTCTGATGCTGAATGTTGTCATCTTCAACCACTGGCTGATTTAGCTCGAGCCACCCCTTTGTAATCAACCACAGCTAGATCTTCATCATGTTTCTTCACTATCTCATCAACTGTCTCAAATCTTGCAATCAACAGTACAACACACTTCACTTTCGTTTGTTGACTAAATCATGAATGCTTAAGATTTCCCAAATAATCCGCAACTCTTGGCACAATTGACTCCTTTTGATCTCTACTTCCATCAATGCGGCACAGGCTTGCTGTAGAACTTCAAGGATCCCAGATGAGGGATTTTTGAGACGTTTCTGGGATGGATAACATGCATTGCCCATACTTCCTCTCGGACTGTGTGATCCAATTATTATTCCAATAAGGGTTAGCTTGGGGAACAAATAAAGTGCAAAAGTGAAAAATTGGGCACCAGGGTTGTATGTCAACTTGGTAAGCCGAAGAAGAGGCAATAGGTTCTCATAATAGGGAGGTTGCATGGGTTACAACCAAAACAAGGTAATTCCAAGTCGAGGGATGTTTGAAGTTGGTTCAAGATTGATGGATGGGTGTTGTATCATAGTATAAAATATAACCACCAAAACAACTTGTAGATGAATTTTTCTTAAGAAAGTGGACTTCTACAAGATACGGTGGTCTGCAAGGGCACTCAAACCGTTTAAAAGAGAGATAGAGAGCTTTTACATATGCCTTTAAAAAGTGGGGACGTTAGGAGAAACATCACATGATAGTCTCGGAAACATTTAATGCAAAAGAAAGAAGAAGATTGGACTTGAGATTATTTGGCAAGTGACCATAATCATCAAGGATACGATAAACAAAATGGATGTTGGAGAACTAAGAAGGTTCTCACTTCACAACAGTCCTGCAATGCATCATTCTACAATAGAAAATTAGAAGTGCAAGGTCGAGCACCTGAAAGGGCTAAACAAATGAGAAATCAATAAGGGCAGGGATAGATCTTGTCTATCGAAGTGTATAGACACTTGGACTGTACGTGAACGTGTATTAGAGAATGCGTACGTTAGGCTGACCCACTTACATTGTTAAGTGTCACACTATGTGACGGTTGTGTAATTATCCTTCGGACCGGAGTCTACATGGCATCACGGTGTGGATTGTCATGCTTTGACACTATTGAGGTTTCCCCTAGCCATGAGGCGATCACGCGGTAGTTATTGGGTGTGATACTGAAGAATGTAGAGTATACATGTTTGTTCCTCCGGAAATCGCGTACCCTAATAGTAGGGGTGAATATCCGAAAGGTCCTTCTTATAAGAAATGTCTTACTCTCGTGAATCTTTGAAAAGTAGAAGTAAATGAGATGCTTCGAGAGAGCATGATATCCAGATTATAAGATATGGTCGTTGATTTTGACACTCGACGAACGACCGTATGGATATTATTACATCGATAGGATTCTATTTACACGGTAACTGTTTCACATGAAAGGTAGTAGTCATTGTATTTGACTTTTCCGATGATTGGGGGTCACGGTGTGTTGCTAGACGATGTCCTGTATTTTGCAAATTAATTAATCATAGTATTATATTAATTAAAGAAAATCTCAGTCCCAAATTTGTGGGGAAGGGACGCCATATTCAAGTGTATTGGATACATTTGAATTGTGTAATTTATTTAATAAGATTACCATAATATTAATATTGGATATTAATTTATTTTGGAAAAATAGATTTAGGGTAATAAGATAAAGATATATTCAATATAAGTTATTGTCAATATATATCTTGGAAATATATTTAATATAAGTTATTGAATATTAAATGAGATAAATCAATAAAAGATAATTTACATATTTTATTAGAAAAATGTTTTCTTTCTCCTCAATCTACTAGGAAGCTAATCCCAATCAAATTGGGAATCATAAGTGGCGCCCCAACACCCGATATAAGCAAGGGGCTGGATAGTCCTTTTGTACATCACAATTCCAAGAGTTAAATGTTCTTGTGAAAATTAGAGAGTTTCTTAGAGAGAGAGAAAAGACCGGTCTAGCAACCGGATTTTACTAGTAGCAATCCAATTGTGGATTACGGCGGGTTGTTCGTATGGACTAGCGGTAGAGGCCAAACGCTTGAGCGGCTCTGTGCACCACTACTCTCCTTGAACGGTCAAATTGTCGATCTTTTAGATCAAGCAAGGTATTCACCGTCTACTTCTTTTATGCTTGTTGTTTAAACGAAATCGATCCTGGTTAAAAGGTAATAAATTTTTGAATTTCACTGCGTTCCCGCGTAGATTTCCTTACAGTGGTATCAGAACGAGCTTCGAGCTTAAGCAATAAGCATGTTAATTTGCGTAGTTAATTTTATCATTTAAATAACGTAATTAAAAGATGAAAGAACCCCTAAAAAGATGAAAGATTTTTGATTCGCAAAACGATACACGAAAAGAAGAAAAAAAAGGGGTCGGCTTTTGGGGTGCTCGGCCGATCGGCGGCGGCACCCCACCGGGAATTGTGCCGGTGGTCTCCCCCGGGCTGTCGGCGTCGGCTGGTGGTGCCAGTGTGACACACACTAAGTAAATTATGGGGTTGTAAAACTTGCAGATTAAATAAAACAAATAAATACGAACATATCTATCATATTGAAGAAAAAAAAAGGAACGTTCAAAGCTTCGTACCTTCAAAAATGGAGATCTAGCTGGATCTACTCAAGCTAGAGATGATGGAAGAAGGGAGGAAACCGAAAACAACTCTCCCAAGCTCAAGAAAACTTTATTTCATAATATTTGTATAACAAAATTGATTATAATTGAGTGCTTATGAAAAAATTATACAATAATCTGTAATTGTGGCCTTATATAGATACAATGACCAAATTAAGACTCTCTAAAACCCTAACCGACCTAGATAATGCAGCAGAATCAATTTCGTGTTCCATAAGACACCGGTTTACCGGGCCTAGCCTTCAGGTTACCGGGCCTTATTTTCATCCTTTTCTTCAGCAGAATTCTTCTTGGACTTCAATCACTTGGCCCAATGTACTTCTTTTGGTCCAGATCCGTTCTCAAATGCTCCAGTTTCGGTACATCCTATAAAAGAAGCAAAACGAGACAAAACAGTATCAAAACATCGGGAAATTAGCATAGATGTAGAATTACGATCCTAGAAACACTCATATAGAATTTATAACATATTCCACATAATAATGAGCCTATCTATCCTCTCTTGAGTAGAGTTCGGGGTGAGTATAGGTACAATTATTGGTACCATTTAGAGAGTCATCAACTACCCCCCACTTAACTTTTGATCGTCTCGAGCAAAAAGGCGAAAAGAAAATAACACTCTGATCAATACACAAGTTAATTAAAAACAACTATGCCTCAAAAAGTCAAGATCAAGATAATGCCACTCATATTCATCAGTAACACATTAAACACTATTCAAGTCATGAGCCAATGTGTGTGTGCAATAACTTTCACAACCGCTTAGAAATGCAGACAATTTCATATTACGTCAACCTGTAGTCGAATTAACCAGTATCGAACATGTATTTTTTAATTAATTGAGCTGGCAAGGTGGATTGAGAACTGAGTATATATTACTCTTAGGCTCACGTTTATCGGTATGTGCAAAAGTCGTGCGTCTTACGCTCCATCGACCAAGATATTGCCAATGAGAATATAAATGTATATATTTCAATGCACTTCTCTTTCTTGGCGGGTAAACTCTCATTGATTTAACTATTCTCACGGCCTCTCTCATGATAAACTACCGAATCCGAAATTCCTTTGCCTGTCTAAGCGTATGTGAAACATGATTCGTGATAAAGCCAGGGTCAACTCTAGTCAAAGCAATATGCTATCGACTACATCCCAAGGGAAGTGAGTTATACGTGCTTAAAATGGTGGCTCATAACGGAATATGCGCTTAATACGCCACTACTTCAGAAGTGGACACTTTCTCTTACTCATGCAAATTAAAACAAAGATGAAGTCAATTAACTCAAAAAGATCAAAGATATCATAATTTTTTGAAAATCAGTCGAAATGAATCAAAGTCTAAGTGCTGAATCGTGCATCAAAGAGAATCAAGACAATCACGCAATTCATGGAATATAGTGCTAAGAAGCTAAGTGTCGTTCCTCTACCCCTCACTTAATCGAAACATTGTCCCCAATATGTGAGATGGAAAATAAAAAATGAAAAGGAACTTAGCTTCGGTTAAGCATGGAACCAAAGAAGAATCGGATTGTCGTACAAATCGTCGGGCTCATTTAAGTAATCCATGAAGAATCTGCGCTATATAACTCAAAAAAATCCAAGAAGAATAGTGGTGACAAGAAACTGTATAATAAAAGAGCGGCAGTAAAAGAGAAGATAAATATAACTCTAAAACAAAATAAACCGACAAAATCATTATATTATGAATATTCTGCTACATCAACTAGATAGGAAAGAAAAATAAAAATAAAAACAAATAAAAACAAGAAAATGGAAAACAACAATAAAAATAAATTAAAGCTAGTCATCATCAGAATAACCCTACCAGTCGTCTCTAGGCTCTAAACCGGGAGGTGGTGCAGAACTCGAGGCGGCTGCGGTGGAAGAGGATGCTCTATGATGAGGGGCAGTCCTAGGTGGCGAGGTAGCAGGCGGAACTCCAAAAAAGTCAATAATCCAATCCATCTTTCTATGTAGACTCACAATCTCTCGCGAGTGCTCCTCAAGCAAGGCTCTCTGAGTTCCCGGTGCACCATGCACCGGAGTACGCTCCCTCTCCGCTCTAACCCGTCTCTGTACTCTCAAAACTGACTACGTACTAAGCTGCGGCTCAGGATCTTCCCAATCATCACTGACGAGCATCTTCACCTCGGCCTCTAGAGCAAACATATCAATCATCAGTCCGTATGGTAGCAGCTCTAGCTCAGAATTGACGGCAAGCTCATGAATACGGCTATGCATCAAAAGACCGATGTTGATTGGGTCACCGGTCTCTAGACAGAACATCAACTGTGCCCTCGAAGTGGTTACAGAGACCGTGTGCTTAGTCGGAAGAAGGCGTGCACAAACAAATCTATTAACCATCTTTTGGTCCCATGATAGCTCATTTTCTAGGAAGATGGTGGGGGCTCCAGCAGGATTACGCTTCCATTGCACCCCTAAGAAATCAGGAACCGTATCCATCCTCTCGAGATCAGCAACGTTGCTCGAGGATGTAAGGCCTCCGAAAATATTAACCCGCAATTGTCCAAATCTACCCCTCGTTCTCGAGCTACTGGCCTTGCGTTCCAATGGCCTCGGAACGACTCGTAAATAGCTAATGAATGTAACTGCTCAACCCCGTCTATCAACGGATTGGCATCTCCATATACAGTCTTGTAACCACTGGGACGAACTGCTGAACGTTGACGCTTAGGACCCATCCTGAATGAGTATAGGAACTGATTCTGAGGCTGTTTCTGAAAAATTACCCTATGTAAACCAGAGATAGGGCGCGGTTTACCGGCCTGAAATATGCTAATTTCTTTCTGGGACTGTGCTTCTGGTAATGGAAGAAGAAGAATTTCAGCACTTCACCGTAGCAGCAGCACTACCAATTTCAGATTCTTTATCCGCCTTTGCTGAACTTCTTACTCAACCTTTCTGCTCAATTCTGACCTCAAATTGACTACCCTTTTATTCTTCAATTGTTATTTCCGTCTCAAAACCTAACCTTTTTCAATATAATCCGCAAAGATGTAAAAAAAACCTTTCCACAACCATTCTGTTTCCAGCCTAAGTTTGTGGTACGATGAAAAAAAGCTTGTCCCTTCATCTGGCTACTTTTATTCAATCCTAAACTACCTAATGGTTTAAAGAAATAGTTCTGAGTTTATAGTCACCAGCTCAACTTTCTTCAGATCTCCGATCATTCAAGGGTTTGGAGTTTTAACTCGCCAAACTTTTGCTCCAGAGGCTTGTACCTTTATAGAACCTTTTTGAGCTCTCTTCCTAGCACGCCTCTCTCTCTTAGCTTGTGTGGTAGGTCTGCCTCTGCATCGAGAATTAGAATTTAAACCCAAGGACTCCACGTTTTCCACTTTTAGCTCGATTCGTTCACTATGCAACACGGAAGAACTAGCTTTCGTGAGCATCTTGTCGTGGTCGTTTTCTTCTCTTTCTCTCAGCATTAGTCTCATAAAATCTTGCTCAACGGTTTCTATGACAACCTCTCTTTGTTTATGCCCTTCGCTTTCCAAAATCTCCACCTTTCCTGAAGCATACGTCATCTTGCAACTCTCCGGTCGGTTCTCTAGGGGTTCTAAGATCCTAAAAGATACAACATCATTATTCAACCATAAAGTAATCTCCCCTTTATCAAAATCCATAACCTCCCTACTCGTTGTTAAGAAAGGTCGTCCTAAGAGAACTGGGGCATGCAGGTCCTCAGGTACATCTATGACTGTGAAGTCAATTGGATACGTGAACCCTCCTGCCTTTTATTGTGCATTTCTTAAGCAAACCAGCAGGCATGTCTCTGGTTCTATCTACGAAGGTCATGGTCCTGGTTTGATTCATTACGACCGGAAACTTGATCTTTTGACAGAGGGAAAAAGGTAGAATATTGCAACTCGAGCCAAAGTCGCAGAGACCTAATCCTACGGATATTCCATTAATAGAAATCGGGAGTCTGAACATGCCAGGGCCTCCTAACTTTACCACGGTGTCTGAGTCTGGGTAATTCTTAGGCTCATAAAACATCGTGTCAGGATGCTCTTCAGGATCATCTGAATCATAATCCGAAGATGATATATCAATTAACTCACAAGGAAACTCACCCGGACGATACGTGCTATACTCCTTTAAGTCTTCTTCAGGCTCTTGCTTGATTGCTTATTCCTCCTTTTTCCAACCGTTTCTTTATAGTCTCATAATGCTCTCGTGCTTCAGATCCAGGGTACATGGAAATCGGTGTGATGTTCAAGAACGTTCTAGGCATTTTTCTTGACTTTTTACTCTTTTTCCAACTCTGAATGGATCGAATTTCTGAAGTGTTCTGATCAACCTACAAAAAGACAAAATAAAACAAAGAAAAGGTTCGCAACTTCCGCTCCAGCTGGGTGTGATCCCAACTGTTGCGGACCTACTAACTAAAATTAACAGGGAATAACACAAAATAACAGGAATTGTTCAGAAATCGATTTTTCAGGCCTCAGTAACTCAGAGGTTACCGTCGGGAAACCGGCCCTGAATTTTCTTTGTCTGGCAGTTTAACAAGTGCAGAGTTGATACAGAACGACTCAAGACTCAAATAAAATAAAATAAGAGAAAAATGACTTCTTAATTAGAATTAAAACGTTTATATTTAAAATTGGCCATCGTCCCCGACAACGGCGCCAAAAATATTGATTGCGTGTAAGTCACTAACGTCGATATTACTAGCAAGAATACTAGGTACATCGCAGTATAGTAAATGCGAGTCAAGGTCGATCCCACAGAGACAATGCAACTTATAAGTATAAACGATTCTAACCTAATTAAGAAGCAACATAAAGGCGGTCATTGACCAACAATAACATAAAGAAAACAAACATGTTAATCTCTCCCTCACTTTACCGATGTACTAACTTGGATTAGTTAATCGTTACGTTTACTTCCCTACATAATTTCCTTTGATTAATCGCGAGCTTTTAAGGATTATTATCTTATTTATCAGCTACGGGTGCAATTCCTAACCCTATCTACTCCGACAATGGCAGCAGACAATCTATACGCAAGCTACCCTCCTTAATTGGTCCGTAATAGCACGTACGCATAAAGAACTAGAATTGCCGATATTGAGCGGTAACTCATACCGCAAACCCGCCTAGACAGCTGTCGACATTGACCAGCATGTTCCTAGGGTCCATTCAAGACTATGTCCTAATTAACACTTCACTAACAGTCCTTCATGTTAATTTATGAATTACGAATATTAGATTGGCCAGACCTATTACTCGTTTTAATTATTCCTGCAGATCAACGTAGCTGTAGTGAATCCCAGTTTAGGTTTTCTAAAACATGCCTTGGTAAACCGGTATAGACCGCCGGTTTACCGGGGGCGGCATTTCCTAATTTCTGGATCTACATTGCTCAGTTCGATTAAAATAAGTAAATTATGGGGTTGTTAAACATGCAGATTAAATAAAACACATAAATACGAACAGATCTACCATATTGAAGACAAAAAGAAACGTTCAAAGCTTCATACCTTCAACAATGGAGATCTAGCTTGATCTACTCAAGCTAGAGATGGTGGAAGAAGGGAAGAAACCGAAAACAACTCTCCAAAGCTCAAGAAAACTTTATTTCATAATATTTGTATAATAAAATTGAATATAATTGAGTGCTTATGAAAAGCTTATACAATAATCTGTAATTGCGGCCTTATATAGATACAATGACCGACTTAAGACTCTCTAAAATACTAACCGACCTAGATAATGTGGCAGAATCAATTTCGTGTTCCACAAGACGCCGGTTTACCGGGCCTAGCCTTCGTGTTACCAGGCCTAGCCTTCGGGTTACCAGACCTGCCTTTGTTCCTTTTCTTTAGCAGACTTCTTCTTGGACTTCAATCACTTGGCCCAATCTAATTCTGTTGGTCCAGATCCGTTCACCAATGCTCTAGTTTCGGTACATCCTATTAAACACGCAAAACGAGACAAAACAGTACCAAAACATCGGGAAAATAGAATAGATGCAGAATTACGATTCTAGAGACACTCATATATCATTTAACACATATTCCACATAATAACGAGCCTATCTATTCTCTCTTGAGCAGAATTCGGGGTGAATATAGGTATAATTATTGGTACCATTTAGAGTCTCATCTGTAATATATTTGTTCTTTTAAAGAACCAATTATGAATTGTTGTATGATGACGTCCTTAGTATTAAACTGTGATAGAGAAACCATGATAGGCAACTATGGTTTATGAGATCTCTAATCACTTGAATAAGTTTGATACTTAAATGTCTTTAGGCTTATACACTATTAAACAGGGCATTGATAGTACGAACATGCTAGCACGTATTAGATGTCTTCTGTCTTTGCGGACCAGGATAGATCTCGTCTATCGAAGTGTAGAGGCACTTTGACTGTATGTGGATGTGTATTAGAGAATGCATACATTAGACTAACCCACTTACACTGTTAAGTGTCACACTATGTGACAGTTGTGTAATTATCCTTAGGACCAGAGTCTACATGGCATCACGATGTGGATTGTCATGCTTTGACACTATTGAGGTTTCCCCTAGCCATGGGGCAATAATGCGGTAGTGATTGGGTGTGATACTGAAGTATGCAGAGTATACATGTTTGTTCTTCCGAAAATCGTGTACCCTAACAGTAGGGGTGAATATCCGATAGGGCCTTCTTATAAGGAATGTCTTACTCTCGTGAATCTTTAAAAAGTGGGAGTAAATGAGTTACATCGAGAGAGCATGATATCCAGATTATAAGATACGGTCGTTGATGTTTGACACTCGACGAACGACCATATAGGTATTATTATAGCGATATGATTCTATTTACACGGTAACTGTTTCACATGAAAGGTAGTAGTCATTGCATTTGACTTTTCCGATGATTGGGGATCATGGTGTGTTGCTAGACGCTGTCCCGTGATCGTTAGGTTTGAAGGGCATTTTCGTAATTTTCACTTTATGTCTACGGCCAATATATTCGGAAGCCTATCGGGTCACACACATATAAACATCAAGGAGGATTAAAATGTGGTTATAGTTGGTAACCAAATAAGGAAAGAATTTATCTCGTACTATAAATATTATAGTGGTAAATTAATATGGTGGTATTTATTTATTATTAATAAATTAAATACAAGATATTAATTATGTTGATTAATTAAATATGTATATTGATACACATCATTCGAATATATATATATGATATAGATGTATTTTGCAAATTAATTAATCATAGTCTTATTTTAATTAAAGAAAATCTTAATTCCCAAATTTGTGGGGAAGGGACTCCATATTCAAGTGTATCAGATACATTTGAATTGTGCAATTTAATTAATAACATTACCATAGTATTAATTGATTTTGAAAAAATAGATTTATGGTAATAATATAAAGATATATTCAATATAAGATATTTTCAATATATATCTTGGAAATATATTTAATATAAGATATTGATTATTAAATGTGATAAATCAATAAAAGATACTTTCCATATTTTATTAGGAAAATGTTTTCGTTCTCCCCAGTCTACTAGGAAGCTAATCCCAATCAGATTGTGAATCATAAGTGGTTCCCTAACACCCTATATAAGCAAGGGGTTGACTAGATCTTTTGTACATCACAATTCCAAGAGCTAATAGTTCTTGTGAAAATTAGAGAGCTTATTAGAGAGAGAGAAACGACCGGTCTAGCAACCGGATTTTTTTAGTAGCAATCCAATTGAGGATTCCGGCGGGTTGTTCGTGTGGACTAGCGGTAGAGGCCGAATGCTTGGGCGGCTCTATGCACCACTACTCTCCTTGGACGGTCAAAGCGTCGATCTTTTAGATCAAGAAAGGTATTCAACGTCTACTTCTTTTATGCTTGTTGTTTAAACGAAGTCGATCCTGGTTAAAATGAAATAAAATTTTGAATTTCACTGCGTTCCCGCGTAGATTTCCTAATAGAAACATCACATGATAGTCTTGTAAACATTTAATGCAAAAGAAAGAAGAAGATTGGACTTGAGATTATTTGGCAGGTGACCATAATCATCAAGGATACGATAAAAAAAGTGGATGTTGGAGAACTAAGAATGTTCTCACTTCGCATGAGTACTGCAAGGGATCATTCTACAATAGAAAATTAGAAGTGCAAGGTCGAGCACCTGAAAGGGCTAAACAACTGAGAAATCAATAAGGGGGTAAGAATCTCAACAGGAGGAAGTTATGGGGCCGAAACGAGTATACCAAAAAGGTCTTAGTGTGGAATAAAACTTGTCAAGGAGTGTCCTATTTTGCATCAAAGAGAGGTGATTTTAACCTTGAAACAGGCTAGAAATTTCCTCAAGTTAAAGTAAGGGAAAATAAAAATATTTTGAAATGGGTCTGTAACAAATAAGCTTTGAAGTGAAGGAGAAAAGACATTATGAAATGTCGGATAAAGTTTGATTTCATAGAATTAATCCGAACCTTCAAAAAAGGTGGGAAAGATCATCGGCCATCTTATTCAAAAGTTCAAGGTTGCACTACTTGTGAGGAATAGTATTGTGCTAATGAATAAATTCTCAAGGTTATCCCTTATGCGGGAATGAAAGGTTGAAATAAAATAGACATTTCATCTAGTGTCACAAAATTGTTATAGAAATACCAAGACAGAAGAGCAAATGTCAAAATGGGAGTTTGTCGGTTCATGGCTCTAAATGGCCTGAAAGAGATTTAAAACTAAAAGGTACAATGTGCATTAATTTGAATTGAAATTAATATAATTTGGAGTTCAAATGTTGACTGGCAAGAAAGGCTCGGAAGACATCTTGGTAAGCGACTACCTTCTGCCTGATACCGGTTTAGCTCAGTATGAGAAAAAGTTACAACATTGATGACGCTTAAAATAGTCTATCCTACGGCATCAACATTCTGTGCATTATGAGCGAAAAATAGTTTTTTCGACCTATAAATATGAACCATTTGAGTTGAATATCATATGTCGGGTTCGTGTGTCCAGTGATCTGCACTTAACATTTATTTTCCATGTTTAGATATTATTTCATGCGTTATTTGATTATTTTCAGGAAACGAGATATTGGGCTGAGCATTGTGGAAGAATCTGGAGTGGACTGAACGAAAGGATTGGGCCAAGGGTTTTCCAGAACCTTCCAAGATAAGTCAGCAGAAAGAAAAAGACGAAAACAACCCCGGTTTACCGAGAGGTACCGCTGATTTTCTGAGGCACCATAATCTTCTAAAACGCGTTTTCTTGGACGAGGGGTGGATCTAGGTGTTTCTAAGTCGGTTTATTTAGCTATAAATTAGAGGCATCGCCTTAAAATTCAAAGTGTACAATATTCAAGACATGTATTATGCAATAAAAGTTCTTTTTTCTTTCTTTATTTATTTTATGAGTTCTGGTGGGAGAGACGACGGAGCCGCCGCCTAGGAAGAGATCCGAGGGAGATCTACACTCATCTTCGAGGGTATGATTTTCTTTCTTTTCCAAGATATAGATCTGTCGTTGTTCTATTCGACTAGTATGTTTTGATTGTTTATTTAGTTTAATTATATAGTTGTTAGTTTATTTAACCCCGTGTATGTATAGATTTAATTCGTTGGTGAAGGAAACATGAAGTAGTGATTGTGTTCTTCAGATCTGCGATGGTCTATATCACTAGATCTGAATACCTAGTAAATTACTAGTTCAAGATAATCGGCGCCAGCTTGATCGTCAGATTTCCTTTACATGTTAGTAGTCTGATCAACTATTTTCATGTCATCGTAAATTAGCATGAAGGACTGTTAGTGAAGTGTTAATTTGGACATTGACTTGATGGACTCTATGAACGTGCTAGTCATAGTCGATAGTTGCCTAGGCGGGTTAGCGGTATGGGTTAATGCTCAATACCGGCACCTCTAGAACTTATTTGCGCATGGGCTATTACGGACCAATTAAGGAGGGTAGCTTGCGTATAAATTTTGTGCTGCCATTGTCGGAGTAGATAGGGTTAGGAGTTGAACCCGTAGCTGACAATGAATTAAAATTTACCAACGGGGAGGACTATTGCATGTGTGGGGGGAATAACTAATAACTCATAATTAGACTAATACATTAGAAACTCTTGTTGCTCCGTTGAACTTGCAAAATCTTGCTAGTTTATTGTTACCAATTTTACTACTAACTAGATTATAGTTGGTGGTAGACCGTATTTGTGACAAGCTCAATCTCGATAATTTGCATTCTTACGAGTCTCTGTGGGATCAACCTTGACTCACCAGTACTCTACTACGGTAGACCTATTCCTATTGCGAGTAAGTGCTTTGCACGCGATCAAACATCGGCACTACCCTTAGGAGGGAAGCTGAGATTGAACAAAAATAAAGAGAAGGTTTTGACAGTAGAATGTTTAATCAAATTGAATTTGAAAGAAAGAATGTGAGTGAAACAATACAAAATTATAGAGGACTTGATTCATAGATTTGAAAGGTAAAAAGGTAAGAACTTTTTAAAAGGAAGAACTTATGAAGATATATCTCTGAGATAATTAATGATAGAAGGTGGCGAGAAGTTGAACTCAAATATCTCAAGTGAGGAATCAAATGGGAAGCAATTTACTCGGAAATTCATGATGGAAGAAAGGCATAAAAAGTTTTGAACTTCAAGCGTGGTATACTGGAAGGTAGTGTCTTGGTGCTTGTTTATAAGTGCAAAAGAAACCATAACGTTAGCCTTACAAACATCCTACTAAAAGCATTAACCCAGAAGAAGGTCAAACTTTGGGGAAATTTCTAGAACATAAAATTCATAACTTATTACTCTCTTAGCCAAAACCTTAAGTCAACGGGTGTGGATTCCTTTTAAGTTGTTGTGTATGATAATTACTCAAGACCTGTGATTATTGACTCGTACAACACAAACGAAACTGTCGATCCCTTAGTAATGGCTGACAAAAGTTTAGTGGGGGGGTGAATAAACTTGTCATCAATAACTAGATCTAAAATGATTAAGGTTTAGTTTTAACTTGTGTGGAGTTAAGCTAACTTAGTTGAATACGAGTCAAGACTGACTTGTGCTGAACTGAGTTAACCAGCAGCGGATTATATTAAGCCTTTATATAAATCTTGAGATATCTGTTTGTTTAAATAACATGCAATTGTTGGTCCAGAGAAGGGTAAAACTATAGTCAGGGGGGTGAATGACTATAGTGGAGTTTCAAAAACATTTCTTATGTTTAAAAGCTTTTGGGTAGCGGATAAGTCCCTTCTTTAAATGTTGGTTCAAAGTAGATTATGCAATCACAGATATAGAGTATGCAATGAAACAAAGTGTTGTAAAGTAAATTACTAAAATTAAATAGACACAAAGGTTTATAGTGGTTCAGGGTGGTGTAATCCCTTAATCAACTCTTCTCTTATGATGATTGCAGGAATTCACTATTGTTTTCACAGATACAATAGCACGATTGTCCTTGGCTACACAAGCTTCACAATCTCCAAGACTATCACTCCCTGTCTTTAAAAGCATCAGTGACTCACTCTCTATCACTGCTCCTTGAGAACAAATCTTTCAGTAGCTATCACAAAGGTTGCAATTCCTTCTCAGATTCCTCTGATTCAATTGCCTCAGTTGATGTGAATTGAATTCACAGATTTGTTGATCAATCTCAGAGCTTGATATGGATTTGAAGTTCTGATTGCTGAGTTGATCTCTTGATGTTCCCTTTAAGTACAGATAGAAGGCTTTGCACTTTGACAGAGTTTCTGCTTGTTTCTTATCAGATTCAATCGTTATTTTTCTTGTCTGTCAATGCATTCTATTTATAGCCTTGATAAACTTTGATTTGAATTTCCGTCCGTTGGCTATTTAGTGTGGGGAATAATCCTTGATTTAATTCTTGATTCCCCCTTAATTGTATTCTGATTGATTTCAGTGATCGGATTTTTCTTCAAACGTTTATAAAAAATTATGTTCTTGATTGATCCTCAATTGATTATGCATTTAATGCTTGATCTACATCATTTGAAATCTGACAAGTAAAGTTTACTTGGCCGTTCCCTGAACGGTTAAGTGATCCTTCTGACTTGGCTGTTTGGTTCTTCCTTCACTGCTCTGTCTTTACTCAGCTGATAGTCAGTTTACTCTGCCGGTTTACTGCCTTGTTATTTTCTTCGATCTTTCAGGTACTTCTTGTACTTCACTGATCCTTGATTTGGGTGATATCAGTGTACATCATATTTGACAATGTATTTCATCATTTGAATTATAACTTGGACTTATCCAAGGTCATCACAGACTTCCTTGGTTATAAGTCAGACCATAATGTCTTCATGCTTCTCTGCTGGTACTTGGCTGGCTTCACTCTACCGGATATCTATTTTACTTTGCCATCCTACCAACTTGTACAATACTTGTCTGACTCAACTTATACAACATGTCAGACTCTAAGTAAAGACTTATACATAGAATTCTAACTTATTTCAGGCTTGCTATAACAACTAGTATGGCCATCATCAAAACATAATAAAATGTTCCTAACAATCAATGTTGTGCTGAATCGGTTTCTTATGTTTGCTGAGTGTGATCATGTATGATATAAATTTAGTTGCAGTAAGTAGGTGCGTAAAGTAAGTATGACATGATTTATAGAAGTTCCAGGTGGTGTAATCCGGTCAGTCCTCTCTTCCCCTGTGATGTAGGAGGCCAAATTCAGTATGTTCTTGTGGATTACAGTTACAAGACACAAAGCAAATTTAAACACTGATTGACCTTCACTAATCCCTAGCTTCACAATCTTCCAGCTTCAGTCTTCAACATGTGAGATTGCTATTTTAAAGTAAGCTTGCTTCGCTGGTCCTTGAAGGGTATGATTGCCTCTTCACCAGCTAATCACAAACACATTCTTCCTGACGCACTCAACTGTCCTTCACACCTTCTTGGTGTTTCACAGTATAAACCTTTTATGAGATCAAAGTTGAGACTTGAATCAATGACTATGATTCAATTTGTGATTTGAGCATCTTCTTCCAAATGTATATAATATGCTCAGGCTCTATATTTCATCAAATGTTTGATCTTGATCTTACTTTGAATTCTCGGAGACACTTGAAGATTTCTTGTTCTGAATCTTGCAATATGTAGCAGGAGTTCTTTTTCAATTTACTTTCCTTTTTAAAATCTTTCTTGACTAGATTATCTCTTGGAACTCCGCACTTCTCTTTATGATATAAGTAATCTATTTATAGGGGTTTCTTCAACGGTTAGATGAATTTGAATGCTTGAATTTGAAATCTTGTATCCATTGGTGGTCCTGCTCATTCTGATGAATGTCAGTGTCCTTTCTGATAATTCTATGCTTGATTTATAACGGTCGGGTCTTCTTTGGTTTTTTCTTATTGTGCTCAACATGAAAACTGGTCAGTTTTCAATTAAGAGAATTAACTGACTTTTTACTCATCTTCAAAAGCTCAGTACTCTATTTTTCATCTGATTATAATTGATTTAATCAGAGTACACCTTTCCATAAATCAACTAAGATATATTTGCCCTTATGTATCTTAGGTCTTTATACAAGACCCATAAAGTCAGTTCAGGCCATCACAGACTTACCTGATTTCTAACTTTACAGTCTCGGCTTATGTCTTCAAAACTGAGTTTGAACCCTCAGTTCTTCGATTTTCTATAACTTGGTCTCTGTCCTTCAGTTATTCATTTACTGAGTCTGTTCCCTCAGCCTTCAGTTCTAAATAAGTCAACTGAGTCCGAATCCCTTAGTGAACTTACCTTCATCACTTCTGGGTAGACTTCAGCGGGGTGCTCTGAGTCGGTCTTCCAACCTGATTTATCTTCAGTTGTAAACTCAGTATGCTTCGAATCATCAAGTCAGTTTCTCGTTTTCTCAGTCCTGATCCTAGAGAAAATACAGTTCTTGTCTGATTAACCTATACAAGTATCATGATCTATTAAGTCCTATAGATTTTGTACCTAGACATCTTTTTGCTTTGCACTATAAAAGTTAGTTATGACACTTCATCAATGGGGTTAAAAACACTTAAATAAATAACTGATGAATCATCATCAAAACATAAATTTTATTTCCAACAATTTCCCCATTTTTGATGATGTCAATACCCTCCATAAAAGCAATGCAAAAAGATAAGGACACATAAAAAATAAATTAACACAAGGAACTGAGAAACTGAGATTTTATTGATGAACTGAGTTACAACGTATTAGAGTATAGTACATGAAAAGAAACTATGTTCCAGCTTCTTTTCATATTCCTTGATCAACTCCACTTGTCTTGTTGTCAAAGATTTCAGCAGCTTCTCTCATAGCAATGTTAGTTTCTGTGCTCTCGATTCTATGGATGTTTGCCCATATGTTCCATGAATCTGTCATATTGTGCTTGCTAAAAAACTTGCTTTTGAACAATACAACAAATACGAAAACAGCTATCCTAATCTTTCACTTGTGGCTGTTTTTAATAACTTTTGAAGAAACTCAAGTTCAGCCTTTTCAATTTCATCTGAGGCTTTATCTAGAGTAACATTTTTCTCTCATTTCCCCAGTTTGTGCCAATAGTGCAGAAGAATATTTTGCATGTTCAAAAACTTCTCTAAGGCTTGTTCCCTTGATACTCCTTACTGAGTGGGTAGCTCTTTGAAAACACTATACAGTTGTGAGTCTAGAGCGAGTCTTTTGTCAGTTGGTTCTAAGAACTTTGCAATTAGTTCCATTTCTTCATTAGTGAACTCTCCTCTAGCTTTCTTTAATTCAATCAGTTTCTCGATCAATATTAAATTCAAGAACTTGAGGCATATCAACTACATTGACTTTCAGCAGGTCCAAACTTTCCCCCTTATTGACATCATCCTTGTTGATCAAGCTCCTGATGTAAGAGTTCAGGTGCTGCTGATTTGATGCCAATATGGTTTGTACGACAACTGAGTCTTTCATTGCATTCTCCAGTAGAATCAGACTATCAACCACATTGTTGAGAATGCCTTCCAGTCTTTCATTTGGCTCAGTTTTTCTTGCGTCAGATTCAATAGTTGTCTTCCTGGTGGCGATTAGAGTATCATCAAAGTCCACTTTAACACTGTTTAGTCTCTTTTCCATGTTGGATCTCTCATCCTTATTTTCTTACATGTATTTTAGTACTTTTCCAAATACACTCTGATCATCTTTCTGAATTCTCACAAGCTCATTGAAGTAGAATCTGATGGTATCAGCTTGTGTAGGTACTTCACTTTTTGCTACAGTTCTTTTTCTTCAGATTTACCTTTTTCACCTCCAGGTGCTATGTCAACTTCAGTTTGAGTTTTGCTTACAAAATTCTTAGTAGTCTTTAATTCTTTCAGAGGAGAGGAAGCAACCTATTTCAATTTTTCTTTGAAGTCCTTAGTCTTCCTTCTTTCTTCTTCAGAAACAGCCTCTTGAGCTGGTGATTTAACAACATTTTTTGTTTCAGCTTTAGCTTGGTCAGCTTCATATTTTGCTTTTCCGGAACACTCTTATCAGTCGGAGACTGATATCCTTCTTTATCTTGGTTATCAGACTGACTATCCGAGTCAGTTTCAGTTTCTTCACTTCCATCTGAAATTTCTTCAGATGATCCTTTTTTGTTAACCTCCCTTGCTTATTTTTATTGAAGGGATGCGATGATTCCTTTCTATAAATCAGAATCTCCTTGAGAATCATCATCATCATCATTATCATCCTTCTTTGACTTAAAGTCTCCGTCTATAGCAATTTTCATCCAGTAACTATTTCTGATGAGTGAGTATCCAATGCTCAAGAATTCTTCAGATTTAAAAAGTTGGGACATGTGAGTGTTATCGAATAGGTCAAAAACCCATTGCTCTGTCCTTTCCATTTCCGGACTTCTTTGATTTGGGATGGAGCTGAACTTCCAATGCTGATATTTATCAAGTCTTCTGCAGTCAGCTTCAATTAGTTTTCCAATGTTAGCACTAGGATCAAGTTTGTTCAAGACATTTTCAGTTTCTCTAAGAACCTCCAAATTGGATTTGACCAGAGTTTCAACTTGTCCTTCAATTTGCTCAGCTACAGATTTCTCTGCTTCTGTTTTGCTGGATTCCCCCTCAGCAACAACTGGGATGATAGATAATCCAGTTTCAACTTCTGGGACTAAGGTGGCTTGTTCAGTTTCCAGTTTTTCCTTAGTAACAAATCCTTTTTCCGATAGAGGTTCCATCACAGCAATAGGTATGACTTCAGTTATTGGTTTTGTTGCAGCTGCAGGTTCAATGATCGGTTCAGTATCCTTTCCTGACTAAATTACTTAAGACTCACTAGTATCAGATTCTTTGATTGGTTTAGATTCCAGTTCAGTAATTGGTGCTTTCTCGTCAGAGTGATGACTTGTACTGGTCTCGATTCAACCTCAACTTCTCTTAATTGCGACTGAGAATCTTCAAATTCTTTGATAGATTCTTCATATTCAAGCATGGATGCTGATTTCTGTGGTGTAGATCTTGATAAAGATATCCAGTTGAGCATTGCGATTACACCAGGTCCAATCAGTTCCTCATTATTGTCAGTTTCTTCATCATCAACTTCAGTTTTCAGGGTTTGTTCCCCCTGAGTGTCAGCTTCTGGTAGTGATGGAACAGCTTCTTGAAATTCTCCTGCTGATTCTTTAATGGGTATTTCTTCAGGAACAGGTTCTACCTCAACAACGACTTGTTTTGTGGGGGTTTCCTCAGTTCTCGGTTTCTTCGCTTGACTCTCAGCAACTGATGTAGCAGATTTTGCTGGTGAAGCTTCCACTGTTTTCTCAGTAGATTGGTCAGTTTGGACTTTTTCCAACTCTTTCAGTTTTCTTTTCTTTTCTTTTTTCTTAGCCTTTGAAGATCTTCCAGTTCTTCATCCGTAGACATTTTCTTAGATGGCCTCTTTCTTTTCTTTTTGGCTTCAGACTCCGAACCTCCAGCTTTCCTCTTTCCAGGCTTCTCTTCTTTGGCTGCAAATTTTCCATCAACAATTGTAGTTTCCTTCCTTTTTTAAATTCCTAAGTGATCAATAATTCTTTGGGCTAGGAGAGCAAGAGTATTCTTGTGATAAAATCTTCCTTTCTTCTCATCAGATTTCTTCTTAGGTACATTAGAAGATTGTGCTACTAACTGTCCAAAATATACCTCTGCCAATTGAAATTTTCTTCGAACCAAATCACATACAGCAAGTCAATCTCGGTGCCATAGTGATTGCTGAAATTGCCTGAGCTCCCAATTACACGGTTTGCTAACATCTTGGTCAGATAACCAAATTTTGGTTTGAGAAGACTTGTACTTCCAAATAACATCATATTTGAGTCTTCTTTGATAGCCATAACCTTCCATTGGTTTTCTCTTTGTTCTTTGGTCACTTTCATTATTGATGTGAATCCAGATTTTTCAAATCCAAAGATGTCTGCAATAAGGTCCTGAGTGACTTTGACTGCTTTTCCATTGACTTGGGTGGTGTAGGTAAAGATGCTTTCATTTTCTATAGTTTTGCTTCCAAACTCATAGAAATCGTCAATGCTGTCCAGACATACATTCTTCAGATTTATATTGAACACTTGCTCCAGTCCTTTAATTTTTCTGATTTTCTCTGCAATTTTCTGGGCAAGAGTCTGATTTGTGTTTTGTAACATATTGATCAAGTGAGACGATCATTCTAGGATCCACTCTGGTAGAAGACATGATTTCTTAAAAATTGAATTGAGTAAATTTGATAGAGGGATTATGCAAAAACTGAGAGTAAAGTATTTTTGTGAGAGAAAAACGAGGGTATTTATAGGTGGTAGATGAGGCAGCTAGAAATTTTTGAGTGGGACTTAAGGCGTCTTCTCATAAGTCACATCAGGCATTGAGATTGTGAAAAGAACGGTCAGTGGAGAGGATGGACGGTTGAGATCAATGTACGTCACATCTTTCTTGTTATCTATAGCTTGTATCAGTAAATGCAGAAGATACGGTGTATCTCAAGCTGTAAAGGTCTAGCTTTGATCTTATCCAAGACTTGAATCAGCTGTCCTTTTTGGTCAGTTTCATGATTAAGTTTGACAAAATGACTTAGTTTGAGAATTACTGGTTCTCAGTTTTCTCAACTTTTAATTTTCTTCTGCAAAACAGATCGAGAGATTTTTGGTACCCACATCTGTTTGGGTGCTTTTTGATTAGTTTTTTTATTTTCCGGAGTTGTTTGATAGTGGCATGCTGATATTAGCCTTAAACTCCATATTCTTTGTGTGCCTTTCTTGATATTTTGACCGAGTAAAGTCAGTTTTCACAAAATTTTGCTTTTTCGACTCGAAACGTCTTTTTCTTGAAAATTTTGTGTGACTGAGTGATCATTGGTCCATTCTAGTCTTCATTGGTGGGAAAAAGTCTTCCTTTCCCCCTGAATATGGTATTCCATGAATGAATATCATTCATTGAAGGATATGACTTGAATATCCTTTTAACCGATCTCTGATCAGTTTTGTCTTTTCCAGCCTTCTGAATCTTTCTGTAGAATATGTCAGTTTGTGAACTTTCTCCAACTGATTTTACAGATTTGTCAGATTTTATTTGAGGTTGTGCTGAGTTTCTGCTAGTTTTAATAATGTCATCAGTTTTCTTAGTTCCTGACCTTTGTGCAGCAACAAATTTGGGTGCAGCTGAACTAGGTCAGAACTTAGAATTCTGTTGATTTTCAAATCCTAAACCAGTTCTATCTCCAAATGGTTTTCCAAGTTTGAACTGAACATTGGGAATTGGGTCAACTGATGATTCCTTGATGTTTATGATTTTTGTTACTACATCAGTTGAGCAATCTTCCTTGGTTCATTTTTTAGCCTTGATAAAATTTATTTCAGCTTTCAATCTTCGAACTTCAGCTTTCATAGAAAACTGGAAGAGTTGGAAAAAGTCAAAACTGACTGATTTACTGAGAAAATAGTTGAAGCTTCACTAGCAAATCTGCTACATCAGTTGCTGCGAGTCAAACGAAGAAACCGAGAACTGAGGAAACCCCCACAAAACAAGTCATTACCGAGGTAGAACCTGTTGCTGAAGAAATACCCATTAAAGAATAAGCAGGAGAATTTCAAGAAGCTGTTCCATCATTTCCGGAAGCTGACACTCAGGGGGAACAAACCCTGAGAACTAAAGTTGATGTTGAAGAAACTGACAGTGATGAGGAACTGATTGGACCTGGTGTAATCTCAATGCTCAACTTGATATCTTTATCAAGATCTACACCATAGAAATCAGCATCCAGACTTGAATATGAAGAATCTATCAAAGAATTGGAAGCTTTTCAGTCGCAAGAAAGAGAAGTTGAGGTTGAATCTAGACCAATACAAGTCATCACTCTGGATGAGCTTACAAATGAAAAAGAAGGTGAAAAGAAAGCTGACGAGAAAGAACCAGTTCCTGAACTGGAATCTGAACCAATCAAAGAATCTATTACTTGTGTGCCTCAGGTAACTGAGCCAGGAAAGGATACTGAACCGATCATTGAACCTACAGCTGCAATAGAACCAATAACTGATGTCATACCTATTGCTGTGATGGAACCCCTATTGGAAAAAGGTGTTGTCACTAAGGAAAAACTGGAAACTGAACAAGCCACCTCAGTTCCAGAAGTTGAAACTGAATTATCAATCATCCTAGTTGTTGCTGATTGGGAATCCAGCAAAACTGAACCAGAGAAATCTGTAGCTGAGCAAATTGAAGGACAAGTTGAAACTCTGGCCGAATCCAATTTGGAGGTTCCTAGAGAAACTAAAAATGTCTTGAACCAACATGATCCGAGTGCTGACATTGGAAAATTGATTGAAGCTGACTGCAGAAGACTTGATAACTATCAGCATTGGAAGTTCAGCTTCATCCCGAATCAAAGAAGTCAACTAGTGGAAATGAAAATGACAGAGCAATGGGTTTTTGACCTATTCTATATCACTCACCTGTCCCAACTTCTTAAATCTGAAGAATTCTTGAGCATTGGATACTCACTCATCAGAAATAGTTACTGGAAGAAAATTACTGTAGGCGGAGAATTTAAGTCAATGAAGGATGATAATGATGATGATGATTCTCAAGGACATTCTGATTTACCGAAAGGAATCATCGCATCCCTTCAAGAAAAAGAAGCAAGGGAGGTTAACAAAGAAGGATCATCTAAAGAAAGTTCAGATGGAAGTGAAGAAACAGAAACTGACTCGGATAGTCAGTCTGATAACCAAAAGAAAGAAGGATATCAGTCTCCGACTGATAAAAGTGTTCTGGAAATAGTGAAAGCTGAAGCTGACCAAGCTAAAGCTGAAGAAGAAAATGTTGTTAACTCACCAGCCTAGGAGGCTGTTTCTGAAGAAGAAAGAAAGAAGACTAAGGACTTCAAAGAAAAACTGAAATAGGTTGCTTTCTTCTCCCCTGAAAGAATTAAAGACTACTGAGAATTTTGTAAGCAAATCTCAAATTGAAGCTGACATAGCACCTGGAGTTGTAAAAGGTAAATCTGGAGAAAAGAAAACTGTAGCCAAAAGTGAAGTACCTACACAAGCTGTTACCATCAGATTCTACTTCAATGAGCTTGTGAGAATTCAGAAAGATGATCTGAGTGTATTTGGAAAAGTACTAAAATCCGTGGAAGAGAATAAGTATGAGAGATCCAACATGGAAAATAGACTAAACAGTGTTAAGGAGGACTGTCATGATACTCTAATCGCCATCAAGAAGACAACTATTGAATCTGACACAAGAAAAACTGAGACAAATGAAAGACTGGAAGGCATTCTCAACAATGTGGTTGATAGACTGATTCTACTGGAGAATTCAATGAAAGACTCAGTTGTTGCACAAACCATATTGGCATCAAATCAGCAGCACCGAAACTCTTACATCAGGAGCTTGATCAATAAGGATGATGTCAATAAGGGGGAAAGTTTGGACCTGCTGAAAGTCAATGCAGTTGATATGCCTTAAGTTCTTGAATCTATTAATGAGAAACTGATTGAATTAAAGAAAGCTAGAGGAGAGTTCACGAATGAAGAAATGGAACTGATTGCAAAGTTCTCGGAACCAACTGACAGAAGACTTGCTGTAGACTCACAACTGTAAAATGTTTTCAAAGAGCTACCCACTCAAGAAGGAGTATCAAGGGAACAAGCCTTAGAGACATTTTTGAACATGCAAATTATTCTTCTACACTATTGGCACAAACTGGGTAAATGGAAGCAAAATGGCACTCTAGATAAAGCCTCAGATGAAATTGAAAAGGCTGAACCTTAGTTTGTTCAACACTTATTAAAAACAACCACAAGTGAAAGATTAAGGAGAGCTATTTTCGTATTTGCTGTATTGTTCAAAAGCAACTTTTTCAACAAGCAAAATAGGACAGATTCATGGAACATATGGGCAAACATCCATTGAATCGAGAGCACATAAACTAACATTGCTATGAGAGAAGCTTCTGAAATCTTTGACAACAAGACATGTGGAGCTGATCAAGGAATAGGAAAAGAAGCTGGAACTTAGTTTCATTTCATGTATTGTACTCTAATACGTTGTAACTCAGTTCATCAATAAAATCTCAGTTTCTCAGTTCCTTGTGTTAATTTATTATTTATGTCCTTATCTTCTTGCATTGCTTTTAAGGAGTGTATTGACATCATCAAAAAGAGGGAACTTTTTGGAAATAAAATTTATGTTTTGATGATGATTCATCAGTTATTTATTTAAGTTTTTTTAACCCTATTGATGAAGTGTCATAACTAACTGTTATAATGCAAAGCAAAAATATGTTTAGGTATAAAATGTATAGGACTTAATAGAGTCTAATACCTGTATAGGTTAATCAGAAAAGCACTGTATTAGCTCTATGACCAGGACTAAGAAAACGACAAACTGACTTGATGATTCTAAGCATACTGAGATTGCAACTGAAGATAATCAGGTTGGAAAACCGACTTAGAGCACACCAACTGAAGTCTACCTCGTACTGAAGAAGGTAAGTTTGCTGAGGGATTCAGACTCAGTTGACTTATCTAGAACTGAAGGCTGAGGGAACAGACTCAGTAAATGAAGAACTGAGGGACACGGACTCAGTTATAGAAGATCGAAGAACTGAGGTTTAAATTCAGTTTTGAAGACTTAAGCCAAGACAGTAAAGATAGAAATCAGGTAAGTCTGTGATGGCCTGAACTGACTTGATGGATCTTGTATAAAGACCTAATATACATAAAGGAAAAAAATATCTTAGTTGATTTATAGAAAGGTGTACTCTGATTAAATCAATTATAATCATATGAAAAATAGAGTACTGAGCTTTTGAAGAAGAGTAAAAATTCAGTTAATGCTCTTAAGCTGAAAACTGACCTTTTCACTAAGACCAATTTTCATGCTGAGGTCAAGAAAAAAAATGAAAGAAGATCCGACCGTTATAAATTAGGCACAGAATTGTCAGAAAGGACACTAACATTCATCAGAATGAGCAGGACCACCAATGGATACAAGAGTTCAAATTCAAGCATTCAAATTCATCTAACCATTGAAGAAACCCCTATAAATAGATTACTTCTATCACAAAAAGATGTGCGGAGTTCCAAGAGATAATCTAGTCAAGAAAGATTTTAAAAAGGAAAGTAAATTGAAAAGGAACTCCTGCTACATATTGCAAGATTCAGAACAAGAAATTTTCAAGTGTCTATAAGCATTCAAAGTAAGATCAAGATCAAACGATTGAAGAAAGACAGAGCCTGAGCATATTAAATACATCTAGAAGAAGAATCATAGTCATTGATTCAAGTCTCAACATTGATCTCATCAATGGTTTAGATTGTGAAACACCAAGAAGGTGTGAATGACAGTTGAGTGCAGTCAGGAAGACTGTGTTTGTGATGACCTGGTGAAGAGGCAATCAAACCCTTCAAGGACCAGCGAAGCAAGATTAGTTTAAAACAGCAATCTCACTTGTTGATGACTGAAGCTGGAAGATTGTGAAGCTAGGGATTAGTGAAGGACAATCAGTGTTTAAATTTTTTTGCTTTGTGTCTTGTAATTGTAAACCTCAAGAACATAGTGAATTTGGCCTTCTACATCAAATGGGAAGAGAGGATTGACATGATTACACCACCTGAAACCTTTATAAATCTTGTCTTACTTACTTTACGCACCTACTTACTGCAACTAAATTTATATAGTACATGATCACACTCAGCAAACATAAGAAACTGATTCAGCATAGCATTGCATGTTATTTAAACAAACTGATATCTCAAGTTTTATATAGAGGTTTAATATAATCCGCTGCAGGTTAACTCAGCTCAGCACAAGTCAGTCTTGACTCGTATTCGACTAAGTTAGCTTAACTCCACACAAGTTAAAACTGAACCTTAATCGTTTTAGATCTAGTTTTTGGTGACAAGTTTATACACCGCCCCCCCCCCCCCCACCCTTCTAAACTTGTGTTAGCCTTTACAAAGGGACCAATAGTATTAGATCCATGTTAGTATGTAGCTAGATGTGCAGCAGCATTAGACTGACCACCAGTGCCAGGATTAGTGATAGAGACACTTAGATTGAACCTGGCAAATAGTCTTTCATGAGTTAAAAGTTGTGATTGAACTTCAGGCCAGGTAAGAGATCTTATCCTTGAGGTTATGTTAACTATGACCAATTCATAGTCCTTGTCCAAACCACTCAAAGCAGCTAATTTCAATTCAGATTTAGTGATAGGGTAACCAACAACAGCTAGATTATCACTATATGACTTCATTTGAGCTAAGTAGTCACTCATGGACTTGGACCCTTTCTCAGTTTCGGTCAAAGCACTCTTGTATTCTAGCATTCTAGCCTCAGACTGATTATTGAAAAGCACTTCAAGAGTATACCACAATTCATGTGAAGTAGAACAACCCATTACCTCTATCAGGACTGGTTCGGTCATGGAACTTAGAAGCCATCCCATCGGCAATTGATCTGATGTTTTCCATTCTTCTACAGCTGGATGTGGAACAGAGCTGAAGATGCTAGTGTCCAGAGGTCTAGGCCATGTTCCTAGGAGTAGATCTTCCATTTTTTGACCCCTAATTATGGGTAAGATAGTTTATTTCCAAAGAAGATAATTTTCTCTACCCAACTTCACAGTGCATGTTTGATTTAAATGTCCTTGAAAAGGAGAAGAAACCTGCATGTAGGGGTTTGGTGATGGTGACCGGAAGGGTGAGGACACCACCGGAAACGATGGTGGTATCAGAGATCCATTGATTTGAGTGTGAGGAAAGCTCCCAGAAAACACCGGCGGTGGATAGATAAAGCCTGGATATGAAGAAGAACCAACAACTGAGCTGGGTATATCTTGTTGACGACTGACTGCTGCTGAAGTCACAGCTTCTCCCGCACTCGATGCAGAGACCGTAGTTTCGATCTGTCACTGTTGCAGCGGTGACCGGATGGATTGACGTTCTTGATCTCATGACGTTTGTCGATAGCTCTGATACCAAGCTTGATTTACATAAAAGTAAGGATTAAGAATTCATCATTGAAGAATTCTTCATGAGGAAGAAGATGTTCTTTCTCTCGTTCTTGTTTTCAGTGCAGCAAAAGATCATGTTCAAAACATTACAAAAAGAGATCATAACCTAATTTTCTAGCTGGCACACACACAATTATGAATTTCCTGAAATTCCCTTTATATTTTCACATAAGCTTAGATTAAGTACTAATATTGAATGTCTTACAATCCTCAAGCTTTCTTATGTCAGTTTACGCGAACTTTTAATTCACTTTTATTGTGTTCTTGAACTACCAATGTTGGAGAACATATGTATGACAACCATAAAGATGATAGGAAGGTACTATATTTTCTCTTTTACCTCGAATTAGAACATTCTCTGCATCTAAGAAAAGTGGTTATAACATTTCTGTGTGTTCATTTTTTTCTTCCAGAAACGAGGTTTAGCCAAATAACAATCTTCATTGTTGTGGTTTGCTTTACAGTATTCAAGTAATTCCAGTCATTTCCAAATGAAAGTTCAAGTCATGGAGCAATCTGCACAGGAGGAAGATTTACTGCATCGATTCGCCATTCATCGGAAAACTTTACAATAAAACTCATTGCCACAAGTAAAACACTGGATCTTTTGAAGACTCACAATCATGGATACTGAAACATTTTGGATTTTTGGGTTCACCACCCATGTGGATGAGGCCTTGCCGGAAGATCAACGTTTCTACATTAATTGCATCTTCTTTTTTTCATTGCATGGTATAATCTCTACAAACCCTCTTGTTTAGATCTAGTAATTTTATATTCAGTTAAAATAGTTTTGAAATTCGTATTTTGATGTTTCATCACGTTGATTCCGTTGTTACTCTTTTGGATAATCATTGTATCATGTATAGGTTTCCTCTCAAACACACAGATAGAGTTGAAGAAAAACATTATTAGTCAAGAAAAAAAAATAAATAAAAAACAAGAGTGAAGATTAGACAAAGGATGGCACTTTTTAGTAGCACAAAGGATGTTCTTTACTGCAGGGGAGAAGTGCATCAACCACCGTTTTCTTTTTTTTATTTTTCTTGTTTTTATCATCACCATCGTCGTCGTCGCCGTCATCATCTGAACCACCATCATTGCTCAACTCGCTATCACTCAACTCAGTACCACTCGCATCCCTAGCTTCAGTTTCATCGACTACAATCCCTACCTCACCCGCCCCTACTCCCTCCCCGATCACAGCACCCTCAGTGTCTCCAGCTATATCTGCAATAATTTCCCCAAATACTTCGCCAATGACTTCCTCTTGAAGATGCTTGCGCCGTGTCGTCATAACACTTCCCAGCTGATTTCGAAGCAATGCCATCTGATCGGATTTATTCCTCGACACACTTTTTGCCTGGGTTACAACTGCAGCAATTGATATTTATAATTAGCATCTTATTCTTTCAAATAATTAGGAAAAACTAAGCATGTAAAATATATGAATTTGCATGCTAACATGAGGGAATGAGAAGGAAGAAGAAGAAAACTGAAGCCTGCAGCTTATTAGCCATTTTTTCTTATTTGTTTCGCACGCTTCAATCCTATTAAATAACTATGATTTTGATTGATGCTTTGGAGAATATAATCTTTTTTTCCGATTTATCTGACAGTTTTAGACAATCATTATAATTGGCTCTTAGGAAAGAGGAGGTTTACATCTTCCGAAATCCCACGAGAAAAAGTCCTCAGATTCCATCTTCGTGTTGATCGTAAAACACATTCGGGTGGATTCTATCAAAAACAAAAAAGAAAAAAAGCAATTATACGACCAATGTAAAACAACATACTTTTACACCATTATCACGATGAGACCTAATTAAATCAATATATTATAAACAATATAATAGATACATCTTGCACATTCTATTAACTTTGTAAAAATCCCATTAAAAAAAGGGAGCAGAGGTCAGAAGGACAAAATAAGATACAAAATTGTAAACATAAAACAACTATTTCTCATCTATCAAATTTTGATTATCCTTCAAAACCGTGGGAATTGGGACCATTAGAAAACAAACAAATTACAGAGGTTGAAAGATTGTAATTGTCTATTTGCTATTTGACTATATTTAGAGGAACATGGGGAAATTAAAATTCTATATTTAAATCGCACGTAATTCAAACTTTAAAAATTAAGAATAATGAAATTACTGAGTTTTCCCATGTTTTTTTTGTTGTTGAAGACTTAGCATGCTTATTTTCGAAGATAAGCAGGCCGGCTGCCCGGGTATGTTTTATCTTAATTATTAGCCACAACTGAACTGATAGTGGTGTAAACGAGCCTAGGTGCTCCAAGAAGTTCAGTACTCGATTCTTGAAAGACTCGTTCCTATATGAATTTCTCAAATACGAGATGAACTTGAGCAGTTTATAAAAGTAAATGAGCCGAATTCGAGCATCCTAATGCTTGAATTGAATATACACGAGTATTTTCCAGCTTTTAAATATTTTATATAAAATAAATTGGAGGACACAAAATTGAAGCTGCCGTGTTATGTATCAAGTCGGTTAGGGTTCGGATTACTAGGTTGGTTTACAGCTCTATATAAAGGATGTGCTAGTCCATTGTAACATATACCACATACAATATTACAATTATCATATACTCTTATGAAGTAAAGAGTTCTTGAGTTTATTTTGAGTTCATTCTTTTGGTTTATTTTGAGTTCGATCAAGCTAGATCTGCCTTCGATAAAGGTATGAAGCACTGAACATTCCTTTTTGTTTTTATCTTCGTAGATTAGCTTAGATTTACGCGATGTAATTATTTTACATGTTTAAACGAACTGTAATTCACCGAACGATGGTATACCAGAAGTAGGAACCGCCGCTCCCGCAACTGCAACGGTCTTTATCGCAATTGTGATGCACCTTAGGTAACCCTAAATCAGGAGATTCAGCATCAGCTACGTTGATCGATAGGTTTAATTAACAGTAGGTTATATCTGGCCAATCTACTTATTGTACATCGTAAATTAACATGAAGGATGATAACATGAAGGATGATAAAATGAAGTGTTAGTTAGGACATAGTCTGGATCAATCCTTAGGAGTGTGCTAGTCAATCCACGATAGCTGCTTAGGGAGGTTCCCGGTCTTGAGCCGACACTTTCTAGAAGTTATTGCGTGTGGGTTAATACCACCAAGGAACGAGGTTAACTGCACATAGACGTCTACTGTCATTTCAGTGGAAGTAGATAACGAATTCAAAAAATGTGTTCTGGTTGAATCGGGGAATTGCGTGGAAAAGTAGACATGACGATTAGTTACACCAAGTTAGAAGATCGATGAGGAAGGAGAAACCAATTTCTTTTTTGTCTTTATGTTGGTCTAGGGACCGCTATTTGTGTTCTAAATTAGATTTGTGAATTATTATCTATGTTGCATCGTCTCTATGGGATCGACCTTGACTCGCCCTTATTATACTGCGATTGGCCTATCGCCTTACTATACTATGATTGGCCTAGTACTCTTACTAGTATTTCATGAGTAGAAGTGAATTACATGCGATCAAGTTTTTGGTGCCGTTGCCGCGGGCAATGGCCAATACAGATAGTAAATTCACTGAATATAATAAAGAACTATTTTTTTTGTTTGCTAATTATAATTTTTGACTTCAGAGTCTGTTCTGCATAAATCATGTACAGTTTAACGATCAGAAGATGGGAAACAACTCTAGAAACTGCAACAAACACCGCCGCAAGTGCGAGAGTCTGGGAAGCTGATTCTGATTGCCTTGCTGTATTTCTGTGTTCACCTCTGTAAGTTAATAGTTTTAGGTCCGCAGCAGTTGGGTCTGGACCCAACAAAAGAAAAAGTTGCTAACCGTGTTTTTGTTTTTATTTTGTCTCTCTTGCAGGAAGTGTATAACACTTTTGGCTTTCTCTCAAACAGATTCTTGAATTCAACGTCAAACAAGCGCAATGCCTTGCACAATTTTGAATTTTAGGCGTACCTCGATGTATCTAGACTCCATAGTAAGGGAGCAGTACGATGAAGATAAGAAAATAGTGAAGATGGAGGAGGACGCAGCTAGAGCCAAAAGGGACATGAAAGCAAGCCTAAGGGAGTATGAAGACTTCCGCCAAGGTAAGTCTCTTGTACAAGCTATTGATATATGACCCTCTGAGTCTGACCCCGAGGAGGATCAAGATTATGTTCCATCTAAGCCTGAGGATTACCCGGACTCTGATGTAATAGAGAAATTAGCAGACCCTGGCACATTTTGGCTCCTTATTTTAGTTAATGGAGTATCCTTTAGATTGAGGCTATGTCACTTTGGTTCAAGTTGCAACATTATTCCACTTTCACTTTGCCAAGTGGTCGACATTAAGGTAACCGTGGACTAGAAGCGTACCATTTGATTTGTATATCGTAAGATAGACATGGTAGCTGGTATGCTAAAAGACTATACCCTCAGGGTGGGAGGTTTTTACTTCCCCGTTGATTTTCTATTACTAGACGTTCCCGATGACCCTAGTGCAAATATGATAAGTTCATAAAAAGTTGAATTATTCTAGATGTTTTGGACTCAATTGGTGTCGTTTGTTGCTATTTTGCGATGTTTTTTCCTTTTAGGCTAGATTACAGCGGATGTTTGAATTATTACTGGATGATTCGAGATTAGAAGAAAATGCCCAGGATGTGACACTTTTCACAAATCTAATCCTGGACAGTGAAATGTTTTAATTGGTGAAAACATTTCCAATGTGAATTCTTGAAGATGGCATGATTTTTAATGAAAAAAGAAGGAGCCCACGCTTTAGAAGAGATCAAGATTGATAGATATTTAATTTTAGAGATTAAATTAATTATGAAAACTTCCTAGATTTTGTAACTATCTTTTAATCTCACCCCATGTTTACAAAAATCCAAATTTTTAACGCCAATAGTAGACTTGGAGGCGTGAAAACCATTCCCACCATCGTCTATATTTCTCTGAACTTTTCACGAACAAGATTCATTGCTTAGGGCTCACGAACGAAGAACGGATCATGAATTTCTTGGTATTATGATTTTTGTGAGGCTGTTCTCTTTTCACTCTCTTATATTCTCTCTTTTATTTTATTTTTATGTCTTATAATGCTTAAATCCATGATTCTTGTGATCTTTTTAATCATGCGTGAGTAGATTTAATTTTCTCGGGAATAGCATGGTAAATTAATATATAAGTTAAATATTCGATCTTTCCTATTATTATGAGTCGATATGCTATTGTATTGATTTTGTTGTGCTATTTCCTATGAATTTATGGATCGATGGATCGAAAGATGAATTTCCATAGATTCATATGAAGAATTTGTTATCAATTAGGTGATGGACTCAAAGGTGAAATTTAATTTATAGGTTAGAACCCTATTTTCAATCAAGAAACTTCATGAGAGCGAAAGTTGATTGAAATTTCTTGTGACGATATGAATAATGAAATTTAATGGGTCTAAATTAATTTAATGAGCGAGAAATCAGATTTAATATCATTTTATGCCCGATTAATAGTAGTTCGAAAGAATATTGTTAATCAGTTTTGATTATTCGTCAACATAAGTAAAAAATTCATAATAAATGGAAATGTCGTTGTAAAAGTCATATATGCGTTACCGTGGTAATACGACAACCTAGAAGTTCTTCCATTTTGATTTCTAGCAATTTCTTGTACATGTGTTGAATTTTAAATAGCGCCCTAGTTTTTAGTTACTTTATAATTCAAAACCCCTAGTTTTTAGTTACTTTATAATTCAAAACCCCTTTTAGATTTGATTGGTTTAATGAGTTTAATGTAATATAAGTTGATAACTATTCGGTGAACCTTCCTTTTCGTAGTTTTCGGCGTTTAGAATTATTGGTAGATTGTTAATCGATAGATGAATCATTTTTTTGTATAGGTTGAATTGAGAGCTAGGTATTTGTTGGAGTTGGATCGTTGTTGCTCGCTTTTAAAAGGTAACGGGGTTTTCATATTGAATGATTGATGTTTTATTTTGATTAATGTAAAGTAAATGAGTGTTCAACCGTAATTAACTGTGTCTTGTTGGTATTGTTTTCTTGTTTCTGTCAATTTTCGTCCCGTTTGCTGTAAGTATTGGTTTTAACATATTTTACTCTGTTCATATTTAGTACTTTAGTACTCTGTTAGTAGTACTTGTTTTGTTGCCTTTGAAGAGAAAGGGTATATGTATATATTTTCCGGATCTTTGTGTAAATGTTGTATAATAATTAGAATAATGATAATAAAAAAGAAAGAATCAACCTAATCTATGCAGCTAGGCTGCTTATAGCCGAAAGTCTCCAGAAAAAAATAAAATAAAAATAAAAAATAAAAAGAAAATAAAACAAAAAAAGAAGAAGAGAAGATTATGAAATAATTATATAATGTATAGTTAAATGTTTAGTTTATTGTGTTGTGTTATTTCTTTTCGTAATATATAAATATGATTGGTAGACGATGGTTTTAGTGGCTAGTGTTATTTTGATGCTTAGCTTGAATGGTTTTTTTTTGTTAATGATCTTAGATAAGTTTAAATGAGAACGAACAAGCTTCGATTGAGCTTCCGATTCGTTTAGTTTCGGCACCGGATGTACTCTTAAAGGGAGTTGAAGTTCGGATCCGTCGGAAGGGCATGAAAGGGCTTGTGCTTTGATGAACTAGGGTTCATCAATGTCTGTGTAACTACTAGCTTGAGTCTAAGAGTCTAAGAAGAGGGAGTAGGGAGTTTTTGCCCTGAAAGAACTTAGGTGGCTAGTTAATCGCTTAATAAACGTAATTGACTAGATAAAAGATTAAGTATCATGAGAGCTTGAATAGGCACAGTACAACATCGGCAATGTGTTGGTTGGCCAGATAAAGTGGTAATGGTCACTGCCGGATTCTAGACAAAGCCAGTTAAAGTAGTGATCATACGGCCGGACAACCTCACGAACGAAATAGTCATTCACCGGACAGCTTCTAGTGCTAGCCAGTTAAAGTGATGGATTGTCTCGGGACCGCTAGAGATTTATCTCTATAGGGTTGCAACTTTTGTCTTAGTGCATATCTCACTAAGTGTAGTGCCCTCGCAAACATCTTTGTAACATAGACAAGCTAAGCTAGTAACCCTAGGGACCTCATGTTATACTATGAATATAACGTGATAGTTAGATGTAAGATCATGTTTAAACGGTTTATTAATAAGATGATGGTTACTTACTTTCTTTATAAAACGCATGATTTCAATAGCTTCTACTCGTTACTAAGTACGTATGTACTTACCCGTTAAATGTTTTATTGAGAAGATGAACAGGTTTATGGAGACGAGGAGTATGATGAAGATGTTTGAGGTCTTGATACGAAGATGTTTTATATGAAGTTGTTCTTTTGGAAACTTTCTTTTATTTCAAGTTTGATACAAATTATGTTGTTAATTCATTTTGAATGTTGTATTTTTGTGTTTGGCTCGTTTAGTGGCCTTTGTTGTAAGACTAGATCGTTTGGCTTCTTTTGTTTTGGAATTGATGTAAGACGTTTCAATTTCCATTTTGGATTTTAGTGCAGCATTGAATCTGGTTTTGTTGGTCTTTGGAATTTATTTTCCCCGAGTCATTTCGTTTCCGCATTGTGTTTATGATATATGACGTAAGGCTTATGTATAATATTGGATTATATTTAATATTATACATGCCGGGCGTTCGTTTCCGGATAAGGACTCGGATCTGGGAACGGGGCGTCACAGTTGGTATCAGAGACAATGTTTCTTTTCTGCTTAGGACTTGACTTTCTTGAGATAAGTGTTTAGAGCCTTAGTAATCCGTAAGTTCTCTCTCTCTTCTACAGAATGGTGGCTACACGCAGAGGTTCGGGTGCTAATAATAATGAGGAAGGAAGTTCATGAAATCCGTCTGCAGGAAGGGGCAGAGATAGAGGCAGAGATAGGGGACCTACAGTTAGTCAGCCAGTGGCTTCGGGGGTGAATGCTAATACTACTGGTCCAGAGTCAGCTACAGTGGGACGTGTTCAACAAACAGGACGTTCCCGGTTTGAGCAGACAACAGCGCCTGACTATGATACACCGTTGTATGTGACAGTGGTTGGGGAGATACCCCTGATTCATGTGACTCCAGCTGTTACGGTATATCCTCCTCCATCAGGAGCACAACAGTCACAACCGATCTATAGCCGTCCACCTGCATCAGCTTTTTATCCGCCACCGGTTTATGACTACACACCACAGCCTACAGTTCTTCCTCCACCACCGAGCGGAGCTAATACTTTTGTGGCACCGGGTTATGCTTACCGGCGGTTTCGGCCACGGTGCGGTTTCGCCACACTTAGCGGCGCCGGCGGTATGGGACTGGTCACTCAGGGTTTCCACCTCAGCAAGCATATCCACCACCCCCATACCAACAGCCTTACCAGTGGGAGATACCCTATGGATACCGACAGAGATAGCAGATTCATAAGTCACTTCTGGAAAGGGTTGCAAAAGGCTTTTGGAACAAAGACGGACTTGAGTACTGCCTTTCACCCGCAGACACACGGTCAGTCCGAGAGGACGATTCAGACTCTCGAGGACATGCTTAGAGCTTGTGTTCTTGAAGTAGGGGGATCATGGGATGATTACCTCTCAGTGGCGAGTTCGCTTACAATAACAGGTTATCATGCTAGTTTAGGGATGCCACCTTTTGAGGCCTTGTACGGTAGGAAATGCCGGACTCCACTTTATTGGGATGAAGTTGGAGAAAAGCAGTTTACAGGGCCGGAGTTAGTTAAGCAGGCCAAGGAGAAAGTTGAGCTGATACGGAAGAATCTTAAAGCCGCTCAAGACCGACAGAAGAGTTGGGCAGATATCAGAAGAAGACCGTTAGAGTTTGCAGTTGGGGACAGAGTGTATCTACGAGCTTCTCCGATGAAGGGTGTTAAGAGGTTTGGGCAGAAAGGGAAACTGAGTCCGAGGTATGTGGGGCATTTTGACATCATCGAAAGGATTGGAAAGTTAGCATATAGACTTCGGTTACCGGAATCGATGTCTAGGGTACATAATGTCTTCCATGTATCCATGCTTAAGAAGTGTCTATCTTCTACGGATGTGGAATCTCAGTTTGATCCGAAATTGCTTCAAGATAATCTATCTTATGTTGAGAAGCCGGTTAAGATTCTGGATAGGAAGGAGAAGGTAGTCAAGAGAAGGATAATCCCTTTGGTCTTGGTGCAATGGAGCAATCATTCAACAAGTGAAGCGACATGGGAAGAGGAAGATGTGATGGCAGCCGAGTTCCCTGAATTTATGGATCTTCCAGGTATGTTCAAGTTTCGAGGACGAAACTCCTCTTAAGGGGGGGAGGAATGTAATATCCCGATTTTTGAAAAAGGGCATTTCAGTCTTTTAATGAAAAATCGGAATATTATATTTATTTTAATTTTGGAAATAAAAGGAAAAAAAAAGGAAAAAGAGAAATTTAATGATTTTGGTTAATGGAGGAAATTAATAAGGAAATAATGGTTTTGTTTAATGGGAGTTAAAGGAAAATGTAATTATGGGATTAATGGGAATTTAACTTCCATAAGTTAAAAAAAAATAGAGAAAACGGTTCATCAGAGAAAGACGCGCAGGTTTTTGGGAAAAGAAAAGAGGGGAAGAGTTTTTCGATAATCAAGCTAATCCGTTGCTCGGTTGCGCAGACATCTCAAGGAGAAAAGATTCTACGTGACGCAAGGATCGTGTGGATACAAATTTCTTTGGGAGAAGGTTAGTTTTTATCAAGTTATGGATTCCGTGTTTCAATAAAGTTTAGGTGTTCTAAACCTTCCTTTTCGTAGTTTTCAGCGTTTAGAATTATTGGTAGATTGTTAATTGATAGATGAATCATTTTTTTGTATAGGTTGAATTGAGAGCTAGGTATTTGTTGGAGTTGGATCGTTGTTGCTCGCTTTTAAAAGGTAACGGGGTTTTCATATTGAATGATTGATGTTTTATTTTGATTAATGTAAAGTAAATGGGTGTTCAACCGTAATTAACTGTGTCGTTGTTGGTATTGTTTTCTTGTTTCTGTCAATTTTCGTCCCGTTTGCTGTAAGTATTGGTTTTAACATATTTTACTCGTTCATATTTAGTACTTTAGTACTCTGTTAGTAGTACTTGTTTTGTTGCCTTTGAAGAGAAAGGGTATATGTATATATTTTCCGGATGCTGTGTAAATGTTGTATAATAATTAGAATAATGATAATAAAAAAGAAAGAATCAACCTAATCTATGCAGCTAGGCTGCTTATAGCCGAAAGTCTCCAGAAAAAAATAAAATAAAAATAAAAAATAAAAAGAAAATAAAACAAAAAAAGAAGAAGAGAAGATTATGAAATAATTATATAATGTATAGTTAAATGTTTAGTTTATTGTGTTGTGTTATTTCTTTTCGTAATATATAAATATGATTGGTAGACGATGGTTTTAGTGGCTAGTGTTATTTTGATGCTTAGCTTGAATGGTTTTTTTTTGTTAATGATCTTAGATAAGTTTAAATGAGAACGAACAAGCTTCGATTGAGCTTCCGATTCGTTTAGTTTCGGCACCGGATGTACTCTTAAAGGGAGTTGAAGTTCGGATCCGTCGGAAGGGCATGAAAGGGCTTGTGCTTTGATGAACTAGGGTTCATCAATGTCTGTGTAACTGCTAGCTCGAGTCTAAGAGTCTAAGAAGAGGGAGTAGGGAGTTTTTGCCCTGAAAGAACTTAGGTGGCTAGTTAATCGCTTAATAAACGTAATTGACTAGATAAAAGATTAAGTATCATGAGAGCTTGAATAGGCACAGTACAACATCGGCAATGTGTTGGTTGGCCAGATAAAGTGGTAATGGTCACCGCCTTTGCCGGATTCTAGACAAAGCCAGTTAAAGTAGTGATCATACGGCCGGACAACCTCACGAACGAAATAGTCATTCACCGGACAGCTTCTAGTGCTAGCCAGTTAAAGTGATGGATTGTCTCGGGACCGCTAGAGATTTATCTCTATAGGGTTGCAACTTTTGTCTTAGTGCATATCTCACTAAGTGTAGTGCCCTCGCAAACATGCTGTAACATAGACAAGCTAAGCAAGTAACCCTAGGGACCTCATGTTATACTATGAATATAACGTGATAGTTAGATGTAAGATCATGTTTAAACGGTTTATTAATAAGATGATGGTTACTTACTTTCTTTATAAAACGCATGATTTCAATAGCTTCTACTCGTTACTAAGTACGTATGTACTTACCCGTTAAATGTTTTATTGAGAAGATGAACAGGTTTATGGAGACGAGGAGCATGATGAAGATGTTTGAGGTCTTGATACGAAGATGTTTTATATGAAGTTGTTCTTTTGGAAACTTTCTTTTATTTCAAGTTTGATACAAACTATGTTGTTAATTCATTTTGAATGTTGTTTTTTTGTGTTGGGCTCGTTTAGTGGCCTTTGTTGTAAGACTAGATCGTTTGGCTTCTTTTGTTTTGGAATTGATGTAAGACGTTTCAATTTCCATTTTGGATTTTAGTGCGGCATTGCGGTGATTGTCCTAAGTTTTTATGGGATCGACATCATAAGTACAACGAGATAAGCCGTGCGCTTGCTGGAGAATTTAAGGATTAACGTGAAAATCACACGTCAAGTTTTCTGGCACCGTTGCCGGGTACGAATGCCAACATCGAGCCGGTTATTAATTTTGTTATAATAGACTTTTTTCTCACCATACAAAACTGCACCTTGCTACCGTGACACCTTTTTGCTTTTGATATTTCCTTTTTCTTGTGCAGAAAGTATAAGTGCCAAGCATGATTCATTTTTCTCTAGATTTGATGCTTATATGCCATTGACTGATGAGAGGACACATGGACATGGGTTTAATCAACTTCAAGTGAAATGTTCGTATTGTGGTGGAAACCATTATGAGGCTCAATGCAACGGAGGTTATTCATCCCACCAATGGAATACTTACTGTAAGTTTTGGTGACTTGATCTCTAAACTGATGAATAATCTGGTGGAACTAATCTGGGAAAACTGAGACTGAGATTGATGGTCAATTAAGTTATGTATATTAAGTTATGTGAAAGTCAGTTTGATGAAGTGCAACTAAGTTTCTTCGAAGTCAGTAGTCAGTTCTGGTCTGCTGAGTTTGCTGAGTATAGGTGAGTTCTACATCTGGGCAGTTGATTACAAGTCCATCTGGGCAGTTGATTACAAGTCCGGAAAGTCAGTTTTGAGCTGAGTTTCGTCTGGGGGATAACAGCTGGAGCTGGGGGTCCACATCTGGGTATTTATGAGAATTCCGACAAAGATCTTTGGCGGTTATGGTTTGGAATTTGTGCCTATAAATACCAATGTTGTCAATGCAGAGTGTGTCTTTCAAGAGTGTGTCTTTCACTTTGTGAGGAATACCTTGTAACTTTGTGCATAATAATATATCTTCTTTTCTGTCCGTGGAGTAGTCGGCACAACGCCGGAAACCACGTTAAATCACTGTGTTCTCTTTGTATCTGTGTTTTATCAATTCCTCCATTCTTACATTTGCATTGTTATCTGTTACTTATCTTTCTTAAACTACAAGCTTCTCGTTTGTGTTTATAACAAACTGGTATCGGAGCGAGGTTCAAGATCCAGGAGTTGCAGGTGACAGAGTTGATTTTCACCAAGACCGGTGACCGGTGCTAGGATTTTGTGATCAAAGGTTTGTTCTTTAATTAGAAGGATGTCATCAATGAACGTGAAGAGTGATAAATTTACTGGGAGGAACAGTTTCATTTTGTGGCAAATGAAGATGCGGGCCTTGTAAAAGCAACAAGGATTGTGGACTCCTTCATCTGATAGAGGGGATGCCAGTGCAGCAGATTATTCCAGTCTGATGAGAAAGCACATTCAACCATCATGTTGTGCTTGTCTGATGATGTTATCACTAAAGTTGCTGAGGAAGACACCACTGCCAAGTTATGGTTAAAGCTTGAAATCCTGTACATGTCTAAGTCATTGACCAACAAGTTGCTGCTGAAGTAAAGGCTATTCAGCCTGAGGATGCATGAGGGGACTCAGTTAAGAGATCATCTTGATCAGCTGAACATAATATTACATTATCTCAGAAATATTGATGTTAAGATTAAGGATGAAGATGTTGCTTTGATTTTGCTAGTTTCATTACCAGCTTCCTATGAGAACTTTGTGCAGTCCTTCATAGTTGGGAAGGATACAGTTGCTTTAGAGGATGTAAGGTCAGCTTTACATGCCAAGGAGCTGAGACATAAGGCGGTACGGGGGGGATAATCGAGGCTGCAGGATCGATAGTCGGTAGCGACGGTGGAAAAGAGCATGGTCAGTCTAGGAAGAAAAGTTCCAAGAAGACAAGGTCCAAAGGCCATAAATCCATATATGTTTGCAATAATTGTAACGAGCAGGGACATTGGAAGTCCAATTGTCCAAAGAGGAAGAAACAGAAGGAGAACAGTTCTGGCACAGCTGCCGTGGTAGCTGAGCATGATTCAGATGAGGACATGGTCCTAGAGGCAGGAGAGTCATCACATCAAACTGATGTGTGGATTCTGGACTCTGGGGCATCCTTTCATATTTGCCCTCACAGAGAGTGGTTCTCAATTTATCAGCAGATAGATGGTGGTCATATATCTATGGCAAATAGTAAGGTCTGCAAGGTAGTTGGGATTGGCTCAGTTCAGTTGAGGACAGAGCATGGAAGATTCTGTAAACTGAGTGAAGGTAGACATGTTCCACAAATGACCCAAAACTTGGTATCTCTCAGTTCTTTGGACTGTAGGGGATACATTTTTAAGGGGGAAAGTGGTGTGTTGAGTGTCTATAAAAACTCAGTTGAGGTTCTCAAGGTAATAAAGAAAGGGACACTGTATATATTACAAGGGTCAGTTGTTGCTGGTTTTGCTGCTTTGGCATCAGCTGAGATTAATCACTCACAACTTACAAAACTGTGGCACATGAGACTAGATCACATGGGTGAAAAGGGATGCAGGTTCTTTGTCAGAAAGATCTTCTTTGGAATGTAAGGTAAAAAATCTGGACTTTTGTGAGAAATGTGTGTTTGGGAAGTTTCATAGGAGAAAGTTCTCAAAAATGGTACACAACACAAAGTCATCACTTGATTACATTCATTATGATTATAGGGGGCCATCAAAGGTGGAGTCATTGGGTGGTCATAGATATTTTGTGTCCTTTATTGATGACTATTCAAGGATGGCTTGCGTGGTGCTGATGAAACACAAAAGTGAGGCATTCAAGAGCTTCAAGCAATGGAAGGCTCTAGTTGGAAATCAGTTGGGGAAGAAGATCAAGAGGCTTCATAAAGATAATGGTCTTGAATTCTGCTGGACTGAGTTTGATACATTTTTCAGAACTGAGGGTATTGCTTGACAACATACGGTCAGGAATACTTCTAAGCAAAATGCTGTATCTGAAAGGATGAATCAAACTCTTCTCGAGAGAGCAAGATGTATGCTTTCTCATGCTAGTTTGTCAAGTAGATTTTGGGCAGAGGCTGTAACCACATCTTGCTACTTAATCAACATGAGTCCTCACACAGGGACCAGTCTTAAAACACCGGTTGAGATGTGGTCAGGGAAGCCTACATATTATTCAGTTCTAAGGGTATTTGGAAGCACATGTTACTATCATGTCAGTGAAGAGAAACTGGAACCACGGGCCAAGAAAGGAGTGTTTGTGGGGTATGGTGATGGAGTTAAGAGTTATATAATTTGCTCACCAGCAGAAAACAGAGTTATTCTCATCAGAGATACAGTTTTCGATGAAAATTCTATGCTCAGTTCATCAGTGGGGAGGATAACTTAAACTAAAACTAGTGCTGAAACTGAGAAAACTAACAGTAAGGTGGAGCTTCAAGTGGAGTCAGTTGGAATGCAACAATCAATTGATCCAAGTCAGTTTTCATCTGATCTGGTTGCTGAACATGAACTTAATCCAAGCCGTCAGCTGAGCAAATGTCAGGTGAGTGTCAGACTGAGAACACGGGTCGGCGAGTATAGGCATCGGTAGAGCTAGAAGATCCAATATTGGGGTACCTCCCAAGAGGTATGGGTTTGATGATTTTGTTGGATACGCACTTTAAGTTGCAGAAGAAGTGGATGGTTTTGAACCTTCTACTTATAGGGAAGCAGTGACATGTTCTGAAGAATCTCAATGGCTTGTTGCCATGAGAGATGAAATTAAGTCATTATTGAAGAATCAGACTTGGGATCTACTTAAACAACTAGCTGAAAGGAGAGTTGTTACTTGCAAATGGATCTTCAAGAAGAACGAAGGGATAACTGAGGCCGAAGGAGTTAAGTATAAGGCACGTTTGGTTTCAAGAGGGTTCACTCATAAATAAGAGGTGGACTTTGATGGGATTTTCTCACCAGTGGTTAGACATACTTCAATCAGAGTGTTACTAGCAATGGTGGCACATCGAGGACTTAGAACTTGAGAAGTTAGATGTGAAGACAACTTTTCTACATGGTGAGGTTGACAAAGAGATATACATGACTCAGCCAGAGGGTTTCCAAGTCCTAGTAAGGAAGATTTCGTGTGTAAGTTGAAGAAGTCCTTGTATGGACTGAAACAAGCTCCTAGACAGTGGTATAAAAGGTTTGACAATTACATGATCATGTTGGGTTACATGATAACGGCCTAAATGGTACCAATAATTATACCCTTATTCACCCCGAATTCAGCTCAACAGAGGATATATAGCTTGTTATTATGCGAAATATTTGTTTAATTCTATGTGAGTGTTTCAAGGATCGTGATTCTGCATCCATGCTATATTCCCAATGATTGGGTATTGTTTTGTCTCGTTTTGTGTGCATTATAGGATGTACCAAATCTGGAGCATTGGAGAACGGATCTGTACCAAAAGAAATATATTGGGCCAAGTGATTAAACTCCAAGAAGAAGTCTGCTGTAGAAAAAGAAGAAAAGTCGGCCCGGTTTACCGAGGCCTAGAGCCGGTAAACCGAGGACTTGTGGAACATGAAATTAATTCTGCCGCCACTACTAGGTCGGTCATTGTAACTATATAAGGCCACATTAATATATTTTTGTATAAGTTTTTCATATATTATTATCAATTCTTCAAATACATTATATAATTTGATGAAATAAAGTTATTCCAAGCTTTTGAGGCGTTATTTCTGATTTTCTCCCTTTCTCCACCATCTCTAGCTTGAATAGATCGATCTAGATCTCCATCGTGAAGGTATGAAGCTTTGAATGTTCCTTTTTGTCATCAATATGGTAGATATGTTCGTATTTATGTGTTTTAGTTAATCTGCATGTTTAAAGACCCCATGATTTACTTAGATTAATCGTAATTGAACAATGTAGATCCAGGGTAGGGAAAGCTGACCCCGGTAAACCGGCGGTCTATACCAGTTTACCAAGGCATTTTCGAAAACCTAAAACTGGGATTCACTACAGCTACGTTGATCGACAGGTTTAATTAAGAGTAGGTTATATCTGGCCAATCTGCTTATTGTAATCGTAAACTAGCATGAAATACGAATACTGAAGTGCTAAGTTTGGACATAGTCTTGAATGGACCATAGGAATGTTCTGATCAATGTCACAACTGTCTAGGCGGGTTAGCGGTATGAGTTAGTGCTCGATATCGGCAATTCTAGTTCTTTATGCGTATGGGCTATTACGGACCAATTTCGGAGGGTAGCTTGCGTATAGATTGTCTACTACCATTTTTGGAGTAGATAGGAGTATGAGTTGCACCCGTAGCTGATAATGATAATTAAAACTAAAGCTCGCAATTAATTTAAGGAAATTATGTGGGGAAGTAAACGTAACGATTAACTAATCCACGTTAGCAGATCGGTGATGAGAGGGGGAGAAATACCAAGTTTGATTTATGTTATTGTTGGTCTATGACCGCCACTATGTTGCTTCTTAATTAGGTTAGAATCGTTTATACTTATAATTGTATCGTCTCTGTGGGATCGACCTTAACTTGCATTTACTATACTACGATGTACCTAGTATTCTTGCTAGTAATATCGACGTTAGTGACTTACACGCGATCATGATTTTTGGCGTCGTTGCCGGGGACAATGGCAAATTTTAATTATAAACGTTTTAATTCTAATTGAGAAGTCGTTTTTATTTTATTTTATTTTATATTGAGTCTTGAGTCGTTCTGGATCAAACCTGCACTTGTTCAACTGCCAGAATGAGAAATTTCAGGGCCGGTTTACCGAGGGTAACCCCCGATTTACCAAGGCCTAGAAAATTGAATTCTGAATAGCCCCTGTTATTCTATGTGTATCCATGTTGATTTTAGTTTGTATGTCCGCAACAGTTGGAATCATACACAACTGAAGCGGAAGTTTCTAACCTTTTTTTTGTTTTATTTAGTCTATTTCGTAGGAAGATCGAGACACTTCAGAGATTCACTCAAACCGGAGTTGAAGAAGAGCAAACAAGTCAAGCAATACGCCTAGGACAATATTGAACATCACACCAATTTCCATGTATCCTGGATCCACCGTCAGGGAACAATATGAAGCGGATAAGAAACGGTTGGAAAAAGAGAAAGAAGCAATCAATCAAGAGCCTGAAGAGGACTTAAAGGTGTACGGTACGTATCGTCCAAGTGAGTTCCCTTGCGAATTAATTGAAATATCATCTTCAGATTATGATTCTGATGATCCTGAAGAGGATCCCAACATGATGTTCTCTGAGCCTGAGGATTACCAAGACTCAGATACTATGGTGAAGTTAGGAGACCTTAGCACGTTCCAACTCCCAATTTCTGTTAATGGTATATCAGTAGGATTAGGTCTCTGTGACTCTGGCTCGAGTTGCAACATTCTACCTTTTTCCCTCTGTCAGAAGATTAAGCTTCCGGTCGTTATGAATCAAACCAGGACCATGACTTTCGTCGATAGAACTAGAGATATGCCTGCCGGTCTACGTATAGGAAGTGCACGATTAAGGCAGGAGGGTTCATTTTTCCAATTGATTTCACGGTTATAGACGTACCACAGGACCCAAGTGGCCCAGTTTTGTTAGGAAGACCATTCTTAGCAACGAGCAGAGCAGTCATGGATTTTGTTAAGGGGGAGATTACTTTGAGATTGATAATGATGTAGTATCTTTTAAGATCTTAGAGCCCCTAAAAATAGGCCGGAAAGTTGCAATATGATGTATGCTTCAGGAAAGGTGGAAATTATAGAGATAGAGGGGCATAAGCATAAAGAAGTTGTAGTAGAAACCGTTGAGCAGGAATTCATAAGACTAATGATGAGAGAGAGAGAGAGAGATAGAAGGACCACAACAAGATGCTCACGGAAGCTAGTCCTTCCGTGTTGCATAGTGAACAAGTTGAGCTTAAAGTAGGAGATGTGGAATCCTTGGGTCGAAAGTCTAAATCTCGACGTAGAGGCAGACCTAGTACACAAGCTAAGAGAGAGTGGCGTGCTAGGAAGATAGCTCCAAAAGGTTCTATAAAGGTACAAACCTCATGAGCGAAAGTTTGGCGAGTTAAAGCTCCAAACCCGAAATGATCGGAAATCTGAAGAAAGTTGAGCTGGCGACTATAAACTCAGAACTACCTTCTTAAACCCTTAGGTAGATTAGGAATGAATAAAAGTAGCTGGATAAAGAGACGAGCTTTTTTTCATCCTACCGCACCCTTAGGCTTGAAAACGATGGTTGTGGAAAGGTTTTTTTTACTCGTTCTGGATTCTAGTGAAGTAGGTTAGGATTGAGTCGGAAATAGCAACAAAGGAGTAAGAGGCTAGTCAATTTGAGGTCAGAATTGAGCAGAGAGGTTGAGTAAAGAGCACAGAAAAGGCAGACAAAGAAATCTGGGGGAAAAGAACCCCCGGTAAATCGAGGGTTACCTCCGGTTTACCGAGCTAAGATTTTTGGATTTCTGAACATCAGTTTTGAAAGCTGAATTTTTAGAGACACGTGGAAGACACACGTTGCATCAGACACCACCAGTCAGCAGAAACCGCCACCTTTTTCCCTCTTTTCAAAATTTTCATCATTTCCCACACTCCATCATAACTCTACCTCAATCCCATCAATCACCCCCTCAAATCCCTCACCTTAATTATTCCTCTACCCACTATCCCACTAAATCCTTCCACCTTCACTCATTTCTCCTATTTAAACCATCCATTCACCACCATTATCATCATTCCATCTACTATCCTCTCCTTAAATCATCAAACTTCTTCCTTTTCTTTTTCTTCTTAAATTCAGTCGGCCACCATCACCACCACTATCACCACAAAACCTCCACCAAAATCGAACCTTTCTTCCATTTTCACCAACCAAAGCAACCATTTTCTTCACCCATGTTGTTGTCTAGTGCTGCTATGCTAGTGAGGTGCTGCAGTTCTTCATCTTTTATCATCAGAGGCACAGTCCAAAAAAAAAAAACCAAAAAATTCAGGCCGGTAAACCAATCCCTACCTCCGGTTTACGAGTGTACCTTTTCTAGAAAAAGCTTCCCTATCAGGTCCTATTATCATCCAGGATGGGTCCCAAGCATAGCCAATCAGCTGTTCATCCTAGTGGTTATCAGCGTATCTATGGAGATGCTAACCCCTTGTTAGACGGGGTTGAGCTATTCCATTCTTTGGAAATCTAATAGTCGTTCCGAGGGCATTGGAACGCAAGACCAGTTGCTCGAGAATGAGGGGTAGAGTTGGACGATTGGCCCGGTTTACCGAGGGCTAAGGCCGGTAACCGAGGACTTGTGGAACAAAAAATTAATTTTGCTTCCTCTACTAGGTTGGTTAGGGTTTTATAGAGTCATAAGTCGGTCATTGTATCTATATAAGGCCGTATTAACAGATTTTTGTATAAGTTTTTCATATATTATTATCAATTCTTCAAATACATTATATACTTTGATGAAATAAAGTTATTCCAAGCTTTTGAGGTGTTATTTCTGGTTTTCTCCCTTTCTCCACCATCTCTAGCTTGAATAGATCGAGCTAGATCTCCATCGTGAAGGTATAAAGCTTTGAACTGTTCCTTTTTGTCTTCAATATGGTAGATATGTTCGTATTTATGTGTTTTAGTTAATCTGCATATTTAAAGACCCCATGATTTACTTAGATTAATCATAATTAAGCAATGTAGATCCAGGGATAGGAAAATCTGACCCCGGTAAACCGGCGGTCTATACCGGTTTACCAAGGCATTATTTCGAAAACCTAAAACTGGGATTCACTACAGCTACATTGATCGACAGGTTTAATTAACGGTAGGTTATATCTGGCCAATCTATTTATTGTAATCGTAAACTAGCATGAAATACGAATAGTGAAGCACTAAGTTTGGACATTGTCTTAAATGGACCCTAGGAACGTCCTGATCAATGTCGACAGCTGTCTAGGCGGGTTAGCGTTATTAGTTAGCGCTCGATATCGGCAATTCTAGTTCTTTATGCGTATGGGCTATTACGGACCAATTAAGGAGGGTAGCTTGCGTATAAATTTTCTACTACCATTGTCGGAGTAGATAGGAGTAGGAGTTGCACCCGTAGCTGATAATGATAATTAAAACTAAAGCTCGCGATTAATTTAAGGAAATTATGTGGGGAAGTAAACGTAAAATTAACTAATCCAAGTGGGTAGATCGGTGAGGAGAGGGGGATGAAATACCAAGTTTGTTTTATGTTATGGTTGGTCCATGACCGCCTCTATGTTGCTTTTAATTAGGTTAGAATCGTTTATACTTATAGTTGCATCGTCTCTATGGGATCGACCTTGACTCGCATTTACTACACTATGATGTACCTAGTATTCTTGCTAGTAATATCGACGTTAGTGACTTACACGCGATCATTACAGTAGAAGTCCTTATGATTGTTATGTTTACAATAGTCTGTTGGAAGATGGATCATACATCTATCTTGTGTTATATGTGGATGACATGCTGATAGCTGCAAATTAGAAGTCTGATGTTTAGTATCTGAAAGACCTCGGTGTTGAGTTTGAAATGAAAGATTTGGGTACAACCAAGAAAATTTTAGGGATGGAGATCTGGAGAGAGATAGAAGTCAGAAAAAACTGTTTTTCTCAGCAGGGAAATATACAGAAGATTTGTCAAAGTTTGGCATATCAGCTGCTAAGCCAATAGATACTCCTATGGCATCAAATGTTCATTTGTCAGTTTTTGCTTCACAGTCAGTTGAGGAGAAGGAGTACATGTCAAGAGTTCCGTATGCTAGTGCAGTTGGCAGTCTGATGTATGCCATGGTATGCACTAGGCCTGATCTAGCTCAGGCAGTCAGTGTTGTCAGCAGGTTTATGGCTCATCCTAGAAAGGAACCCTGGAAATCTGTGAAAATAATGTTCAGGTACCTCAGAGGTACAGCTGATGTTGGTCTCGTTTATGGAGGTGATACTCAAAGTTTGGTCACACGATACTGTGATGCTGATTATATAGGTGATATGGACAACGGAAATCTATGAGTGGTTTTGTTTTCACATTTGGGAATTCATTTGTCAGCTGGAAAGAAAATCTTCATGAAACAATGGCTTTATCAACTACCGAAGTTAAGTATATGGCTCTTACTTTAGCAGTCAATAAGGGTATCTGGTTGAAGGGTCTAATCAGTGATTTGAGGCTACATCAGGATCGAGCTGAGATTTATTGTGACAGTTTGAGTGCAATTTGTCTAGCTAAGGATCGGGTTCGCCATGAGAGAACCAAGCATATTGATGTGAGGTGATAATGCGGAATATTATCACGGAGGCTCAGCGGTGGTGTATGTATTGGATATCTGGCTTATAAGAGTGAGTTTATAGTGATGTTAGCCGGTGGTACCCGGTGGTGATGCGTAGGAGAGTATGAATGTTGGAGAGAGGGGTATTTTTAGCAGAGTATGGCTATGTTTTTCTTATTCGAGTCTTCCTTTGGTGATTACACAAGCTCTCCTTATATAGGAGGGGGAAGCTTAGGGGCTAAGTAAGACAGATAAGCGTAAATATCTAAGGATCAAGTAGACTAAATATCTGAATGTCAAGTGGACTGAACATCTCGGCGGTGTCCTAAGTGGTCCCGTAGCTCGCATTCCCACATAAGATCGCCTGCGAGCCCTGCCCTATCCTTGCCTCCCGTTGCTTTCCTTCAAGTCTTGTGCGGACTCTTGTGGACCTATTGTTAGGGCCGCAGGATGGCCCCCTGACCCTCTAGGGACCTTGTAGGTTTGAGTACTCTTAGCGGGAACCAGACTGCGGTGACCTTGACTCACATGGCGTCGCCTGTGCTATGATCGCGAACTGACCTATCTTGGTGACCATCCATCACGGTGCCTAATTATGTTGTTTTTGGGACCCATAGGTGGCGATGCTATTCAGGCATATCATGAGGTATCATTTTCTGAGAAATGAGAAGAGGGTTGTAGTGAAGAATATCAGCACTAAGGACATTCTTGCTGATATGTTCACTAAACCAGTTCAGCAGAGCAAGATTCAGTTGTGTCTGGACTTGCTGAATATTCAAAGCTTGTAAATTGAAATATGGATATTCTGTTTAGGGCAGATCAACTGAGTGGATTCTGAGGAGAAGTATGGTAATGTACATCCTGGCATTGACGAATGCATCAGGTACAAGTACGCCTGATTATGCAATCTGGCGATGTTGAATGAGAGTTCAAGTCAAGGTGGAGATTTGTCAGGTTTGGTGAATTGTTCTCAAAACTGATGAATAATTTGGTGGAACTAATGTGGGAAAACTGAGACTAAGATTGATGGTTAGTTCAGTTAAGTATATTCAGTTCTGTGAAAGTCAGTTTGATGAAGTGCAACTGAGTTCTCTCTGAAGTCAACAGTCATTTCTGGTCTGCTGAGTTTGCTGAGTATAGTTGAGTTCTACCTATGGGCAGTTGACTACAATTCTGGAATTTCAGTTTTGAGTTGAGTTTCGTCTGGTGGATAATAGCTGGAGCTGGGGTCCATATATGGGGTATTTATGAGAATTCCGACAAAGATCTTTGGCGGTTAGGGTTTGGGATTTGGGCCTATAAATATCGATGTTGTATTCAATGCAGAGTGTGTCTTTCAAGAGTGTGTCTTTCACTTGGTGAGGAATACCTTGTAACTTTGTGCATAATAATATATCTCCTTGTCTATCCGTGGAGTAGTCGGCACAACACCGGAAACCACGTTAAATAACTGTGTTCTCTTTGTTTTTGTGTTTTATCAATTCCGCCATTCTTTACATTTGCATTGTTATCTATTACTTATCTTTCTTAAACTACAAGCTTCTCGAATGTGTTTATAACACTTACAACAACTATGGTACGAGTTATGAGAATCACTATTTTATAGCCACAACTTTAATGCACCAACATACAATGGTGGGAGGAGTAACTATCCTTATTCTCCGTGGGGTCAAGATCAAAGAAATTGGCCACAACAATTGTTCCCTCACTCAGAGCCCAAGTCTAACATTGAGATTTTGTTAGAGAAATATATAAAGAGCAGTGAGAAATTTTATAGAGATATGGCACACCTATTGTGTCTTGCTCCAAAAAAAAGAGAACAGACTTTCGGAGAATTAGTTGCACATAATCGCCATGTTCTTGAAGATGTTGAAAGGAAAAGCATATGATCGCAATTCAAGAGCAAGAGGTCGACAATGAAAGTTGTAGGGATGAAAACTATGATCATTATGAAATCCCACAATGTCTTGATATGAATGTTTTTGGTGATTTTACTCCAAGTGTTAGAATTTATTTTTTTTGAGTTTTGATGGTGATTCATCTATTATTGTTGAATGTTTATTCTAACCCCATTAATGAAGTCCTAGAACTAGCTGTTATAGTGAAAAGCTAAAAGATGTCTAGAAACTAAATGTACAGGATTTACTGGAGTCGGATTATTGTATAGGTTATATAAGACAAGCACTGTAATAGATAGGACTCAAAACTAAAACCGGAAGACATCGAAAATTGAAGGAGGTAAGTTCACTAAGGGATCAGACTTAGTTGACTTAACTTAAAAATGAAGACCGAAGGCCAAGGGAACAAATCAGTTATGAAGGTTGAGGGACCAAATGTAGTTATTAAAGACTGAATAAATGAGGGATCAAACTCAGTTTATGAAGACTAAACGCCGATACTATATAGTTAGAATTCAGTTAAGTCTGTGATGGCCTGAACAGACTTATAGATCTTGTATAGAAAATCTATGTTACATAAAGACAATCTAAATTAGTTAATTAGATTTGTAAGGTGTACTATGATCTCACAAATAAATATCAGATGAAAAGCTAGGAGTACTCAGTTTATGAAGAAGAGTAAAAACTGAGTTAATGCTCCTTAACAATTAGAAAACTGAGAACTCAGAATACTCAGATTCAATTTAGCAAGTCTGTTAATCAATTTCACAAGGAAATCAGAACGTTGAAGAGAAAGTTATTTGATTGGTTGATAGTCTGAACGGTCACTGACAAAATCTGACATTCTGATAGAATATTCCTGGAATCCAATTCAAGCATTAGAAGAATTCAAAATTTGAACGTTGGATTTCACCCTATTGAAGGGAAACGGGCTAAATTTCTTCGCCTATATATATATATATATATATATATATATATATATATATATATATATATATATATATATCTATAAATAATATATAGAGGAGTGAATTTAACCCAATTACCCGGAAATTATCCCATAGACCCGCTCCGAACCTAGAGAAAAATAGGCAAGTTACCCAAAAAAAAAAGTCGCCCAATGCATTAAAAAATATATCTTCCAATGCATTAAAAAGAAAACAATTTCTATAAATAAATAAAACACGTTACAATTTATTTCCGAAAATTTTGCGCAAGAATTCCTCCCTTTCAAAATCTCCATAATTGCTCCGAAAATTCATGAACGTACTGTTAAATTATAGAAAATATTATGTGAATATTTTACCATTATTGTAATTAATTTCATATGTTTTGTGATATTGTTTAATTAATAAGAAGATTGTAGAAATCGTAAAGTTCACAATTGGAATCAATTGTATATATTGTACTTGATTGTATCAATTCAAATCACGGAAATTGCTCCTTTTCTATAGAAAATATTCTTTGAGAAATTCGCGAAAACCACTTCAAAATATATCTCCGCAAATCACCTTTACCTTCAATTTCAAATTTTTTATTTACAAACATTAACATAATTCATATACTATATAATCCCAACGAGATTTGTTCAAAAAAAAATTTCACAACACATTCATTGGCTAAAAAATTCATGTTGCCTCTGAACCTTGATTCGATTTTCTTTTTTAAGAATGATTGTCATATCTATTTAGTTGTGATTTATAATATGATGTTTTGTATGGTTGTAGATCTAGGAAATTTGAGAGAAAAAACTAGATAAGAACTTTGGTGGTGTCTTCAACTGATCAATCAATTGTGGCTGGTGAGTTAACATTTCTCTTTTTATAATCACAGTTAACATTTCTCTTTTTCGTAATCATTTTCTCATTTGTATGCAAAAAGAATTTTTTTTTACCATATTCAAGATCAATGTTTTTTAATTATAAACATGAAAATAATTCATCAACAGGGTAAAATTTATATTATTGTCTTATATGGTAGATTTTATGTAGTATTTGTGGTTACTACTACTTAGATGATTCTATAATTCTGACAGATTAAATTTTAGTTTTTTTTTTTTGTCAAATCGAAGGGATGCAGAAAAAACCCGAGTTTTGTGTCCGATGTAGTGAGCAGAAAGCGATTGCTACTTTCAGTGATGAAGATATGGTTGAAGTACCTTAAATCGAAGATGGTAATCCAATTTTAATTGTAGTAAGATAGTAATTCAATTTTTATTGTAGCACATGTTGTTTAAATTTTTTTTTTCAAATCGAAGACTCATTATTAGGTGTGAAATGTTTTTTTCCATTTTTACTTTATCTTAGTGTTAAGAATTTGTGACTTCATATTTTGCAGATTATGGCTCTTCGGCTCTACTTTCTTCTCCATGTTCCAGTTGGTCTGAAGGTCTATTTTTTTTGTTGGCACTTCAATATCACTTTTTGCATTGCATCTTCTGAAAATATTACCAGAATGCTTGATAAGTGTCGTCTAGGAATTTGTAGATCGGTTTTGTCTTAATAAAATATTACGGCCATCGTTCTTAGGGGCGGACCGACAGCCAACGCACCAAGTGAGATCTGGATATTGTATCAAAACGATGTAGTTTTGTTGTTAAAAAAATATAAAAACATTATTAATCTCTCCATTAGATCTTCGAATTTGCTCCGATGCCCACTACGAATTTTTTCCGGGTTAGCCATTGTCATTCATATATTATGATCTCCATTATCTTTGTTTTTCTTTCAATTTCTTGAAACTGTCTATATCATAAAACAATATATCAGAGTGTCTTTTGCTATGTACATGTGTGGTTGTTATTTGGGAATTAAGGCGATTGATGTCGGTCTGCAAATGTTGTCATTGCCGGGGGTGGGTGTCAACCGCTAAACTTAGCGAGCGAGGAAGAAGTGGTTAAATATCCTCTGTCGGGGTAAGTGGACTTCATCAATGGTGGTATTTCTTGGGTGTGTGACAAAACTATTTCTATTATTTTGTTTTTATGTTTACTCATATTCCTGCTTCAATTGGCAGGGCTTGCCAAAAGTGCTTCCAGGAATTGCTTCGGATTTTTATTTTGTTAATGGTGGTATCCATCATTCTGGTAACATCACGGGTGGGTGTGATGGACAATGGTTTGTCTAATGAGTTAGTTGGAGGTGATGTTGTATGTATACACCTGCTAACAGGGACATAAATGTAAAAACTCAAATTGTTATTGATGTGTATAGAACATGAGTGTATAGCATGTTTTTACTTTCTAGAAGTAGGGAAAACATCACTAGGAATACAAGTGTAAAAATAAGTCTTATTCATTATTATTTTTAATATATTGTTTCATTCTTACCTCCTTGACAAGTCTTCATTATTTTTTTGATAAATTGTTTCATTCTTACCTCCTTTTATGGTGAAGAACAATGTTACCTCCTTTTATCACTAAAAGCAACCAAATATGTTAGATAATTTTATGGTGAATGTAAGATTCATTACATCTGCTAAACATAAAACCTGCACTAATGAATGACAATATGCATTTGTAACTTAGTGTAAAGTCCCACATCGGTAAAATAAGAGAATGCTCATCCCCATATAAGTGTGAGACATAAATGTCTTGTCAACTCGGGTTAGCCCTTTTAGACCAAGCGAGGACGGCGGTCTAAGCAGTTGACCGGACATTTATGACTCATTTAGCGCTACAGGCCCGGGGTTTGGGGGCGTTACAGAATGGTATTCAGACGGAACTATGCGCTGCACCGTACAAGAAGACGGTGTAAGGATGGCCTCTAGTTACCTCTGGTAGGGACGATCCAGGACCAGTCTTGGCCGTCTTGGCGAGGACGCCAGTCCCTTATAAGGGGGAGAGAATGTAAAGTCCCACATCGGTAAAATAAGAGAATGCTCACCCCCATATAAGTGCGAGACATAAAGGTCTTGTCAACTCGGGTTAGCCCTTTTAGACCAAGCGAGGACGGCGGTCTAAGCAGTTGACCGGACATTTATGACTCATTTAGCGCTACAGGCCCGGGGTCTGGGGGCGTTACACTTAGCATTCTCTAATGAATGATAATATTCTTTACATATAAACTATTTTTTTAACAATTCATATCTTTTTGAAAAGTCGATTGATGTGTGTTATAGTTATGCTTTTTACATTATTTTTAATTTCATATGTTTATATTCTTTTAAGTACTAACAACACACATAAATAACTCCAAATATGTTAAGAAAAAAATCATTCCGTAAAAATGAGAGTCCTCCATTGATAAACAATATTTAAAAAACAATTTACATTTTAACAAAAATAACTAAATTGAAATATGCCAATTAATCAATATATTCTTAGATTAGGTCATCCTCTACGAATTAGCCACCTAATCTAATGTTGTGGTTGGTAAGGTAGGTAGGAAGTGTATTTGAATAAGGTGGGGTGGTGGGTAAGGTTAGGTATGATGGGGTGGTGGGTAGGGTATGTTAGGGTAGTGGTTAAGGTAGGGTAGGGTGGGGAGGTGAGCAGGGTAGGTAAGTGGTGGTGGGTAGGGTAAGGTAAGTGGGGGTGGTGGGTAAGGTATTGTAGGGTAGGTAGGGTGAAGTGGTGGGTAAGGTAGGGTGAAGTGGTTGGTAAGGTAGGGTAGAGTAGGGTAGGGTAGGTTGGGGTAGTGGGTAAGGTAATGATGGTATGGTGGGTAAGATAGGGTATAGTGGAATTGTGGATAGGGTGGGTAGGGTATGGTAAGGTAGGGTTGGTAGGGTAGGGTAGGGTAGGATAGGATACGTTGGGGTAGTGAGTAAGGTAAAATAGGATGGTGTGGTGGGTACGATAGTGTAGAGTGAGTGGAATGACGGATAGGGTAGGGTAGGGTTGGGTGGTGGGTAAGGTACGATGGGTGATGGGTAGGGTAGGGTAAAGAAGGGTGGGGTGGTCCGTAATGTAGGGTGGTATGATGGGTAAGGTAGGATAGGGTTTGGTAGGGGTGGGTGATAGTGGAGTAGAGTAGGTAATGGGTAAGGTAGGTAGGATGTCGATGGTAAGATATGGTGATATAAAATAGGGTAGGATAGGGTGGTGGGTAGGGTATGGTAACGGTGGGTAGGTTAGGGTAGGAAGAGAGGTAGGTGCAATGGGGTATAGCGTAGGGCTACCCCGCCCCTTCACCTATATCCTACCTTATGAACCATATCATACCTTACTCCAACCTTAATTCACTACCCTGCACTAGTCATCACTCAATGTGTCATTTTTTATATAATTTGTTTCATTCCAATCTTGCATATTCCAAACGCAATAGTAAAATTAATTAATTCCATTTCATTCCTGTTATTTTATTATATTCAATTTCATTCCCGCGTAACGAACATACCAATAAAATATTCTTTTCATCCTTCAAAAAAATTCTTCTTTTAAGCTATACATTCTCCGATGCAATGCTAAAAGCAGAAATATAACCACAATTATTTGCTTCAGTATAACTTTGGGACATGTTGTGTTGTCGGTTTTTGCCTATATATGATGCCGGAAACGAATACTAATCTTAGCATTACAATAAGTTTGAAGGGTCTTTGTTTTGTTGTATATATTATGCATATTAATTGAATGTAATCACATTTTCATACGTCCCCGTGCAATACACGGGTTATTGACGGGTTAAGGATTTAGAATGTCTGAAGTATATAAATCGAATCCTCAAGAAATTCATTCTGTCAAGTTACAAAAATCCTTGTATGGAGTAATACAATCTGGACGAATGTGGTATAATCGTCTCAGTGAAAGGCTAATTAAAGAAGGTTATAAATATGATCTTATTTGTCTTTGTGTTTTTATCAGAAAATATGAATCACTGTTTGTATTAATCTCTGTATAAGTTGATGATTTAAAAATTGTTTGAACTCCAGAAGATGTTTCAAAAGTAGTTAATTACTTAAAGAATTTGAAGTTAAAGATTTTGGACAAATGAGGTTTTGTCTTGATTTACAAATTGAACATTTAGAATATGGAATCTTTCTCCATCAATCAACATATACAGAGAAAGTTTTGAAACGATTTTATATGACAAATCACATCCTTTAAGAACCCTATTGTTGCAAAGTTACTTGAAATCGATAAATATCCATTTCGACCATGTGAGGAAAATGAAGCGATACTTGGTCCTGAGGTACCATATCTCAGCACCATCGGTGCTCTAATGTATTTAGCTAATAATACTAGACTGGATATTTCTTTTTCTATGAGTTTGTTGGACAAGTTTAGCTCAGCTCCAACACAACGTCGTTGGAATGTAGTCAAACATATGTTTCGATATTTTCAAGGGACGATTGATCATGGAATATCTTCTACTCCAACAAATCAAGTCCAAAGCTCGAAGGTTATACAGATGCAGAATATTTGTCCAACCCCGCACAATGTAATGTCTTAGAGATGTGATTTGTTTACTTGCGTTGGTACAACAATTTCATGGCGATCAACTAAGCAAACTTTGGTCACCACATCTTCAAATCATGCCGAGATAATAGCTATTCATGAAGTAAGTCGAGAATGTGTTTGGTTAAGATCACCGACGCATTATATCCGAGGAACTTGTGGTTTGTTCATTGAGAAACAAAAGCCAACCACAATATATGAAGACAATGCAACATGTATAGCACAATTCAAAGGACGATACGTAAATGGCGATCAAACAAAGCGTATTTCACCAAAATTTTCTTCACACATGATCTCCTGAAGAAAGGCGATATTGGTGTGCATCAGATCAGATTAAGTGACATTTCAGGTGATTTATTTACCAAGTCATTACCTACCGTTACGTTTGAGAAATTGATAAGGAAGTTTGGAATGCACTGGCTTAGAGACCTATAGAGATGTTCAAATCAGGGGGAGTAAACACAAATGAATGTTGTACTCTTTTTCCTTCATTAAGATTTTTTTCTCATGTGTTTTTTTTTCTTAATGATGGTTTTAACGAGGCAGGTTATTTGTGTAATGGACATCCAAGAGGAGTGTTATGAATATATTAAAGATGATGTGGATGCCCACGAATTCTTACATTTGTGGATGCAAAAGATTATATACATTAAGTATGGACAAGATGATATGCATTAATATTATGCATTAAGTTTGTGAGATGAAACTACAAAATCCTAGTTAAGCAGCGTAGTCTCATAGATAATAACAAGCCTTGAATTGACATTCTTTAAGCCGACTTCTACCTATGTACAAAGACGTAGCTATGTAGGAATGGGTGCGGGCTAAATCCACCGAGAAAAAAAAACACATTAGACAAGTTGATATGGTTGGTTTAATCCACTAAATTATCTTACTACAGCCCACCCAATGTTAAAAATTAACCTTTAGCCCACCAAAAATTGAAATCCTGGCTCCATTCTTGCTTATGTATTTATTTGAGAGACACATTAGACAAGTTGATATGGTTGAGTAATGTTTAAGCAAGTAACTCCCATTATTTAGCTTTCGTAAATTATCTCCAAACAATTGTCTGAAGTAATTCCCACCTTTAATATACAGAAAATTTATTAATTATATTCTCTCTGTGATTTTCTTTTAACTATGCAGGAGAAATTTGTGTACTTGTTTTATTTAACTACTTCAATAACATATAGTTTATAACAATATATATATATATATATATATATATATATATATATATATATTATTTATTTGAAAAATAATGGTGTGATCTTTTCCAAAGTAGAGAATTAGATAAAATTGCGCAAGTATGATGAATTTGTCAGAGTACGACAAATTCTCAAATGGTCATTGCTGCATTGTCTCAAGTACTCTATCCGTCCCATTTATTTGTTCCGTTTGAGTATTTACGCTACAGGAAAATCATTTATTTACTACACTAACTTTTATCACATAAGAAAAAAAAATATTGCTATATATTTATTGGGGCCAAAGGCCAGAAGTATAAAATAAGATACAAAATGAGAAAAAAGGACAAGAAAAAAAATAATTGTTGAGAAATACAAAAACGCGTCTGTTACAACATGTGGTTGTAGTAACACATGTAGTAACATGCGCGTTTTTGTCTTTCTCAACCACGATCTTTTTTTTTGTCATTTTTCCTCATTTTAGATAAAAAACAATCATCCACAACTTTTAACCTATATTTATTTTAGCCGATCAGTAGCACGGAAAATGAGTTAAAAGATATATTAGGCACACTTTTTGTGTGTATGTGACAAAAGGTAGTGTAGAATAAGAGTGTTTTTCTTGTAGTGTCACGTAGATTAAGAAAAATATAGTTAATATTTTAAATCTAATTAATAATCAAATATTTTTACATTTATTCCCTCTAAATAGTAGTTGGACCATTTAATGCTACACAATTTTTAGGGTAAATAATGTAAGGAAGGAAGAGTATTTAAAGAAATTCGACAATTAATTTACAAAATTGACAATTATTTTAGTACAAACCATAAATAAATCTCAATAAATAAAATGGGATGGAGAAAGTAATATAGGTTCACATGTTTTACTTAGGCTTTCTTCGGAAATAAATTTTTTTTTTACTTAGGCTATATGATCCAAAACGTACACACGTTAATTAAAGTAGGCGAGAGGTGTTTGTTTGTTGGACACTATTAAAATATTATAGTGTTAAGAACCGTGCGTAAAGGAAATTGTTTTTTTTAAGCGTAGACCAAGTTTTAAGTTGTGGAATCTCTGTTCTTTGACTTGGCTTAATAATAGTTTTGTTTCGGGAAAAAACAAAATTAATGTTGATGATATCATTTTAGTTCTAACAGAAAATTTCTATAAATTAATACTTTTTAAATTAATAACATCTCAAAAATAATATTTTTTTCCGGTCCCGATTTGAGCCAGTTTAAAAATGACCAATTTCGATAAGATAATAAGATAATAATTTTTAGAAAATCCATGTATAGATATACAGTTCCAATAATATCATAAATTAATAATTCTCCATAATCACAAAAATATATATTGGTATGGTTGTTTTTTTTTTTTTTTTAATCTTGTTTATATACTCGGTAGTACATGCTATCACTATTATACACTGAATATTTTTGTTGTTAAAATACAATGAATCAAATTAATGTATGTATACTGAATCTTTTATGTACAGTACATTGAATTTGTAACTAATATACATTGACTTAAGTATAATACATAAATTAGTACAGTTCATTCTATTTAAATTTATATAATTAAAACTTAATTTTTTTCGATATCAAAAAAACTCTCTATAAATTAATAATTATTAATTTATCGATAAATTAATACCTCTCTAAATTAATAAAATCTTCCGGTCTCAACTATATTAATTTATAGAGGTTTTACTGTACATTATTTACAAATCATGTGGGTAAGAATTATCGATGTGGTTTGTTGGTTTTCTAGCCGACTCGTTCACTTTTGCACATTAGAAGCTCAACGACATAGTTGGGATCTAAATGAACCATTATTAGACTATTGACGGTTCGATCTAACCGTATGTGATAAATCATTCTAATTCGGGATAGTTTATTTTAAATTATCAAGAATCTAAATTAAATATGAAAACGGAAGCGTACAGATCTCCCGTAGGATCCTACCTTCTAGATCTACACACTTCCCAGAGCCGTTATGACAACCTTTCAGAGTTTTTCTTTGTACTTCTATCTATGATAGGAACAGAATAGAATGGAATTGTGTGTGACATAGGGACCATATCCACTTTATGTGGTGAATTATACTTTAGGTATGCCTATTTCTACCCATCAATGATAAATAAATTACCCCTTAGTCTCTACACATAAAAGACTCACACCATAATGATACGTTATAGCCTAACAACCATAAACCGTATTAGATCACTTTTACATCGGTTAATCTTTATTGACATTCTATAATAAATAATTATTTCACATATAAGTCTAACGTTGGATTATTGACCCAACAATCTCCCACATGGGCTATTTGTGTAACTTTATAATTATTTATCACAAGATAACTGAATGGGCACTCAACTTTGTCGTTGTCATAAAAATATAAATAACAATCTCATCCATCAATCTCATCTATCATGACATGACCCATCAATGATCACGTATGCTAATAAAAGTGAATGACATGGATCATGATGTGGATGTGTAGCATTGAAAATACATGACATGTGATATTCACATGTATATTTCCAACCGGTCCACCTTAAATTTTAGTGAAATCAAACATATATCGAGATCAAAGTGTGAACAACAAAACTTTAACTTATGTAGAAATAACTATACCTATAACTTTAACTTTAACTTTAACTTTAACCTTAAACTGGAAAAAACTGAAAAATGTGTCTATATCGAAGCAAACATTATCAGTAACAAACTCCCACTGAACCAAAGCATCCTTAACTGACATGACACATATATGACCAACATACTCAAGAACATCTTGGGTGGTTTTCCCTTAGTGAATGGATCCACAATAATGGAGTCTGTCATGATAATTTCAAAAGATACCCTTCCACCTTGTAACTCTATCTTTAACAACTAGGAACCTTATATCAATGTTCTTAAACATTGATGACCTCCTGCTATTGTTGGGATAAAAACATCGGACTTATTATATATCTCACGAATCCTTAATGGTCCTTAATGATCAATACTCGTAGCGTGAAATAAAATTTCCACATCCATATCCCATCACTAGTGGCTTCAAAATCCTTGAATTTCATCTCCAAAGTCGAAGTAGCTATAAGTGTCTGCTTAGTACTTTTTAGAAAAACAACTCTTTTTGGCAAAATGAAGATATAAGATTGTGTGGATTTAAATGTATCATTACATCCACCAAAACATTATACCGAATGATCTCTACCTTTTCTGACTCATTATATGTCAACATCATTTTTTTCTGTAATTACATAATCACCTTATAGGTTGTGAACAAATGACCCTTTCCAGGATCTCTTAAGAATATGCTCAACTTGACTTAATTGTACGTAATGGCCTAACACGTACAAACCTGAGCACATTAGACTCCCAACAACTGAATCAAATGGAACCTTCTGCGTTTCTTCCTACCTTAAACCATTAGACTAGGCATAGTTTGAGACTGAAGCTTTCTCCTTTAGACACATTGGTACAATGTGGTTTACAATCTAGCATGTCGAATCTCTATAGAAAACTTCATCGATATAGTCCTTTTGTGATGTTCCAATAATACAATGAGAATAATCCTGATATACCTAGATCCCTAATACAAAATAAGTGTCACCAAACTCTTTCAATTCAAATCCGGACGAGACAAAGGATTTAGTTTCACGCTCAAAATCAATATCGTTACTGGTTATCATCGACGTGTCAAACCAAAAGTATGAACATACTCCCACTAAACTTGTTGTAGATAAATTCATCAACCGAATTCGACATAGAATCAAACGAGAAAATGATTTGATGAAATCTAACATACTATTGATGGGAAAGCCATTTGAGTCCACAGATGGATTTCTTTAGTTTGCAAACCATATTTTACGACACCAAATGCAAATTTTCCTGGTGGCACCAAATCAATGTCATCACAGAGAAACATTGTCTTTACATCCATCTAATGCAACTCATAATCCATCTGAGCAGGTAGAGCCATAATTAACCTGAAAGAGTCTTTCAAAGAAACTAGAGAGAAAGCCTCTTATAATATATACTCCTTTTGAGTAGAGCACTTGAGGACAAGACAAACCTTACATCTTTCCACATTACCATCTGAATCCCTCCCAGTCTTAAATATCCATTTACAACTACTGGGTTTCGATATTTCAGGTAATGGTAGAAAATCCCAAATATCATTGTCATTTATGGATTCATCTAATATTACATAACTTCAATCAACTTATGAGAGTTAGAGCTTTTTATGTCTTGGAGAACGTTAACCGGATCGCCCTCCATAATGCCATGATCCTTATGCTCAAGGAGGTAATCAATATAATCATCCTTAATTGTTGACCACATCCCTCTAGTGGAGTGCCTAAGTTGTGGTTCTTGAGGATGTTGAGGTTGAATAATTGAAAGTTCAAAAATATTGTCATAAGCTGTATCTGGAAATAGTACACATCTCATTTGGAAAAACAAATTGTTACCGACTGCCACTGTAGGGAGAGTCATGTTAGGCTATTCTTTAAAGACAATATTGCATAGCTTATCTTCCCAACAAACTCAATGTCCTCAAGGAACCTTGTAGATCCCATCTTATAAATAAAATGGAAGTAAAACAATAGAACTTAAAACCCTAGATCTCTAAAAAAACACCACACATAACAATTGACCATTCTTATATTGGATTACACCGTATAATGGGTTTCTACCGAGTTCATAATTCATTGTGGATTTTGGATACAACTGTAGTGGTTATTTATCTAATATGAAAGCTGTTAACTTTAATTTCCAAAGCGACTTCCATTAGATATATTTAATTGAATGAAAACAATCGTGTATGAATGTGATACTATAACGATGAACATCCTAACACGCCGTAGAGAATAAATAGTAAATGAACATATGCATCGATTCTAAGACTTACTCAGAGCAATCACAAACCTAATATTCTTATATTGCTTTGTTGCCCCTTAATACAACCTACTCAAACAAAAAGCATTTGACATATCAAGGGGACCAAATGTTCCATCTGGAACAAGCCTTTATACACTCTTTCGAGAAATTTTCCTTAAATGATAATGCAAAACCATATAGGAACCATCGTCATTTAATTTGAATTGCAGAGTTTTATTAAGGATACAATGATATCCACCAAAAATACATTATCATTGAAAACCAAATGATTAGAACATATTTGATCTAAATACTAGGCAAGACTAAATGTATCATCCTTAATTGAACAAAAATGTCTAGATTTGTCCAATCAAGAGATGAAAAGGTGAATTCCGCGATAAAGATGGCCTGAAAAGTTTCTTCCAAGTCTAGAAAATGTTTAATCTTTGGTAACAATCTAGTGACTAAATACCCTTAAACTTTACTACTTTATCATCACCTACAAAGATATATATTTCAACATCAACTGGTGATTTGTAATGCTAACAACTCCGCATAAACACATTTAAGTAAATAGCAACACAATAATATATCCACCAAGTGTGTTGAGGCACAAAAGTCATATAAACTCCGATACAAATCAATAAAATGAATAACTTAACTTTATTTGCTCAGCAAGCATGATACTGAAAGCAATCTTTCATTGTGTACCCACCTATTGGGCATAAGAAACAACAAATATCCTTATGTTGTCACTTTTCCCCCGAGTGCTGAATTAGCAGCTTCCTTAAACTTAACTTTTATTGTGCCCTTAGCTTTAATAGTTACCATATTTAGCACTTTCTGGTTGACACAAATTTCAACATTCGATTTCTGGCATTCAATGGGAAATTAATTTCTTCAACTCCCACCATTCATTATGTCAAATATAACTAACATTTAATTTACCATATTGTTCAAGAAAATAAAGAAAGGCAAAATGCATCGGAAGGCCATCACAGATATCCAAATCAAATATCCAAAGTTTGAAAATCAGATGAGTCATTTCTAGAGTGTGCCCCTTATTTTCATTAGTCATAATACATTTTAGAGGCTTGCTTAGACATAACAATGTATGTCTTATCTTTCTCTTCTTGGAAATTGTGCAACTCTATTGAATACAAAATTTTCTGAATAGTCACCATAATTCTTATGCCACTTTTAAGAGTATCTAGAATGACTTCCTACATGATCACTTTACTCAACCTGTTTTATCACTCTCACTTCTCAAAGTACAAATATGTTTGACTTTACTATCCTAACTGAGAGGTTTAAGAGGATCGTACATATATGTCTAGTCTAGATCCATAATGCCAATGACAAGAAGAAACTACTTCCTTCTAACTTTTGAAATGATAGGCGGTTAGTGGGCGAATATAATGCTTCAATAATAGACTTTAAGCTCACATTTAACAACTTAATTGACTTTAAGCTCACATTTATAAGATCCGAAAAATATCCAAATTCAAACAAATTTGTTGATATGTTTTTCCATTACAAAATGCGGGCATGACATCAATATCTCATCTTTGGACGATAATATTAACTCATAATTGACATCGTAGTGATCAAACAATGACAATAAATCATGTCAAATAATAGACCAATCTTTGGACTGTACCAATTACCCAAATGGAAACTAAATAATTGTCACGTATTTATTATCAAAGGTGTATTTGCTGGATATACAGAAATCCGAATCCGGATCCGATCCATAATTGGATCATCATATATGATTCACAACACCGATCAAGACGCTCGATCATGCACAGCGGAAGCTACGAATTAAATTCGCATGCGATTTTACCATGATTTAATTCACATAATGAATTAATATAACTACAAGAAAGTCTAAGATTTACCCAACCGGAGAGAAGCCGTGATCTTCCGAGTTGTATCTCCAAGCGACGACTTGTGGAGGTCGATCCCGCATTCGAACCTCCTCTAATATGCATTCAAGAAAAACCTAGTTTTTCTTCTTTCCAATGGCTAGGACGAGAAAACAAAATTTCTCTATTTTTCCCCAAATAGGAGTCGCCTATTTTTTTTCTAAAAGTGGCGTTGGTTTTTTTTGTAACAATTTTGTGTTGAGAAAAACTCTGTTTTAATAGGAAAATAGCTTATGATTTGACAGTTTATCTTTTACACCCAAATTTATCTTTTCATTTTAAGAAAAGAAAAACCTTTATCCAATAGGAATTTTTTTCCTATTTATCCAATAAGAAAACTAATTTCTTATTTGTAATTATTTAACACATAAATAATTACATTATCCATATTATAATTAATTAGGAGAAAATTTCTTTTCCCAAAATCAAATAAAAGTGGCACCATTTTTGTGTGCCAATTGGGATAATAGAAAATGTCTTTTCCATATTATATATTATTTACCGAATAAATAATATCTGCATATTTATTAAATAGACCAACTATTTAATTTATTCTCAAGGTTCCAAAATACTAGAATCACTCGCGTGTTAGGAGCTTACCCGGGGATCATGGACCTATAACCAGTAGCTACAATAAATTGAATAAATTATTCATCGAACATAACATTTCTATTCAACTTATTAATTCCGCAATTACGCCACCATAAATCCGAAACTGGACTATATCGATTATAGACATAACTTATTCTCAGAAAGTCGAATCATTAAGTGTCCATTGATATAATCATTATATACAGATCAACCCTCCATAGACTATCCGTAACGAAGCGGGATTATTTCTGTAAACCTTCTTCATTACATCTTATCCTTATTTACCATTAACCCACTAGTGATCAATTAGTTCATAACCAACATGAACTCGGCCGATCGATCAGTTTCTAGGATCAACAAATAAGGGGATTGTCTTTCTATTTCCTGCAGGAAGGAATGGATTCCATATCTATGAGACACACACTCCTCACTCATTCCAGAATAGTGCCAACGTGAAAATTATTCAGACTGCACCTCTTAGCAATTCTTAACGAACACATCAAATTCTATCTTGAAACAAGTAAGAGTATGCAATCACTTCAGGATTAAGGTTAATCCATACATGATCATCTTGTGATTTAACAAGATTTCTCAATCAAGGAATTATATCAGAAACGCAGATTAAATCGGTCCAGTCTGATATGACTACATCATATATAAATGCCCCACATAGATAACCAATATCGACGGTCCGGATAAGACGGTCACACCTTAAAGTGTTCTGGGCGCATTAGTGGTGGTTTAATCAATAGACCCCATACTTTGATTAATTTCACCACGGACTAACAATTTAAGTGTATCACATAAACTAAATCCTCGCATTTGACACACACTAAGTTATATGGCTACATATGATACAACTTAGGGTTTTCAGTAGTGTATTACTTATAAGCACGAAGCAAATAATTAGATGAGAATAAATCTGTCATTTATTAATTATAAAAACAATTACAGAAATTGTCTTTCAGGCGCTACTTCCAACAATCTCCCACTTGCCCTTAAGGACAACAATTGTCTTTCGGGCACTACATCCAACAATCTCCCACTTGCCCGTAAAAACAAGCAACAATTGTTTTTAGAGCACCACACCCTTATTCTTTCTATCCACAACATTCTCCCACTTGCTCTAAAGAAGATGAGACATATCTCCCAATTTCATACCGCCAAGCGCTTATCAGTGACATTAGATGCCACACGACTTGGTAAACTGATCAGCTAGGTTGTCGGCTCAAGGCGATATTTTAGGACCGAAACGTCGCCTCTCTGCACGGTCTGTCTAATCAGGTGGTACTCTCTCTCAATATGATTTTGACCTTTTGTGACTATGAAGATCATTTGCATGAGCTACCTCTCAATTGTTTTCATAGTAAAAAGGTATTGGCTCATCGAGAACAGGAATCACTTCCCGATCCAACAAAGAACTTATCAAGCCACATTGCCTTTTTAACTGCTCCGAAAGCTGCAATGTATTCGACTAACAGAGTCAAATTGGTAGTGCTGGATTGCTCCAGACTATAGCTCCATCACTATGAGAAAACACTAAGCCCGAGATCAATTAACGATCATCCTTAATCTGACTTAAAGTCAATACTCAGGTTCGCACCTAAATATACAAGCATATAATTCCTCGTTCTCTAAAGGTACTTGAGGATGCACTATACCGCAATCCATTGCTCGAATCAAAGACTTGACTTTTAGTAACATGGCTTTCTCTATCCAAAAGCGAATCAATCCCATTTTCTCTTTACCCAACGACTAAGAGAATTATTCCATGCGGGGTTGGGTAGGAAACCTCTCGTTGAATGTTGCATTTGAAAATGCATAATCATCTTAACAATAAGATGAATGGGATACAGCCAAAGAACTTGTTCTCATGAATTCGACCGAATTCAAAGAAGCTTTGGCTCGTCAGTTCTTGACTTCAGATAACATACCCATGTTGTTCACAACTATTGCAGTGTTATCTTTTATAAATACTAACGTCTACTACTTTACCAATATTGATTCTCTGGTCTACAAAAGACTCATCAATATTCTGGTCAAGCCCACATATTTCAAACATGTGGCTTTTAATGACCTAGAGGTTTGCTTTAATCCACCGATGGATATAAGCGTAGGCAGTCAATCTGCCATTGGCTTTAAGCTAAAACCCTTCTGTTTCAAATGAATTCAAGCTCCTTGTACATCAAGGAAGTTTCAGGGCATCACCCCTGGTAATCTTCCTGCTTTCCATGGAGTTAAGCAAGGCTGAATGGTGAGAGAGTTCAGGGCATCACCCCAATTGAACTATCTACTTCGCTGGGAGTTACCCCTAGACAACTTGGCTCTGCCTTGAAAGTTAAACTTTCTCATTCATTCGACTCTTTTTCACGTAGATCCAATTTCTCCCACTAGGCCTGAGACACTCAGGTGGTTCAACAATAGTATGAACAGAACTGGAGTACTAAAACTCTATTTACAGGTATATGGCTTTAAACCAACCTCTTATTGTCAGAATCCTATACGGCCCATCCAGAAGGACCATAGGTGATCAATCACCCCAAGCAGACTGTAGGGACTGCATAATCCACTACTAGAATTTCTCGGATTTGTGACGGTTGTTTTCGTCACATATTCGTCACTAACGCTCGTTAGTGAAGAATCTGTGACGAAACTTATTTCCGTCACGGAACACCTCGTTGCAAATTTTTGAGTCGAAATTAACTTTGTCACTAAGTTTTGTGAGAAAATTGTGATGAAAGTCATACTTCGTGACATAGTTGTGACAAAAAATTTGGTAATGAATCTGCGACAAAAATTATATTTTGCAACGAATGTGTGACAAAATTTTCCGATAAGTTTGTGATGGAGTGTTGTGTCAAAGTTGCTTCATAAAATAGCGACAAATGTGTGACAAAAAAATATGACAATTTTGTAACCAATTTTTTTTATGAAATAGTGATAACCATATCTTACAAATTTGATATGAATTTGTGATGAATGTTTACGATAAAATTGTTACAAGATTTTAGTGATTATTATGTGATGAATTCATGTGACAATTTTGCATTAATTTTGTGACGGTGTTTTAAAAAAAAATTGTGACAAATTTTACCTATATTTGTAACGAATTGTTGTGCAAAAATCAATAGTTGCAATGAGTTTGTAACAAAATTATATTTCACATTTTTACTATTTTTATTATTTACAAAAATTTATTTTCTAATAATATAAATGTTCTCTTAAAAAAAACGTTTCAATAGCATAAATAATCAAAACACCTCTCCGTGATCATGAAAATGAAGCAAATCATTTTATTCATAATTGAGTCAAATAGCATTTCAAAACATGAAATCAGTATTATTCATGATTAACGGACAAATACAAGAGACTAATGGTTTTATCACCGAAAACATCCCATTCTTGTGACGAGCAATCATCTCTAAAATTGTCCCGGTCTTGTTAAACATCCTGAAGAACTTGTTTAAAATCATGACGATCTCGCTTGCACCGCTAGCACATGTCCACTGTGGCCTCTTTCGGCATATCGTCCGGAATCCGGGTCCTTTGATCCTAAGATATGGTAGGACACCTGTCACTGCTCCTTTAAACTTCTCTGCCTTGGCCACCCAAAAGTAACTTCATCAAGAACATTCTCAGCAACAAAGTACTTGACCAAGGTATGTAATCTTCAAATGTCAAGAATTTAGCAAAAATGAAAGAGGGAAGATAAAAGAAAAAGGAAAGTGCTTGGAAATGAATGGTATCATTGGGAAACTCAAAACAATTTAATAAAAGAGTTATAGAAAGGAATATATACCTCTCAAGGAACTGAAAAAAAATGCCAACCCTTTCCGAGAATAATAATTCAGAGGTTCCACATTGAACTGTGAGTCCCACGGATATTTGAGATCCCACCAATCCTGAACCGAGTTTATTTCATTACAAGTATCCGCAAACCTCGTGAAAACAATCATAGTTGCATTTTGGGCCATAGATTGTCGACAATTCGTGTTCTACAAGAAGATTATCAAAGGAAACAAATCAGAGAAAAAGAACATCTCTTCACAATATCAGTTGAAAGGAATCTAATAGCAGATCAACAAACCTCCATCATAGAAATAGTCACTACTCGTAGATCACATGTGGCGGCAGGGGGGTCAACTTTTATGGAAGCACATATATCTGCTTGAATAGACTTTACGATAGATCTGCCTGGAACAATTACGCTTCTGACTTTATCATTAGGGCAAAGAATCTTGAAAGCAACTTCTTGTTGAGGCATCCTCAAGGCTGTTGTCGAAATCTCCTCATACCCTACAGAAAAGGGATGGCCGTTTAGTGCGAAACCACTTGGGGCTGTAGCTGTAGAACGTACAAAAGAAGCCCTCCGTGAAGGAATCACATCAGGTAAATCATATTCATTCTACAAAGGAACGGCTTCAAATTGTCTGCTACTCGACACCCATGTTCTGCCAACATTTGGTGGACAATAATTCATGCAATGCATCACAAAAATAATTTGTCAAACCTAAAAAACAAACACCCTCACCCCCACCCCCCAAAAAAAATTGTCATATACATAACATGACCCTTCATCAAACATGATTAATATTTTTCAGTAACAAGATGAGATAAGATTCTGAAATCATTATATTATTCAAACTTCCTGAATTTAACTCAATGTCAATTCACAACCAATCTGAATAGGTCAAGCAGGGAAATGTACTGAGTTCCGCGTCCTGTTAGGGAACAAATGGCAAAACGATGTCAAGAATGTAAATGAAGGCCAAGAGAATAAAGGGATCTTGCTCTTTCTTTCACTGTTTTCGAGATGATTGAAAAATAAAAGCATCTAAGCAACAGAAAGGAAACTGCTCATCAAGATTGTGTTACAAATCAAGAATTAAATTCACCTTGAGAGCCATTCCTATAATTGCAAGAGGAAAGTCGTATGTCAGCATCAGCGCAGACCATTCAGATCCTGGGAGAATGTTAAATATGCCCCGAACCCGTATCTGCATCTCACATAAAAAACCAACAATAAGAATGGATGACACTCTTTTGTATGCATCTCACACTCAAACCAACAAACAGAACTACATATATTCACCATCTACTTGACTTTAATTTGAAAGCCCTGACACAGAGATGGTGCCGTGAGTCAAGTTGGTTACGAACACTGGAGGCTTTTCGTACACACACAAAAAACGATCTACAATAGGGTGATCAACTTCAAAACCATGGGAATAACGGGTAAAAATAAATTAGTTAGGAAACACTATAGATAAGTTTGACATGCTTACGATAAAAGGCCAGTGCCTCCTCCTAACCCAATGACACCAAATGAAACCTGCAAAATGTTTGGGGAAATCATGTTTTCTCTAGGTGGTCAATAACCAAATATATTAAACAAAGACCCTAATCAGTTGTCAAACAAAGTAGTAACAGTCAAATAGAGTTCAAGTGCTCATGAATCACACTTGTTTTATCATTCATAAAAACTGATTAAAATTGAAAAGGGTCAAATATTCACCTAAAGTACATACCTTGGCGAGGGAGAAATCTTCATCAGGGACAGTGGCCTTCTCGGCAGCGGCAACCTGAGTTGAATTAGCAGCTTTACAAATGGGTCTGATACGACGGTGATCCCAGTAAGTGGTTCTTCAAAAGTGAAAATAGTGGAGTGGGGTCTGATTGTTGCTGCAGGCCGGCGTTTGAGGGGCGGAGAAAGGAGGAGTAGCACCGGCGGAGAGGCTATGAGCGGCGGCGGCGGAGGGGAATTATTCTGAAAACTGAGGGAAGAAGAGGTGGAAGAGGGAAGAAGAGGTGCCGACTTTTAATTAGGGATTAGTTCGTATACATTTTTGGATGTTGGGACGACGGGTGTTATATGCGACGACTTTGTTGTCCCATTAAAGCGTTTTTAAATACTCCCTCCGTCCCATTTTATTTGTCCTGTTTGACTTTTCACACAGATTAAGAAAAGTGTAATTAATGCTTTGAATCACATTAAATAATCCAATATTTTTACACTTATGCCCTTTAAGTTGTTGTTGGAGCATTTAATGCTACATATTTTTTTATTGTAAATATTGTGAAGAGAGAAGGGTATTTGAAGAAATTTAACAATTAATGCACAAAGTGGACACTTATTTTGGGACAAACCAAAAAAGAAACATGGACAAATAAAATGGTACGGAGGGAGTAATATTGATCAACCGGTGAACTAACGAGCCTTGGGTTTCGAATGATTAATTCATTAAAAAAACTCAGGTTTCAAATCATTAACTCATGACTAACTAACGAACCTTGAGTATCGAATCATTAACACGCTATCGGGTTTCATACCATGAACTCACTAACGAACCTCAGGTTTCAAATCGTCAACCGACTAATTAACGAACCCTAGGTTTTAAATCACTACTCAATAACAAAACTCGGGTTTGAAATCATCAACCGACTAATAAACGAACCCTATGTTTGGAATCACTACTCTATAACGAAAATCGGGTTTGAAAACATGAACTAATTAACTGACGAACCTCGAATTTGAAGTCCTGAACTCAATATCGACCATCATGTTTGAAATCATTACAGACTCCAACTTTAAGTTAGTTAATGAAAAAAATTAAATAAAAACAAATATTATTAGAAATGTTTTAATTATTATAATATTATAAAACAAAAAAAATTCAATTTTTTTATAAAAATAATTAATTAAAATAAATATTTAAAGGGACGACTATGTCGTCTCTTTAAATAAAAAAATTTGATTACACAATAATTGATAAACTTTATAAATGTTAGGGGGAAGGGGCTACAAGGACAAAAAAAAACATAAATGGGTCTGCAAGGACATTTTTCTTTTTCAGATGTTATAAAGGACAAAAACAAAATATTTGGACAAAAATACCCCTTGTTACTTTTTACCCTTCTACAAATAGTAACAGTGAAGAAACAAGTAGTAACAGCCTATAAAATGTCGTAACATCCAATGAAAAAGTAGTAACGGGCTAAAAACAAGTAGTAACAGCCCTTATTTGTTAAAAAAATAAGTAGTAACAGCCCGTAAAATGTCGTAACGGGGTAACAGCCCGTAACATTAAAATGTCGTAACATCCAATAAACAAATAGTAACAGCCTAAGAAGAGGTAGTAACAGCCCGTAAAATGTCGTAACATCCTCGTAACAGCCTATAAAACGAGCCCGTAAAATATAGTAACAGCCCGTAAAATATAGTAACGGCCATTAAACAAGTCGTAACATTCTCGTAAGGTGTCGTAACATCCTAAAAACAAGTCGTAACAATCCCGTAAAATGTCGTAACATCCCATAAACAAGTAGTAACATCCCATAAACAAGTCGTAACATCCCAAAAATGTAATAACGTAATAGTAACAACCCTAAACCCTAAACATTCTCAAAAAAAAAACAGTCTGAATACATCGTTTCCTTCCCAAAAAAAAAAAAGTCTGCATACATTGTCTCCTCCGTCCGGCTTGCACCTCCGGCGATTTCTCGGGTGAATCCAAACTGCTGCAAATCTGTAACTCCCGCCGCTGTCACCCTTCTTCACCCTCCGTCTCCGCCGTCACCCTCTTTCTCCACCGTCACCCTCATTCTCCGCCGCAAATCTGCAACTTCCGGCGGCACAATCGTCACTCCTCCTCCTCTGCCCCAAATCATCCCCAAATCCTAATGCCCATCATAAACAGAACCGAATGCAGCTTTCACTCAATCTAATTGTAAGGTCCACTCCTCGTTGATGATGTAATGGGGGTGGCGGCTGTGGTGTTTTTTTGCTCAACGCCGGTGGGCAATGAAGGTGGCGGCTGTGGTGTTTTTTTTGTGGTTTGAGATTTGAGTGAGTTTGGATGAGGGAGATATAAGAATTGGAAAATGGGTATATCGGTAAGTTTGCACATGTTTTGTCCTAATTAATGTCTAGTGTACTTGGAGCCAGATAAATGAATTAATATGTCCTTCTCGGCAAAAAACTATAAATGTTATTCATAAAATCGATAAAATTTATAAGTATTTAAAAGGTTAACATAGTCGTCCCAAAAAATGACTGAGTCGTCCCTTTAAGTGACAATGTCTATGTGGATTCCTGGCTGATAGGTTGTCGTCCTAAAAAAGAACTGTGTCGTCCCTTTAAACCAAATTAATTTCCCATCAAAATTTTCCCACCAACTCAAATATCCCTCCATTTCAATATGTCGTCCCAAAAAAGAACCCCGGCAAATTTTCCCACAAAAAAATCATCAAAATTTGACTTTTCTTATATTTTCTTTAAAGGGACGACATGTGGTCCAAAAATTGCCGTCCCAACAAATCCTTTTATAAAAATAGTCTTTTTATGTTTTGTCACTAATTTGTAGCAATGATGCCGTGAATTATTAACGAACCATTTTCATCACAAATCCGTGAAATTTGTAGCAATATTGTCAAAAATATGTGACAATTTGGCGATGTGGACAGATATGTCGGTTAGCGTCAGATTAGCAACGAAGACTTTTATGACCAATACATTTTGTCACATTATTCTCACAAATTATGGCGCCCAAATTTGGCGCAAAGATTTGTGACAGAATAATCACATACGTTTTGCCACGTACATATTTTGTCACAATGTTGTACAATTTATTGCAAAAAAAATGAATTATGCGGTTTGTCGCTGATTCGTAGCAATATTGTCTAAAATATGTGACGATTTTGTGATGTGGACAAATTTGTCAGTTAGCGTCAGATTAGCAACGAAGACTTTTATGACCAAGCCAGTTTGTCACAAAATTCTCACAAATTATGGCGCCCGAATTTGGCGCAAAGATTTGTGACAAAATAGTCACATACATTTTTCCACATACATATTTTGTCACAATCTTGTCTAAATTTATTGCAAGAAAAAGAATAATGCGGTTTGTCGCTAATTCGTAGCAATATTGTCGAAAATTTGTGACGAATAGTTTTCATCACAAAAATTCGTCACAAATCCGGGAAATTCTAGTAGTGATCACATCGAGTCAATGGTTAAACCATACTCCCACTGCATGTGGGTGGATTGATATTTTGATTTGCTTTAGTAGTATTTATATGAGTTATCCCCAACAACCCATTTTGGATGTGTTCTGATTAAATCAAATAGTAACTCCTTGGGTCACTTTATTTCAAGGTCCAAGGTTGTTATTCAAACATTCTTTTAGAAAGGATGTAACCATGTAACAGTCACTATCTGAAGTTAAGAATCTTATAACCAACATTTACTCATTACATTAAGATATTTCACGAACAATCCCCATCTGAACGTGTATGCAAAATCTCCAATCCTACCTTCAAGCACTAATGCTAAATGCCTTTATTTGCGGAAGTGCAGTAAATGTACTTCACTCATGATCCACAAATTCATAAGCATCTTCTAAGGTAGACTTTTCGGTATTACATGATAATGCAAACCGTTACTTTGCAATCAATGTCTTAATTAATTTAAGCAGTGTATTGTATCATATCAATAACTATATAAGGAAATCCATGGTTTATCCTTTCAGTGAAATCGTTTCACTCGGAGGTAGGCCGAGCATCAGCGCAAAAACTATGCTATAGCCTATATCTGAGCATGGAATACTCGTTTCTCTGGTAATATCAGAGATTCCACCAAATATTTAGATAAACTAATCAGCGTTTCGAGTAGTCATTAGACAAAATGTCTATTACTCAAAAGCTCCCACTAGCTTGTATCCTTCATAAAACCCCGAAGGTCAATATGAACAAGCTGTGATACTTCTTCAGCTCTATTATCTTTTCTTAACTGAAAAGTTACTTAGTCATTCTTCATTTGAGATAGTGTTCTTAGACTGGGAAATATGAGTCACCCTTGGCCAGTCTTCAAATATTATCTTTAGGATGTATGCACTAATGTATAGATGCCGAAGAACTATTTATCTTAATATGGAAACCATTTTTCTTAATAGTTTGTGATTTGTTACATATACCTTTTCGGCATTACTTAGTTGTTCTGACTTTTCTAGACAAAAGTCCGAGTCTCAGAATCGTATACAAATGTCATATTCACATTCTTTAAGGCAACTAAGTTATCGTGTGAAATTGAATCTATTTGCTCCAACGAATCTGAAAACAGAAATTGAACTTCTGTGACATTGAAGGATTAAAATCCGAAATTTCTTTCCTTATATCACTCCCACTATCTCAGCTGGAATACCTGCCCATTGTCTACACATTAATCATGCATGCCTTGCTACCTCGTTCTTAGAAAAGAAGCTAGCTTCCAGGTCAAATTATCCGGTTAAGAAAGTCTCTAAGGATTCATAGGTTAGTAATATGAAATCATTTTCCTTATCCTCTGCTTTCTTTTATTAATATTTCGGTTTATAATTAGCCTTTAACCTATTTAGTTTAGATGACTTATATACGTGGACATTTATCTTCCCATTCTTGGATTTCCTTAAAGGGAAATGGCCGTGAACTAGCGGTTCATTTGAGTAGACACTACTCGTGAACCGTAGGATGTCTAGTTAGACTGACACCAAATCATTCTCCTCATCTTTGAACTAATTTCATTTGTCTCTCGTTTAACACGAGTGACAGCAGTGACATACTTATAATGTCATTTAAGTATGAAGGCTCGAGAGGATAATCCTCTATCGAAAATTAATTGCATTCTCGATTAATGAGTTCAACATTCTCGTTACTTTTCCACTTACACGAAGTCATCATCAGTCAATTTTAATTACTTAAGCAATCTAGTCACCTTGAGATGATATGTAGTTGTAAAATAAATAATGACAGAAATATAAATCAAATCATACAACCACAATAAATAATGATTTTAGGAATTATATACGTGATGTCATGCATGCAGTTTATCCTACCATTCCAAGGATTTAATCTTACACCTCGGTGCCGCCGACGGGTAGGTCAAAGAGTGACGATTAAATTGAGACAATCTCTCTCAACAATTAACTGAGAATCAAACATCCCGATTTAATTGTTGATTACCTTCCTTTTTCAGCAAAGATATTTCCAAAAATACCCTTTAGAGTGTGACCTACTGTTTCAGATTTTTAGGTAGACCCTGAGTATGCCACCGAAGGGTAGGTCAGTGACCCGACGAGTACTCAAAATCCTATCCTTTAGAAAACCAAGCCTTGAATTTTGATAGCGGGAAGGCCATCCGAAGGGAGCCAAATCAAAGCGGCACGAGGCGTCACCATTCTCTCATGGCTCTTGTTGCAACTGTAGAGGCCGAGGGGTCGGTTGTCACCTTCCCCGCTCCCACTCGTTAATTTGAAAAATAGGTAGTCTTATTAGGATTTTCAGAATTTCTTAATAATCCGAAAAAACAAATCATGAATATTTAATGTTAATCCTCCCACTAGTTCATCGTTTCCAAATACCGCCTAACTAGTGTCACTTATTCACGACTTTCCAATTTCTCGGATTTATTCACGATCGTCTAACTAGTGTCACTTATTCACGACACTATGCAATTAAAAATCGCCAAGAATTTATAATCATAATACATTAGGACTTATGAATTTCTCAATAATTTGAAAAAAATAAATCATGGAATTCAAAGCTCCCACTAGTTTATCGGTTCCAAATACCGTCTAACTAGTGACACTATATTCATCATTTTCCAATTTATCGATTATTTAGAAAATCTCATGTGTAGACACTACACAATTAAAATTCACCAAAAAATTTTATAGTCCTAATAATGTTATGATAAAATTTTTGGATCTTGGAATTTTTCCAATGATCCGAAAAAAATAAAACATGAAAAGCCATCACCAACTTATCAGTTCGAAATACCGTCTAGTTAGTGTCCATCTTTTCACATTTTTCCATATTTTTCGGACGTCAAAATCCTTTTATGTACACACTACATAATTGAAATTCTCAAAGAATTTTAGATCCAAAAACAAATTTACCAAGTAAATTTTATTTTTATAATGTGAATTTTATATCCAGATAAAATTCCGTTTGCTTTAATTAATTTAATTAACTATTAAACTAACTTAATTATCATGTTCATACATGTCTAATTAATCCCAAAATAATTTTTTAGATGTATGCATATGCGAGGAGTGGAATTCATGAATATGATGCATGACATTGTTATATCACATAAATAATCACATAAGAAAATAAATTCGAAAAATAAACCACTGAGATGGACCGTTGGTACCTTTTTATCTTATCTATCAATCTAAAAACCTTTCGTTTAAAAGATTTACTAATTTCTAATTGTTTTTGCCGCCAATGTGTCTATTAATAAATTGCTCCATTTCTTGACCAAATAAGCTTCTAGCCGAGTTGGTTGTATGCATCTTCTCCTAGTGACTGGACGCAGGTTCAATTCCCTCCAGCTGCAACCTTTCTTTCTTCATCCACTAAAAACAGCAGCCCCTTTTCTGGGGGAGAATACTCCAAAAATTCGCACCCTCTGAGAATTGAACCTAAGCCTCCATTATGTAAACCTCCCATCTCCACCAATACGCCATCGCATTATTTGTGAAGTTAGTCAGTGAAATTATTTAAATATAACAGAGCTGCTGAATTAATCTAAATTCTAACTACTACGAAATTAAATTACAACAAATAAATTACATAATTTCCTATACCCGGAAAAATTGGGCTTACAATAGATCTAACGGTAAACAAGTACCAACCAGAGTCCATCTCGTCAACCAAGAACATTCAACCACGCATATAATTAATAAACATATAAAAGATGCAATTATTATTCAATTCTACTCCTTATTAATTAATTATGCAATCAAGATCGCAAAATCGCTTTAACCTGTCTCTGATACCACATGCTGGATATACAGAAACCCGAATCCAGATCCGATCCATAATTGGATCGTCAGATCTGATTCACAGCACCGATCGAGACGCTCGATCATGCACAGCGGAAGCTACTAATTAAATTCGCATGCGATTTTACCACAATTTAATTCACATAATGAATTAATATAATTACAAGAAGATCTAAGATTTACCCAACCGGAGGGAAGCCGTGATCTTTCGAGTTGTATCTCCAAGCGACGACTTGTGGACGCCGATCCGGCATTCGAACCTCGTCGAATATGCCTACAAGAATAACCTAGTTTTTCTTCTTCCCAATGGCTAGGACGAGAAAACAAAATTTCTATTTTTCCCCAAATCGGAGTCACCTATTTTTTTTTCTAAATGTGGAGTTGGTTTTTTTTGTTCCAATTTTGTGTTGGGAAAAACTCTCTTTTAATAGGAAAATAACTGATCATTTGAGAGTTTATCTTTTACACACAAATTTATCTTTTCCTTTTAGGAAAATAAAAACCTTTATCCAATAGGAAAACAAATTTCCTATTTATCCAATAAGAAAACTAATTTCTTATTTATAATTATTTAACACATAAATAATTACATTATCCACATTATAATTAATTAGGAGAAAATTTATTTTCCCAAAAATCAAATAAAACTGGCGCCATTTTTTGTGTGCCAATTGGGATAACAGAAAATGTTTTTTCTATATTACATATTATTACCGATTAAATAATATCCACATATTCATTAAATAGACCAACTATTTAATTTATTTTTGTGGTTCCAAAATACGAGAATCACTCGCGTGTTAAAAGCCATCCCGGGACCATTGACCTATATAACCAGTAGTTATAATAAATTTAATTAAAATATTCATCGGACAGGACATTTCTATTCAACTTATTAATTCCGCAATTGCGCCACCATATATCCGAAACTGAACTCTATCGATTATAGATATAACTTATTCTCAGAAAGTCGAGTCAATAAGTGTCCATTGATATGATCATTACATACAGACCAACCCTCCATAGACTATCCGTAACGAAGCGGGATTATTTCCGTAAACCTTCTTCACTACATCTTATCCTTATTTACCATCAACCCACTAGTGATCAATTAGTTCATAACCAACATGAACTCGGCTGATCGATCAGTTTCTAGGATCAACGAACTAGGGTATTGTCTTTCTACTTCCCGCAGGAAGGAATGGATTCCATATCTGTGAGACACACACTCCTCAATCATTCCAGAATAGTGCCAACGTGAAAGTGATTCTGACCGCGCCTCTTAGCAATCCTTAACGAACACATCAAACTCTATCTTGAAACAAGTAGGATTATGCAATCTCTTCAGGATTAAGGTTAATCCATGTATGATCATCTTGTGATTTAATAAGATTTATCAAACACGGAATTATATGAGAAACGCAGATTAAATCGGTCCAGTCTTATATGACTACATCATATATAAATGCCCCACTTAAATAAACAATAAGCAACGGTCCGGATAAGACGGTCACACCTTAAAGTGTTCTGGGTGCATTAGTGGTGGTTTAAATCGACCCCATACTTTGAATAATTTCACGACGGACTAACAATTTATGTGTATCACCATAAACTTAATCCTCGCATGTGACACACCCTAAGTTATATGGCTACATATGATACAACTTAGGGTTTTCAGTAGTGTATTACTTATAAGCATGAAGTAAATAATAAGATGAGAATAAATCTGTCATTTATTAATGAAGATACTTTGAGAAAGTGATAAACACTATAGTAAACTACAACTTAGTCTATTCATAAAATGAAAGAAGTATAAATAGTTACAATTAAGGGGAGAGACTAGCTAGCTTGTGCGGCCACTAGAGTATATAGCTATTGGCGGCAAGCATGCATGTAAAAAGTAAAAGCTATGTCTATGACACAGACATAAAGTAAACTAGACTTTGACATATTAATTGTTTATATGTACCACAATTAATATGTCCTTTTACAAATAAAGTGTACAAATAATATATACACGAAATAAATAAATATTACATAATATTTGATATGTAATATTTCCACACCCCTCCCCCTCAAACTGGGTTGTATATGTTTATACAGCCAAGTTTGCTACTTAGTCTGCTGAACATAAGTGGCGGAATGGCCTTGGTGAGAATATCAGCATTTTGGTCTGCTGAGGGAACATACTGGAGTTGAATAATCTTGGCATCAATCTTCTCCTTCAGGAAGTGTCTGTCAATGTCCACATGTTTGGTTTTATCATGATGGAATGGATCCTCTGCCATGCATAAGGCTTAATTATTGTCACAGCAGAGTGTGATAGGATGCTGAATAGGCTGCTGAAGTTCAGTAAGGACCCTTTTTATCCATAGAGCTTCACAAATACCCAAAACTAGTGCCCTGAGTTCAGCTTTAGCACTGCTTCTAGAGACAGTAGGTTGTTTCTTGCTCCTCCCGGTGAAAAGATTTCCCCATACATAAGAACAGTAACCTGTAGTAGACCTTCTGTCTGTGTGACAGCCAGCCCAATCAGCATCAGTGTAAACCTTGATAGATCTCTCAGCAGACTTGGTGAAATGTAAGCCTTGGCCAGGAGTGGACTTCAAGTACCTCAGTATCCTGTTCACAGCATCCCAATGTTGCTCAGTAGGGCAATGCATGAACTGGCTAACTAGACTGACTCCATATGCAATATCAGGTCTTGTATGGGACAGATAAATGAGTTTCCCTACAAGTCTTTGATATTGATCCTTCCTGACAGCAATGTCACCATGCAGCAGGGTATTACTGGGGTCTATTGGGGATACAACAGGTTTGCATCCCAGCATACCAGTTTCCTTCAGCAGGTCCAACACATATTTCCTTTGAGAGATAGAGATACCCTGGTTGTTTCTTGCAATTTTCATACCAAGGAAGTATTTAAGATAGCCCAAATCCTTGACTTGAAAAACCTTTGCCAGTAGAGTCTTCAAATTCTGGATCTCAGTAGAGTCATCACCAGTGAGGATGATATCATCCAAATATACAATAAGAATAGATCTTTTCTGGCTAGTTGTCTTGATAAACATGGTGTGATCTGAGTTGCATTGATGATATCCCGCAGCTTTAACAACTGTAGTGAGTTTCCCAAACCAGGCTCTTGGGGATTACTTTAGGCCATATAGAGATTTCCACAATTTGCAAACCTTTCCTTGAGTGTGAGGATTGGTAAAACCAGGAGGTACATTCATGTAGACTTCCTCAGTAAGGTCACCATTGAGAAAAGCATTTTTGATATCCAATTGGTGAAGAGGCCAGTCAAGTTGGATAGCAAGAGATATCAGTATTCTAACAGTGTTCAGTTTTACCACTGCTGCAAAAGTTTCTTTGTAGTCAATGCCATAAGTTTGTGTGAAACCCCTTGCAACTAGTCTGGCCTTATACTTGTCAATTGTACCATCAACATTGTATTTGATAGTAAATAACCACCTGCAGCTGACTGTCTTCTTGCCTTTGGAGAGAGCTGTTAGATCCCAAGTATGATTATCTAGGAGGGCAGTCATTTCTATTTTTACCGCAACCTTCCACCTATCATGTTGAAGAGCTTCCTGAATATTTTTTGGAATGGAGTGAGAGTCCAAGTCCTATGTAAACATGGCAAAAGCATGTGATAACTAATCATAAGATAGATAATTATGAATAGAATGATCAGTAGTGCAAGATCTCTTTCCCTTCCTGATAGCAATAGGTCTATCATAAATGTCAGCAGGCTGCTGAGAGTCAGTAGGTTGCTGAGTATCAGTAGGCTCTGGGTCAGTAGGCTTTGGTTTAGTAGGCTGCTGAGGATTAGTAGGATGTTGTGAGTCAGTAGGGTGCTGAGGTTCAGTCTGCTGAGAATCAGTAGGTTGCTGAGGGTTAAGAGCTTGCTGAGGGAACGGATTTAGGTCAATTTCAATCAGGTTTCCATCAGTGACTGCCTCAGTGGACTTGTTGTAGTAGGGATTCCTTTCAAAGAATTTTACATCCATAGAATGGTAAAATCTCTTTTCAGAAGGAGAATAACACTTGTAACCTTTCCTGTCCTTTGCATATCCTAGGAAAATGCACTTGTGAGCTTTGGGATCAAGTTTGTTTCTATGTTCGGCATGGATATAAACAAACACAGTACAACCAAATATTTTTGGAGGTAATTGGGAAATAAGATGAGGGCAGGAGTGTGTGGTCGGAAGGGTTTGGATGGGAGTTTTGAAGCCTAACACTCTGATGGGAAGTCTGTTGATTAAGTATGTGGCAGTTAATATAGCTTCACCCCACATATACTTTGGAACATGTGTGGTGAACATGATTGATCTAGCCATCTCCAGCAGGTCCCTGTTCTTTCTCTCAGCAACCCCATTTTGTTGAGGTGTTTCCACACAACTATTGATATGGACAATCCCCTTATTCATCAAGAAATTACTGAGGTTAGACTCATAGTATTCAAGTGCATTATCAGTCTTTAAGATCTTGATCTTAGTGTCAAATTGAATAGAAATCATGTTGTAAAATTCCTGAAAAATTGTTCCAACTTCAGTTTTATCCTTCATTAAAAACAACCATGTGTTCCTGGTATGATCATCAATGAAAGTGACAAACCACCTTTTTCCTGTTATACTTTTTACTCTTGAAAGTCCCCATACATCACTATGAATTAAAGTGAACGGTGTGGATGGCAAATAAGGTAGTTTGGTATACACATATTTGGTAAGTTTGGCAAATTGACAAATATCACATTGAAGATCATTGATATTACATCCTTTAAATACCTCAGGGATTACAAACTTCAAATAACCAAAACTTGGATGTCCTAGTCTATAATGCCATAACATGATATTGTCTAAGGTTTGAGTGCAGGCTGCTGAGGCAAATTCAGTCTTCAATCTTCTGTTTTCAGCAGGGTTGACCACATACAATCCTGAGCAGGGTTTAGCCCTCCCAATCACTTCCTGTGAAGAAGGGTCCTGGAAAGTGCACTTATTCTTATTAAAAACAACAGTCCAATTCAAATCTTTTGCGAGTCTACTGACATATATGAGATTGCAGTTTAATTTTGGAACAAATAGGACATCCTTTAGGCATATCTTATTAGTGAGTTTAACATTTCCAAAACCTTTTGCACACGAGATAGATCCATCAGCAGTCTTAACATTGTGAATTTGATGACAATGAATAAGGTGAGTTATGAGGTTTTTATTGCAAGTCATATGGGAGGAGGCCCCAGAATCAACAATCCATGTTTCATTACTAATAGATGAGTAGAATTTACCTGCACTAGCCTGAGTAGCCGTGTTAGTAGAGGGACTACATTCTTTTTGTTGAGTGAGGAAAGCTTTGAATGCAGCAAACTGAGCATCCAACTTGTTATCATTCTCCTCTTCATTGGCATGCCTGCCCTTACTTTCCCTGGTAGGCTTGGAGGAGTTAGGCTTTCCATGTAGCTTCCAGCAAGTGTCCTTGGTGTGATTTGTGCATTTGCAGTGCTCACAGAACAACTTTCCAGTTCTATCAGTAGGCTTCCTAGATGTCTCAGTAACCTCAGCAGGCTTCCTGATAGTCAGCAGGGTAGCACTCTTAGAAGGGTTGTCAGCAGGGGAGTTCAGCAGCATCACTTTCCTCCTGCTTTCCTCACGTTTGACCTCAGCAAACATGGATTTGAGATTGGGGAGAGGTTTTGTGGCAAGGATTCTTCCTCTAACATCATCAAGAGTAGAATTCAGTCCAGTAAGAAACTTGAATACTCTCTTTTTCTCAATAATGTCCTTATAAATGGCAGCATCCTTAACATCATTCCAGGGGTGAGTTTCCAACATATCTAGGTGTTTCCATGCCCTAGATAGTTGGTTGGAGTATTGAGTTACAGACATATCTCCTTGTCTGTAGTTTTGAATCTGAGCTTCCAGTTCATACACTTCTGATGTATTGTCTTAATTGGAGTAAAGATCTCTAGCATTATCCTAGATTTCCTTTGCAGTATCATACATCATAAAGTTCTCACTAATTTCTTTTGTCATTGATCTTGTGAGAATGGTCATGACTTGATTATTAGTAGTGTCCCATGCTTCAAATCCGGGGTGATCTTCAGCAAGGGGCGGGTTTAGGGCCGGACGGTATCCCATCTTACCTTGTCCATAGATGTACATTTTCATAGATCTTGACCACAGCAAGTAGTTGTTACCATCAAGTCTATGATTTGTGTATGATGAAGATTCAGTGACCCCAGTCTGCTGAGGCAGCTGAGAGTCTACTGATGAAGATGAAACGTCAGTTAAAGTAGACATTTTTTTGGAATAAACAGAACTGAGTTTGCAGTGGATTTTAGAACTCAGTAAGTCTCTGATACCATGAAGAGAATTTGAGAAAGTGATAAACACTAGAGTAAACTACAACTTAGTTTATTCATAAAATGAAAGAAGTATAAATAGTTACAATTGAGGGGAGAGACTAGCTAGCTTGGGCGGCCACTAGAGTATATAGCTATGGGAGGCAAGCATGGATGTAAAAAGTAAAAGCTATGTCTATGACATAGACATAAAGTAAACTAGAGTTTGACATATTAATTGTTTATATGTACCACAATTAATATGTCCTTTCACAAATAAAGTGTACAAATAATGTATACACGAAATAAATAAATAAATATTACATAATATTTGATATGTAATATTTCCACATTTAATTATAAAAACAATTACATAAATTGTCTTTCGGTCATTACTTCCAACGGTATTTGCAATTCTGTCGAATAATGTCCTTTCTTTAAGCCGATTACTATCAGCATGAATTTATAAAAAAACACAAACTCTTTTACATCGATCCCACCGTGAATCAATCTCCACGTAGATGTCACTTTTGTGATGTATCGCTTCAACTAATCTACTTAGAGACATAATAATTAAAAATACCGCAAGAAATCAATGTTTGAATATACCGTATTGACCTTTTAAAAAAATGTCTATTAAAATTGTGTTGTTTATTTCTTCAGATTTTACCGTAAGACAATATTTAGACCAATTGTTAAATACTCCCTCCGTTCTTTTATTGGTTAAATGTAAATATATTAAACCAAGGTATGCAAAATACAAGAAATTACATCCTAAACAAAGGAGAGAGCTAGTCTAAAACCTACAAAGTGTTGAAAGGAGGTTAGATTTGTTGATTCCAAGGTGCATAAGACCCCTGAGGTTATATGCATCAAGAAACAATAGCCACTAAACACCTAACAACACACAAAAACTGCAAAAATGGGTCATGTGAGAGCACAACTCACAGAGCCTAACCCAAGGTGTGTAGAGAAACAAAATAACCTCATACAACCACCAGAAAGCACCAACAGAAAGCACAAAAGAAGTACAAAAACCTATAGATGTACAAAACCCTAACATCATGTGGTAAATGTGTACATAGGGAAATCAGCCTGCATTATATAGTGTTAGGAAGAAAGACATTACGGTCTGACTTATAACCAAGGAAGTAAGACATTATGGTCTGACTTATAACCAAGGAAGAAAGACATTATGGTCTGACTTATAACCAAGGAAGTCTGTGATGACCTTGGATAAGTCTAAGTTATGTTTCAAGTGATGAAACTCAATATTCAAATATGGTGTACACTTTGGTCTCACCCAAATCAAGGATCAGTGAAGTATAAAGATTCTCCGGAAACTAAAACAAAGAAGAAAACAGTGAATCGGCTGAGTAAACTGACTTTCGGCAAAGTGAAAACAAAACAGCGAAGAAAGAACTAACGGCTAAGTCAGAAGGCTCACTCGACCATTCTGAAAACGGCGAAGTAAAACTTACCAGATCAGATTTGATATATGTTGAAGATACATAAGATCATGCATTAAATACACAATCAATAGAGGATCAATCAAGGACGGATTTTCTGCTATACGTTTGAAGAAAGAATCCGATCACTGAGATCAAGGAGAATGCAATTAAGGGGGAATCAAGAATAAAATAAAGGATTATTCCCTCATTAATATAGCCAACGGACGGAATTTCAAAACCAAGGTTATTCAAGGCTATAAATAGAAGGCATTGACAGAAAAAGAAGACAATGATTCAAAAAGAAAGAAAGCAGAAACTCTGTCAATTTGAAAAGCCTTCTCTCTGAACTTACAAGGATACATCTAGTGATCAACTCAAATATCAGAGCTACAAAGTCATACTCAGAACTGAGATTGATCAAACAAGTGTGTGAATCACATTCATATCAAACCGAAGCAACCGAATCGAGGGCAATGCGAGAAAAAGTTGAATCTGTGATAGGCATTGAAGGATTTTGATCTCAAGGAGCGGCAAAAAGGAAGACCGAATCACCGAAGCCATTGCGATCAAGGAGTGATAGTCTTGTAGATTGTGAAGCTTGGGAAGCCAAGGACAATCATACAATTGTATCTGTGAAAACAATAGTGAATTCCTCCGATCATCACAGGAGAAGAGTGGATTAAGGGATTACACCACCCTAAACCACTATAAGCCTTGTGTCAATTTAATTTCTGCAATTTACTTTACAGCATTTATTTAATTTGCCTACATCATAACTTATATCTGTGATTGTCTAAACTAATTTGAAAACAACATAGTAAGAAGGGACTTATCCGCTGCCCAAAAGCTTTTAAATAAAAGAAAAGTTTTTGAAACTCCACTATAGTCATTCACCCCTCCTCTGACTATAGTTTCACCCTTCTCTGGGACCAACAATTGGTATCGGAGCAGTGTTCCTAGTATCAGAACCTGTTCAGATCTAATTTCTAGTAACAAGGAGATCATATATTTTCAAAGTAGTTTTCAAATCTGAGCTTTCTATACGCTTACTTTTATATCTTCATTTGCACTAATGGATTCCTCAAACTTCTTGTCAAAAGTACCTGTTTTTAATGTTAATAATTTCGATGAATATAAAATAAGAATGCTATCTCATCTTGCAGCAACTCATGAAGAGATGCTGGATGTAATCAATGATGGACCAATCACAGTCACTACGGTGGTAGGCACATGAGCAGATCAAGGAAAGGAAATTGACAAACCTAAAAAGGATTGGACCAAGGATGACGGGAGAAGAGCAAATCTGGACTTTGTTGCAAAAGACATGATCTTGAAGACCCTAGATAGCAACATGTTCATGAGAATCAAAGACTGCAAAACAGCAAAGGAGATGTGGGACAAGCTATCATTGATAAATGAAGGATCTAAAGCAGTTAAAGAAAACAAATTATCTGTTGCAAAACAGAAATTTGAGAACTTTAAAATGAAGGCTGGTGAATCCATGGATCAAATGGACAACAGATTCTCAAGCATCATCAGTGAATTGCAACAGCTTGGACACATATATCCCCAGAAAGAAGTATGCTTGAAGATTTTGAGAGGACTGTCTGAAAGATGGAAGATCATAACATCAGTAATAAGAGGAAGAACAAATCTTGCAAGCACTGACACTCTGACACTGATGTCCCAATTAAAAGCTCATGAATTCGAATTGAACGGTGAAGATGGTGCCCCGGCAGAGACACATAAAATCACTGCATTAGCTGCACCCCAACAAACTAACTTTGCCGAATGCATCAGCAAAAAGACACATGAACTAAAAGAACAGGTAGCTTTATTAGTTAAACGTTTTGACAGGTTTAGCAAAAAGAAGCCATTCAAAGGAAATTCATCATCAAACAAGAGGTCAAGCTCAAACAAAGATATGAAGAAGAAAGATGATGAATACGATGCTTCAACCGCAACAAGAAAGGTCACTTCAAGGTGATTGTCTGAAGAAAATGACAAAGATGATGAAAAGAAGAAATACAAAGCATCTGAAAAGAGAAAGAGCAAGAAGGCACTCAAGGCAGAATCCAGCAGTGAAAAGAATGAAGAATCATTTGATAATGATTCAGATGATAGTGATGAAGAAGACAGCTCAGAAAATGAAAAAGCATGTCTATGCCTCATGACCAAAGAATTAGATGAAGACAAAGGTGATAGCTCAGACACTGAGGAAACAAGCCTATGTCTAATGGCTACGAGAATCGATGAAACGAGGTAATATCTAGTTCATGTTCCTCATCAAATGCATCCACATCTAACACTGCACAATCTTCTAGTCTCCCATTAGATACAGCAGACCTAGTCCAAAATCTCATGACTAAATTTGATGAAATTGAAAAGAATCATGAAATTCTGGAAAAGGAATGCAAGGATCTAAGAAAAGAGAATAAGAGATTAAAGAAAGAACTGGATAAAGCAAAAGCTGAATTAATTAGTAAGGAGACCTACTTAAATGATCAACAAAAAACAGATGATCATACATCCGTTATTAACGAATCGATTAAGAAAATCTCCTCACCGATAAAGGTAACCACCGCACCACTAAAAGCACCGGCTTACAAACCCTCAAAAAGGTTTCGATCCGGATCCGGTCTTGGCTACAACGATCGGGATGAAAGTAGGAATAATGGTCAACACAATTCTAAATTTAGGACCACTAATGGACCAAAATTTAGAAAGGGACGAACCATAGATCCAACAGATCATCCCGTTCCGGTGAAGTCAAAACCCGAGTGTAGTGAAACAGCAAACTAAATCCTCATTCCAGTCAATCAAGAACAACAGCCATCTGAAAGGTAAAGGCAGACTTTACCCTTCAGAGGATGATTGGAATGTTGCACCTCCAAAATACAAGAGGAAACCATTCCGCAAAATGCATCATGAGCTTAAGAAAAACCAATCTGTTCCTAGACACATGAAGCAAGAAAGGTTTCCTACTGCATATTGGAAAGTGAAGAAGGATGTAAATGCACCAAAAGGTGGAGAAAAGTATTAGAATACCTTCAGTAAAAATATTAGAAGCTATTCTGCCATGCCTTATACATATGAAGTTGATGACTTCAATTATCCAAAAAGAAGACCTTTTGGATACACCCTTGGTATGGGAGGCATGATTGCTAACAGGTATGGACCCAAACAGTGTTGGGTACCTAAACTTAATTAATCTGTTTTGTAGGATGTATGGTACATAGACAGTGGATGTTCCAGACATATGACAGGAAACAAGAAATGGCTCACTGACTTCAAAGCTTTTGATGGACCCAAAGTCACATTTGGAGGTAAAGAAAACCCTGGCAAGATTAAGGGGGAAGGCATAATACTCAAGAACAATCTAAAGATTCAAAATGTGGCATATGTCAAGGGACTTAACATCAATCGATGAGCATCGATCAATTCGTGACAAAGGCTACAATGTGCACTTTAACAAAGAAGGATGCAAAGTGATTCACGACCAAACCAACACGGTAGTTCTTGCGGGTAGAAGACAAGACAACATGTATGTGGTGGATGGAGAACGACCAAGGCGAAAACATGTCTACTTGTAAAGAATAATCAATCAACAAGTGGATTTGGCACGAGAAGATTAAATCACACGAATTTCAAGACCATCAACAAACTATCAAGGAGCAAGTTAGTTGAAGGCCTCGCCGAAGATCACATTCAAGAAAGAAAGTCTATGTGATGCATGTCGAAAAGGAAAACGAGATAAAAAGTTCATTCAAGTCAAAGCCTCATCAATCTACAACAAGAGTTCTACATACGTTACACATGGACTGTTTGGACCGGTCACACCGGTAAGTGTGAGTGGTAAGAAATATACTCTTGTAGTGGTGGATGACTTCTCAAAGTACACCTGGACCATTTTCATGAACAAGAAGAAAGAAACACTCAAGAAGCTGCCAGATTTGCTGAGAAGACTCTAGAATGAGAAAGAGCTAAAGATTATCAAGATCAGATCAGATAAAGGCACTGAATTTCTAAATGAAATTATCAGAACCTATTGTGAAGAAAATGGAGTGCTACATCAACTATCTGCAGCAGGAACTCCACAACAAAATAGTGTACCAGAAAGAAGAAACAGAACTCTCAAAGAAGTAGTTAGAACAATGATTGCTGAAGCATGCTTGCCAAAGAGGTTTTGGGCTGAAGAAGCAAACACATCATGTCATACACAAAACAGATCAATCATCAACAAATATCATGGAAAGACTCCATATGAAATATGGAATGGTAGAAAACCCAATATCTCATATTTTCATATGTTTGGATCAAAATGTTTTGTCATAAACAGGAATCAGCTGCATACCTTTGATGAGAAGGCTGATGAAGCAATCTTCATGGGATACTCAGACACCAGCAGAGCATTCAGAGTACTCAATAAAAGAACATTAGTGATTGAAGAATCAATACATGTGGTTTTTGATGAACCAAATACAAATGGTGAAGATCTTCAAGACCAAGAAAAGAAAGCAACACAAAGGGAAATCTATACAAATGCAACCATACCAGCTACTATCCTGAATCATCATTTTGAAAATCAAGAGGAACCCCATATCAATACAATAGATGAAGCACCTGAAGTTGAAGTTCATGCTCAGCATGAAGGTATGGAAGCTCCAAGTGAAGAACATCTTCAACCAGATCTAAATTGGCTAAGAGACCATCCTGAAGAACAAATCATTGGAGATATTCACACAGGAGTTAGAACCAGAAGACAGCTGGAGCACATGCTAACTTGCTTTCTATCACAAGTGGAACCCAAGACCATAGATGATGCAATCCAAGATGCGAGATTGGATCACGGCCATGAAAGAAGAACTAAATGAATTTGAAAGAAATGAAGTCTGGGAACTTGTTGACAGACCAGATATGGCCAACATCATTGGTGCAAAATGGGTATTCAGGAACAAGATGGATGAGCAAGGAACTGTTGTCAGAAACAAAGCAAGGCTAGTTGCAAAAGGCTACTCTCAAGCAGAAGGAATAGATTATGATGAAACATTTGCACCAGTAGCAAGATTGGAAGCAATCAGACTCTCTCTAGCATTTGCTGCACACAAAGACTTCAAAGTCTATCAAATGGATGTAAAGAGTGCATTCCTAAATGGACTCTTGGAAGAAGAAGTTTATGTAGAACAACCTCCTGGATTTCAAATCAAAGGAAAAGAAGACAAAGTATACAAACTCAAGAAGGCCCTCTATGGCCTAAAACAGGCACCTAGAGCCTGGTATGAAACACTATCACAATTTCTGATCAAGAATGGATACAACAAGGGAACTATTGACAAGACTCTATTCAAACTAGAGGAAGGAGCAAGCACATTGCTAGTACAAATCTATGTTGATGATATAATCTTTGGATCAGAGCATGAAAAGCTGTGTGAGAATGAAGAGCAAATTTCAGATGAGCATGATGGGAGAATTAAACTATTTCCTTGGCCTTCAAGTAAAGCAAATGAAGGATGGCATTTTCATTAGTCAAGCCAAGTACATAAGAGACTTGATACACAAGTATGGGATGGATACAAGTGGCGCAGCACACACACCAATGTGTGCCAGAGTCATACTTGGAAAAGATGAAGCAGGAAAGGACGTTGATCAGAAAATGTATAGAGGAATCATTGGCTCCTTATTATACTTAACTGCAAGCAGACCTGATATAGCATTTGCGGTAGGAGTATGTGCAAGATTTCAAGCTCAACCAAAAGAATCACATCTTCTAGCAGCTAAAAGGATAATCAAATACTTGAAAAACACTATAAATGTTGGAATTTGGTATCCAAAAGATGGAGGATTTAAATTGATGTCATATTCAGACTCGACTCTGCTGGATGCAAAATAGATAGAAAAAGCACCTCTGGAACATGCCAAATGCTAGGAACCAGACTAGTCTCTTGGTTCATTAAAAAGCAAAACTCCATATCTACATCAACGGTTTGACGAGAATATATAGCGACGGTAGGCCGTTGTGCACAAATCTTGTGGATAAGACAACAACTAAGAGACTATGGAGTGGAAGAGAAAACAATTCCAATCATATGTGATAACACAAGTGCAATATCTATTACCGAAAATCCGATTGCATTCAAGAACAAAGCACATTGATGTAAGACATCATTTCATCGAGACCATGTTGAAAAGGGGGATGTCATCCTAAAACACATACCCACCGAAGATCAATTGGCGACATCTTCACTAAACCACTCGGCTATGAAAGATTTAGTATGTTGAGAACTCGAGTTAGGGATGATTGAAATTGAACAAGTATCAAAGAGCGGCTAACCTGGAGTAATCGGCTAAGTGACTTCATCAATCGGTACAACCTTTGCCATTACAGGAGATGTAGCAGGTAAGGCACTGGTATCTAGCAAAGATAACTTAACTGATTGTTAGGAACAGTTAAATGGAGCAGCTCAGTGAAGAACTCATTGGATCGGCTAAGTGACCAGCCAAGACACTTCACCGAAATAAAGACTTGGATAAATTAAAAGTGTGAACAAAATCAATTCTGATTACACGTGGAGAATAAGGAAATTATGGAGGATTATTCTGTGAAAGATTACACACGTGGCGATCAACGAGGTAATTATATTATTTTTCGAATTACAAACTCCTCGATTCCCGGGCTCTATCATTACTTACCTCAAACCACTCCCCCATTCCACTCGAATATCGCAATTTACATACACAAAATCACGCCATTATGTCACAAAATCCTTCCATATTCAAACCACGTTCACACTACCCAAATCACACTATATAAACAGACTTAGAGATTTTCAGAAATCTTTACGCTCTCTTGCAAATTACAAACCCAATCTCTGATTTTCACTGAAAACTTGAAGAACTCCTTCCTAAACATCTATCTACTATCAATGGCTTCATCTTCCACAATTTCTCCCACTGAAAAATACTATGAAAAATCAATCATCACTGGTTCGTTTTTCAAACCTGAACACTATCTATCGTTTTGTGATAATGATGCAAAAGCTCAATGCTTGGTTGATTGTTGTTCAAATTTGGGGCTGATGACTTTTCTAAATCCCCCAATTATGGGAATCTGCTATGAAAACCTGATCGCATTCTGGAAAAATGCCAAGTTTGTGCCCAGCACAAAGAAAACTGAGGTCGACTGCATAAAAAGTTCAATTTTTGGGAAAGAGATAGTCATAACGCCTGGACTTCTCAATAGGTTCCTACAATTACCAATGATAGGCCCGGACAATGTCAAGTTTGTGCAGACTGACATCACAAAATTCTGGGCTGAGATAGCCAAAAATCCAAGGAAAAACAGCAAAACATACAATCTACCTAGATCAACACTCAAACTTTCGTTTGCCGAGTTTGCACCCGATCATCACCAAGAATATCGAAGGCGAGAAAAGGGTCCATGGAAAACCTGACTGAGGTTCGGATCAGATTGATGGCCATCATCTACGAACGCATCAAATTCGACTGGGCAACTTTTGTATTCAATAGACTAAAGGATCAGATACAAAAGGAATTTGACCTTTCAATTACGGCACCAAACAAGGGTTTGCAGAAGAAAGGTGATTTCTGGGAAAAGAAATCATACGGGTTCCATCTTCAACGCCTATTCAACGCATTGAACGTGAAACCCACAAATCTGCAGTCCCCACACAAGTCAAAGACGATGTTCACTTACATCAAGGCTTCCATGAAGCCCAAACCCATAGGCGGGAGCAAAGAAAGCGACTGAAGGCGGTAGATCGGGGAGTGGGACGAAGAACCGGATCCCGGACGAGCGCATGAAAACATCTCTCTCGCACGGAACCGGCAACTTAATTGACTCTGTGACAATCGGTGATGACACAGCAACAGAAGAAGAAAAGCAACAAGAGGAAATCACCTACCTGAGGAAGGTGAAGAAGGATATAGAATCACTTCATCTGAGGAGGAGGAGATACATGAGGAAGAGGATGAGTCAGAGGATGAACACTCAGAAGGAGGAAATCTTGAAGCAATTCAAGAAGATTTGGGGATTTCTGATGATGAACTGACTCTCCAAGAAGTGCTTTTCAAAAGCATAGGCAAAGTTGACAACCAGCTAAGTGAGCCAGCTGATAAAGCTCACTCAGCCGAACTTGTCAACTCCCCCACAATTGCACAAGGGGGAACAGTGGTAGATGAAGAAGTCCACACTCAACAGCAACCTCTAAATGACCCTGTGACTAATGAGGAGGAACAAGAACAGATGGAAGAAAAAGAAGAAGAAGCACAAAATGAGAAGGAAGAGGAAGAAGAAGAAAAAGAAGAAATTGAAGTGGAAAATGAGAAGAAGCAAGGTAAAGATGCTGAGGATGAAACTAATGGGGATGAAGAGGATGTCCATGTGGCACCAGAAGAAATTGATCCAGAGAGAGTCTTCAATCTGGACATTCAACCCCTCATTGTGGACATGGAAAGGCAATATTACAGCAGGCAAAACCTGAAGAATTCCTTAAGGAGTGAAGCAACCTCCTTCAATCTCAAGATTGAGGCTCTCATCAGCCATATCAAGATCCAAGATGAGGTCATGGAGAGACAAGGAAATTTACTTTGCAACTTACATCAACTCATCCCTCATCATGTCCAAACCAATCTTGAGTTCCTTGCTGAAACAACTGACAATAATCTCAAACCATTTGTGGACACTCTAAATGCTCACACTCAACAAATTCAGCATCTGGATGAGATAATGGAGCATTCTGGCAAGCAGTTGGACTTTCTAATCAAAGTTGGTGAGGCCAACAACAAAATACTGGAGAAAAAGTATGGCCCTCTCCCTGAGTCTGAAGCAGCAATTGCAGACCTTGAAGCACGTGTTGATGCTGCCACAAAGGGGGAAGGAAACTCAAAGCCTGAGAGCTCCAGTGGAAAGGAAAAGGGCAGCAAAGGCAAAGCATCAGGTTTGAAGAAATGAAGAAGTAAACCAGTTACCTGTTGCTTAATTCAATTGATTTTATCATTTGCCTTTGTCGTTTAAATAAAAAGATGCAATATCTTATTGCCCTGTGATGGATGAATAAAATTGTTGAGTTTTATTCTGTTGTTTATTATGAAAATTTTTGATTACTTATGTTCAGGCTTATGAGGGTTTTGGCATCATCAAAAATGGGGAAATTGTTAGGAACATTTTATTATGTTTTGATGATGGCCATACTAGTCGTTATAGCAAGCACGAAATAAGTTAGAATTCTCTGTATAAGTCTCTACTTAGAGTCGACATGTTGTATAAGTTGAGTCGGACAAGTATTGTACCGATTGGTAGGACGGCAAAGCAAAAACGGATATTCGGCAAAGTGAAGCCACCAAGCACCACGAGAAAGTAATGAAGACATTATGGTCGACTTATAACCAAGGAAGTCTGTGATGACCTTGGATAAGTCTAAGTTACATTTCAAGTGATGAAACTCAATATTCAAATATGGTGTACACTTGGTCTCACCCAAATCAAGGATCAGTGAAGTATAAAGATTCTCCGGAAACTAAAACAAAGAAGAAAACAATGAATCGGCTGAGTGAACTGACTTTCGGCAAAGTGAAAACAAAACAGCGAAGAAAGAACTAACGGCTAAGTCAGAAGGCTCACTCGACCGTTCTGAAAACGGCGAAGTAACACTTACCAGATCAGATTTGATATATGTTGAAGATACAGAAGATCATGCATTAAATACATAATCAATAGAGGATCAATCAAGGATGGATTTTCTGCTATACGTTTGAAGAAAGAATCCGATCACTGAGATCAAAGAGAATGCAATTAAGGGGGAATCAAGAATAAAATCAAGGATTATTCCCTCATTAATATAGCCAACGGACGGAATTTCAAAACCAAGGTTATTCAAGGCTATAAATAGAAGGCATTGACAGAAAAAGAAGACAATGATTCAAAAAGAAAGAAAGCAGAAACTCTGTCAATTTGAAAAGCCTTCTCTCTGAACTTACAATGATACATCTAGTGATCAACTCAAATATCAGAGCTACAAAGTCATACTCAGAACTGAGATTGATCAAGCAATTGTGTGAATCACATTCATATCAAACTGAAGCAACTGAATCAGAGGCAATCGAGAAGGAGTTGAATCTGTGATAGGCTTTGTTGAAGGATTTTGATCTTAAGGAGCGAAAAAAGGAAGACCGAATCACTTGAAGGCATTGCGATCAAGGAGTGATAGTCTTGTAGATTGTGAAGCTTGGGAAGCCAAGGACAATCAAACTATTGTATCTGTGAAAACAATAGTGAATTCCTCCGATCATCACAGGAGAAGAGTGGATTAAGGGATTACACCACCCTGAACCACTATAAGCCCATGTCAATTTAATTTCTGCAATTTACTTTACAGCATTTATTTAATTTGCCTACATCATAACTTATATCTGTGATTGTCTAAACTGATTTGAAAACAACATAATAAGAAGGGACTTATCCGCTGCCCAAAAGCTTTTAAATAAAAGAAAAGTTTTTGAAACTCCACTACAGTCATTCACCCCCCCCCCCCCCCCCGCCCCTCTGACTATAGTTTCACCCTTCTCTGGGACCAACATATAGAAAATATGTGTTTTAAATAGGAAACGATAATTATTTCTATTAGGTTCATGATTGGCCCATTGATTAGTCTTAGTGGAATATGCACTTATGGATATAATAGTTAGGGGCCTTAGGGCCCAATGTTTTGGCAGACCCAAATAAATATTTTTTTTTCCGAACATACGTGCTGTTTATTTTTTTCGCTTTATTAAGTGGACCTCATGTGAAGTGAATTTAGTTAATGTATGGAAATAATTTACAGTGGGTCTTTATTCAGTTGACTATATACTCCCTCCGTTCCTAATTATATGTCGTGTGCAGGACATCAGCAGTCTTCATGAGAGCACCCTAAAATCTTTTCTTGTTCCTCATGTGCCAAATCCGACACCACCACGAGCGAAGCGGATATCCGGCAACATTCCCATGTGAAGTACCCCTACATTTTCTCTGAATCCACCTAACTGCACAAACCACAGTCTCCAACCTCCTACTCATGCCTAACCACACACTGATCTTTTCCCAAACCATATAAGAAACATGGCATTGGAAAAACAGATGGGAGGCAGATTCATTAACCAAACCACACAAAGCACACAGTTTATCTTCAAAATGAAGCCTGTCAGAGGTAAGAAGACAGTTCTTCATAGACAACCAGAGCAGAAAACAATGTTTAGGGGTGGCTCTGGGATTCCAAACAGACCTACACCACCAAACAGTAGGTCCATGCACTCTAAAGAAATCATAAGCTCTTTTTGGGCAAAGCTTAGAACTAGCAGAACAGGACCGAAGCAGTGCCACATAAGCATTAGCTGAACCAGTACTAAGTAAGATCTTATCCTTGATTTTGAACAAAGCCTTGATCAGAGCAGAATCTCCAGGCTTGTATCTATAATCCCATAAGTCTACATCATGCAAATACTCTTCACTGATCCATTTCACCCAAAGACAGTCTTTCTTGCATTGAAAGTTCCAAAGAATTCTAAAAAGAAGTGCCAGATTCCAAGCATTCAAGTGAAAAACCCCCAGGCCACCCTCACTTTTGGGCAAACAAACCTCCTCCCAACCAACCAAAGATTTTCTGTTAGAGTCACAAGAACCCCCCCCCCCCCCCCCCCCCCCCCCCTTACAGAAATCTCCTACACATTTGGTCCATTTTCAACTTAACACTGCCAACAATATGGTAAATGCCCAGCCAGAAATAGTAAACACCTTGAATAACTGCAAGAATAAGTTGCAGTCTACCAGCATAAGAAAGAGTATGACCTTTCCAGTTACAAAAGTAATTCCTCAAAGTAGTAAACAGAGGATCATAATAGACCACATTCAGTCTCACAGCACATAAAAGAATGCCTAGATACCTTATAGGTAGAACCCCAACCTTTAAACTAGTAATATCCATCAGAGCAGCTATACCATCATCATCCAAACTTGCACAGAACAATTCAGATTTAACTAAATTAGCAACCAGACCAGAAGTCTCACCAAAATTAGCTAAACAATTCATCAAAAGAGTGACAGAGAGGGGATCACCCCTAGCAAACATCATTAAGTCATCAGCAAGAGCCAAGTGATTGATCAGCAGATTATGACAACCAGCATGGAATTTGAAATCGCATCCTGGCCAAGGATTCTCAGCATTCTGGAAAAATACTCCATACCAATAACAAACAGGAAAGGAGACAAAGGATCCCCTTGTCTCAAACCCCTTTTACCAGGAAAGAACCCTTTCATCTCACCATTAATAGAGAGTAAGAAGCAGTAGACACACACAGCATGATCCACAAAACAAACTGTTAGGAAAACCAAAACCCCTCAAAACAGATTCCAGAAAAGACCAATGAACAGAATCAAAAGCTTTTTTTATATCCACTTTTATCATACACCTTGGAGGGCCCCTCTTGAAACCATAATGTCTAATCAATTCCTGACAGAGGAAAATGTTATCAGTCATAGCTCTTCCATCCACAAAACTAGTCTGTGCTTCATCAATAAGATCAGGAAGACACGTAGAAAGCCTAGTAGCCAAGATCTTAGATATCACCTTGTATGTAACATTACAGCAAGATATAGGCCTATAATCACCAACATGAGTAGCATGAGAAGACTTAGGAATCAAAGCAATAACAGCATGATTGATTTGCTTCAACAAAGCATCATTGTGAAAAAATTCCAACACAGCCTTAGTGAAATCTTGACCAACAATGTCCCAATATTTTTTAAAAAAACAAGCAGACTAACCATCAAGACCAGGGGACTTATCATCAGAGAAAGAGAACATGGCTTCCTTAACATCCAGATCCGTAACCTGTCTAATCAAATGAACAGCAGTAGCCCTAGAAACTTTAGGACCAACATTCACTATATCAACATCTATAGGTACTGCAGGAGCCTCGGTACCAAGTAAGTCAGCATAAAAACCTACAAAAGCTCCCCTAACCTGTTCATAAAAGGTAGTAAAGGAACCATCTTGGAGCATTACAGAAGATATATGGTTCCTAGCATTATTTCTTTTCACCAAATTGTGGAAAAACTTGGAACCCCTATCACTGAGTTTCATGTACATACCCTTAGACTTTTGAGACAGAAATGAAGACTCAGCAGCCTCTAAACTATGACAAATCTTCTTCTGCTCCTGGATCTGGGAAGCCAAAGCATCATTAGGCCCCAAATTATTCAGAGATTGCAGCTCCCCTAGCAACCTACTAGCATTCTCAGACCTAACAGAGATATGAGCATAGTGCTTCCTATTCAAAATCTTCAAAGGATGCTTTAGCCTTTTAAGTCTTTTGCAAAGTTGATACATAGCTGTTCCAGAAACTTCTTCACTCCAATTCTAAGCAAGAATATCAGTATAATTTTCATGTTGCATCCACATATTAAAAAACTTGAAGGGCTTTATTCCAGATCCAGCATCAGTAGATAAAGCAATTATACAAGGTGAGTGATCAGAATGGAAGCCAGGAGGCTCAAAAAAAGCAAGAGCATTCAAGTTCCAATCATACCAAGATGCATTAACCAAAACCCTATCAATCCTAGTGAAAACACCAGAAGCAGACCAAGTAAAAAACTCACCTGCTGAATTTAAATTAGTGAGGTTAGCATCAAGACAGCAGTCAACACCATCCTGCAATTCATAATCTGAGGGAATATTCCCATTCAATTTATCCTCCACAGAAAAAAAAGCATTAAAATCTCCAAGAACCATCCAAGGAAGAGAATAACTGACACTTAACTCCCTTATCCTGTCCCACATGGACCTTCTATCTTCTACAGTATGCAAACCATACACAAAAGTAACCAGAAAGCAGTCCTTAGAGACCAAAAGCCTAACCTTGCAATTGATCCACTGAATATCAACCTCAAGAACCTCCACAACAAGAAAAGCAGGATCCCAGATAACCAACATCCTTTTACTAGTATGTAAATCAAAATTATTAACAGATTTCCAACACCTAACTTTCTTCTCCATGAAGCTGTCATAACTATTTTGAGACAACTTTGTCTCAAGGATTCCAAATAAGGCAATCTTATGTTGTCTGAGAAACTTGACAATAGTAGACTGTTTAAGAACCTTATTGAACCCTCTAACCTTCCAAAACCCTATCATTTTTGTCTTCCAAGAGGTGATTTACCTCTTGAGACAGCATCATTTGCTTTGTGTACATTACCCGAAACACCAGATGTGTTATTCCTCTTGTTCTTCTTTTTCTTCTTTGATTTTCTTGAACTAGAAGCCACATTATCTCCTTTATCCACCAAAACATCATCCTCAGCATCACTTGCCCAAGAGCTACATTTGTCAGGACCCAAAACATCAAAGTTATTAGCCATATGGGTGGAAACCTGCTCTACATTCTCCACATTGTCTTTTGTACTTACCACATTCTTGCCTTTATCAATAACAGAAATCTTCACATTAGATGTTGCAGCAAAAGGAGCACCACCAGGTTGGACAGTATCTGTGGAAGGGACCTTATCCTGCACACTATCAGCATCTAGGATTATCACTTTCTTATTTTTTGAGGCATTAGTTTTTGTAGCACCAGATTGCTTAGACTTAGCAACATATAAAGTTGGAACATCAATCTTAGCATCATCACATCCAGCATCATTTTGCCCTAGTCTATTACACTTGGAGCAAAACTTAGGCATTTCTTCATACAAAAGAGGACATTCCCATCATGCAAGGTAATAGGAATGACAGAGGGCAAATCAGACTTGAGATCCACATCCACCAAGCATCTGGCAAAACCTAACACTTTCCTAGAAGCTGTCACCTTGTCAGTGTACTGAGAACACCCCACAAAGGAACAAATCTTACTCAATGCCCTACCCTTCTTAATGGAAGATTTGGGAGTTGTATCCACACTGGAACCACAGAAGTAGTTTCCTTACTGAAGTTAAACATCACTGGCATCTTCTTCAAGATCATAGGCTTCCTATAAGCATAAAAGGGACCAGCTTGCAAAACTTCACAGAGATCAGACTCATGCTCAAACAAAAACACTATCCAACCAGAATTGTGATAGTTAAACCTACACTTCCTAGGCCAAGCATTAACAATTTTTTGAGCAGCATCTCTACCAGGAAATTTGCCTGGAAAAATACCAATCAGACTTAGTTTCTCCAAACTATCATCATCCTCATCTTCCTCATCTAAAATCACAGTTTCTTCTGTTGGTCCCAGAGAAGGGTGAAACTATAGTCAGAGGGGGGGGGTGAATGACTATAGTGGAGTTTCAAAAACTTTTCTTCTATTTAAAAGCTTTTAGGCGGCGGATAAGTCCCTTCTTACTATGTTGTTTTCAAATCGGTGTAGACGAAATCACGGATATAAGTTATGATGTAGGCTAATTAAATAAATGCTGTAAAGTAAATTGCAGAATTTAAATTGACACAAGGCTTATAGTGGTTCAGGGTGGTGTAATCCCTTAATCAACTCTTCTCCTGTGATGATTGGAGGAATTCAGTATGATTGTGCTTGGCTTCCCAAGCTTCACAATCTACAAGACTATCACTCCTTGACTGCAACAGCTTCAGTGATTCAGTCTTCCTTTTGTTGTTCCTTAAGATTAAGATCCTTCAACAGCTATCACAGATTCAACTCCTTCTCAGATTGCCTCTGATTCAGTTGTTTCAGTTTGATGTGAATGTGATTCACACACTTGCTTGATCAATCTCAATTCTGAGTATGACTTTGTAGTTCTGATACTTGAGTTGATCACTAGATATGTCTTTGTAAGTTCAGAGAGAAGGCTTTTCAAATTGACAGAGTTTCTGCTTGATCTTTCTTTCTTGATCGTTATTTCTTTTCCTGTCAATGCCTTCTATTTATAGCCTTGAATAACCTTGGTTTTTGAAATTCCGTCCGTTGGCTATATTAATGAGGGAATAACCCTTGATTTTATTCTTGATTCCCCCTTAATTGTATTCTCCTTGATTTCAGTGATCGGATTCTTTCTTCAAACGTATAGCAGAAAATCCGTCCTTGATTGATCCTTTAATGATTTGTGCATTTAATGCATGATCTTCGAATCTTCATCGTATATCAAATTTGATCTTGTAAATGTCTCTTCACCGTTTTTAGAACGGTCGAGTGAGCCTTCTGACTTAGCCGTTAGTTCTTTCTTTGCTGTTTTGTTTTCTCTTTGCCGAAAGTCAGTTTACTCAGCCGATTCACTGTTTCCTTCTTTGTTCTAGTTTTTGGAGAGTCTTTGTACTTCACCGATCCTTGATTTGGGGAGACCGGTGTACACCATATTTGAACATTGAGTTTCATCACTTAAAACATAACTTAGACTTATCCAAGGTCATCACGGACTTCCTTGGTTATAGGTCGACCATAATGTCTTCATACTTCTCTGCTTGGTGCTTTGCTTGGCTTCACTTTGCCGAATATCTATTTTTGCTTTGCCGTCCTACCAACTAGTACAATACTTGTCGACTCAACTTATACAACATGTCGGACTCTAAGTAAAGACTTATACGAGAGTTCTAACTTATTTCGGGCTTGCTATAACGAATAGTATGGCCATCATCAAAACATAATAAAATGTTCCTAACAATTTCCCCCTTTTTGATGATGCCAAAACCCTCATAAGCCTGAACATAAGTAATCAAAATTTTTCATAATAAACAACTGAATAAAAGTTCAACAATTTTATTCTTCCATCATAGGGCAATAAGATATAAGACTTTATTCAAGTGTTACAAACTACATTTTGCTCAATTCAGCCTTGTACCTCTTGAATTTTGTTGTCTGAACCTCTTCCATGTCTTTCCGGTCAATTTACGGAAACTTCCACTTCCGGTAAGCCAAAGTTTGTGTATTCGGATACACCCTGGAAAACTCTTTTGGCAAAGAGTCTGTTGAAATCGAGCATGGTCTCATTTTCCTTAGGTTCTCCAAAATATTTTTCAAGTCTTTCCCTAGCCTCGGCAATATGTGAGTCCGCAAACTTGAGACTTTTGTAGAGACTCCACATTCTGTTTCTCCATTCTCCCCATAGGATTGAAGAATTTTGCCATATATTTGAAATCTTCTTGTTGTTCGAGTGGAAAGTCTTCGGTCCTTTTGCGGATAGTGGTATGGCCGAGCTTGGTTTGTTGTTGGTTTGTTTGAGAAGTGCAAATTCTCTTTTGACTTCATTGTAGAGTTTGGCCATATCGGTTCTCATCCTTTCATCCCGATAGCTTAGCCAATCAGCCCAAGCTTCATCTTGTGAGGAGTGAGGATAAATTCCTTCTGTACTACGAAAAATTCTCTTACATGGTCCGGTACATCGCATCATATTCTCGCTTTGCTTTGGTGACCGAGTGTAAGTTCGTGCTCACCAGTATATTTGGAGCATCTGCTACCTCTGCTGGTGTTTCCTCTGGTGTTGAGTCTGTGTTGACTGATAGATCCTCTTTGCTGACTAGATCCAGGCCTTTGCTGTCTGCCGGACCTGTCTCTATCATCATCTCTTCTTTGCATGGGGTGAGGAAATCCAGTGCAGGGTTCCTTTAGGGCCTTTTCCCTTTCTTCTCTGACCCTTCTTTGCTGTTCTTCTGCTTCATTTCTGATTCTTATTTCTCTGTCACTTGCTCTCGGTTGTTCCTCGGTGAAATTTGGAGGTCGATTGTTGATCCTTCGGGCTTATCCGGGTTTTCCCCTTTTTGGCGACATCATCCCTTTCTTTGGAGTAGGATGCTATTGGTGGCCTCTGCCGTTCCAATCGAGAGAATCAAGTTTTGATTCAATAGATGTGAATCTTTTGTTATGATCATTCAATTTCTCATTGACACTCCTAAGTCTAGTGCCAAAAGCTACGCCGGTGATTCGTTTTCTTGGGAAATGTGTTGCACGAGGCCCGCAAGACTCGTTAGTGATATTGATGTTGAGTTGCTTCATCGATTTCCTTGTTGTTGAACAACAATATTTTGTGCATCAATGTATTCTGCAATGGCCTGAAACTTGTTTTCAATGGAGGAGCTTTTGTCATTAAAAGCTGAAGTCATGGATCTGAGATACATTGCTTGATGTTCCAATTCTTCAGCCAGCAAGTCTGCCGCTTTCTCAAAAGTTTCATTTGTAATGCCAGTGTTCAGCTGAGAGAGTCTGTGCCTTGTTTCAGCTGTTTCTGGATCCGTTTGTTGTCCCTTGTCTTGATGTTGAGTGACATCTGCATTTACATCTTGATCTTCAAGAATTTGGGTAGATGTATATCTTTGGTGTGGCTTGAATTTCTTTGTTCCCCCTATCTACATGCCGGGGGTTGTCTTGACTGGAGTGGCGGCAGCTGAGCCAGTGTCCATAATGTTACTGCTGTTAGCTGGAACGTTGACAGGCAACGGTTGAGTGGATGTCTTTGCTAGAGTTGTAGGTTTGCCGGAGGCTTGTGGTTTCAAAAATGTACGGAGAAGAGTAGTGTCATCAATTGCATCTGGTGCAGGAGAGTTCTCTTCTTTATTTTGACCAAGATCATCATCATCATCTTGATCATGATCATCTCCATCATCTTCTGAGTCATCACTTTGTCTCCCAGAGATCTGGGGCAGTTTTGCCTTGGCTGCATCAACCATTTCCCATAGAGGTGATTCATCAAGTACTCCTACCAGAGTTGTGATTCCTAGAAAATCAAATAGCCATGCTTCTTCAGCAAGCATGTGATCTGAGTCTTGAAGCTGTTGTTTGGAATCGCCTTCCTTCCACTCAAGATATTCTGCAATTCGATCATCTATATCGTTTGCAGATAATTGTACAGCTTCTTCTGGAGATGATTCCTCATCCTCTCCAGTGTTTTCGTTATTAGGGTGCTGTTCATCCCTACTGATTTCTTCTTCTTGTTGTTCTGCTTCAGTGTCAGAACCTTCTTCCTCTTCTTCTTCATCAATCAATTGGCCAAAGTCTGTCGTTTCCAGACTTCGCTGAATCTTTTGTTTCTTTCTTTGACCGGTGGTGTTGCGTGTGGATTTCTTCCTCTTCCCTTCTCCTACCTTCAGTTGTTGTTTAACATAAGTAAACATGACTTTGGATTCATGCAGTTTGTGGAGTTGTACTGTGGGGACTTTAAGACAATGCAACAAGTAGTGTAACTGAATGCCATATGACTTTTTCACCCAGAATTGTCCTTTCTTAGTCTTTCCTTCTTTTGTCCCCTTGTTTGCTGCTTTTACTTCACCTTGGATTTGCTCTTTGAGTCTTAGAAAGAAGTATTTTGCCCGGTTAAATTGAGATTGTTGTAGATGATTCCCATTAGCCTCATTCTGATTTCTGTCATTGCATTATTTGCTCCCAATTTTCCTTCAATGGTCTTGCCAATTAGGGCACCGAACTCATTGAATGGTTTCTTTACTGACGGATCTCAAACAATTGACCTTTGTAGATCCTGGGTTTGCCGTTTTGGCAATGGTTGCCCAGAAATCATCCAAGTTTTGTGATACAGATGTCACTTTTTCTTGGCCTTTATTCGAAAGTTTAAGATGTTTGTGAATTACCTTTTACGTAATCGCCACTTCTTTTCCGTTGACGAGATGCTACAATCTTGTCTTCTTCCCACTCGTCACCTTCTTCGGCGGGGAGCCCGGGCACGTATTGTGCGGATTTCCGAAGGAAATCGGACTTTCATAACGCAGACCTCGGTTATGGGCGGATTAAGAAAGGTTGATAGATTTAGGATTTTGCAACCTGCTGCCAATCGTTTGGCATCTTCGTCAGTTCCGCACAGTTTCAAGTAGTGTTCTTCTTGAAAGAAAGATCCCGTGGCAATCGATTTTTCATATCTAGCTTGGGTGTTTGAGGAGGATGATGCCATTTTTACTAAGGTTTGAAAATGAACTTGAGTTTGTAATAGAAAGTAACAAGAGTAGGGTTTGTAATTGCCAAGAAAGCGTAAAGATTTCTGAAAATTTCTAAGTCTTGTTTATATAGTGTGATTTGGGTAGTGTGAACGTGGTTTGAATATGGAAGGATTTTGTGGCATAATGGTGTGATTTTGTGTATGAAAATTGCGATATTCGAGTGGAATGGGGGTGTGGTTTGAGGCAAGTAATGATAGAGCCCGGGAATCGAGGAGTTTATAATTCGAAAAATAATATAATTACCTCCATGATCATAAGTTGATCGCCACGTGTGTACAGAATAATCCTCCATAATTTCCTTATTCTCCACGTGTAATCAGAATTGATTTTGTTCACACTTTTAATTTGTCCAAGTCTTTATTTCGGTGAAGTGCCTTCACTGGTCACTTAGCCGTCCCAATAGGTTCTTCACTTAGATGCGCCATTTGAATGTTCCTAACAATCAGTTAAGTTACCTTCGCTGAATACCAGTATCTCCTGTAACGGCAAAGGTTGTACCGATTAATGAAGTCACTTAGCCGATTACTCCAGGTTAGCATTGTTAGATACTTATTCAATTTCAATCATTCCTAACTCGGTTCTTAGCTTACTTGAATCTTTCATAACGAGTGGTTTAGTGAAGATGTCGGCCAATTGATCTTCGGTGGGTATGTGTTTTAGGATGACATCCCCTTTTCAACATGGTCTATGATAAAATGATGTCTTACATCAATATGCTTTGTTCTTGAGTGCAATACTTGGATTTTCGTAATAGATATTGCACTTGTGTTATCACACATGATTGGAATTGTTTTCTCTTCTACTCCATAGTCCCTTAGCATTGTTGTCTTATCCATAGTACTTGTGCACAACGGCTACTACGTCGCTATATATTCGCTTGCCATTGTTGATGTAGATATGGAGTTTTGCTTTTTTGAACCAAGAGACTAGTCGGTTCCTAGCATTTGGCAAGTTCCGGAGGTGCTCTTTCTATCTATTTTGCATCCAAGGCATAGTCGAGTCCGAATATGATATCAATGCAAATCCTCCATCTTTTGGATACCAAATACCAACATTTATAGTGTTTTTCAAGTATTTGATTATCCTTTTAGGCGCTAGAAGATGTGATTCTTTTGGTTGAGCTTGAAATCTTGCACACACTCTACTTGCAAATGCTATGTCGGGTCCGCTTGCGATTAAGTATAATAATGATCCAATAATTCCTCTATACATTTTCGATCTACATCTTTTCCACCATCATCTTTTCCAAGTATGACTCGGCACACATTGGTGTGTCTGCACGTGCCACTTGTATCCATCCCATACTTGTGTATCAAATCTCTTGTATACTTTGCTTGACTAATGAAGATGCCATCCTTCATTTTCTTTACTTGAAGGCCAAGGAAGTAGTTTAATTCTCCCATCATGCTCATCTGAAATTTGCTCTTCATCAGGTTTGCAAATTTCTCACATAGCTTTTCATCTTCGGATCCAAAGATTATATCATCAACATAGATTTGTACTAGCAAAGTGCTTGCTCCTTCCTCTAGTTTGAATAGAGTCTTGTCAATAGTTCCTTTGTTGAATCCATTCTTGATCAGAAATTGTGATAGTGTTTCATACCAGGCTCTAGGTGCCTGTTTGAGGCCATAGAGGGCCTTCTTGAGTTTGTATACTTTGTCTTCTTTTCCTTTAATTTGAAATCCAGGAGGTTGTTCTACATAAACTTCTTCTTCCAAAAGTCCATTTAGGAATGCACTCTTTACATCCATTTGATAGACTTTGAAGTCTTTGTGTGCGAAATGCTAGAAAGAGTCGATTGCTTCCAATCTTGCTACCGGTGCAAATGTTTCATCATAATCTATTCCTTCGACTTGGGAATAGCCTTTTGCAACTAGCCTTGCTTTGTTTCGACAACGGTTCCTTGCTCATCCATCTTGTTCCCGAATACCCATTTTGCACCAATGATGTTGGCCATTTCGTGTCCGTCAAGTAGTTCCCGACTTCATTTCTTTCAAATTCATTTAGTTCTTCTTGCATGGTTGTGATCCAATCTGCATCTTGGATTGCATTATCTATGGTCTTGGGTTCCACTTGTGATAGAAAGCAAGTTAGCATGTGCTCAGGTTGTCTTCGGTTCTGACTCCTATGTGAATATCTCCAATGACTTGTTCTTCAGGATGGTCTCTTAGCCAATTTAGGTCTGTTGAAGTTGATCTTCACTTGGTGCTTCCATACCTTCATGCTGAGCAAGAACTTCAACTTCAGGTGCTTCATCTGGTGTATTGGTAAGTGGTTCTTCTTGGTTTTCAAAATGATGATTTAGGATGGTAGCTGGTATGGTTGCATTTGTATAGATTTCCCTTTGTGCTGCTTTCTCTTCTTGATCTTGAAGATCTTCACCATTTGTATTTGGTTCATCAAAAACTACATGTATTGATTCTTCAATCACCAAGGTTCTTTTATTGAGTACTCTAAATGCTTTGCTGGTGTCTGAGTATCCCATGAAGATTGCTTCATCAGCCTTCTCATCAAAGGTATGCAGCTGATTCCTGTTTAAGACAAAACATTTTGATCCAAACATATGAAAATATGAGATATTAGGTTTTCTACCATTCCATATTTCATATGGAGTCTTTCCATGATGTTTGTTGATGATTGATCTGTTTTGTGTATGGCATGCTGTGTTTGCTGCTTCAGCCCAAAATCTCTTTGGTAAACATGCTTCTGCTATCATTGTCCTGACTGCTTCCTTGATGGTTCTGTTTCTTCTTTACGCAACACCATTTTGTTGTGGAGTTCTATGCGATAGTTGATGTAATACTCCATTTTCTTCACAATAGGTTCGATAATTTCATTTAGGAATTCGGTGCCTCTATCCGATACGATCTTGATAATCTTTAGCTCTTTCTCATTACGGAGTCTTCTCAACAAATCAGCGGCTTCTTGAGTGTTTCTTTCTTCTTGTTCATGAAAATGGTCCATGTGTACTTTGAGAAGTCATCCACCACTACAAGAGTGTATTTCTTACCACTCACACTTACTTGGTGTGATTGGTCCAAACAAGTCCATGTGCGGCGGATGTAGAACTCTTGTTGTAGATTGATAAGGCTTTGACTTGAATGAACTTTTTATTTGTTTTCCTTTTTGACAAGCATCACATAGACTCTCTTTCTTGAATGTTATCTACGGCGGGCCTTCAACTAGCTTGCTCCTTGATAGTTTGTTGATGGTCTTGAAATTCGAGTGATTTAATCTTTTGTGCCAAATCCACTTGTTGATTGTTTATTCTTGACAAGTAGGCATGTTTACGCCTTAGTTTTGTTTTCCGGTCCACCACATACATGTTGTCTTGTCTTCTACCCGCAAGAACTACTTGTGTTGGTTTGATTGTGAATCACTTTGCATCCTTCTTTGTTGAAGTGCACATTGTAGCCTTTGTCACGAATTGACGGATGCTCATCGATTGAAGTTAAGTCCCTTGACATATGCCACATTTTGAATCTTTAGATTGTTCTTGAGTATTATGCCTTCCCCTTAATCTTGCCGGGGTTTTCTTTACCTCCAAATGTGACTTTGGGTCCATCAAAAGCTTTGAAGTCGGTGAGTCATTTCTTATTTCTGTCATGTGTCCGGAACATCCACTTGTCTATGTACCGGACATCCTACAAAACAGATTAATTAAGTTTAGGTACCCAAAGACCTTTGTTTGGGTCCATGCTTGTTAGCAATCATGCCTCCCATACCAAGGGTGTATCCAAAAGGTCTTCTTTTTGGATAATTGAAGTCATCAACTTCATATGTATAAGGCATGGCAGAATAACTTCTAGTATTTTTACTGAAGGTATTCTGATACTTTTCTCCACCTTTTGGTGCGTTTGCATCCTTCTTTACTTTCCAATATGCAGTAGGAAACCTTTCTTGCTTCATGTGTCTAGGAACAGTTTGGTTTTTCTTAAACACATGATGCATTATGTGGAATGGTTTCCTCTTGTATTTTGGAGGTGCAACATTCCAATCATCCTCTGAAGGGTAAAGTCTGCCTTTTCCTTTCAGATGGATGTGGTTCTTGATTGACTGGAAGGAGGATTTAGTTTGTTGTTTCACTATACTGGGTCTTGACTTCACCGGAACAGGATGATCTGTTGGAACCATGGTCTGTCCCTTTCTAAATTTTGGCCCACTAGTGGTCCTGAATTTAGAATGGTGTTGATCATTGTTCTTACTTTCATCCTGACTGTTGTAGCCAAGACCAGATCTGGATCCAAACCTTTTTGAGGGTTTGTAAGCTGGTGCTTTTAGTGGTGCAGTGGATACCTTCACTGGTGAGGAGATTTTCTTAACTGATCTTTTAGTAACAGATGTATGATCATCTACTTTTTGTTGATCATTTAAGTAGGTCTCCTTACTAGTTAATTCAGCTTTTGCTTCATCCAGTTCTTTCTTTAACCTCTTATTCTCTTTTCTTAGATCCTTGCATTCCTTTTCCGAATTTCATGATTCTTTTCAATTTCATCAAATTTAGTCATGAGATTTTGGACTAGGTCTCGTATCTAATGGGAGACTAGAGGATTGTGCGATGTTAGATGTGGATGCATTAGATGAAGAACGGGAACTAGATGTTAACTCGGTTTCATCCGATTCTTTAGCCATTAAACATATGCTTGTTTCCTCGGTTGTCCGAGCCATCACTTTTATCTTCATCCAATTCTTTGGTCATGAGGCATAGGCATGCTTTTTCATTTTCTCGAAATTTGTCTTCTTCATCACTATTATCGAGTCATTGTCGGATGATTCTTCATGCTTTTCTTCTTTGGATTCTCGCATTAAGTGCCTTCTTGCTCTTTCTCTTTTCGGATGCTCTTCTGTATTTCTTCTTTTCATCATCTTTGTCATTTTCTTCAGGACAATCAGCCTTGAAGTGACCTTTCTTGTTGCAGTTGAAGCATCTGTATTCATCATCTTTCTTCTTCATGTCTCTGTTTGAGCTTGACTTTTTGTTTGATGACGAATTTCCTTTGAATGGCTTCTTTTTAAACCTGTCAAAACGTTTAACTAATAAAGCTACCTGTTCTTTTAATTCTTGTGTCTCTTTGCTGATGCATTCGGCAAAGTTACTTTTCTGGGGTGCAGCTAATGCAGTGATTTTGTGTGTCTCTGCCGGAGCACCATCTTCGCCGTTCAATTCGAATTCGTGAGCTTTTAAGCGGGACATCGGTGTCGAGTGTCGGTGCTTGCAAGATTTGTTGTTCCTCTCGATTACGATGTTATGATCTTCCATCTTTCGGGTAGTCCTCTCAAGATTTTCAAGCATACTTCTTTTTGGGGATATATTTGTCCAAGCATTGTAATTCACCGATGATGCTTGAGAATCTGTTGTCCATTTGATCAATGGATTCACCGGCCTTCATTTTAAAGTTCTCAAACTTCGTTTTGCAACGAGATAATTTGATTTCTTTAATCGCTTCGAATCCTTCATTTATCAATGATAGCTTGTCCCACATCTCCTTTCTTTGTTTTGCGGTCTTTAATTCTCATGAACATGTTCTTGTCTAGGGTCTTCAAGATCATGTATTTTGCAACAAAGTCCAGATTTGCTCTTCTCCTGTCATCCTTGGTCCAATCCTTTTTAGGTTTGTCAATTTCCTTTCCTTGATGCGCTCGCTCCCGTGCCTACCACCGTAGTGATTGTGATCGGTCCATCATTGATTACATCCGGCATCTCTTCATGAGTTGCTTTGCAAGATGAGACAACATTCTTATTTTATATTCATCAAAATTGTTAACATTAAAAACGGGTACTTTTGACAAGAAGTTTGAGGAATCCATCGGTATAATTGAATATATAAATGACGAGTGAATGGAAAACTCGATTTGAAAACTTGCTTTGAAAATATGTGATCTCCTTGTTACCGAAATTAGATCTCGAACATGTTCGATACTAGGAACAACGCTCCGATACCAATTGTTGGTCCCGAGAGAAGGGTGAAACTATAGTCGAGAGGGGGTGAATGACTATAGTGGAGTTTCAAAAACTTTTCTTCTATTTAAAAGCTTTTAGGCGGCGGATAAGTCCCTTCTTACTATGTTGTTTTCAAATCGGTGTACACGATCACAGATATAAGTTATGATGTAGGCTAATTAAATAAATGCGTAAAGTAAATTGCGAAATTTAAATTGACACAAGGCTTATAGTGGTTCGGGGTGGTGTAATCCCTTAATCCACTCTTCTTCGTGATGATTGGAGGAATTCACTATTGTTTTCACGGATACAATAGTATGATTGTCCTTGGCTTCCCAAGCTTCACAATCTACAAGACTATCACTCCTTGACCGCAACGACTTCGGTGATTCGGTCTTCCTTTTCTTCGTTCCTTAAGATTAAGATCCTTCAACAACTATCACAGATTCAACTCCTTCTCGGATTGCCTCGATTCGGTTGTTTCGAGTTTGATGTGAATGTGATTCACACACTTGCTTGATCAATCTCAATTCGAGTATGACTTTGTAGTTCGATACTTGAGTTGATCACTAGATATGTCTTTGTAAGTTCGGAGAAGACTTTTCAAATTGACAGAGTTTCTGCTTGATCTTTCTTTCTTGATCGTTATTTCTTTTCCTCTCAATGCCTTCTATTTATAGCCTTGAATAACCTTGGTTTTTGAAATTCCGTCCGTTGGCTATATTAATGAGGGAATAACCCATGATTTTATTCTTGATTCCCCCTTAATTGTATTCTCCTTGATTTCAGTGATCGGATTCTTTCTTCAAACGTATAGCAGAAAATTCCGTCCTTGATTGATCCTTTAATGATTTGTGCATTTAATGCATGATCTTCGAATCTTCATCGTATATCAAATTTGATCTTGTAAATGTCTCTTCGCCGTTTTTAGAACGGTCGAGTGAGCCTTCTGACTTAGCCGTTAGTTCTTTCTTTGCTGTTTTGTTTTCTCTTTGCCGAAAGTCAGTTTACTCAGCCGATTCACTGTTTCCTTCTTTGTTCTAGTTTTTGGAGAGTCTTTGTACTTCACTGATCCTTGATTTGGGTGAGACCAGTGTACACCATATTTGAACATTGAGTTTCATCACTTAAAACATAACTTAGACTTATCCAAGGTCATCACAGACTTCCTTGGTTATAGGTCAGACCATAATGTCTTCATACTTCTCTGCTGGTGCTTTGCTGGCTTCACTTTGCCGAATATCTGTTTTTGCTTTGCCGTCCTACCAAGTAGTACAATACTTGTCTGACTCAACTTATACAACATGTCAGACTCTAAGTAAAGACTTATACAGAGAGTTCTAACTTATTTCAGGCTTGCTATAACAGCTAGTATGTCCATCACCAAAACTTAATAAAATGTTCCTAACATCTTCACTAATAACATGGTCAGTTAAAGTAACAACTTCATCAGATTGCTCCCTATTATTCTTCACCAGTTGTACCCAAGATGCAACCTCATCTACAGCCTTAACAGCATTAGGCCCTATAAAATCAGCAGATTGAGGATTCAAAATGACTGGAGCATGAACATCACTAGTAGGGATATTGGTGGCATTCCCACCAGTGACATTAGTAGAGACATGATCCACCTCTAACTGAGTCCCCTTCTCCACTACACCACCTTGTCCTAAAGTATCAACCACACCATCAGTAACATGCCCTACCCCGGAAGAACCAAGTTCAACAGGTGCAGGAACCAGTCCAACAGGTGCATTGACACTCTCACTCGCCTTATCCAACACAAGGCCTTCTTTTAAACTATTAACTAGATCAGTGTCCACCACAGTTTGAACATGATCAGCCAATTTTTGCACTTCAAGTAATTCTGAAAGAGAGTCGGTGCCTGCCATTTCAGAATCTGTCATAGTGACCTTCTTTTTTGCATTGTTGACAGCCGGAGTAACAAGTTTCCCAGATTTCAACTTCATTGCCTCAAACATCAATGGATTGCCACACTTCAGAGCTGAATCCATCACATCCACTACAGCAGGGGCCACATCCACACCTAGGGCCAACTCTTACTTGCTTCCTAGAAACATGGGGATCAAGCAACAGGTTCTTTTCCATGGTGCATCCATCTTCATCATGAGCTGCAGGCTATTCTACAAGGGGAGTAGAAGCTGCTGCAACATGCACTTCAGTTGTACTTTCTTGTTCAAGAGCAACCGGAACATGAACAGTACCTTCTTCAACAGATTTCTTTATTTTGCGAGTCATAGATCAAATTTGGAGCTGTAAAAGCTGTAAGTAGAAGAACATGAAGGAAGCAAACTATACGAGCAAGGAACTAGAACAAAGACACAGAAACAGAGGGGATTTGGCAAGCTCATTCAAAGAGAAGAAGAAGCTAGCTGAGAGAAAACATCTCTCTAAAATCCGAAATAATGTAACTTTTATCGCATACTCCCTCCGTTCTTAATTATATGTTGCACTTGCCAAAATCAAAATTATCTTTTTATATGTCGTAGTTATATTTACAATACATATTTTAATACTCTTTCCGTTTTTCAATGTTACTTTTCAACTTTCTAGGCTTATTCAACCAATCAATCTTTCATTTTCATTACACCACTGCACTTTTTAAGATTTTTTTTCGGGAATACTTATTTTCTTAATTTGTATACGACATATAATTAGGAACGGAGAGAGTATATAGTCAACTGAATAAAGACCCACTGTAAATTATTTCCATACATTAACTAAATTCACTTTACATGAGGTCCACTTAATAAAGCGAAAAAAATAAACAGCACGTATGTTCGGAAAAAAAATATTTATTTGGGTCTGCCAAAACTTTGGGCCCTAAGGCCCCTAACTATTATATCCATTAGTGCATGTTCCACTAAGACTAATCAATGGGCCAATCATGAACCAAATAGCCATAATTATCGTTTCATTTTTATTTATTTGTTTTTATACTAAACATGTCCCCAAAAAAATACTGGAATTAACATCGTAGTCAATGGGCCAATCATGATCCAATCATCGTAGTCACAGATGAATTACATGGAATTAACTCGACAAATAATTGTCTATTCCTTAAGATAGTGTGTGTGGTTCCACTATCAGCTAAGCACTCTATTTCTCCTCGATTCATTCCTACATTTAAATTAGATGAGATTAAAAGTCGAAGACATAACTCATATTCTTTAGAGTTTTTCGATGGAGATGTATTGCTTTACACCTTAATAGTGCTATTTTCGAACCATGTATATACTGGTAAATAAAATCGAATAAAATTCAATACTTCAGAATAAAATCCGAAATTTATTAATAGGCCAACGAAAATCAAAATAAAAGTCTCGTACATCAAAATCCAATTCAACAAACCATTATTCAAATGAACTTTAAGACCAAAATAGTCTAATTAAAAAATAAGGCATTCCGCCTTCACAATGTTCTTGGAAAAATAAATAAATAAGCAAAGCAGATCAATCAAAGTCTGGAACATCCATTGACTGAGCAGGGTTCTTGTTGCTATTGAAGTCTGCAATTGTGAGGTTGACATCAGTGTCATTGCCTCCATCTTCCGTATAGTGGGCCTCTTGTTCTCTAGATTCCCTATACCTCTTGTAATTGGTCGCTACTTTGTTACTTGCTCGGCGGGTATTATACCAATGCCCGGTAACTCCACACCTATAGCAAGGTTCGGTTCCAACTCTCTCCCTTTTTTCTTGAGGGTTCTTAGGTGCCTTTTGCACCTTAGCCTTAGGATCACCATGGCCACTGGACCATCACCACCATTTGCGCCATACATTAGGGGACCTCCACGGCCCATACCACGGCCCCTAGGTCCCTTTCCACGTGGTGCATTGTTTCCACGTGGGTAAGGCTCGGCACGTCCAACTCCGCTTTTCTTTGGGGTTCTTTCCACCTTTCATCTTGCCATAGTTAACCTCGGGGATTTTCTTTGTCCCGGCGGGTGCACGGCATTATTATTCATGAGAACTTGATCATGCCGCTCGGCCACTTGCGGCATGTTGATCAATTTGTGAAAGGTCGTAATATTTTTCTTGTCGTACTCCGGCTATCTTGGTTCGCTAGTATAAGTCTTGAAGTAGGAAAAGTGGAAAGAGTCTTCGGATCATATCATCTTCGTGAGTTCCTTTCCACGAAATTTGAGACGTGCTCTAAGACGCAACATGTCCTTGTTGAATTGGTCTACCCTTTGTAGTCAAGCAAGCGGATTTCATTCCACGAGCGAGACGATTACGGGAGTAAAGTGTCATGAATGTTCCCAAAACGTCCTCTGGGCATCCCACGATTCTTTGGGTGTTTTCAACCGAAGGTACTCCCGGCGTAAGCTAGAGTCAATATGTCGCCTCGAAGAACATTAGGGCATTTGCTTTTACTTTAGCGGATGGGTCGTCCTTAGGGTCGGTGGGTGTTTTGATAGTGAGAGTGTAGTCCTTTGCAACAAAGGCCATTTCCACATCTGAAACCCAGCGGTGGTACTCAATTCCTTCTGAGTCCAAGATTTCAAATTCGGGTCGAGTTGTATCGGCCATCTACATGAACAAGAGTGAAGAGCTTATTAATTATGTAGTCATAAGACATCCACAATAATTAATTTCCAAGAGTGTGAATTGGATCACGATGCCATGGTACATAACGGTCACTCATTATTAATCGATGCTTTGTGAAGATACTTTATCATATTGATTGTTTTGTACTTAGTATATAACGCCTATGAAATTTCTTTATCATAGGATGACATATAATCTTATTTATAAGGCAATCAACATATAATTATTATGCTCAATTTGAAATTTCGGGCAAACATAGCACATAACATTTTTCATAGCAACATGCATATACATATCAAATTATAATAATAAAACAAACAAGGAAACGTAATTTGCTACACCACTCAATTAATGCGGCAGCAACGTAATTGCATTATTATTATTATTTTTTTTCTTTTTTTTTTTAATGCACAGGAGTAAGCAGGTAAACAAATATCTCATTAAACCCTAATTCTTTGTTGCAGCCGCCGCTTTTTTTTTTTTTTTTTTTTTTTTTTTTTTTTACGGCAATGTGTAGCAGGCAAATCACAAAATCAATTGACCACACACGCAATACTAACATTTGACGGAAATTTTTTTTTTTTTTTTTTTTTTGATGGTGTGAAATCACAAAAGCTTTTGCTAGTAAATATATATATATTTTTTGTTGAGTAAGTTCTATGGAAAACAGGGAACTAGGACAGGGAAATTGCTACAGACGGGTTCGAAGGTCAGATGATCACAAAGCTGATAACTTTTTTCTTTTTTTTTTTTTTTTTTCACATAAAGGAACGCAATATTTTGAGAGCATGGTAATCTGAAACAAAAGGAGCATCGGGTAGAGTTTTTGTGCATACCGTTCACTGGAGAATTGATAGATCTGTTCACCAAAGGGATATCGCCGTTGATGGATAAAGGCGTTCGCGGCGGGCCGGGCGGCGGCGGCGCGGCGGGGCGGGGGCGGCGGCGGCGGCGGGGGGCGGGCGGCGGCGGCGGGGCCGGGCGGCGGCGGCGGCGGCTCAATTAGGTTTTTTTTTTTTTTCTTTTCGAGCTACGTGCGATAACGTGTAAAAGTAAAAGTGGGAAAAAGCGTATCTCATTCCATTAGATAATCCCTTTATATAGGGTCACGGTTACAATGTGAACACAAGATTACATTGATGGCAATAAATACTGATTGAACGTTACATAATAACCGAAAGATAATCGTCATTGGCTTTGACGAAGGCACATAATAGTATTTTCCTTCAACATTCAACACTTTTTTTTTTTTTATTTTTTAAAGCAAAGATCCAATTTTTTTGATAGCTAAGTGAAAATCCCACAACAACATAAAACAAGAAAGCTGTCCAAGATAGTAAAGCAGGAAGGAAAGCCAACAGAAAAAAAACAAAGACTACTGTGTACAGCTATCCCACGCTAATATTAGGTTGCGTGCTCTCTGCTCAATTTTTGAAACGAGGACATGGACGGGGGTACGTTGTGTAATATTCCGATTTTCGGGAAAGGGCAGACGTGTCATTTTGCGAAAACGAAATATTATTATTTCTTTTCTTTATGGGAGTTAAGTATTTAATTGAGTATATATATATATATTTTCGAGTTATATGTATATATAATTAAGGGAAAATCTGATTATTTGGTAATTAAAGGACAATTAAGGAAAAAGGGATTTATGGGAAATTGGTATTTATGGAAATTTACACACAATAATCCCATAACCTAAACACAAAATCAGAAATCAGTTTTTCACCTCTTCTCTGCGCAATTTGGAGGAAGAAAGGGGGCCGAGAGAGTTTTCACGATATCTGAAGCGTTTCTTGATCGTTTTCAGATCGGACGAGAGAATTGGAACCGTTGTGAGAGGCACATCGTTGGGATATCAGTTGGAGGGAAGTGCAACAGTTTTTCGGAGGCATTTGAATCTGGTTTTTGGATGCAAATAGGTAAGAAACTCTTCCTATGACCTCGATTATGATTCGTAAAGTTTAGATCATGTTTTATGATGCGTAGATGCAAGAAAGATGTGTTTTTTGTTGATCAAAGGAACATAGATGTTTAGACATATTTTCTATGTTTTACTGTGTTGCAACCGATTTTAATTAGGTTAGAAAGGGTTCAGAAATCGCGTTTCGAAGATTTTAGCGTTTTGGGAAAAACCCAGGCGGACGGGCGTTTGCGACCTTAGTAGCTCAGACGGGAGTTTGCACAAGGCAGACGGGCGTTTGAGGTTAGATTTTTGATTCAGGATGTAGTTGTTTTTTACGGACGGGCGTCTGGGGTTAGTGGACGGGCGTTCGATGTCGGACGGGCGTCCGTAGGAGGTCAAACGGGCGTTTGACCAGTTTTACCTTGTTTTTAATGTTTTAGCATTTCAGCTTGATTTTCGGTTTCATAATCGTGTTTTCACTATTTTAAATCCCTTATTCATGATATGTTAACATTGTTTAAACTTAAACAAGCCTGAATTGAACTTCTGATTCGTTCAGTTAAAACACCGAATGTACTCTTAAAGGGAGTTGAAGTTCGGATCCGTCGGAAGAGCATGATAGGCTTGTGCTTTGATGAATTAGCATTCATCAATGTCTGTGTAATTGCTAGGCCTTGTCCATTTCTAGTGGTCTAGGAAGAGAGTAGTCAAGGTGAGGGAGATTAATTGAAAACACTTAGGTGGTTAGCTAATCATTTTAATAAAATACGTACTTGACTAGTAAAAGATTAAACAACATGTCTCTCTTGGATAGGCACCAGCCTACCTATTTTAGCCTCCGTGGGTATTGGTGTGATCCACTAATATGTCGCAATTGATATCTCCTGGTGGATATACATTAGGCGTAGTGCCCTTGAGTGCGGTTGTAACATAGATAAGTTAAGTAGAAACGTTTAGTCAATTCATGATGATGGACATGAGATGAACCCTAGATTGAGTCGGTAGTACACAAACAACTAAACTTCTAAATATCCCTTCTTTATAAATTATAATTGTTTCCATAGCTTCTCTTTCTTATTAAGTACGTTGTACTTACCTCAAATACATTTTTTCTATGTGTTTGGGGGTGAGAAGACGAACAGGTGGATCATAATTACGAGGAGGAGTTCGATGATGACGTTTGACGATGCTTCATTGAAGACTTTGCATTTACCATTATGTTATTCACTTATTACACTGTTTTTAGTACTGTTGGTTTAGACTTTTGGTCTTTCGAGACTTGTAATACTGTTCCGTTTCTTTTAGATTTCGTATTTCACTTGAATGTAATAAGTTACATTTCTATCTTTAGATTTGACTTCTATTCTTGGATGTTTGGAAATTTTATACCCGAGTCTTTCACTTCCGTTTGCTTATTTTTGATACGACGTAGTAAAGGCTTACGTATAAAGTGAATTTATTTTTATTTAATACATGCCGAACGTTCCTTTCCCGAATAAGGACTCGGTGTCCTGGAACGGGGCGTTACAGGTTGTATCAGAGAGAAGCATCTTTTAGGCTTCATTTCTTTTAAAATAAGTTTTCTCTACACCTTTTAGTAACGTTCTGGTTTTCTTTGATCATCAGGATGGTGTTCACGAGAACTGGAGCGGGCGTAGAGACTTCTAGAGTTCGACGGGAAAGTCCAACACCGGTCGTAGAGGGCGGTGTTGTGAGGCAGATTCCTCCACCTCGACAGAGTTTGTCACCACCTCCTCACACTGCGACACCCACACCAAGGTCTCAACAGGGTTTGTCAATGTGACCTCATCAGGAGCAACCTTCACAATGGCACGTGGGGAGTTCGGTTCAGTTTTCCTTGGTGAGTGATGTTCCAGCAGGGTTTGTACCACCACCGGTAAGCTACCCTCCGCACAATCAAACCGTTTATCCTCCACTAGTCAGCGTTTACCCTCCACCAGTGAGCCACCCCTCACCATTAGTGTTTCACCAACAGCAGCAGACCTTCTACCCACCTCCTGTAGGTCATACCCCTCGACCTACCGTACCACTTTCACCGCGGTTCGACCATCAGCATGGTTTTGGTTACCCACCCTTTGGTCTCCAACAACCTCATCCAACCCCACAACATCACCAGAATTACCATCAAGGATACTACCCTTTCGGCTGAACCTCAAGTGAATCCAGTTTACCCTCAGCAGCAGCAGTACCAACAGCAAGTACCTTTTGGTTACCCTCCGGTTTACCAACCGGTTCCACCGGTTAGACCAGTTTTCGAGCAAGCACCCCCAATTGACTGGTACACGAGGTTGAGAAGGAACAATGTTCAAGACTTCCATGGGAATGTGGAACATTCCAAGGCCGAAGAATGGTTAAGAGGCTTCGAAAAGGCTTGCAGGAATATACATGTTCCTGAATCTGAGATGGCACAGTTAGCTGTTAGTTTCCTTTTGGGCACAGCAGAAGCTTGGATTGATGCTATATAGAGTTGTAATGGCAAGGTAACAGATTGGGAAGGCTTTAAGGCCATGTTCTATAACGAGTATTTTCCAGAAACGCTACAGGCAGACATGGCAAGTCAGTTTTTGAAACTTAAATAGGGTAATTATATGACAGTATCACAGTACACCAACAAGTTTAACGAGTTGGGAAGATTCTACCCTGAGTTGATGAAGGTCGAAGAGAGGAAGATGGCTCTTTATAAGGAAGGTTTGGCCTATCAGATACAGTCTGGTATGTTAGGTTTCACGGCTAAGAATATGGCTGAGTTGCTGAATAAAGCCTTGGAGGTTGAGACCTTCAGGAAGAATGCTACAGTGGTTATTAGGAACAAGAGGAACTTTGGGACTAGTCAGGGTAATCACCGAGGAGCCCCACAACAAAATACTAAGAAGACAACAGCTCATCCGGCAGCTAAGGCCCCAAACAGTGCACCTCTGTGTTCCAAGTGCAATAGGAATCATTCCGGGGAGTGCAGAGCTAGTTCAGGCGGTTGCTACTTTTACGGAGAACCGGGGCACTTTTTTAGAGAATGTCCCAATAAGGGGAATAAAGGGAGTGCGAGCCGAGGAAACGGGAGAAGCGGCCCAAGCCGACCAGTGCGAGTTTTTACAGCTGATGCTACAGATGCAGAACCAGAGGATGATGTTATCTCAGGTACCTTGTTGTAAATTTATTTTATTAAGATATTTTTATAGCGTGATTACTCATGTTGTAACTGTATTTAAATGAATGAATATTCCTCTTAGGTACGATAATGTTAGATAACCTAGTGGTCAGGGCCTTTTTTGATACGGGAGCGTCTAACACTTTTGTGTCGACCAAGGTAGCGAAGAAGTTGAGTCTACCTTCGGAACCTTTGAGAAACACCCTGGAGATAACTACACCGTTAGGGAAGGTAACTAAGGTGACTAGGAAGATACCTCAAGTGGAAGTTCGAGTTGGACCTTATAGATGCAAGAGTGATTTCACTATTTTAGACTTTTCAGACATTGATGTGATTCTTGGAATAGATTGGCTATCCGAGAATTTGGTTCACCTAGATTGCCGAGAGAAGAAAGTGACCTTTGAAGTACCCAGGAAATCGGATAAGACTTATCAAGGGAATGTGTACAAGCCGAGCAAGAAGCGACATCCGATAATTTCAGCGGTCAAGGCAAACAGAGCTTGTCAGAAGGGTTGTGAAGGATAATTGTTGTACGCAGTGGATGTGGCACAAGTGAAGCCAAAGCTAGAAGAAACTCCGGTGGTGAGAGAGTACCCTGAGGTATTTCCGGAAGAGTTACCGGGAAACATGCCGGATAGGGAAATTGAGTTTGAGATCAAGTTGATACCGGGAGCGGCACCAGTTTCCAAGGCACCCTATAGAATGGCACCAGTTGAATTAAAGGAGTTGAAGGCTCAACTTAAGGATATGCTTGAGAGGAATATAATTCAGCCTAGTACTTCGCCTTGGGGAGCCCATGTCTTGTTCGTGAAGAAGAAAGATGGTAGCATAAGGATGTATCGATTACAGAGCGCTGAATAACCTTACCATCAAGAAGAAGTACCCTTTTCCGAGGATTGATGTTTTGTTTAACCAGTTGCAAGGCAAGAAAGTGTTCTCTAAGATTGATCTTAGGTCCGGTTATCATCAGTTGAAGATTAAAGTGGCAGTTATACCGAAGACGGCTTTTAGCACAAGTTATGGACATTATGAGTTCTTGGTCATGACTTTTGGACTCACTAATGCCCCATCTACATTCATGGATCTGATGCATCGAGTTTTCATGCCATACTTGGATAAGTTCGTGATAGTGTTCATAGACGACATCCTAGTATACTCTAAGGATGAGAAAGAACACGAGGAACACTTACGGATAGTGTTAGAAACTTTGAAGAGAAATCAGTTGTTCGCTAAGTTTTCGAAGTGTGATTTTTGGTTGAAGCAAGTCAGTTTCTTGGGTCATGTCGTTTCTGGCGATGGTATACAAGTTGACCCAGCAAAGATTGAGGCTGTTGAGAATTGGCCTAAACCTACAACAGTTTCAGAGGTAATGAGCTTTCTTGGTTTGGCTGGCTATTATAGGAAGTTCGTGCAAGACTTTTCGAAGATAGCTACTCCACTCACTAAACTTACACAGAAGAATGTGAAGTTCGAATGGACTAGCAAGTGTGATGCAGCTTTTCATACCTTGAAGGATAGGTTGACTACGGCCCAGTGTTGGCAGTTCCGGAGATCTTTGATAATTTCAACGTCTACACGGATGCTTCGGGAGAGGGTTTAGGTTGTGTATTGATGCAAGAAGGGAAAGTGATTGCTTATGCATTTAGGCAGTTGAAGGTGCATGAGAATAACTACCCGACACATGACTTAGAGTTGGCAGCGGTAGTGTTTGCCTTAAAGACTTGGAGGCACTACTTGTATGGTGTTAAGGCAAGGATCTTCACCGACCACAAAAGTTTAAAGTATTTCTTCACCCAAGAGAATCTGAACATGAGACAGAGGAGATGGTTAGAGTTCGTGAAGGACTATGATTTGGATATTCATTACCATCCAGGCAAAGCCAATATAGTGGCAGATGCTTTAAGTAGAAAACCAGTGTTTGCGGTTTCAAGCGTCGAAGATGTGGCAGAAAGGTTTGATGGGCTGGAAATCAGCAGGTTTGATTAGATTGAGGATCGACGGTTTGTGGTGCCGTTGTTTGCAAGATCTGAGTTAATAGATGATATTTGGGAGAAGCAAGATGAAGACCCAGCTTTGGTTGATTTGAAGCGAGTTCTTTGGAGAGAAGCTTCTGATGGGTTATGTCTTGGACAAGAATGGAAACCTTTGGTACCGGGATCGTCTGTGTGTGCCTAATGTTGGCGACCTAAGACAAAGGGTCATGGAAGAGGCACATAGGATCGCCTTTGCAGTTCATCCAGGTGCTACTAAGATATATCGAGACTTGAAAGAAAGGTTTTGGTGGCCCTCGATGAAGTTGGAAATAGCTAAGTTCGTGTCAGAATGTGACATTTTCCAGAAAGTGAAGGCAGAGCATAGAAGACCAGGAGGAATGCCTAAGCCCTTGGATATCCCTGAATGGAAGTGGGATAAGATTACGATGGATTTCATCACCGGTTTACCAAAGACTAAAGGAGGGTATGATGCGATTTGGGTGATCGTGGATAGATTGACCAAATCTGCCCATTTCTTACCGTATAAGGTCGATATGCCTTTGAAGAAGATGACGACACTATACATGGATAATATAGTGAAGTTACACGGAGTTCCTATCTCCATAGTCTCGGATCGAGATAGTCGATTCGTCAGTCGGTTTTGGAAGAGTTTACAAGAAGCCTTTGGAACCAAGTTGGATTTGAGTACGGCCTTTCACCCTCAGACAGATGGACAATCTGAGAGGACCATCCAAACACTCGAGGACATGCTAAGAGCTTGTGTCTTGGAAGTAGGTGGATCATAGGATGATTACCTACCGGTAGAGGAGTTTTCCTACAACAACAGTTATCATGCAAGTATAGGCATGCCGTCATTTGAAGCTTTGTATGGAAGAAGATGTAGAACGCCATTGTTTTAGGATGAAGTCGGGGAAAGACATATCACAGGGCCGGAACTGGTTGAACAAGCTAAGGAAAGGGTTCAGTTGGTTAAGAAGAATCTGAAAGCAGCTCAAGACAGGCAGAAAAAGTTGGGCAGACGTTAAAAGAAGACCGCTTGAGTTTGAAGTCGGTGATAGAGTTTATCTACGAACTTCACCGATGAAGGGAGTGAAACGCTTTGGACAAAAGGGAAAGCTAAGTCCAAGGTATGTTGGACCTTTTGAAATTCTGGAAAGGATTGGACCGTTAGCTTACAAGCTTAAGTTACCGGAATCGATGTCAAGGGTCCATAGTGTGTTTCACGTTTCGATGTTGAAAAAGTGTCTGACGAGGAATGATGTTGAAACTACAATTGATCCGGAAATTCTACAAGACAATCTTGCTTATGATGAGAGACCGATCAAGATTTTGGACCGGAAGGAAAAGATGATTAAGAGACGGATGATCCCATTGGTTTTGGTTCAGTGGAGCAATCATTCACCCGAGGAGGTAACTTGGGAAGTTGAAGATGATATGATTAGTGAATTCCAAGAGTTTGTGGATCTACCAGGTACGTTCTAGTTTCGAGGATGAAACTCCTTTTAAGGGGGGAGGAATGTAATAATCCGATTTTTGGGAAAAGGCAGACGTGTCATTTTGCGAAAACGAAATATTATTATTTCTTTTCTTTATGGGAGTTAAGTATTTAATTGAGTATATATATCTTATATTATATTTCAATCGAAAAACCGTCAATTTAACCCGTTTAGCCCAATTGACCCGGTCCTGACCCGGAAAAAACCCGCCTCTTCCTCGCTTCTTCCTTAAAAAAAACCCACGATTTCCCAATTAATAAAATAAAATAAAAAAAAACTCCACACGTCTCTGCAGCCCATCCCCACGTTTCTTCTCTCCGATAACTCCCCCACAACCAACCATCCCTAAACTCCTCTTTTTTATGCAACCATCCCTAAACTCCTCACAACACCCCACGTTTCCCCCCACACCTTCAAGATTCAAGGATGAGGAGCTGGAGATGGAGATGGAGATGGAGAGTTCCTTCTTCGAATGTTTTTTGTGAAGGTAAGAACACTATGAATTTAAGATTTTCAGGTTGCATTTCGACTAACGATTATCCGTAATTTCTTATTGGTTTTCTGATTTTGTGGTTAGCTCTGAATCGTGCTGATGGGTCCATGGGGATGATCCTGGTAGTTGAAGTGGAGATGATGATAATTAAACATCAGTAAACCGGATGAACACAAAAACAAATGCTATCGGCTTCTGGATCTATTCCCTTGAATTGTGGGCGACGAGAATGTTGAGGTGATGATTACACGGGTCCTTTCCAGACCTTTCATTCTCTCTGATTCTATGTTTTTTTTTTCTTCTTTTTTTTTTTGTGATTTTGAGAGATTATCAATGGTTTGTTGATATTTTTCCTTGAAGCCTCTGTAAAATGAGGGTTCCTACTGATGCTTTTTTTTCTCTCTCTTTATTCTGCAGAATCAGACGATGCTGGCATATAGGTGGCGGTGGCGGCAGCAGCAGCAGCAGCGGCGGTGGCGCTGGTGAATCTGCTGATGGCAGAGGTTTCTTATGTTCATCCTTCCTATGTATGTTTCATTTTCCCTCTCTTCTTTCTCTTCTTTTCCTAGGACTGTGAATCATAAACTTATATTCTACGTTGTTCGTTGGCTGTGGAAAAGACTTGGTCCGAATGTTGAGAGCTCTAGATTTTCATTGTATTTGAGACCTGTTTTCGTGAGAAAAATGAGGGTAAGTTTTCCTTCAATTTGGTGATTAAGCGATTTTTTTCCTTATACAAATGACGTTGAATTGTTCATACATCTCCTCTTATGCTTTCGGGCCATGTCCCAGCAGGTAGTCACTCTTCTTCTTCTTCTTTTGGGTTTCAGAGCTCAATTTCCAGTTTTATTATTTTTTTCAATCTCTTTAGCATTTGATTTGATAATCTGCCAGGATCTAAATATTAAATGTATCTTTTTTAATCAGAATTGATCTCGGGCCATGTTGAAGATGGCTAATCCTCACTTTCAATCATCCAATTTGAAAGCTCTTGAAGGTATGCACACTTTTGCCTTTATTTTTCTTTGACAAGAGTAACCTCAAGAACAAAAGCTTAAATAATTTTTGTTGTTTTTAATCGTTTGTTGGGAAGGGTAGGAGGTTTGGAGAAATGATTTGAGACATGATCTTTGTATAAAAGTGAAAATTCACTGCCTTTAATTAACATATCATTTCCTACGCATTGAGCATTTGCAGATTTTACCCTGCTTATTGTTTTTAGTTTGCTTAAGGATACATTCATTCATAGGATAGGAAGCTCAAACATCCACGGTAAAAATATGCACCGGTTCGAATGTCTCACAGCGTACAGAGAAAATTTAATAGGTAACTCCTCATGAAAATTGTTTTTGATTTGAATCTTTGTCGACTATCGATTGAATCAAGCTTACCGGACTATTGATTTCGATGTTTATTTTGTTACAGGGGATTGATTATTTGTACTTTGGTTGATGATTCACCTCTATATTCGTGTGATTGACATTGCTCAATTGTTTTAATTTTCGGTAAGTCCTTGCTCACTATATCGAATTCCCTATCTTGATAGAGATGGCATGTGCACAATACATGGCGAAAAGAGGAAGCTGTAGCCGTGCAAATCAAGATGTATTATCTTTGTTTTTAATTTCATGCCCGTATCAAAGGATTTTGTGCCTAAGGTAATTGCATCATCTTCTTTTTCATATTCGTCTTGCCTTTGCAATCTGATTGGAAATGCATGTAGTACACTTGCTCTAAATTCCTGTGGTTTTCCTTTTGCAATGATGTCACATGAAAATTTTATTTTCTCTTTCTCAGAAAATTGTGTTTACAAATATTTTTGGTTTAAAAAAGTTGCATGTCTGATTAAGGGAAATTGAACAGGTTGCTAGGATAAATGTTTGTTAATGTCCAATATGTGTGATACGTTAATGAGGACTTACTGCCTGCACAGATTTACAAAGTCTCAAAGGTAACACTTGCATCTATAAGGAAATTTGATGCAGTGCTAGCATTGTGTAGTCAAACCAATTGTAACCCGTATGTTACCCTTAACAAAATGCTGTAAGGATAAAATAAATTTTGGCTGTTTTTTTTTCTTTCTCGAAAGGTGATTTTCATTTTATGCTTTTTGGTTATGGTTTGGCTGGGAAGTTATTTTTTTTCTATAAAAGGCACCACTTTCATTATCGAGAAGTAATAGTGCTTCCATGCGAAAAGGAAAGGAAGGGTTGTTAAAGATGAAAATAGAATGTCTTTGATTTAAGCCAAACATGTTTTATTCAAAGGGTCATCCGGATGTGGATTATGGTCCATCTCCTTTATAATTGCCTCTACGTTTCCAAACAGATGATGCATTTAAATTTCATCTTGCTCATTTAGTTCATATATATTTCACACGTCTCAATGGATGTTTGTGTCATAAGTTCATATCAATGCTTTTTTGAAGTTCTCTTGGTACATGATGCATTTAAGTTGGCTGCATTTTGGTTATTCATCATGCTAAGACTACCCCCTGTTGAATCAAAAGGTAGGCAGAGGAAGTTTGACGTGATGTGTGTGCTACCTCTGAAGATTAAAAGATTAAACAACATGTCTATCTTGGATAGGCACCAGTTTATATCGTGATGTGTGTGCTACCTCTGAAGGTGGAAGAGCCCGTAGGTCAAAAGAACCACAAGTTTGGGGGACTCCACTGAGGTGTGCGTACTATCGGAGCCTACCTATTTTAGCCTCTGTGGGTATTGGTGTGATCCACTAATATGTCGCAATTGATATCTCCTGGTGGATATACATCAGGCGTAGTGCCCTTGAGTGCGGTTGTAACATAGATAAGTTAAGTAGAAACGTTTAGTCAATTCATGATGATGGACATGAGATGAACCCTAGATTGAGTCGGTCGTACATAAACAACTAAACTTCTAAATATCCATTCTTTATAAATTATAATTGTTGTCATAGCTTCTCTTTCTTATTAAGTACGTTGTACTTACCTCAAATGCATGCTTTCTATGTGTTTGGGGGTGAGAAAACAAACAGGTGGATCATAATTACGAGGAGGAGTTCGATGATGACGTTTGACGACGCTTCATTGAAGACTTTGCATTTACCATTATGTTATTCACTTATTAGACTGTTTTTAGTACTGTTGGTTTAGAGTTTTGGTCTTTCGAGACTTGTAGTACTGTTACGTTTCTTTTAGATTTCGTATTTCCCATGAATGTAATAAGTTACATTTCCATCTTTAGATTTGACTTCTTGATGACGGTCAAATTATACCCGTAAAAGTCATCAACGTTGACCTTAAATCGAGATTAATAATGTATATTTCATATTAAATCACTCGTTTATATTTATTATTTAATGTTAAGTGATTATTAATATGATATTTGGTATTTAGATGTTTTTATTATTAAAGACCGATTTATTGTGCGATAATTGCTTATTTTGCGAGATCACAACAAATCGGGAGGATTAATGTTAATTAATCAATGATCTCAAGATGATAAAGGAAGAAAATCGGAGCATTAAACGAAAGAAGTAATCAGATCAGCACGAAGCGTGGAGTGGGGAGCAAGGCAGACGAAGAAAACGTGGAGAACTTGGAAAATCCAGGTTCGGTCGACCGAGCCTCATGCTTCGGTCGACCGAGTGCATCCCTTCGGTTGACCGAGCCTCTGGTCAGGGGCGGTTTCTGACTTTAATCGTGTTTATCCTCTAGATCCTTCCTAAGTCGGCCGAAACTCCTATATAAGCAACAGCTATGAGCAATTGTAAAACACACCTCTCATACTTTAGAATATAATTCTACTTTGATATTTTAATACAATGTAGCATAAGTAGATTGAAGGTTTCCAGCAATTTAAAGGCTGCGAGTTATGTAAGCCTTTATTTTCTGTTTCTTTCTTTTAAGTAATTAATCCCTCCCAATTATGCTTTATTGTTTGAGTTAGTTAATTCATAGCTAGATGATGTAGATCTAGGCTATGACGTTAGGGATGTGGCGATACCTTGTCTATGGGGGTCCCATAACCTACGTCATAGACTTAGTATTTATTCATGAATCTGTATTGTTTAATTAATGGAGATGGAGGCACTAAAAGGCGAAGTCACGTAACAATATCACAGTGATTTAGTGACTTACCGGTGCTAAGTCAAGTTAAAGAGGATGACTCCCGTAGCCAATCTAAGATAGATACAAACGGATTGACGAGTTAATAAGTTCGGTTTATTATATAAATTATCTAGGTCCAAATGATAAAGACTATAATTGGGGAGGTTAATTACGTTGTGTCGAGTCGTGTCTTTACTTTTCTTGTCTTATGTTGGTCGTAGACCGCCTCTATATCCTTGACATGTTTAATTAATTGTTTGTATATAAGATGATCCACAATTGGTTCCCTGTGGGATCGACCTCGATTCACTATAAATTTATACTTACGATGGGCGCAGTCCTCTTGCTAGTATTGGTTTATGGTGGTCAAGTATTTTATTACTTGATCTACGTCATCAAGTTTTTGGCGCCGTTGCCGGGGAACCAACGGTCAATTTTATATATAAATAATTTTTTATTCATGTCGAGTTTTCTGTTTTAGAGTCTGTTTTTACGGTTTGAGTCCCTCTGGTTGTCTGCTCTGTCTGAAAATTCCAGCTTAAAAAAATAAAAAATAAAAAATATATATATATATAAAAAAAAAATTTAATTTATTCGGTTGACCGAGAGACCTCATTCGGTCGACCGAGCACTTATAATATTTTTGTTTTGTCCTGTTCTGTTTACACGGTTTCGATTTGTGTTTTTCGAGTCCGGAATTTCGCGTGTCCGTTTATCCCCGTATGTTTAATCCGTAGGTCCGATAGCGCATGAGAAACCATGTTAAAATCGCCTACGGTCCGTTTTGTTTTTCTTCTCGTTTGCGAAACCAGGGAAGCAATAATCTGAGTCAGTAATTTTTCGCGGGCGCTGAGAAAATAACCCAGCAAACATGTGGAGCTACGAATCTAAGATGGGAAAAGCGATGGAAGCAATACCTTTAAAGCACCAAGATGGCTCCGAAAAAAATTTTAAGGCTTAAATTCTTCGTGGTACAATGTTGAAGGCAAGGTACTACCTTTTTTTGCTTATGTTTTATTACCTTTTTGGTTTTTTGAGCATAAGTTAGCCTATACATGAACCTTAGTATGAATTTTAGCCCGGAGTTGGTTTGTAAGATTATTTTTATTAGTGTGGAAGGTTCTGCCCCCAAATCTATCTCATCTAGAGGGTGTAGGGAAACATGTAGTAGTTGAATGAAGCAGTGAATAAAGAGTTCCTCGTAGTTCTGTTAAAATCTCATGGTCCTATGCATGAAATTGCTTCTACTGGCCATGTGAGCAACAAATTGTGTAGTTTAAGCATTCACAATCTAAAGAAGACATTGAGTTTTGAAAGAACGCAATCTTCGGCTTTCGTTGATGTTTATGGTGATGGCTTCTCGGTGAACCCACCTTAAACAAAAACGAGATTATGCTTTGGGTGACAATTTAGAAATCGAAGAATCTTTGTACATAGGTTCGGAAATGGTTTAACCATGGTGGGCGAGTTCAAACGAGCTTCGGCTCAATCAACTCCCTCCATGTGTGATGTACGTTACGGCGGTTCAACAAGACCTAGCATAGCCGATAAGCCTTCGGGCTAAACGGGGCTTAATCTTGACGGATTGGCCCGAACTGTCACATATGTTCCAACGAATAAGACGGCGTAGGCTTGCCTACATAACCGACCTTATTCGGAGTACTTAGATTCATTGTTTCTTATTGTCAAGGCCAAAACCGTAATTTTAACCGAGTTTCTTAGAATTCACTAATTCCTAAAACGAGAGCCGAGGTAAGAGCTTTGGATAAATGGTATGGATAAATGTCTTTTCCTAGGTCTCACAACCAAGGGAAGGGTATTAATCCGCAAAAGCGAAAAGCCCACCTCTTATAGTGCTCAGAGGGGTCAATATCTTGTGCTCCAAGAATGATGACTGACAAGGATATTTTTTTGGAAAGTCGAGCTGAGGACATTAAACTCAGAACTACTTCTTTAAAAACCCTTAGGATTTCTTTTTAGGATTTTAGGTTTTTCTTTCTTTGAGTCCAATAAGAGTAACGTGACGTATGTTGAGGTTTTTTATTTTGCCGTGTTCCGATGGCCATTGGGCTAAGGATGTGCAAAACTTTTTTACTCAATATAGGCCACGTGAAATAGAGTTCCGTAGGAGAGTCAAGAAATTGCTAAAGAAAAGGAAATTTAGCAAACAACCTTAAGATGGAAGCATTAAGAGAGCTTGAGAATTACTGAAAATGTAACAGAGAATGATTGGTGCGAACAAGAACAATTTTGGACAACTTCCAAAATCTTTTAGAATGATGATCCAAGTGAAAATCCAAAGTGATGTGCAATTCATTCTGCAATTATCCTTATCTTCCCCTTTACACTTTTTCACCTTCAAACTTTTCGATCCTCTCACCAATCTGCCACAACAGTTCACATTTCTAACCATTCTTGCATCGCCTCTCTTTCTTTCCATCCGTTTCACTCTCCCTCCCAATCTCAATGCCTTAACCATTTTCAACCCACCCATAAACACAATTTCTTACCCACCCTTTATCTTTTCTTCCCAACCTTTATGTGTATCTTTTTCTAAACCCATCATACTCTCAACCTCCATTTTGTTTACACAATACCTATGTGTTGCGGAATTTGAAATATTCCTAAGCTTTAATGATTATCTTTTATCATTTTGATTTTCATGATCCCAGTTGAGGTAAGTGTAGCTCTGACCCTAGCTAGATTTTAAAGGTTTTTGGTTCGATCAAAGTACAACTTATCTTTCTACCGGAAGTTTTAAATTTCACATTTTTTCCGTCTATTCCGGTATTTCTAGATGATAAGTTTTGTTCTGAACTATCACACCGATCTGACCTTGTTGATGACGGTTATGACTTTTACGTGATACATTGGGTTATTAGTAATTTCGAGGAGTAGCTACATCTCCCTAAGTTGTTGATATCCAATGCAAGCGAGTAGTTTCGCGCTAAGTATTTGATTTTATCTTTAGCCAATAGGTCGCATTCAATGTTATGCCTTACCAAGTTTCTCTTTTCCTGGATTGAATACCTTTTCGATCAAGTCACCCTCGTGTTTTCCCACGTCGGGTAATGCTTTTTGATCTTTGTCTTCTCCACCCGAGTTTTAAGAATATTTAGGCGGTGGAGGTTGTAGATGAAGACCACCATCGTTAGTTGCTTGTTTATTTTTCTTGCTATTTAGTATTTTTCTTGTCTTTGGTTGTATAAAATAAAGTGGCTTAAAATGTTTTTCGGTATTCATACCTAATTACGCCACATTATTCTATAACTTCCATAGACATGGTGTTATTAACGGTTTCGTGGAGTTTGTCCGCTTATACGAGTTTTCACTTGCTTCTCCACGACGTGCTTTGAAATTTACTCCGATGTTCTCGCTTTTACTTAAGAGCCGTTTCCGAGCTAAGTCTTTTTCTTAAAATCTCATTTATTTATGTCATTGAGGACAATGCCATGTTTAAGTGGGGGGTAGGAGACTTAGCTATGTTATGTTATGATTGAAATTTGAATGAAACGGCACATGATTGAAAAAATTGAATAAATACCGTATTAGGTATCTCGTACCCTTAGAATTGTGAGTTCCTAGCTAAGAATTGATAGGAAAGGAACCAAGTTTCATGAGTACGTGATCATTTTATAATTATGTTAAGTAAATTTAAGGATATTCATGCCCGTTTTTGCAAATAGTTATTTATTATTCAATTACTCAATCTGTGAATCGAGTATATCGCGCAAATCATAATAACTGAAGAAATTATGTGTACATTGCATAGATGATTGGTTATGTGAACTTAGTATCAATGTCTATCTGCTGATGTATTATGTTATTCTTGCCAACAAAAGCGGAGTAATAAGCTTGAGACGTACCTGTGTTTTAGCAAAATGTTAGACACTGGGCTTGTAGTAACATTACCAAAGTAGCCCCGCGCTTGTGGTAATATTCGATGCTATACATGATCTAAGATAGGGGGATACTCTAAAAAGTTTTCTTCCTTGAGATTTATAGTATTTGAAAAATATGAAGATATGAAAAGAATATTCAACTCTTTAAGAGGCTTTGAGTAGTACTCGGTCTCCAAGTCCAAAAACCCTATAGATACGCTCTTGCTTATTGTTCTAGTGCTTCAAAAATAAAAGGTTTAAGAAGTATGAATGCTTGATGTTGATAGGTTGAGATTACGAAGTTAGCATAAACTCTAATCTTGCCACGAATATATAAAACTAAATGCACATGCACACATCACTTCGATTCATAGTAAGTAGTGAATAATGGATATCTTATGAGCATGACTAGTATGAGTTGACTTGAGTTTCTTGTGTAAGTATGATTTGACCATAGAAAATGTTGTCTTGGGGAATGACTTATTGATGCTTTGTTCGAGACGATCAAAGTCTAAGTGGGGGTAGTTGATGACGGTCAAATTATACCCGTAAAAGTCATCAACGTTGACCTTAAATCGAGATTAATAATGTATATTTCATATTAAATCACTCGTTTATATTTATTATTTAATGTTAAGTGATTATTAATATGATATTTGGTATTTAGATGTTTTTATTATTAAAGACCGATTTATTGTGCGATAATTGCTTATTTTGCGAGATCACAACAAATCGGGAGGATTAATGTTAATTAATCAATGATCTCAAGATGATAAAGGAAGAAAATCGGAGCATTAAACGAAAGAAGTAATCGGATCGGCACGAAGCGTGGAGTGGGGAGCAAGGCGGACGAAGAAAACGTGGAGAACTTGGAAAATCCGGGTTCGGTCGACCGAGCCTCATGCTTCGGTCGACCGAGTGCATCCCTTCGGTTGACCGAGCCTCTGGTCAGGGGCGGTTTCTGACTTTAATCGTGTTTATCCTCTAGATCCTTCCTAAGTCGTCCGAAACTCCTATATAAGCAACAGCTATGAGCAATTGTAAAACACACCTCTCATACTTTAGAATATAATTCTACTTTGATATTTTAATACAATGTAGCATAAGTAGATTGAAGGTTTCCGGCAATTTAAAGGTTTGCGAGTTATGTAAGCCTTTATTTTCTGTTTCTTTCTTTTAAGTAATTAATCCCTCCCAATTATGCTTTATTGTTTGAGTTAGTTAATTCATAGCTAGATGATGTAGATCTAGGCTATGACGTTAGGGATGTGGCGATACCTTGTCTATGGGGGTCCCATAACCTACGTCATAGACTTAGTATTTATTCATGAATCGTATTGTTTAATTAATGTGTATCTAAGTTAGTTTATATGAATGCTTTACGAGTTACCTTGTTTAATCGTTCGTATGATGAAACGCCGAGAGATACGTTCGGGGATGTAATGCTGGGACGAAATTGATTCGGGTGACCGAATGAGTTCACTCGGTCGACCGAGCCCACCTATTCGGTCGACCGAGCCCCGTTTTCATCCGTTAAATAGCCACGTCTTTATGGTTAGGTTAACTTAATAGAATTTATTATCTCAGTAGGTATGGCTATGGCTACGTTACTCGCTTAGTTTAATTAAAACTTGTAAAAAGGAAATACCAATATAAAACTCTTAGGTAGGCTCATGAATTGATCTTCGGACATTCAGCGTTATCTAGGTAGGTTTATATTTGGGAATTGCATGCACCTGCTTATACGTACGTCGTAGATTAGCATGAGACTATAACTTGGTAAGTGCTAGTTGGACGAGAGCTTGAGTAATCGTTTAGGAAGTATAAGTACGCCTAACCATAGGAATGTTGCCTAGACGAGGTGTACGGTTAATATCGGCATCCTTAGAGTCGTAAGCGTGTGAGTTATATGAGATGGAGGCACTAAAAGGCGAAGTCACGTAACAATATCACAGTGATTTAGTGACTTACCGGTGCTAAGTCAAGTTAAAGAGGATGACTCCCGTAGCCAATCTAAGATAGATACAAACGGATTGACAGTTAATAAGTTCAGTTTATTATATAAATTATCTAGGTCCAAATGATAAAGACTATAATTGGGGAGGTTAATTACGTTGTGTCGAGTCGTGTCTTTACTTTTCTTGTCTTATGTTGGTCGTAGACCGCCTCTATATCCTTGACATGTTTAATTAATTGTTTGTATATAAGATGATCCACAATTGGTTCCCTGTGGGATCGACCTTGATTCACTATAGCTATACTACGATGGGCCTAGTCCTCTTGCTAGTATTGGTTTATGGTGGTCAAGTATTTTATTACTTGATCTACGTCATCAAGTTTTTGGCGCCGTTGCCGGGGAACCAACGGTCAATTTTATATATAAATAATTTTTTATTCATGTCGAGTTTTCTGTTTTAGAGTCTGTTTTTACGTTTTGAGTCCCTCTCGGTTGTCCGCTTTCGTCCGAAAATTCCAAATTAAAAAAAAAAATATATATATATATATATATATATATATATATATATATATATATATATATATATATAAAAATAAAAATAAAAAAAATTTATTCGGTTGACCGAGAGACCTCATTCGGTCGACCGAGCACTTATAATATTTTTGTTTTGTCCTGTTCTGTTTACACGGTTTCTGATTTGTGTTTTTCGAGTCTGGAATTTCGCGTGTCTGTTTATCCCCGTATGTTTAATCCGTAGGTCTGATAGCAGCATGGGAAACCATGTTAAAATCAGTCTACGGTCTGTTTTGTTTTTCTTCTGTTTGCAGAAACCAGGGAAGCAATAATCTGAGTCAGTAATTTTTCGCGGGCGCTGAGAAAATAACCCAGCAAACATGTGGAGCTACGAATCTAAGATGGGAAAAGCGATGGAAGCAATACCTTTAAAGCACCAAGATGGCTCCGAAAAAAATTTTAAGGCTTAAATTCTTCGTGGTACAATGTTGAAGGCAATGTACTACCTTTTTTTGCTTATGTTTTATTACTTTTTGGTTTTTTGAGCATAAGTTAGCCTATACATGAACCTTAGTATGAATCTTAGCCCGGAGTTGGTTTGTAAGATTATTTTTATTAGTGTGGAAGGTTCGCCCCCAAATCTATCTCATCTAGAGGTGTAGGGAAACATGTAGTAGTTGAAGGAAGCGATGAATAAAGAGTTCCTCGTAGTTCGTTAAAATCTCATGGTCCTATGCATGAAATTGCTTCTACGGCCATGGGAGCAACAAATTGTGTAGTTTAAGCATTCACAATCTAAAGAAGACATTGAGTTTTGAAAGAACGCAATCTTCGGCTTTCGTTGATGTTTATGGTGATGGCTTCTCGGTGAACCCACCTTAAACAAAAACGAGATTATGCTTTGGGTGACATTTTAGAAATCGAAGAATCTTTGTACATAGGTTCGGAAATGGTTTAACCATGGCTGGGCGAGTTCAAACGAGCTTCGGCTCAATCAACTCCCCTCCATGTGTGATGTACGTTACAGCAGTTCAACAAGACCTAGCATAGCCGATAAGCCTTCAGGCTAAACGGGGCATAATCTTGACGGATTGGCTCCGAACTCGTCACATATGTTCCAACGAATAAGACGGCGTAGGCTTGCCTACATAACCGACCTTATTCGGAGTACATAGATTCATTGTTTCTTATTGTCAAGGCCAAAACCGTAATTTTAACCGAGTTTCTTAGAATTCACTAATTCCTAAAACGAGAGCCGAGGTAAGAGCTTTGGATAAATGGTATGGATAAATGTCGTTTCCTAGGTCTCACAACCAAGGGAAGGGTATTAATCCGCAAAAGCGAAAAGCCCACCTCTTATAGTGCTCAGAGGGGTCAATATCTTGTGCTCCAAGAATGATGACTGACAAGGATATTTTTTTGGAAAGTCGAGCTGAGGACATTAAACTCATAACTACTTCTTTAAAAACCCTTAGGATTTCTTTTTAGGATTTTAGGTTTTTCTTTCTTTGAGTCCAATAAGAGTAACGTGACGTATGTTGAGGTTTTTTATTTTGCCGTGTTCCGATGGCCATTGGGCTAAGGATGTGCAAAACTTTTTTACTCAATATAGGCCACGTGAAATAGAGTTCCGTAGGAGAGTCAAGAAATTGCTAAAGAAAAGGAAATTTAGCAAACAACCTTAAGATGGAAGCATTAAGAGAGCTTGAGAATTACCGAAAATGTAACGAGAGAATGATTGGTGCGAACAAGAACAATTTTGGACAACTTCCAAAATCTTTTAGAATGGTGATCCAAGTGAAAATCCAAAGTGATGTGCAATTCATTCCGCAATTATCCTTATCTTTCCCTTTACACTTTTTCACCTTCAAACTTTTCGATCCTCTCACCAATCTCCACAACAAGTTCACATTTCTAACCATTCTTGCATCGCCTCTCTTTCTTTCCATCCGTTTCACTCTCCCTCCCAATCTCAATGCCTTAACCATTTTCAACCCACCCATAAACACAATTTCTTACCCACCCTTTATCTTTTCTTCCCAACCTTTATGTGTATCTTTTTCTAAACCCATCATACTCTCAACCTCCATTTTGTTTACACAATACCTATGTGTTGCGGAATTTGAAATATTGCTAAGCTTTAATGATTATCTTTTATCATTTTGATTTTCATGATCCTAGTTGAGGTAAGTGTAGCTCTGACCCTAGCTAGATTTTAAAGGTTTTTGGTTCGATCAAAGTACAACTTATCTTTCTACCGGAAGTTTTAAATTTCACATTTTTCCGTCTATTCCGGTATTTCTAGATGATAAGTTTTGTTCTGAACTATCACACCGATCTGACCTTGTTGATGACGGTTATGACTTTTACGTGATACATTGGGTTATTAGTAATTTCGAGGAGTAGCTACATCTCCCTAAGTTGTTGATATCCAATGCAAGCGAGTAGTTTCGCGCTAAGTATTTGATTTTATCTTTAGCCAATAGGTCGCATTCAATCTGTTATGCCTTACCAAGTTTCTCTTTTCTGGATTGAATACCTTTTCGATCAAGTCACCCTCGTGTTTTCCCACGTCGGGTAATGATTTTTGATCTTTGTCTTCTCCACCCAGCTTTAAGAATATTTAGGCGGTGGAGGTTGTAGATGAAGACCACCATCGTTAGTTGCTTGTTTATTTTTCTTGCTATTTAGTATTTTTCTTGTCTTTGGTTGTATAAAATAAAGTGGCTTAAAATGTAGATACGCTCTTGCTTATTGTTCTAGTGCTTCAAAAATAAAAGGTTTAAGAAGTATGAATGCTGATGTTGATAGGTTGAGATTACGAAGTTAGCATAAACTCTAATCTTGCCACGTATATATAAAACTAAATGCACATGCACACATCACTTCGATTCATAGTAAGTAGTGAATAATGGATATCTTATGAGCATGACTAGTATGAGTTGACTTGAGTTTCTTGTGTAAGTATGATTTGACCATAGAAAATGTTGTCTTGGGGAATGACTTATTGATGCTTTGTTCGAGACGATCAAAGTCTAAGTGGGGGTAGTTGATGACGGTCAAATTATACCCGTAAAAGTCATCAACGTTGACCTTAAATCGAGATTAATAATGTATATTTCATATTAAATCACTCGTTTATATTTATTATTTAATGTTAAGTGATTATTAATATGATATTTGGTATTTAGATGTTTTTATTATTAAAGACCGATTTATTGTGCGATAATTGCTTATTTTGCGATCACAACAAATCGGGAGGATTAATGTTAATTAATCAATGATCTCAAGATGATAAAGGAAGAAAATCGGAGCATTAAACGAAAGAAGTAATCGGATCGGCACGAAGCGTGGAGTGGGGAGCAAGGCGGACGAAGAAAACGTGGAGAACTTGGAAAATCCGGGTTCGGTCGACCGAGCCTCATGCTTCGGTCGACCGAGTGCATCCCTTCGGTTGACCGAGCCTCGAGGTCGTGGGCGGTTTCGACTTTAATCGTGTTTATCCTCTAGATCCTTCCTAAGTCGGCCGAAACTCCTATATAAGCAACAAACGGCTATGAGCAATTGTAAAACACACCTCTCATACTTTAGAATATAATTCTACTTTGATATTTTAATACAATGTAGCATAAGTAGATTGAAGGTTTCCGGCAATTTAAAGGTTTGCGAGTTATGTAAGCCTTTATTTTCTGTTTCTTTCTTTTAAGTAATTAATCCCTTCCAATTATGCTTTATTGTTTGAGTTAGTTAATTCATAGCTAGATGATGTAGATCTAGGCTATGACGTTAGGGATGTGGCGATACCTTGTCTATGGGGGTCCCATAACCTACGTCATAGACTTAGTATTTATTCATGAATCTGTATTGTTTAATTAATGTGTATCTAAGTTAGTTTATATGAATGCTTTACGAGTTACTGTTTAATATGTTCTGTATGATGAAACGCTGAGAGATACGTTCAGGGATGTAATCTGGGGACGAAATTGATTCGGGTGACCGAATGAGTTCACTCGGTCGACCGAGCCCACCTATTCGGTCGACCGAGCCCCGTTTTCATCCGTTAAATAGCCACGTCTTTATGGTTAGGTTAACTTAATAGAATTTATTATCTCAGTAGGTATGGCTATGGCTACGTTACTCGCTTAGTTTAATTAAAACGTGTAAAAAGGAAATACCAATATAAAACTCTTAGGTAGGCTCATGAATTGATCTTCGGACGTTCGGCGTTATCTAGGTAGGTTTATATTTGGGAATTGCATGCACCTGCTTATACGTACGTCGTAGATTAGCATGAGACTATAACTTGGTAAGTGCTAGTTGGACGAGAGCTTGAGTAATCGTTTAGGAAGTATAAGTACGCCTAACCATAGGAATGTTGCCTAGACGAGGTGTACGGTTAATATCGGCATCCTTAGAGTCGTAGGCGTGTGAGTTATATGAGATGGAGGCACTAAAAGGCGAAGTCACGTAACAATATCACAGTGATTTAGTGACTTACCGGTGCTAAGTCAAGTTAAAGAGGATGACTCCCGTAGCCAATCTAAGATAGATACAAACGGATTGACAGTTAATAAGTTCAGTTTATTATATAAATTATCTAGGTCCAAATGATAAAGACTATAATTGGGGAGGTTAATTACGTTGTGTCGAGTCGTGTCTTTACTTTTCTTGTCTTATGTTGGTCGTAGACCGCCTCTATGTCCTTGACATGTTTAATTAATTGTTTGTATATAAGATGATCCACAATTGGTTCCCTGTGGGATCGACCTTGATTCACTATAGCTATACTACGATGGGCCTAGTCCTCTTGCTAGTATTGGTTTATGATGGTCAAGTATTTTATTACTTGATCTACGTCATCACTTCTATTCTTGGATGTTTGGAAATTTTATACCCGAGTCTTTCACTTCCGTTTGCTTATTTTTGATACGACGTAGTAGTGGCTTACCTATAAAGTGAATTTATTTTTATTTTATACGTGCCGAACGTTCCTTTTCCGGATACGGACTCGGTGTCTGGGAACGGGGCGTTACACGTTGGGTGTCCGGATCATGATAAAGCTGGTTTCTCCAATGCAAAATAGCAAACGTCGTCTCGCGAAACAAGAAGGCCTAGTTTTTAACAGGCTGGTGATCTTGAATATTTTTTATTATCCAATCAGCAGGTGTGCTAACATTGAAGAAATTCGACCACTTGGAGGGTGGGAGCAAAGTCTTCCATAGGTGCTTGGACTTTTCACAGTCACGGAGTGCATGGAGAGTAGTTTCATCATAGTGATTACAAAGTTTACAGACGGGAGAGGGACTAACTTGTCTCTGGTGGAGGAGAGGCAACGTAGGTAGGGCTTCGTGGCTAGGCTGCCAAACGAGGAAATTGAGCATGACCGGTCCTTGGAGCTTCTAAATTGGGGCCCAAGGTTGACTATTCTGATCTACAACAGGGGGTCTAAGGTATTGGTCTTCATCCCTTTTTTTAGGGGGAATGAGGGAGAAGGACAGAAATATTTCATCAATTGAGTAGAAGGACAGTTTTTTGAAACTTTTGCATAAAGGACAAAACTATTTATTCACCGTCGAAATTCACTTGTGTTCGAAATTCACTGTTTAAATTCACTGACGAAATTCACTGTCGAAATTCACTAATTTTCAAAATTCATCGTCGAAATTCACTAATTTTCGGGATTCACTGTCGAAATTCACCGATTTCGGGATTCACTGGGGAGATTCACTGATTTTCGGGATTCACTTTTTGTCCTTCTCGCTATAAAAATTATGCAGTTGTCCTTCTCCCTATAAAAAATATGTAGTTGTCCTGTTACTTAAAAATATTTCAGATTGTGTCCTTATCCCTAATTTTCCATTTTTTTAACTGTCACAGAATTTACTTTGTATTTATTTATTTGTCAGTTTACAATACCAATGCAACATTTATTATTTTTTTCCTCCTTTACCCTTCATTTTTATAACCCAATTTTTGATTCAATGTTCGATACACAATAAATGAAGGATTATTTTCTTATTTTACATTCTATTTAAAACAAATTAATAAATTTTTTAATATTTGTTATTTTTCTCTCCAAAAATTAAAAAAAAACAGAGGGAGTAATACAAACAACCAAACAATGTATGAAAAAATAAACAAATAAATAAAACCAAATGAATGAAACCGTTAGCAGTAAACACTAGTACACCTACTTGTGTAATTGTGTTTACTACGGGCGCCGTAAAAATATTAATGGTTCCACCTAGGGGTGACAAAAAATTACAACCTGACCCAGGGGCGGATCTAGTAAAGGGTAAAGGGGATTCACAGACCCGCTAAAAATAAAAATACTTTATTTTTTACTTATAGAAAAATATTTCGAAACTCGTGAAAAAAATTATTTACTGTGTTAAATATTTACGGACCCCGCCGAAATAAAATTATGTGTCCGCCACCCAATCCGACTTAATTTAACCAAACTCATCCTGCAATTACGGGTTAGAAAAGATTAGGAGAATTAGGGAAAAAGACATAATTTGAAATATTTTTAAGTAACATGATAATGACACAATTTGGAATATGTGATTGTCCTGAGCCTATGTACTGGGATTTTTTTTTTGTTTTTTCTCTTTCCTCCAAAATTTTCAAATACTTATATACAAACGCGATAAAAATTTCACTGAATTTTTTATTTTTTGATGCTCTTCGTTTTGACGCTTGGTTCGATATAATTACATCATTTTTCGTGAGATTTACTGTCGAAATTCACCCAGTGAATCTCCCTTGTGAATCCCAAAAATCAATGAATATCGACAGTGAATTTCGAACAATAGTGAATTTTTGAAATCACGTCGGAATATGTTGAATGTGGTTTCAAAATAAATAGCATGAAAAAATAAAAATTTTGGTGAAATTTTTTTCAAATTTGGAATTCTAGATTGAGAGATATGAGTGTATAAAAAAACATGGATAAGAGAGAAAGTGTGTTGGGTTATTTATTTTTTTTTTTTGAAAAAAAATACGCCAACAAAGAAATAAAAAATAAAAAAAAATATTTTTATCCTTTATGCAAAAGTTTTAAAAAACTGCTCTGCATAATTGATGAAATGTTGGTGTCCTTCTCCCTCATTCCCCCAAAAAGATTTGGGTTGATTATGTTTTTAACATATTTTGGCCCGCATTTCATGGGTTGAGTATAGGTTGTATCGTAGAAAACATATTTGAACCCAACTCAACACACACACACACACACACACATACACACACACATATATATATATATTGAAGAGAGTTTGAGAATGTGATAAACACAAGAGTAAACTTCAACTTATCTTTTATTCATTGATAATGTGGAGTATATGTAGATACAATTGAGGAGTTTGAAAGGTCCTAGACAAGATAGTGACCTTTCATAGAAAAAGTAAAAGCTATAAACGAGGCTAGATGCTTTGTAGTCTCTTACATAATAAATGTCTATGACATAAAGTGAACTAGAGTAAAAGCTATGTCTATGACTAGAGTTTGACATATTAATTGTTTATATGTACTACAATTAATATGTCTCTTTATAAATAAATAAAGTGTACACGGAAATCCGGCACGGGTTCGGCACCTGTCGAGTTCGGCGGGTTCGGTACCTGCGCCGAACCTCGGCGATCTTATCGGCATGCCGAATATTGCCACACCCCCTCAAACCGGGCCGTATATGTTGATGCCAAGTTTGCTACTTAGTCTGTTTGAACATGAGAGGTGGAATAGCTTTGGTGAGAATATCTGCATTTTGGTCTGTGAGGGAACATACGGAGCCGGATAATCTTGGCATCAATCTTTTCCTTTAGGAAGTGTCTGTCAATGTCCACATGTTTTGTTTTGTCATGATGGACCGGATCCTCTGCCATGCATAGTCTTGAGTGATTATCACGAAAGCGAGAGTGTGATAGGTTCTTGAAGAGGCCGCTTTGAAGTTCGGTAAGTACTCTTTTGAGCCAAAGAGCTTCACAAATGCCTAAGACAAGTGCCCGAGTTCGGCTTCGACCTCGCTTCTAGACACGATGGTTGTTTCTTGCTCCTCCAAGTAACAAGATTGCCCCATACATAGGAACGTGCTTGTGGTCGACCTTCTATCTATGTGGCATCCACCCAATCGACATCGGTGTAGACCTTGATGGATCTATCAGCAGACTTGGTGAAGTGTAACCCTTGGCCAGGAGTGGACTTCAAATACCTCAGTATTCTATTTACTGCATCCCAATGTTGCTCAGTAGGGAAATGCATGAACTGACTAACCAGACTGACACCATATGCAATATCAGGTCTTGTATGGGAGAGGTAGATGAGTTTCCCTACAAGCCTTTGATATTGTTCTTTCCTCGACGACAATGTCACCATGTAGCGAGGGTATGACCGGGGTCTACGGGGGATATAGCGGTTTGCACCCCAAGATGCCGGTTTCCTTCAAATAGAGATCCGGTACATATTTCCTTTGGGAGACAAAAATGCCTTTGCTTTGTTTCTTGCTACTTCCATGCCAAGAAAATATTTGAGAAAACCCAAGTCTTTCACCCGAAACACCTTTGCCACGAGAGTCTTCAAATGTTGGATCTCGGTAGAGTCATCTCCGTGAGGATGATATCATCCACATAGACAATAATAATAGACCTCTTACGGTTGGTTGTCTTGATGAACATAGTGTGATCGAATTGCATTGGTGATATCCAAATAGGCGGCTTTGACCACGGTTGTTAACTTTCCAAACCATGCCCTTGGTGATTGCTTCGGAGCCATATAGAGATTTCCTCGGTTGCACACCTTGCCTTGAGTATGAGGATTGATAAAACCGGGAGGTACATTCATATAAACCTCCTCGGTAAGGTCCCCATTTAGAAAAGCATTTTTGATGTCCAATTGGTGAAGAGGCCGGTCAAGTTGGACGGCTAGAGAGATCGAACCCGACGGTGTTGAGTTTTGCCACTTTGGTGCAAAAGTTTCCTTATAGTCAATGCCATAAGTTTGAGTGAATCCCCCGGCTACCAATCGGCTTTGTACTTGTCAATAGTGCCATCGGCATTGTATTTGATAGTGAATAACCATCTGCAATGATTGTCTTCTTGCCCCGTGGGAGAGGTGTCAAATCCCAAGTATGATTATCCGGAAGTCTTGTCATCTCGGTTTTAACGACGACCTTCCATTTATCATTTTGAAGGGCCTCACCGAATATTTTTAGGAATAGAGTGAGAGTCCGGTCCCGTGAAAACATGGCAAAGGCGGGATATAACTTATCATAAGATAAATAAGAATGAATAGAGTGATCGGTGCATGATCTCTTTCCCTTCCTAAGAGCAATATGCCTATCATCAATGTCGAGCGGTACCGCGAGGATCTGTAGATTGCTGAGTGTCAGTAGGCTCAGGATCAGCAGGCTCTGGGTCAGTAGACTCTTGTTCAGGAGGTTGCTAAGGAGTATTAGGCTGTAGAGAGTCAGTAGGGTACTGAAGTTCAGTCTGCTGAGGATCGATAGGTTCTTTGAGGGTTAAGAGTTTCTTTGAGGGAAGGGGTTTAGGTCAATTTCAATCGGTTTCCATCAGTGAATGGCTCAGTAGGTTTGCTTGTAATAAGGGGTCCTTTCAAAGAATTTTACATCCATAGAATTGTAAAATTTCTTTTCAGTAGGGGAATAACATTTGTAACCTTTTCTGTCCTTTGCATAACCTAGGAAAATGCACTTGTGAGCTTTAGGATCAAGTTTACTTCTGTGTTGAGCATGGATATACACAAACACAGTACAACCAAAGATCTTTGGAGGCAACTGGGAAACAAGATGATGGCAGCAGTGTGTGGTCAGAAGGGTTTGGAGTGGAGTTTTGAAACCTAACACTCTGCTGGGAAGTCTGTTGAGTAAATAAGTTGCAGTCAGTATAGCTTCACCCCACATATATTTAGGAACATGTGTGGTGAACATGATTGATCTGGCCATTTCCAGCAGGTGCCTGTTCTTTCTCTCAGCAACCCCATTCTGCTGAGGTGTTTCCACACAACTACTGATATGAACAATTCCTCTATCCGTCAAGAAGGTACGAGATTAGACTCATAGTATTCTAGAGCATTATCGGTCTTTAAGATCTTGACCTTAGTATCAAATTGAGTGGAGACCATATGATAAAATTCTTGAAAGATAGGGCCAACTTCAGATTTGTCTTTCATTAAAAAAACCCAAGTGTTCCTGGTATGATCATCAATAAAGGTGACAAACCACCTTTTCCCTGTTATACTTTTCACCCTAGAAGGTCCCCACACATCACTGTGTATTAAGGTGAAGGGTGAGGAATGCAAATGAGGTAACTTAGCATACACGATTTTGTAAGTTTAGCAAATTGACAAATATCACATTGAAGGTCATTCGGATTACATCCTTTAAACAATTCGGGAGTTAAAGATTTTAAGTAACCAAAACTTGGATGTCCTAATCTATAATGCCATAACATGATATTGTCTAAAGTCTCGGGAGCAGCGGTGGCGAGGCGGTTCGGTCTTCGGTCTTACGTCTTCGAGCGGGGTTGACCGAAACAATCCGGCGCAAGGTTTAGCCTTCCCAATCACTTCTGTGAAGTAGGATCTGGAATGTGCACTTGATTTTCCTTAAAAACAACAGTCAATTCAAATCTTTAGTGAGTCTACGACGGATATAAGATTGCGGTCTAAGTTTGGAACAAATAGGACATCCCGTAGGCATATCTTATTAGTGAGTTTAACATTTCCAACACCTTTTGCACGAGAGATAGATCCATCGGCGGTTTTAATGTTATGAATTTGGTGACAAGGCATATAGTTGGTTATAAGGTTTTTATTACCGGTCATATGGGAGGATGTCCCGAATCAACAATCCATGTTTCATTGCTAAGGGAAGAGTAGAATTTACCTGTATGAGTATGAGTAGCAACATCAGTAGAGTGACTACCTTCCTTTTGTTGATTCAGGAAGGCTTTGAATGTAGCAAACTGAGCATTCATCTGGTTGTCATTCTCCTCCTCACTGATGTGTCTGCCTTGACTTTCCCTGATAGGTTTTGAGGTGTGATTTGTGCGTTTGCAGTGATCACAGAACAGTTTTCCAGTTTTCTCAGTAGGCTTCTTGTATGTCTCAGCAACCTCAGCAGCCTTCCTGACAGTCAGCAGGGCAGCACCTTCAGTAGGGTTGTCAGTAGGGGATTTCAGAAGCATGACTTTTCTCCTACTTTCTTCATGTTTGACCTCAGCAAACATGGATTTGAGATTTGGAAGAGGTTTGGTGGCAAGAATTCTTCCTCTAACATCATCAAGAGTAGGATTCGGTCCGGTTAGGAACACGAATACTCTCTTCTTTTCTATGATGTCTTTATAAAGAGCGGCATCCTTGACATCATTCCAAGAGTGAGTTTCTAACATATCTAAGTGTTGCCAAGCCTTAGATAGTTGATTGAAATATTGAGTTACGGACATATCCCCTTGCACGCAAGTTTGAATCGAGCTTCTAGTTCATATACCTCGGATGTATTATCCTTCTTGGAGTAAAGATCTCCGGCATTATCCCGCATTTCTTTGGCGGTATCATACATCATAAAGTTTTCACTTATCTCTTTTGTCATTGACCTCGTGAGGATGGTCATGAGTTGATTATTTGTTGTGTCCCATGCTTCAAAACTCGGGGTCGGTTTCGGCGGGTGCGGGTTTTGTTCCGGACAAGTATCCCATCTTACTTTGTCCGAAATGTACATTTTCATAGACCTTGACCATAACAGATAGTTGTTACCATCAAGTCTATGGTTTGTATAAGAAGAGGAGTTGTCAGTACTCTCAGTCAGTGAGGCCGCTTTGAGAGTCTGCTGAGGTTGAAGTAATGTCGGATGTGGAAGACATTCTTCAGAAATATGAGTTTTGCAGCGGAAAAATTAGAACACAAATGGCTCCGATACCATGAAGAGAGTTTGAGAATGTGATAAACACAAGAGTAAACTTCAACTTATCTTTTATTCATTGATAATGTGGAGTATACGTAGATACAATTGAGGAGTTTGAAAGGTCCTAGACAAGATAGTGACCTTTCATAGAAAAAGTAAAAGCTATAAACGAGGCTAGATGCTTTCTAGTCTCTTACATAATAAATGTCTATGACATAAAGTGAACTAGAGTAAAAGCTATGTCTATGACTAGAGTTTGACATATTAATTGTTTATATGTACTACAATTAATATGTCTCTTTATAAATAAATAAAGTGTACACGAAAATCCGGCACGGGTTCGGCACCTGTGAGTTCGAGCGGAGTTCGGTACCTGCCGAACCTCGGCGATCTTATCGACATGCTTGAATATTGCCACATATATATATATATATATATATATATATATATATATATATATATATACAAAACTCTAAAACCTATTTTCCATACACGATAAAACGAACAAACTACCAAAGTATAAGGACTACAATTCTACAAAATGAATAAACATTTTTAGCAATATTTTTTTAAGTATCAAAACATCAATTCATACATAAACAAAGTTCAAAAAATTCTTCCATGATATTTTAAAAAATTAAAAATTAAAAATTCTTCCAAGTTGATATAATCAAGCTATAGCATTTATTCTATTACTTGGTTTTTAAATGTTGAATATTTTCTTTTCACCAATAACTAAAGAAAGATTACCAAATCAATTAATCAGCACAACGAGCTTTAAAACATGTTGTCATGCGAACCCGCATCCAACCCGCACCCAACCCGCATTTAACAAAACCCGCATGTGTGAGTTGAACTTTGAATTAGGTTGAACATGGTTTGAAATTTTTATAAACCGCAAGTCCGCAACATAAAGGTTGGGTATTAGTTTTTATGAAACCTGCATGACCCAAATCGTGTGCACCCTACTTCCATCGAAGAATAGATCAGTTCCACTTGGCTTAGGCAATTATAGTGTGAATAAATTCAACCCATGTTACCATTTGTTATAAATATCACGTGTTATAAGTGTGTAACAAACATGAAAATGAAGAAGAAAATAAAACAGAAAAGCAAAGGAAAAAACAAGGTAAGAGCTCAATAGAGCCAAGAATTGTGTATTTCATTCAATAGTCTGTTGTTTACAATGTATTCATCCATATATAGGCATGTCTAAGTGTTTAACGGTTATTCACAACCGAATAACTGTTTCCTCTAACAAACAAACTAACTAGCTATTTGCTGACTTGTCCATTTTAACGGTCATTTGTAACAATACCCTCCCCTTGAAAGCTTCCATGTCCTCATGGAAGTGGAAGAACTTGCTCAAATTTGGGAAATTGGGATATGATGACAGTAGCATCTTCCCATGTTGCTGCATCCAAATTGACTTATTGGACCAGCCACTGCACAACTGGGAAAAGACCCCTCATTATAGTCCTCAGCTGCAAAACAAAATCTGGGTACACAATCTGCTACCCATCTGAGTTTACTTGTGGTGGTTGGGGAGACACTGGGATATCTGGGCCAACATAGTGTTTGAGGAGAGACTCATGAAACACTGGGTGAATTCTTGATCCTTTAGGAAGTGGTAGTCTATAGGCAGCTTCTCCCACTCCGGCTTCAATAAGATAGGGACAATAGAATTTAGCTGCATGTGATATCCCACATCAGTAAAATAAGTGAATGCTCACTCCCATATAAGTGTGAGACATAAAGGTCTTGTCAACTCGGGTTAGCCCTTTTAGACCAAACGAGGACAGTGGTTTAAGCAGTTGACCAGGCCATTTATGACTCATTTAGCGCTACCCGGACCGGGGCCTGGGGGCGTTACAAAATGGTATTCAGAGCCAACTATCAGACAGTTCTAAGTGCAACAGCCACCTCGAGACGAACCTATGTGCCACAGGCAACCTCTAGAGTCCTCTGTCTTGTCAACTCGAGTTAACCTTTTTAGACCAAGCGAGGACGACGGTCTAAGCAGTTGACCGGGCCATTTATGACTCATTTACCGATATCAGACCTGGGGTCTGGGGGCGTTACACAGCAAGTTTCACATTTCTACAGATGTCCACTTAATTTTGTGTATAGGGTTGGAGTTTAAAGACTTGGAACTGCTTATCTTGTCTATGGCTATTTGCATAGTATTCTATTCTTGATTGGGCTAATGAAAGGCTATCTTTATGTTTAACCATACTTTTCTTAGTAGTGAGAAACTCATTTAGTAAAGTGAAGTTGCAAGGTGCAAAACTACCCAATGGGAAAGAATTAGGTTTGTAACCATACAAGGACTCAAAAGGTGTCTGTTGGAGGGAAGTATGGAAAGTCTGTTGGATCGTATATGCGTAGTCTAGAGGGGGGTGAAAAGGATATATAGCCTTTTTAAATTTTTCTTAATAGTTTTTGAAACTCTATTGAAGGCTTTAATTAATTACGGAGTTTCAACTACTTTAGAAGCTGTTAGACCAAATTAGGCGGAAGAACTAACCGGTTAACGTGTTGTTCCTAAGTTACTAGGTGATCAAGTTATATATTACTTTTCTTTTACTTCGATTATCCAAAAGAATGTTTCCTATATAAACACAAGAATTTGATCAAAACAAAATCTTGTTTTAACAGGCTGTTTTGTGAATTTTAATGTTACTCAAAAGATCAGATGATAGATAAGCAAATTAACAATATTATGTTATTATTGGATAGAACCGAATGATAGTGCAGATGAACAGATAAATAACCGCAGACAGTTAAACAACCTTAGAATAGAGTTATCATCAAGGATTACTTGATCAAGAACAAAAACTTATGTTGCCAGGAATATCATGGTTATTTTGTGGGTGTTTAAATGGTGGATATCTGAACGGGAGGGAAGATTTCTGGTGTAAGAAGACGGTGCTATGAAGAACCCAAGGCGGTGCTCAGCCGGTGGACACGATAAATGAATTGAAAGAAACGTGGTTGAAAAATTGGCGGAGTTTATCTGCTTATATTCAATAGGGCATATCCTTGTGTCATTACATATATCCTCTATTTATAAGCAGAGCTCTAATTGCGATTAGGTTAATAGTGATAAGACATAATTAAGCAAAATTAAGAAGACACGCCGCTATGGTGGATTGGGCCGAAAGGACCGCTGGTCGCTCTGACGTTTGCCTGCTGAGAGTGCCTTATCTTTGCTAATGCCAATTCTGGAGCGTGCTCGCCTATATGTAGAGGGCATTGCTTGGTATAGCGGACTGGGTGGCTTGTTTGACCCCCATCCTGAAGGCGGACGTGATCGTAGGGAGCTCGATGACCCGATCGGCTTACTTCCAAGTGAGCTGGTGGCGATGGTCAGGCGCTGAGAAGACACCGTCGTGGTGGGCCTAATGGTTGTCCGGTCGACCGTGTTCGTCCGTGGCATATCGATGGCCCCTTACTCCGTGGTTAAACCATTCGTTGTGGTTTGGACAGGGAATAAGGTTGTGTGCGCTTTACATACCATGATCTAGTGAATTCTGTTTTGAGATGGTGCCGATTATGGTAGTATCGATCAGGCTTAAGCCAGCCTTGACAACATAAGTTGATTCGTCGTGAGGGGTTGTGCGCTTTGAGCGGACATTCATCGGAATGCCTTATGTGATGGGTTTTTTGGCAACCTTCTTGTCGCATAGCAACTTATTGCATGATGCTTGCGCGATAAAGCAGATAGGAGAGAAAACGCTGCATCCTCAGTCGGATAGGTTTGGGACCGCATTAGTGTTTGTAGGTTTTGGCAATTTTCATGTCGCGTAGTGACTCATTGCATGATGCTTGCGCGATAAAGCGGACAGGCGAGAAAACGCTGCATCATCAATCGGATAGGTTTGGGACCGTATTAATGTTTGCGGGTTTTAGCAACTTTTATGTCACAAAATGACTCATTGTCGGACGCTGTGCTATAAAGCGGACAGACTCATTTTTGAGTAGCTATATTGAATGGCTGTTGGCTAAGGCGTAACCTCGATTCTGTAATTTGTTGTGACGTTTGATATGACTGGCCCCCGGCCCCTCATTGGTGGGAGAATCACGATAACCGTGAGGTGGTTTATTTCTTTGAATTTTGAATTTTGAAACGGCCGACGTGACGTTTCAGTTCCTGGCTTGTCTATGTAAAGGGGGTAACCTCAAATCGGCGTACTTTTCTCTTTTCCGTCTCTTTATTGAAAATACTCTGGTGCTTTGTGAAGAGTCCGGTGGTTCAACTGCAAATACCGGCGGCGTTTAAGCACTTCTGTGATGGTTGCTTCGAAGTTTCCGGCCAATCTTTGACCTATCCCCAGAAAATCGTCCTTTTCCAGGTAAAATGCTTTGATTTTTCTTTCTGCATTAGCTTACTTATACGCTTCATAACTCTGAATAGGTAAGTTTGTATGAAGTTCACATGAATCGATTAATTGTTGAATGTTTTGGGTATATTTCCATTTTTTACCTAATGTAGTGCTTCAAAATGTGTGTCTTGTTTGGCATGTGTTCAACTCTTGCCCTTGTTTCTTGTCAGGGCTTTCAACCTTTCCTCTTCTAGAATCTCAGATTTTATCATCGATATTGTGGGGACGTTAGCGTTTACTGCATCTAAGGGAAAAAAGGAGGGGCGAGGTGTCACCATGAGCGGACACGCTCGTCTTGGCCTGACTCCTATGTCTTGGTCATTGATGATCTGCCTTGATCTTGTGTTTTTTAGGATGTCTTCTGAGCGTACCCTCAGTCAGGAAGACGATCATGAAGCTGAGTATGGGCCCGTTGAAGTGGATCAAGGCGAGCAGACCCTCGAGGATTTCACAGAGCAACTTGAAGTTGAAATGGTTTAGGAAGAGGCCCTGAGTGTTTCTAGTCAAGGCCCGGATGAGCTAGAGGCTTTACTACGAGAAAATTCGGCTCACTCTAAGAAGCGGAGGGCATCTAAGAAGTCGAAACCACAGTTCCCAAAACAATATACCGAAGAAGGCCGTGTCGAGGTCGAGGTCCAAAAAACCTTTGATAAAGAGGCAGCCAAACAGTGGAAAAAGTTTCACCGCTCTACCGACTATAGTAGCTCCCTGGCTCCTTTTGACATTCCCGCGGATTATCGCTTCATTAGTTTTCCCGGGGTTAAGGACAAGAAGAGGGTGCGTGGTCACTCCAAATTCGATTGCATCTGGCTACACTATGACCACTTGGTAGCCGGGGCTCGACCCTCTTTTGATCCATTTCTTGTCAAGTTCTTGGAGGTAACGGACACACATCCTAGCGATCTCACCTTGGGATTGACGAGGGTTGTTTTGGCCTTCATCATTGTAAGTTGTTTACTCGGCAGAGAACCCTCCTTTGCTGTGTTCAACCATTTCTACTGGATTACCAAATTTTGGGAATTTGACCAAGAAGGGCCTCGGAGGAAAGCCTGCCAGCTGTTTTTTGACCTTCCGGAAAAAGTTGACTCATGGCACAGCCGATGCATGAAAGTTGAGTCTCGGGTCAGATGGCCCTTTAAGAGAATCACCGGAGTGGACCCGGATACGGAAAGCATCAAGGATTTCGAGGAAGAGCAGCGTTTTATTGCTAGAATTAAAGAGTTGTTGGGGTTTGATGGGGGAAAGAAGCCCACACAGAAGAGGACTTTCAACCTCCGCCTCCTTGATCCTACCGAGTCAAACAGTCGGTTTGCAGGGATTACCGGCCCTGGCGAGGAAGAGGCGCTCGCTCCAGTTGAACCGTTATTGTGCGATCCGGAATGGTATGCGGAGTGCCACCATATGATATGTTTTCCCTCTGAGTGTGAGGAATGTGGGGATCCCCGAGTGCAGGAGGAATTTCCTGTCAGCTCCATATGTATATCTCAACTTTATACTTTGTTGTTTTCTTTCCGTATTTGTTTTCTCTTTTATATACTTCATACTAATTGCGCCCGCTTGTGCAAATATGGTGAACGCAAGTCATCTCGGCAACAGACGCATAACCAGGCGCAAGCCAGTGTAGAAAAAAGTGGATAGATTATGTCCGGTACCGGCGAGCGCTCACTCCCCATGGTGTCTATGCCCAACAGTGTTGTTGTTGCTCAGTCTAAGGGCAAATCTAGTGCCTTAGTTATCAATGAGCCCTCTCAACCGGTTGCTCCAAAGCGACTAAGGTCTCCGGAAAATGTCGGGTCGACTGAGACAGCGCCAGGCATTGAGTTCATCGACATTGAGGATATTGAAGGGGTTGCAGCCCTGAAGAAATCACGGACCGATGGCGGCCAAGGTCACAAAGCTGCTGTTGTAGATAAAGAAACTTTGCAGAAGATAGCTACCCAATCGGATATTCGCTCAGTTATAGAGCGGCATGCTGCTGGCTCCTCTACCCAACCTGATAACCGGCCTCCATGGTTGCTTCCCGGTTTCCAAAAGCCACGTATAGAAAGTGAGGCCATACTCTTGGCTAATTCTATCTCTAGAGTTCCCCAGCTCAAAAACCTGACTATGGATGGTCCTGGTGAGGTCGACCTGGCCATTGGGAGCGGAATTGCCTCTCGATCTATGATGGTGGACAGATTGAGCTCGCAGTCTTGGCTTTTACAACATCCATAGGATATTGCAGGCCTAATAGTGATGCTTACCACCTTTGTAAGTTTTTCCTTCCGTTCTCTTTTTCTGCAGCCACTCTTAGTATAACTGATTTTTGTTTCCTTGAAGGAAAATAATGCGTTGGCTCAGCATGATCGTATGGACACCGACCATGAGCCCGAGCGGGATACAGCTCTGAAGAAAGTCGGCTTGCTGGAGAAGCAGGTGAACCAGACTACCCTGGAACTTGGTACGGCCAAGAGTCAGTTGGAGGAAATCAAGAGGAAGTGTCGAGGGGATATTGAGGCCGCTGAAATTGCTCGTGTCGAAGCTCATATCCAAGTCCGAGAATGAAGCGCTTGAGTTTAACAAAACTATTTCAGAGCTGAAGGAAAAAGGTTGTTCAGGCAGCTGAGGCATGGGCGAACGAGAAGAAAGCTCTTGAGTCTAATAGGGAAGCCAAGCTAGAGGCAGCTAGAGTTGTAGCCCGAACCGAAGCGAACACCGCTTTTCAGGCCTCTGAAGGTTATTCGAAGGCTCTTGGCACCTCAGGGTTGGCTGGTTATGATGAAGGCTTTTACCACCTAGCCCGTTATGCTCGATGGGACCTTAGGGCTAATGCACCCTCTTCTTGGAAACCCTAAAGAATTGGACTCTGACCGATTAGTATGATATCCAACTTTTCCCATTCCATGCTGAGATCCCATTCACTGAGGAAGAGCTCGCTGCCATTGCTATGGACTTAGCTGAGCGAGGTGAAGCACATTGGAGTCCACCACCGATGATTCCGGGTAATCTGAGAGAATTGGTTAACGGACCTCCTGCCGCGGCCTTGATGACTCCCTCGGTTCCTTCTGTCTCGAGTCCGGTTGACTCATTGTTGCGCCCCTCCCTCCAAGGGGAAAATGTGCACGATGCGTCTTTGGTGCCCGAGGGAGGGATGACTCATTAGTGAACTTTGATGCTTCTTCAACTACTTGTAATTTTTTTTAGAAACATTTGCTTTCTGTATTTGAAATTGTTTGTAACCATTCTTAAACTTTGGATGTTGTAACGGCTTTTGTATGGCCTCCTTGCTATAGTTAATTGCATGCTTTCCTTTTTCTTGTATTGTGCTCGACGTATGCTTCCTCGTGTTTTTCTTCATTTTTCTCGAAAATAAGACGTCTTTAGAGTACGCGCGACCCCGACCCTATCCAGGGCATACGGATCCCTTGTTTTTAAGAAGCTTTGGTCCCGCAGCGTGCAAGCTTGTTGAAAATAATTCGATTTCTGTCGACTCGACCTCTACTTTGGTCTGAGGGCGTAAACTTTTAAAATTATAACCCGTGGCCCCGTTGTTTCGGTCATGACTCCTGTCAAGTCTTGATAGAAATAATTTGCATTTCACTCTTTTCATGTCTTTGGGAGTGCCAGTCTTAGGATGTGTAAGAGTCTTCCTCTGACAGGCCTCTTTATGATATGCTTTTATAACTGTAATCTCGACCGTCGGGGTAATAACTAATGTGTCCTTAAAAGTGGCTACATTACCTTCTATCTTTTATTCAAAATTTTTGAATTTGAAAAGAGCTAACCCCGTCCGTTGGATTGGATCTATCTGAGCCGTAGGTCCCTCAGGCATTTGCTATAAAATGAGTGCTCTGTTATCATGCTCATTCACTCTTTGAAAACTCGAAGATTTTATTTTTCAATCCTCTTTGTAGCTTCTCTTACGTGTTAACTGAAACAATATGCCTCCGTCCAACGTCCAGTCCCCTATTTTTAGGACTTCCTCAAACAATATACTAGCCAATTTCTGGGTGTACTTCAATCGCTGCCCCCTATTGATTGAAAGGGGCTTGAATTTGAGCATGATCAATAGGGGGTCTAGCCTCCACATTTCCTTGTCCGGCTGGGGGGACCTGATGGCCAAACCCTCCGTTCATTACAATACTACAGTGGTGTGTGAGTTTTACTCGGCTCTTTCAGAGGTTGGGTCTGGGTGGCCGCTGACCTCAGTGCCTGTCCGCGGAGTTGCGGTGCCGTTTACTCCGGCTGTAATCAACAATTTCTTCCATCTGCTCAATTTCTATCAGGCCCTTCATTACGAACGGGCTTGGACTTTGGACGAGGATGAAGCCTCTCAGAAAATGCATCAGAATGGCTCCCTTCTTTATCTATTTCCTGATTCATGGCAGTTTGATCCAGAGGGAGTTGCATCCGAGCTATCTCCGGACACGCGTGAATGGAAGCACTTCATTAACACTCGTGCGCTTCCTACAAAGGATTTTGAAGAGGTTACGGAGGCAGAAGGACTACTTTTTCTTGCCATTATCTCTCCATCAGTAAATGTAGACTAGAGTTTCTTGATGCATCGCGAGGCGGTGTCCTTTGCTACGGGCATGGAGAAAGGGCACTCCATCCCATTTCCCTGGCTGATTTCTAACCTATGTTCTGCTTTGGTTCCTACTTGTTCATCAGACGAGTATCTGCCACAGCAGAACATTGTGTTTGATGAAATCCTTTCAGGGTCCTTCCCTGATCCTAGGCTCTTTTCTGATGAAGAGTCCTCTTATTTTTAGTTCTCCTATGTAATGTTGCTTTTCTTTCTATCGAGAATGTAGTTTGCTCGAATTTCCGGCATGTGTCCGCGTTTTGTTTTTTGTTTGTGTTCGCATATTTCTTGCTTCTGTGTGTAGTCGCATCCATAACCTGGCCCAGGTGTGGTGGGCAGTCTGACGCGCATCCCCGCCGTCCATATCGAGCATGTACTGTCCTCGTTAGGGAGGTCATAACATTAAAGTCAAAGAATTACGGTTTCCCTCGAAGACCGTGCGTTTAGTGTTACCTTTAATGCAGATCGAGATTTCCATGTTGAATTTGAACAGCCTACAAACTATCACCGTAGGATGCATTTCAATCTTGCCATTAATGTGCCTTCCTCTTCATATAAATGGAGGGAAAACCTTTGTTGTTTTGAAGCATCAAACCATATTCTCCGAAATTTGATCATGGGCTCGGAAAACCTTTGTTTTTACATTTATCATGTCGTCATCTTCCAGATTCACCACTCTAACTCTATTTTCCTTTTTCTTTTCCACGGCGTTAGCTATCGCCGTCCACAATTATTGGGACTACTTTGCCGATTGCACGCATCTACCCGAGAGAATTTTGAATTTAAGTAAAATTGATGGGAGTGGATCACTATTTTGTGTGGCCTACTCTGGGTGGCGTCACTTTCTTCTTGACCCTATTGGGAGGTGCAACCTCTCCCTGGTCCGTGAATTCAATGATGTTTTATCAGAGGCTCAGTCCATCGAAGAGGTTTCCTTTGTTTCCGTTTGGCGTATCCAAGAGCGCTTTACTCCGGCGGCCATAAATGAGTTTCTGTAACTTCCCGCTTTTGATCCAGCCTTGCACTTGGCGACGACCTAGGATCTCGACAGTGAAGAGCCCTACTTTTCTCACAGGTATTATGCGTACTCGTGCCTTTTTCCCGAAAGGGACGACGAGCCTGTTCACAATGGCGTTTTCTCTGGGCTCTGTGAATGGTATCAGGAGTGGAAGCGATTTATCAACTCTTGAGCCACCCCTACTGAGAATTTTGAAGTGCTGACCGATGAAGACTGGGGGTTCATTATTCATCGTGAAGCTGTTAACTTTGCAAGGGATATGAGGCCTAACCGCCTGATACCCTTCGCCTGGTTGATCTCAAGTATCTGAAACACAAGCTTCAGGATGACCCTTGCACCCAGAGATCAGTACCTCCACTGAAACTATAACCGCTAGTTGTTGTTTTTTTTTGTAACTTGGACTCCTTGTTTTTACAAATAAAGGAAAGGGGCGTTTCCGTGAGCATGTAGCTTTAGTTTACATAATCGTGAAACAAGAAAAGTGTATTCATTAATGTCGTAAACATTGAAATGAAGAGCCATAACCCAAAAAGACAAAACACCGACTCATGTACGTCGTAAACGTAGTCATGGCTGTGTACGCATGATTTTCCTTACATGTAATATTTCTTTTAAGATTCGCGTGCCATGGACGGTTAAGCTCGGAGCCTTCCTCATCTTTCAGGACATACATTCCTTTCTTAATCTCTCTTGAAATTTGATACGGGCCTTCCCAATTCGTGGCCAGTTTGCCTCTGTCAGGCTCCCGGCCTGTGGCCTTTATGTTGCGGAGAACGAAATCCCCTACTTTGAAATAGTGACCCCAGACTATCTTATCAAGAAATCGCTTGGGGATCTTCTTATAATTCACGAGCCTATGATAGGTCGCTATCCTTTTTTCCTCTACTAAATCTAGCTCGAATTTTCTGTTGAGCTCGTTTTCCTCAAGAGTATGCTTTGTGACTCTAATACTTGGCAGTGCTATTTTTATCGGAGTCATGGCTTCAGAGCTATATGTAAGCGCAAAGGGAGTTTGACCCGTGGGATTTTTCACCATTGTCTAGAGCGACCACAGAATGGCGGGCAGCTCATAAACCCAACCTCCCGCCGTAGCGCAATCGCTCACACATTTCTTGAGCATCTTAATTATCTGCTTGTTTCTGGCCTCAGCCGGCCGTTACTCTGTGGGTAGGCTACTGAGGACTGCCAGTGCTTCACTTTGTAATCTCTACAGAAACTTGATAATTCATTTCTGAACTGCGGCCCGTGATCCGTGACCACCGCTCTGGGAATGCCGAACCTCGACCATATCTGGTCGTGTAGGAAATAAACCGCGTCCTTAGCTCTTATTTTGCCAAAGGTTTTCTTCTATCCACTTGGTGAAGTAGTCTACTGCTACTATGATGAGCGTGCAGCTACCTCTTCCTGTTGGGAACGGGCCAATGAGGTCTAAACCCAACATGTCAAATAGCCAGGCGGTTACAACGATGCTCTGCTCCACCGAAGGTAACCACGGTCTTTCTGCAAATTTTTGGCATGTTGGGCACGTCTTGACTAGGTTGTCGGCATCTTGTAGAATCGTCGGCCAATAGTACCCTGTGAATATAACCTTATGAGCTATGGATCGACTAGTGGGGTGTCCACCACACGCTCCCTGATGTAGCTCTGCCAGGGTATTATTGCTTTCTTCCTTGCCGACACATCTGAGCAGGGGTTTTGTGATGGATCTCCTGTACAAGATCCCATCTAGAACGGTGTACCTTGCTACTCTTTTCTGGAGAGAGCGGCCCTCATTCTTATCCGGTGGTAACCAGCCTGATTCGACGTATGCTCTGATGTCATCCACCCAGTCTTGATGTGGTGCCTGCTCGTCAACATCCATCACCCTGTCTCTGTTGATAGAAGGCGTTGCTAGATATTCAACCATTATGGAGGGATCCACAAACTCTTCACCCTCTGACAACCTCGATAGGAAGTATGTTCTCAGATTTTCCTTCCTGTCAATCCTCTTGAACTTGCAGTAGTTGAATTCTCTTTTTAGCTGCCTGACGGCCTCACAATATTTACCCAGGACGTAACAATGTGTGTCGGAATCTCATGATACTTGATTGACCACCAGTTGTGAGTCGCAATAGACCTCAACGTTTTCTACATTCATTTCTCTCGTGAGTTCGAGGCCGGCTATGACTGCCTCGTTTTCTGCTTGATTATTGGAGGCGTCGAACTCAAATCGGAGTGCTTTCCCAATTTTTCCGTTGTCCCTGGTTCAGATAAGAAATTTTTTTTTTGCATTTTCATAAACAAAAGAAGAGCATGAATGGGAAGAATTCCTCTTAGTATAGAATATGGAAAGAATACTTAAGTATTCCTTACTCTAGGAATAAAATATTTATCCATCGGCCAGACGCAAAGTCATTACAACCAGACTAGACTAATAACGTTACAATCGGCGCAAGAAAAAGTTTGAACACTTTCTGGCAAAACCGTTGACATATAACTGCCAGCATTTTTCTAGCTGCTTCGCTTCTGCGTTTCAGCTCGTGCTTGGTCATTTATTCCCAGCGGGCTCGACTATTCCATGCTGAAGCTTGTTTCCATGATAAAATCTGCTTGTGATTGCACTTTGTTTGATTTTCGAGGCTGGTAGTGTATATCGAATTCCATGAGCTCGATTGCCCAGCAAAGTAAGCGACCCGATATGTTTGGCATGTGCAGTACTTGACGCAATGGACTATTCGTGAGAATGATAATACCATGCGAAGTAAAGTAACCTCTGAGTTTGCAGGCGGCAATAACTAGCGAGTAGGAAAGCTTTTCAACATTAAAGTAGCGACTCTCCACCGGACGTAGAGCCTTGACGTAAAATGGGGTTTTGAAGGGTTCCGGTCTCTTTTACAAGTACAGCGGCTACAGCCCGAAATGACGCCGTCAAATACCGAAACAGAATATCCCTTTCTATCGGGCCCACTAGCAATGGAGGTTTCCCCATATATTCCTTGAGAGATTGGATTGCTTTGGAGCATTCTTCATCCCATGAGAAGGTTTCGTCACCTTTTAGGGTTTTGAATAAATGAAGACATTTTTCAGCGGATTTCGATATGAACCTGCCTAGAGCTATTATTCTGCCGTGAAGTCTTTGGACCTCTTTGATGCATGTTGGTTCCTTCATGTTGAGCAGGGCTTGGATCTTCTCTGGGTTGGCCTTTATGCCTCTATGACTAACCATGAATCCCAGGAATTTGCCTACCTGGACGCCAAATGTGCATTTTGCCGGATTGAGTTAAATGGAATGCCTTCAGACAGTATCAAACGTTTCAGCAAGGTTGGAGGCATGGCAACCAGTGACTGATTTGACAACCATACATCTATATAAGCCTCTATGTTCTTACCGATCTATGAGTTAAAAACTTTATTCAGAAACCATTGATACGTCAATCATGTGTTCTTTAACCCGAAGGGCATCATCTCATAATAATATAGGCCCCCGGCCGCTCTGAAGGCCATTTTCTCCTTGTCACATTCTGCCATCTTGACTTGATGATACCTAGAATGGGCATCTAGAAAGCTTAAGGTATCAAAGCCTATGATGGAGTCGACCAAACTATCAATCCTAGGCAGTTGGTAAGGATCCTTCGGATAAGCTTTGTGTATGTTTGTGAAATCGACACACAATCTCCATTTTCCATTATGCTTTTTTACCATAACCACGTTGGCCAGCCACGTTGGTTAGGCCAATTCCTTAATGATTCCCTTTGCATAAGCTTATCAACTTCTACTTTGATGGCGGCCTCCTTTTTCGGAGTGAATTGCCGTGCCCGCTGCTTAATTGGCTTGAAAGTGGGGCTCACATTCAGGTGAGGAATTGCAACCTCTGGCCCTATGCCCCTCATATCAATTACAACCCATGCAAATGCATTCAAATTTGCTCGTAGCTAGGCAATCAGGGCCTCCTTATCGGATGTGGGTAGATGAGCGCCAATTTTTACCTTTTGGTCCAGATAGGCTTCGTTGACGACTACCTCCGCCAATTCTCCATCTACTGTGAAATGCGGTTCATCTCTGACCTATAAGGTTTCACACTTGACCTCCGTAAGAGGGAGTGGTTTAGCCATCCGGATTGCCGCCATTGGAGTAGGCGCCTCTATTCGCTCGAGGCGTGGCCTTTTATCTTCAACCCTTGAGGTCCGGATATAGGTAGGGACTGACTCTGGGTCTAACACTTACTATGATCCCATCCTCAGCATAAAATCTTGCCTGCTGGTGAGGGATCGAAACGACCATTTGGAACTGCCTTAGAGCCGGAGCCCTTATGATTATGTTGTAATTTGACTGGAGGTCCACTTCAAGAAAATTTACCTTTTAAGTCCGGAAAGGTGCATAGTCCCCCTTCGTACATCCAGATCGATGGCCCCTTGACCTTAATTCGGTGATTGGTAAATCCCTCAAGGGTGCCGTTATGCGGTCTCATGTTTAAGTCACTAAAGCTGAGCTTCCTAAAACAGTGGTAATACATGATATCACTACAGGCCCTAGTGTGTATCATAACTCTGTTTAACAGTGCTCGGTTGACGATTACCCTGATGCTCAAACATGAATCTTCCGTGTGGATGGATGTGACCAACTCGTTTCGGGTAAACGTAAGTGGTTGTTCTTGCCCGAGCAGGACAGCTGGTCGCTCGATGCGCTTGTGTATAGAGTTGATTCGCTGCTTAATTTGGTTATTGCTGGGTGCAATTTTGGTGATCATACAAAACTCTCTGTCATATTGGCGGGTTTGATGATTACCCTTGTTCGCCCCGCCTCCATCCTTTGGATACTGGTCAAGCCTTCCTCATTGAATCAGCTTTTCAATCTCAATTTTCAACTGCCTGCATCCTCCGTGGTATGTCCATTATCTTTATGAAACTGGCAGTACTTAGAGGTATCACGGTGCCTGTCGAGCCTCATCGGAATAGGATCGGGAAGCTCATCCCTTACCTCGGCTAACAATCGGGTGTATGAGATAGTAATGGGCATGAAGTTGTCATCTGTAAACTTCTTGGGTTTTATGAGATCACGATCCCTATTCCTGTGACTCTCTCTTGGTGGACTCCGGTCAGCCCTCTGCCTGTCACATCGAGTCATAGACGCCGCTGTTGGTGCCTCAGTTGCGACATACTTTCTTGCTTGAGCTAGCATATCTTGGAGGTTTTTGGGCGTAGTGAGAGCAAAATGACATTTGAGATAACCCTTTTGATGACGGTTAAAATATACCTATTTATGTCATCAATTCTAACCTTAAATCGGAGTTAATTATATATATTTCATATTAAATCACTTGTTTATATTTATTATTCAATGTTAAGTGATTATTAATATGATTTTTGGTATTTAGCTATTTTTATTATTAAAGACCAATTTATTGTGCGATAAATGCTGATTTTGTAGATCATGATAAATTGGGAGGATAAATGTCATTCAATCAGTGAATCTCAAGATAATAAGGAAGAAAATCGGAGCATTAATCAAGGGATAAGTTAGAGAAATCAGATCAGCACGGAAGAATGCAGTGGGGAACAAGTTAGACGAGAAACGCATTTAACATGTGCAAAAAAGAGGCTCGGTCGACCGAGCCACTTCATTCGGTCGACCGAGGGATGATATTCGGCCACCCGAAGCTTATCCAGAAGAAAACGCGTGTATATCTTCTAGATCCTTCCTAGGTCGGCTATAGCCTCTATATAAGCAGCAGCTACGAAATTGAGAAAAACAACCAACCTACAAAACACAATATTACAATACTTTTAATTTATCAATATAGTTCTTTTTATTTTATAATGGATTCATCGATTAGAGATTGCATTGAAGAATCGGAGGACCCTCCGTCTACGAGGGTAATGTCTATCCAAATATGTCGTTTTTATTCGTAGATCTATTTTATTTCATTATGGAGTAGTCGTTTGTGTATTGATTTCGTGATGTAGTTAATTAACAAACCCATATTCATGTAGATCTAAGTCGTACGAAAGCGTTTTACGAGCAAATTCTAGAGTCACCGGTCTAGATCTACCGCGGTCTATATGGTTAGATCTAGCCATCAAGATTCTAGTAATTTTCTGTGAACGACTTCGGCTACGTCGTGCTTTCTGTTTTTCATATACACATGTAATAGATCTGGCCAATTTGTTACATCGTTCTCGTAAATTAATATGATATATTGTGAAAATTGTCATGTTAAATAGGACATAAGTTAGCCGATCGTTTAGGAGGTGTGCCAACCTGTCCACGGTGGTTGCCTAGACGAGGTGACAATTTTAGATCGGCATCCCTAGTTTGGTATAGCATGCTTGTTATATGATGTTCTATACTGTCCAAGGAAGGATTCATAATTAAGCATAGGGATCTTCTATCCGTTCACGAAGTAGATCCAGTTTAGGGGATGGCTCCCGTAGCCAAAATATAATCAACCTTAATGTCTTTTCTCGTCTCGGCTTAGATATACATATATGGGGGAGTAATTACTACTAGCGTAATCAATACCGTTTGTTAGAGTCTTATAAAACCATAAAAACAAGTGTTTAGTGTCTTGTGTCGTATTGTTAGTCTTTGTGTTTTCTATCGTGTCAATCTTTATTTCTACGTTACTGTTGGTTGTAGACCGCCCTTTAATCTATTTTTAGTTTAATAACGTTGTACTTGTTTAAGCTGAGTCTCTGTGGGATCGACCTCGACTCTATCTAGCTATACTACGATTGAACCTAGTTCTCTTTCTAGTTGGTTATTTAGGTATCGAGTTATTTTTATAACTTGACCGTCATCAAGTTTTTGGCGCCGTTGCCGGGGACTCGTGTCATTAAATTGAGTATAGCTTATTTTTTTAAAAGTAGATTCGTAAATATTGTGAATAAGAGTCAGTATATTAAACAGTGTCGTTAAAAATAATAATAAGAAAAATATAAATAAATAAAAAGAGTTCGGTCGACCGAACCACAGTTCTCGGTTTCTGTTCTGTTTTGTTTTACACAGTTTCTGCCTTGTGTTTTTGTATTTCTCGAGTCTGTTTTAGTTTAGTTTTTATTTATTGAGTCTAGGATTAGCCTTTAAAGTTTCTAATAGTTTATTGTTATTTCTATTTTTGTCTATTTTAGAGTCTCGCCAAAGGCAGTAGCCTTGGCGTATTTTAATTGTTTAATTTTGTTTTTGTCTTGCAAATAAAAAATAATAAAAAAAAACAAGCAAGCTACCCGTATTTCCGAGGATCCAATCAAAGAGCAAGGCGAGGAAAAATCTGAAGGAGCACATCAATCTGACTCAGACATGGAAGGATTACTGAATGAAGCCAACCAGGTAAATGGAAATAATTTTAATAATGCAAATTTTGTTAACCAAGTTTGTGGCATGGGAAAGGCGTACTTTGCAAAGCTATGCAACGCCTACCATTGAACAATTCATTCCCGCTATCGTAGTGCCTAAAAGTACTTCTTCGAAGTTTATCACCCGAAACCTAATGTCATTCAAATGGTGACAAACTATTCCACTTTTCATGGTATCCTGAATGAAGATCCTGGCATTCACGTGATGAATTTCTTAGAGATCGTTAGTACCGTGAAGCCAGAACTGGTTCCTGAGGATAACATTAAGCTGAGACTTTTCTCTTTCACTTTGAAAGATAAAGCTAAGCAATGGCTTTTCTCTTTAGAGGCTAGATCAATCACGACCTGGGAGGAACTCGCTACAAAAGTTCATGAATAAGTACTTCCCTATCGGAAAGACCTTTAAGTTACGCCAAGATATCTTGGGGTTCAAGCGAAGAACTTGGGGAAAGTTTTGATCAAGCTTGGGAACGTTTTATGGAGTCCATGAGGAAGTGCCCTCATCATGATATCCCTCTATGGATTTTAATGCAAACCTTCTACCATGGATTGAAAGATACGGAGAAGATAAGAGTAGATGCCTCCAGCAATGGAGCGTTTGTTCTTTTATCTCCTGAGGAGGCACGAGGAAAGATGGAGCAAATAGCAATGAATAGCCAATGGGGAGGTGGTGAAATAGCAACTGTGAAGATGGCCGATAATCTTGAGGAGGATGTATCGCATAAGATCCTAAATACTCTATTGCTCATAAATGATAATGTGGATGGTATGCATGAGAGAATTGTGCGAGTAGAGACTGGAAAAGGGACGGAAACGACTAAGCCATTAGAGAATGCGGGTACTAAAGAAGCCAATTACATTGGGAAACAGGGTAATCACTGTGAAGGTTACAAACCAAATCATGACCACCTGAATTCCAATGGAGTGATCCAAATGAAGGGGTAAAACCACACAACACTTATGTACCTCAGCAAGCTCAAACTTACGGTTGGGAAGTTGCACTTGAAAAGATGAGTAACACAATGTCTGACACTGTGAATCAATTAGCAAATTCCATGACTGACTTGGCTACAAACTTTCACCAATACTGTCAAAACAATGATGCCAAAGTCACCAACCAAGAAGCCTTGGTCCAGAATCTCTCTCATCAAATAGGACAATTAGCTGAACAACTGTCAACTAGACCTCCTGGGGGATTTCCGAGAAACACTGATAGGAACCCTAGGGATGTGAATGCGATAATGATTAGAAGTGAAAAGGAGCTTACTCCAACAATCCCAAAGAATGAGGAAAATATAGAAGATGTTAAGGATGATGAGAAAGAGCCTGAGGAGGCATTCACACCATGCTTAGAAAAACTCCCCGACGAGCAATTATCCTCCATCTCTACCATTTTAGGGAGTAGTGATTGCGCCGAAATATCTTCGCGAAGTGAGGTTGTTAAGGCTGAGAAGCAACAACCATGGTTTAAAGATTATGTGAATTATTTATCCGGGAGATATTTACCACCAGACTTGAACTAGCAGCAAAAGAAGAAGTTCTTTCTGGACCTTAAACACTATTATTGGGATGAACCCTATCTTTTTAAGCGTTGCTCAGACAACATCTTTAGAAAATGTGTTCCTGAGAGTGAATTCCCCGATATACTTAAACATTGCCATACTTATGAAGCGGGAGGACACTATGGAGGGGACAAGACTACTGCTAAAGTTCTCCAATGTGGTTTCTACTGGCCAAATCTTTACAAAACTGCACATGAATATGCTAGATCCTGTCATTCTTGCCAAATGACGGGCAATATCTCGGGGAGAAATGAAATGCCACTGAGGAGTATCCTAGAACCAGAAATCTTTGATGTATGGGGAATTGATTTTGTGGGACCTTTCACTTCGTCTGTTTCAAACCGCTATATTTTGGTGGCAGTCGACTATGTGTCTAAATGGGTTGAGGCTATTGCTTCACCTACCAATGATGCAAAAGTTGTACTTGCGGTTTTTAAAGAAAAATATCTTCACGCGGTTTGGAATCCCTCGTGCCATCATTAGTGATAATGGGAGCCATTTCGTAATAAGCCATTTGAGAAGTTAATGGCCAAGTACGGGGTGAGACATAAGTTAGCTACCGCTTATCATCCTCAAACAAGTGGTCAAGTTGAGGTCACGAACCGAGAGATTAAGCGCATTCTAGAGAAAGCTGTGAACCCAACAAGGAAAGATTGGTCGTTGAAGTTAGATGACGCTTTATGGGCTTATCGGATCTGGCTATAAGACTTCCATAGGTATGTCCCCGTACCGCATTGTTTTTGGGAAAGCGTGTCATCTACCGGTTGAACTTGAGCACCGTGCCTTATGGGCTACTCGTGTGTTGCATTTAGATGAAAGTTTAGCCAGAGAAAAGAGATTGTTGGAATTAACTCGCCTAGAAGAGTTTCGCATTGAAGCTTACGAGAATGCTCGAATCTATAAAGAGCGCACTAAGAGATTTCATGATAAAAAGATCCTTGACCGCACCTTTACGGTGGGTGATATGGTTCTTGTTTACAATTCGCGCTTGAAACTTTTCCCGGGAAAGCTAAAATGAAGATGGTTTGGTCCTTATAAAGTGAGTAAAGTATTTCCTTCCGGAGCTGTAGAGGTAAGTCACCTGGATGATCGAAAGACTTTTGTGGTGAATGGCCACCGAGTAAAGCATTACCTCGGGAATCAATTTGATAGGGAGGAAGAAGTACTTACTCTAGGAAATCCTAGTTACAACTAGACCATCATGTGAGTACAGTCGAGCTAACGACTATAACCATAGAACTATTTCTTAAAACTTTCTTTTAGATTTTTTTTTGTTTTTGCTTTGAATAAAGTAGCTTGCGCCAATCACGGTTTTTTTCATCTCGCCATGTTCCGAGTCTAAGTTCGGAATAAACGAGGTTTTTTCCTTGATAGCCGTCATGTGAGTTTTTATTTAGGTTTAAATCCCTTTTGGTATTGTCCATGGCAGTATAAAGTAAAGTGGCTTAAACTGTTTTTAGATATTTATATCTAATTACTGCCACATTATTTTATAACTTCCATAGACATGGTATTTGACAATTTCGTGGAGCTTGTTTGTTTATACAGGATATGTCTGTCTCTCCACGACGTGCTGAGGTTTACTCCGATATTGTTCCTTCACTTGGGAGCCGTTTCCAGAGCTAAGTCTTTTTTCTTACTCTCATTTATTTTTGTCATTGAGGACAATGCCTTGTTTAAGTGGGGGGCAAGGGACTTAGCTATATGTTGAAAAAGTAAAGAGGAACGGAATATTGAGGCAATATTGAGCAAAATTTAAAAAATTTCATGGATAAATGCCAAGTTGTTGAACTCGTACCCTTAAAATTGTGAAGTTCTTATACTTAGAATTGATAGGAAAGGAACCAAGTTGCGTGAGTACGTGATCATATTATACTTCTGCGATAAATTGTTAGTAAACTTAAGGATATTCATGCCAACAATTGCAAATAGTTAGGTATTGTTCAACTACTCAACATGTGAATCGCTTAGTACCGCATGAATTATAATAATTGAAAGAGGTATGTGTACATTTCATAGATGATTGGTTATGCTTACCTAGTGTCGTTATTTATCGACTGATGTATTCTGATCTTCTAGCCATCAAAGCGGAGTAATAAGCTTCGGACGTACCTGTGTTTTGACAATGCGTTCAAACACTGGGCTTGTAGTAACATTACCAAAGTAGCCCCGCGCTTGTGGTAATATTCGATACTATGCATGATCTAAGATAGGGGGATACTTGTATTAAAAAAAAAAAAAGAGAGTTTTCTTCCTTGAGATTGGTAGTATCTGAAAAAAATGAAGAATTGAAAAAGTTCAAGTTTTGAGAGGCTTCGAGTAGTACTCGGTCTCCAAGTCCAAAATCCCTATAGATACGCTCTTGCTTATTGTTCTAGTGCTTTAACCATTGCGAGGCATAAGAAGTATGAATGCTGATGTTGGTGAATTTTGATATGAAGTCTGCATAAACTCTAATCTTGCTACATTTATATAAAACCAATGCACATGCACACAATCACTTCGATTCATAGCAAGTAGTGAATAATGCTTATCTTATGAGCATGACTGGTATGAGTTGACTCGAGTTTCTTGTGTAAGTATGAGATGACCAAGGAAAATGTTGTCTTGGGGAATGACTTATTGATGCTTTGTTCGGGACGAAGCAAAGTTTAAGTGGGGGGCATTTTGATGACGGTTAAAATATACCTATTTATGTCATCAATTCTAACCTTAAATCGGAGTTAATTATATATATTTCATATTAAATCACTTGTTTATATTTATTATTCAATGTTAAGTGATTATTAATATGATTTTTGGTATTTAGCTATTTTTATTATTAAAGACCAATTTATTGTGCGATAAATGCTGATTTTGTAGATCATGATAAATTGGGAGGATAAATGTCATTCAATCAGTGAATCTCAAGATAATAAGGAAGAAAATCGGAGCATTAATCAAGGGATAAGTTAGAGAAATCAGATCAGCACGGACAAGTTAGACGAGAAACGCATTTAACATGTGCAAAAAAGAGGCTCGGTCGACCGAGCCACTTCATTCGGTCGACCGAGGGTTGATATCCGGCCACCCAAAGCTTATCCAGAAGAAAACACGTGTATATCTTCTAGATCCTTCCTAGGTCGGCTATAGCCTCTATATAAGCAGCAGCTACGAAATTGAGAAAAAACAACCAACCTACAAAACACAATATTACAATACTTTTAGTATATCAATATAGTTCTTTTTATTTTATATTATGTTGCTTCATCACGGAGGCGATGGATTCATCGATTAGAGATTGCATTGAAGGATCGGAGGACCCTCCGTCTACGAGGGTAATGTCTATCCAAATATGTCATTTTTATTCGTAGATCTATTTTATTTCATTATGGAGTAGTCGTTTGTGTATTGATTTCGTGATGTAGTTAATTAACAAACCCATATTCATGTAGATCTAAGTCGTACGAAGGCGTTTTACGAGCGAATTCTAGAGTCACCGGTCTAGATCTACCGCGGTCTATATGGTTAGATCTAGCCATCAAGATTCTAGTAATTTTCTGTGAACGACTTCGGCTACGTCGTGCTTTCTTTTTTCATATACACATGTAATAGATCCGGCCAATTTGTTACATCGTTCTCGTAAATTAATATGATATATTGTGAAAATTGCCATGTTAAATAGGACATAAGTTAGCCGATCGTTTAGGAGGTGTGCCAACCTGTCCACGGTGGTTGCCTAGACGAGGTGACGATTTTAGATCGGCATCCCTAGTTTTGTATAGCATGCTTGTTATATGATGTTCTATCCTGTCCAAGGAAGGATTCGTAATTAAGCATAGGGATCTTCTATCCGTTCACGAAGTAGATCCAGTTTAGGGGATGGCTCCCGTAGCCAAAATATAATCAACCTTAATGTCTTTTCTGTCTCGGCTTAGATATACATATATGGGGGAGTAATTACTACTAGCGTAATCAATACCGTTTGTTAGAGTCTTATAAAACCATAAAAACAAGTGTTTAGTGTCTTTTGTCGTATTGTTAGTCTTTGTGTTTTCTATCGTGTCAATCTTTATTTCTACGTTACTGTTGGTCGTAGACCGCCCTTTAATCTATTTTTAGTTTAATAACGTTGTACTTGTTTAAGCCGAGTCTCTGTGGGATCGACCTCGACTCTATCTAGCTATACTACGATTGAACCTAGTTCTCTTGCTAGTTGGTTATTTAGGTATCGAGTTATTTTTATAACTTGACCGTCATCACCCAACCCCGCTTCGAAGCTAGTCATTACCACATTATCAGGCGACCCTCGAGTCTACTCATAGATTCTGGTGAAGCGATCAAAGAAACTATACGTAGTCTCACTCTCGCCTTGACGGATGTGTAAGTCTGTGTGGGTCTTTTTGGCTGACCAACGGACCAATACTCAGTTGTAAACTTGTTCACAAGGTCATCCCATGATGTAACTGACCTGGGAGTTAAACTGCAAACCCAAGCGGCCACTCTATCTTTCATTGTTCCGATGATGTTATGCACCATTCCTCTTCACTAGACGTGGCCAGGCTAAACTTACTCTGGAAGGCTGACAACCAGTCGATGGGATATGTGGTCCCACTATAATATGTGGCTGTTGGATAATGTATTCCTCCTCTTGGAGCCGCTTTCAGTATGCTCTCGCGAAGAACACATGTCCCCCAAGTAGGTGTTTCATGGAACACTGCTTTACCTTTCTCTAGGTCTGCAATTTTCTTTTTCTTTATTTTAAGTTCATCCACCATTTCCGGGGAGAGAGTTGACTTGACTGTGCTCTCTGCGTAATCTGAGTCGTCAATTACCTCAGTCCGGGGTCGTACCTGTCGAATATTTTCTACCCGCTTCAGTTGACTACGCGTAGGGGCTGTACCGTGGACATTATCAACGGGCTCGAGGCATTGAAGTGTTGCACTTCTGTTTTTTTTTTTGAGACTGAGGTCGCATGACTGCTCTGTTGTGCCTGTGTCTGATAAGTACGGTCGGCCCTAACCGGCTCTTTCCTTTTAGGGGGATTAAGAGTGGGTTGTACCTCGGTTTGAGCTGGCATAGGCGGAGAGAACATACTAACCGGCAGGGGCTGGTGTCCACCTGCTATAAGTTGTAGATTGTACACCCATATGCCCTCTACATATTCCATGTGAGACTTCAGAGCGAGGGCGTGAGATTCTGATCCTGTGACCGGGGTTGCCTCATGTTCTAAGTTTTGCTGAGGCAGCCCCGCGACTTGTTTGCCATGGCTTTTCTTTATAGCCGCGGCCTCTAGTTCCCGTGCCATTGCTTCTTCTACTAACACGCCACGCATTTCGGGATCGTTGTTATAACCGCTATTTGCACCAGCGGTGTATGAACCCCTGCTACGTCCACTGTGATGTGACGTTGCGCCACGAGATGGATCTTGATTTGCTCCTTTATTTGGGGTCTCAAGATCTATGAGTTTCCCTCCAGTCATCTGATTCGAAAGGAAACTTGCACTAAACGCTAACTATCCAAATTTCCTGCAACTAAGAATTCGGTAGAACGCTCAACTGATCCGTTTCCGAGTTAGCTAACTGACACTGCCCAGCTACTTTGTAGAACTGAAACCTGGGAGCATGCATGCGCTGATCCGTGGGTGCTGATGATCCCTCTCCAGGCTTTGTAAAGCTCCCGATGGCGATTCTTCTCCTTACTTGGTAAGCTTGCACAGTGAAAAGGTATTGATTCGTAAAACCAAAAACCCTTTCACTCGTTGTTTTGAGATAATGGTGAAAGCTGTGATCTTTAGGGAGTACAACCCAAAGTTCGATGCTTCTCCTGACTGTGAGGTTTGAGGATGGCAACGCAAGTCGCCAGAAAAGTGGTAAGTATGATTTTGATGACTTTTCCCGGTTACGGAGCCAACTGATGTTGCCAGAATATCATGGTGATTGTATAGGTGTTTAAATGGTGGATATCTGAATGAGAGGGAAGATTTCTAGTGTAAGAAGATGGTGGCTATGAAGAACCCAAGGCAGTGCTCTGCCGGTGGACACGATAAATGATAAGAAAGAAACGTGGTTGACAAATTGGTAGGGTTTATCTGCTTATATTCAATAGCGCATATCCTTGTGTCATTACATGAATCCTCTATTTATATGCAGAGCTCTATTTGCGATTAGGTTAACAATGATAAGACGTAAATAAGCACAATTAAGAAAACACGCCGCTATAGAGGATCGGGCCGAAGGGACAGTTGGTCACTCTGATGTTTGCCTACTGAGAGTGCCTTATCTTTGCGAATGCCAAGTCTGGAGCGTGCTCGCCTATATGTAGAGGGTGTTTCCCGGTATAGCGGACTAGGTGGCGTGTTCGACCCCAATCCTAAAGGCGAACGTGATCGTGTGGAGCTCGATGACCTGATCGTCTTACTTCCAAGTGAGCTGGTGGCGATGGTCAGGCGCTGTGAAGAGACCGTCGTGGTGGGTCTAATGGTTGTCCGGTCAACTGTGTTCGGCCATGGAATATCAAAACCTTGATTAGATTTGTCAATGCTACTGCAAATAGGCTTAATAATTAATTAGATAAATATTGCTAAGTCCTTTTAGTTTCACACAGAAAACTTTAATGTGCAGCAAGGATAAGCACTTAAAGTAAATATTAATATAGTGACTCACAGCTATAGATTATCAGTGAGTTATCAGCCTAATACATTTATCAGATTAGACTTTGACACTTAATTAGGGTGATGTTACTAATTTAGTTTCAATCACAAATCAGATTTTATCTTGGATTTTCCTAGATCATACAATCCTCGGTGTATCACATAAATCACCACACTCACTCAGATATTTCACTATAATTGGATGGTTACAATTACAGCGCTTTTCAATATTCCAAACCGAAAAGAAAGATACAATGGATTAAACGGGTTCTGACTTACTTGTAACTCTGACTTACTTGTAACTCAAAGAGATCCATCATCCTTACTTGTAACTTAGATGTATCAATAAAATCAAGTAAGTTCTCCACACCCAACTTATTAAATGACCACTCTTCAAAGTCAGTCATTGGCTCTGCAACTGATTTCTGTCTCTTATAAAAACCAAATTTCAATGCAAAGTAGTCCTGAATTTTCTTGATGTTGGGATCTACTTTTTCCTTCCTTGATTTCTTTTCTTTTCTTTCAAAAGGCATTGATGGCCTTCTTGGTGCAAATTGCTCAGCTTGTTGTTTCCAAAGGCTTCAACAAGACGGGCCAATGTATCTATAGCAGATACAAACAGGTCAGTAGGTTCCTCAAGTTGTACATTTGTACCTACCACCTCCAACTATTCCACACTAAGTTCCCCCTGACTTGTATGTATATCAGTAGGGTCTATAGCAGTGTGTTCTTCCCCCTGAGTTGTAGCATCCACAGCAGGGTCAGGAACAGATTCAATAGATTCCACAGCAGTTTGTTTCTCAACAACAACCTCTCCAGCCTCAGTAGGCTCATCAACTTGTACAGGTGCTTCCTCAAAAACACCTTCATCTTCCTTTTGGGCCTCCAAAACCCTTAATTATTTTCATTTTCCATGCTTCTTCTTTTTCACAATCTCTTTCATTCTCTTTGCAGGTCATTCTTCAATTTCATCAGCTTTTCTTTTTCTTTTGTCTTCTTTTAAGTGCTCTCTCAACACTTCAGTAGTGGTTTTCTTTGTGATTCCAGCAAGCTCAGCAGCCTCAGCTTCAACTGGAACTTCAGTAGATTCAACCGGGTCTAATGATTGCTGCCTTGTTTTCATAGGCTTTAACATCTCAGTAATCTTTCTTGTATCAGCAGCCTTTCTTTTCTCAGCAACTTTCTTGGGTGCAGCAGGTTGTGGAACTTGTTTAACCAGCTCACCACCAGCATCATCATCTCTATCAATGTCACTCTTTGTTTCTTCAACCTCTAAATCTTCATCATTATCCAAACCAGGGATGAGATAATCGATTTCCTTTTTATATCTTGTCATGTTTATTTTCTCAGGTGCCACATCAGCAATCTTCAGATGGGTCAGTAGGGCTTGCACCATCAAACCCAAAGGCAATGTCTTGGACTACCTGGTCCCATCTCTGTCCTCTGATATCACCTTCTTCATGTATTGGACAAAGAATCCTACCCAATCAAACTTCATACATTTGCATATGATAATCAACAAGTCAATCTTGGGTCCAGACAATGTGTCAAGACTTCCACTAAAACCAAGAATGTTTTTGGCAATAATTTTACTCAGCAAATTATACTCCATTTTGATATGCTTTACATTGATACTGAGTGATGACTTAATGGATTTGTTGGTCTTTATTGTATCAACACATTCCAATCTTGACAACCCAATTGATTCAGGATTGGTAGGAGCACCATTTCCTGGTCCAAAACCGAACACTTCCCTCAGCAAGTTTGAGAAAATTTCAATCTCCTAAGCATTAACAATGGTAATAAATGCCTCTCTATCATCTCTAATTACAATGTTTCTCCAAAAATTTGTAACATTTGTGTAAGAGATGCTTTACACTTAGATTAAGAACATCTTCTAATCCTTCATATCACCTTATTCTTCTACGAATATTGATAGCCAACTCTGTCTTGTTAGCATCAACAACGAACCCTCTAACACTTTGGATCGTTCCAATGTGAATATCACCTGTATCCACCATTAGAATTTTGAAAAATATGAGGAGAAATCTTACAAATCTATGTTCACACTGTATATCTTTAGAGAAATATCAATCTGAAAGTTGTATGTTATAAAAGAAGAGAGTGGGTAGTAGTTGTTAGATAAAGTACTGTCCACGTACTGTAGCATTTAACCATGATTAAAGGTGGAATAAATGTGATGTTGCCATGTGTCCCACTAATTGATTCCATAAGAGTTGTAACCGTAGGATATTTGTAACCGTAGTTATAAAGATAAGAATAATATCCAATTACTGTTGACTTTCAGTTAAGTTTGAATGTCTTGTAACGTATAACTCAGCAGACTTGATCTTCAATAGGGTAATATCTCAGCAACCTGCTGAAGAAGATGGCTCATCAGCCTACTGACATCGTTACTCTGCTGATCTTCATACACTTTTGTTTTGTCCAACTGATAATACAAGATGAAGTTTAATACCAATGACAGATCTATCAAGTGAGCTCACCCAACAGGACAAAGACCAATCCATTTGGCAACTTCATTTGCTCAATTGTCCAAACTCACAAAAATACATGGAATTGTTGATACCAATGACTAGTCTGCTAATTATTGGTATATCAGTCATTGGTGAATTCCAGTATACTGCTGATTATTGGTATATCAGTCAACTTTTATGATGCAAAGTTCAGTCCTTAACTTAGCAAATATTTCACTATCTAATGGTTTTGTAAAAATATCAGTAAGTTGATCTTCAGTAGGGATGTATAGAACCACCACATCTTTCTTTTCAACATGATCTCTTATAAAATGATGTCTCACATCAATATGCTTGGTTCTTGAGTGCAAAACATGATTTTCTGTGATTGCAATTGCACTTGTGTTGTCACACATTATAGGAATTTCTCTTTCTTTAACCCTTAACTGTTGTCTTAACCAAAGTATTTGTGCACAACAACTTCCAGCAGCTATATATTCAGCTTCAGCAGTGGAAGTTAAAATTGAATTATGTTTCTTACTGAACAAGGAAACCAGTCTATTTCCCATCAACTGACAAGTTCCTGTGGTGCTTTTTCTATCAATCTTGCATCCAGCATAATCAGAATCGAGTAGGATATAACTTTGAAACTTCCATCCTTTTAATACCATATCCCTACTCCCAAGGTCTCTTTTAGATACTTAAAAATCCTTTTGACTGAAGCTAAGTGACTTTCCTTTGGTTTTGATTGAAATCTTGCACAAACACCTACAACAAATGATATATCAGGTCTGCTGGCAGTGAGGTACAGCAGACTGCGTATCATCCTTTTGTATAAGGTCTGATCAACATCTATGCCTTCTTTATCTTCATCCAATCTGTTGTTGGTGCTCATAGGAGTTGACACCTATTAGGAACATTTTGTTATGTTTTGATGATGGCCATACTAGCTGTTATAGCAAGCCTGAAATAAGTTAGAATTCTCTGTATAAGTCTTTACTTAGAGTCTGACATGTTGTATAAGTTGAGTCGACAAGTATTGTACTAGTTGGTAGGACGGCAAAGTAAAAACGAGATTTCCGGCAGAGTGAAGCCAGCCAAGTACCAGAGAGAAGCAACGAAGACATTATGGTCTGACTTATAACCTAGGAAGTCTGTGATGACCTTGGATAAGTCTAAGTTATGTTTTCAAGTAATGATACTTAGTGTTTAAATATGGTGTACACTGATCTCACACAAATCAAGGATCAGTGAAGTACAAGGATTCTCTTTAAACTGAAAGAATGAAGGAAACAGTGAATCAGCAAAGTAAACTGACTTTCGGCTAAGTGAAGACAAAGCAGTGGAGGAAGATCTAAGCGGCAAAGTCAGAAGGATCACTTAACCATTCAAACAACGGCTAAGTAAAATTCACTTAATCATATTTCAAAATATGATGAAGATACCGAGGATCAAGCATTAAATGCACAATCAATAGAGGATCAATCAAGGATGGATTTTCTGATAAACGTTTGAATAAAAATCCGATCACTGAAATCAAGGAGAATATAATTAAGGGGGAATCAAGAATAAAATCAAGGATTATTCCCCTCAATAATATAGCCAACGGACATAAATTCAAATCAAGGATAATCAAGTCTATAAATAGAAGGCATTGGCAGAAAAAGAAAAAAGAGGAAGAACGATAAAAAAACCCTGAGCAAAAACTCTGTCAAAGTGAAAAGCCTTCTATTTGTGCGAAAAAAAAATCTAGTGATAAACTCAAAACTGAGGGCCAAAATTCAAACATCAAGCATTGAGATTGATCAACAAGTTTGGAATCCAATTCACATAAATCAAACAACTGAATCAGAGCCATCTGAGAAGGAGTTGTGTTTGTGATAGCTGCTGAAGGATTTGATCCCAAGAAGCAGTGAAAGAGACTGAGTCACCGAAGCAGTTGCAGTCAAGGAGTAATAGTCTTGTAGATTGTGAAGCTTGTGTAGTCAAGGACAATCAGGCTATTGTATCTATGAAAACGATAGTGAATTCCTCCAATCATCACAGGAGAAGAGTGGATTAAGGGATTACACCACCCTGAACCACTATAAGCCTTGTGTCAATTTACTTTCACCAATTTACCTTACTGCATTCATTTAATTACTTGTATTATATCTTATATTTGTGATTGCCTAAACAACTTTGAAACAGCGTAGTAAGAAGGGACTTATTCGCTGCCCAAATGCTTTTAAATACAAGAAAAGTTTTTGAAACTCCACTATAGTCATTCACCCTCCCCCACTCTGACTATAGTTTTACCCTTCTCTGGGACCAACAATTGGTATCGGAGCAGTGTTCCTAGTATCAGAACTTGTTCAGATCTAATCTCTGGTAACAAGGAGATCACATATTTTCAAAGTAGTTTTCAAATTTGTGATTTTACATATATAAATATATATCTCTTATTTGTACTTATGGATTCCTCAAACTTTATGTCAAAAGTACCTGTTTTCAATGTTAATAATTTTGATGAATATAAAATAAGAATGTTATCTCATCTTGCAGCAACTCATGAGGAGATGCTGGATTTAATTAATGATGGCCCAATCATGATCATGACTGTGGTAGCCACAGGAGCAAATCAAGAAAAAGAAGTGGACAAACCTAAGAAAGATTGGACCAAGGATGACAGGAGAAGAGAAAATCAAGACTTTGTTGCTAAAGATATGATTTTGAAGACCCTGAATAGCAACATGTTCATGCGAGCCAAAGATTGACAAGAAAAGAGATGTGGGACAAGCTGGCACTGATAAATGAAGGATCTGAAGCCGTTAAATAAAACAAATTATCTATTGCAAAACAGAAATTTGAGAACTTCAAAATGAAGGCTGGTGAATCCATTGACAACAGATTCTCGAGCATCATCAGTGAAATGCAACAGCTTGGACACACATATCCTCAGAAGGAAGTGTGCTTGAAGATCTTAAGAAGCTTACCAGAAAGATGGAAGATTATCACATCAGTGATCAGAGGGACAACAAATCTTGCAAACACTGACACCCTGACTCTGATGTCCCAACTAAAGGCTCATGAATTTCAGTTGAACGGTGAAGACATTGTACCAGCAGAGGCACATAAGGCCAGTGCACTGGTTGCATCCCAGCAAAGTCAAACAGCTGATGCAAACAACAAAGAGACACATGAGCTGAAGGAACATGTAGCTTTATTATTAAAACGTTTTGACAGGTTTAGCAAAAAGAAAATATTCAAAGGAGGATCATCATCAAACAAAAAGTCAAGCACAAGCAAAGACACCAAGAGAAAAGATGATGAATACAGATGCTTCAACTGTAATAAGAAAGGGCACTTCAAGGTTGATTGCCCTGACGAAAAGGACAAACTTGAGGATAAGAAGAAGTACAAGACAACTGAAAAGAGAAAAAGCAAGAAGGCACTCAAAGCTGAATCTAGAAGTGAACAGAATGAAGAATCATCTGAAAATGATTCTGATGATGAGGATGACAGCACAGACAATGAAAAAGCCTATCTATGTCTTATGGCTAAGAAATCAAATGAAACTGAGGTAATATCTAGTTCATGCTCATCATCTAGTGCATCCACATCTAACACTGCACAATCTTCTATTCTCCCCTTAGACTCTACAAACCTAATCCAAAATCTCTTGAGTAAATTTGAACAAATTGAGTTGAATCATGAAATTCTGGAACAAGAGTGTGAGAATCTAAGAAAGGAAAATAAAAGACAAAGAAAGAACTGGATAAAGCAAAAGTTGAACTAACTAGTAAGGAGACTTACTCAAATGATCAACAAGCAGCAGATGATCATGCATCTGGTGTTGACAGACCGGTTGAGAAAATCCCCTACCAGTTAAGACCACCACTTCACCTTCAAATGCACCAGCTTACAAACCCTCAAAAGGGTTTGGATCCAGATCTGGTCTTGGCTACAATAGTCAAGATGAGAATAGAAACAATGGACAACACAATTCTGAATCTAGGACCAACAATGGACCAAAGTTCAGAAAAGGACAGTCCATAGCTTCAACCACTCATCATGTGCCGGTGAAGTCAAAACCTAGTGCAGTGAAACAGCAGACTAAACCATCAATCCAGTCAACCAAAAGCAAAGACATTCTAAAAGGTAAATTATCCCTCAGAGGATGATTGGAATGTGGCAGCTCCAATATACAAGAAGAAACCATTTCATGCCATGCATCATGTACTTAAGAAAAACCAACCAAGGGATGTTCCTAGATACATGAAGCAACATAGGTTTCTCACTGCATATTGGAAAGTGAAAAAGGATGCAAATGCACCAAAAAGTAGAGAAAAGTAGCAGGATACCTTCAGTAGAAATATTAGTAGCTATTCTGCCATGCCTTATACATATGAAGTTGGTGATTTTAATTATCCAAAAAGAAGATCATTTGGAAATACACTTGGAGTAGGAGGCATGACTGCTAACATGTATGGACCCAAACGGTGTTGGGTACCAAAACATAATTAATTTGTTTTGTAGGATGTCTGGTACATAGACAGTGGATGTTCCAGACACATGACAGGAAACAAGAGATGGCTCCCTGACTTTAAAGCTTTTGATGGACCTAAAGTCACATTTGGAGGCAAAGAAAACCCTGGTAAGATTAAGAGGGAAGGCACAATGCTCAAGAACAATTTGAAGAGTCAAAATGTGGCACATGTTAAGGGACTAAATTTCAATCTGCTAAGCATCAGTCAATTCTGTGACAAAGGCTACAATGTACACTTCAACAAGGAAGGATGCAAGGTGATTCATAGCCAAACCAACACAGTGGTTCTTGCAGGAAGAAGAGAAGACAACATGTATGTGGTGGATTGGAGAACAGCTAAAGTAGAAACATGTTTACTTGTCAAAAATAAACAATCAACCAGCTGGATTTGGCATAAAAGATTAAATCACCTAAATTTCAAGACCATCAACACATTATCAAAGAACAAGTAAGTTGAAGGCCTGCCAGAGATCACATTCAAGAAGGAAAGTCTCTGTGATGCATGTTAGAAAGGAAAACAAATCAAAAGCTCCTTGAAGTCAAAGCCCTCTCAATCAACAACAAGAATTCTACATCTTCTACATATGGACCTGTTTGGACCAGTCACACCAGTAAGTGTAAGTGGTAAGAAATACGCTTTAGTAGTGGTTGATGATTTCTCCAAATACACCTGGACCATATTCATGAACAAGAAGAAAGAGACACTCAAGAAGCTGCCAAATTTGCTAAGAATGATTCAAAATGAGAAAGAACTAAAGATCATCAAGATTAGATCAGATAGAGGCACAAAATTTCTAAATGAAGTTATCAGAACCTATTGTGAAGAAAATGGAGTACTACATCAATTATCTGCAGCAGGAACTTCAAAACAAAATGGTGTAGCAGAAAGAAGAAACATAACTCTCTAAGAAACTGTCAGAACAATGATTGCAGAAGCATGCCTACCAAACAGGTTTTAGGCTGAAGCAGCAAACACAACATGCTATACACAGAACAGATCAATCATCAACAAACATCATGGAACAACTCCATGTAAAATATGGAATGGAAGAAAACCTACTATTTCACATTTAGATATGTTTGGATCTAAATGTTTTGTTTTGAATAGGAATCAGTTACACACCTTTGATGGAAAAGCTGATGAAGCAATCTTTATGGGATACTCAGACACCAGCAAAGCATTCAAAGTACTCAAAAAAAGAACATTAGTGATTAAAGAATCAATACATGTAGTCTTTGATGAACCAAACACAAATGGTGAAAGTCTGCAAGAACAAGAAGAAGAAGCAGAACAAAGGGAAGTGTATATGAATACAACCGTACCAGTTACCATTCTGAATCACAATTTTGGAAATCAAGATGAGCCACAAGTCAATACAACAGAAGAAAAACCAGAACTTGAAGCTCATGCACAACCTGATGGTGTAGATGCACCAAGTGAAGAACAACTTCAACCTGACCTCAATTGGCTAAGAGATCATCTTGAAGATCAATTCATTGGAGACATTCACACAGGAGTTAGAACCAGAAGACAACTGGAGCATATGCTAACATGTTTTCTATCACAAGTGGAACCCAAGACAATAGATGATGCAATTCAAGATGCAGACTGGATTACTACCATGCGAGAGGAACTAAATGAATTTGAAAGAAATGAAGTCAGGGAACTTGTTGACAGACCAGACACAGCCAACATCATTGGAACAAAATGGTTATTCAGAAACAAGATGGATGAGCAAGGAATAGTTGTCAGAAATAAAGCAATGCTTGTTGCAAAAGGTTACTCACAAGTAGAAGGAATAGATTATGATGAGACATATGCACCAGTAGCAATATTGGAAGCAATCAGACTCTTTCTAGCCTTTGCTACACACAAAGACTTCAAAGTCTATCAAATGGATGTCAAGAGTGCATTTCTGAATGGACTTTTGGAAGAAGGAGTATATGTGGAACAACCTCCTGGTTTTCAACTCAAAGGAAAAGAAGATAAAGTATACAAGCTCAAGAAGGCTCTTTATGGACTCAAGCAGACACCTAGAGCTTGGTATGAAACACTATCACAATTTCTGATCAAGAATGGATTCAACAAGGGAACTATAGATAAGACTCTATTCAAATTAGAGGAAGGAACAAGCACATTGCTAGTACAAATCTATGTTGATGACATCATCTTTGGATCAGAGAATGAAAAGCTGTGTGAGAAATTTGCAAACCTAATGAAGAGCAAATTTCAGTTGAGCATGATGGGAGAATTAAATTATTTTATTGGCCTTCAAGTGAAGCAAATGAAGGATGGTATTTTCATTAGTCAAGCCATGTACACAAAAGACTTATACACAAATATGGTATGGACACAAGTGGCACAGGAGATACACCAATGTGTGCAAGAGTCATTCTTGGAAAAGATGAAGCAGGAAAATATGGTTATCAAAAAATGTATAGATGAATCATTGGATCCCTACTATATCTAACTACAAGCAGACCTGATATAGCATTTGCAGTAGGAGTATGCGCAAGATTTCAAGCTCAACCAAAAGAATCACATCTTCTAGCAGCTAAAAGAATAATCAAATACCTAAAGGACACCATCAATGTTGGCATTTGGTATCCAAAAGATGGAGGATTCAAGTTGATATCATATTCAGACTTTGACTATGTTGGATGCAAGATAGATAGAAATAGCACCTCTGGAACATGCCAGATGCTAGGCACCAGACTAGTTTCATGGTTCAGCAAAAAGAAAAACTCCATCTCTACATCAACAGCTAAGCAGAATATATAGCAGCAGGCAGTTGTTGTGCACAAGTACTATGGATTAGACAAAAGCTAAGGGATTATGGAATAGAGGAGAAGACAATTCCAATTTTGTGTGACAACACAAGTGCCATATCTATTACTGAAAATCCAGTGTTACACTCAAGAACTAATCATATTGATGTGAGACATCATTTCATCAGAAATCATGTTGAGAAAGGAGATGTTATTCTAAGATAGCCATGAAAGATTTAGCATGTTAAGAACTGAGTTGGGAATGATTGAAATTGACTAAGTACCAAAGAGCGGCTAACTAGAGTAATCAGCTAAGTGACTTGACCGGCTGATTAAACCTTTGCCATTACAGGAGATGTAGCAAATAAAGCACTGGTTCTCAGCAAAGTTAACTTCACTGATTGTTAGGAATAGTTAAATACAGCAGCTAAGTGAAAAAGTCACTACACCGGCTAAGTGACCAGTCAAGGCACTCCACCGAAATGAAGATTTGAGTCATGGGCAAATTAAAGTGTGAACCAAATCAATTTCTATACACGTGGAGAATAAGGAAGTTATGGAGGATAGTACTGTGGAAGATTACACACGTTGAGATCAATTTACAATCGTGGAGGTAACCATATTATTTTTTTAAAATTACAAACGCCTCGATTCCCGGGATCCATCATTACTTATCCCAATCCACACCCCCACTACACTCAAATATCGTGATTTATGTACATAAAATCACGCCATTATGTCATAAAATCATTCCATATTCAACCACGTTCACACTACTAAAATCATCCTATATAAACAACACTTAGAGAGTTCTCAGAATTTTTTACGCTCTCTTGAAATTCAAAACCCTATTTCTCATTGCAAAATCAAGTCTTTCTCTCAAATCTGAAAGAAATGGCTTCATCTTCTACAATATCTCCCACTGAAAGATTCTATGAAAAATCGATCATCACTGTATCGTTTTTCAAACCTGAACCCTATCTTTCTTTCTGTGATAATGATGCACAAGCTCAACGCTTGGTTGATTGTTGTTCAAATCTAGGATTAATGACCTTCCTAAACCCCCCAATCAACGGAATTTGCTATGAAAATCTGATTGCATTCTGGAAAAATGCAAAGTTTGTGCCCAGCACAAAGAAAACTGATATCGATTGCATAAAGAGTTCAATCTTTGGAAAAGAAGTAGTCATTACGCCTGGTCTTCTCAATAGATTCTTACACCTACCTATGATAGGTCCGGCTAATGTGAAGTTCGTCAAAATTGACATCAAAAAATTTTGGGCTGAAATAGCCAAGAATCCCAAGAAAAACAGCAAAACCTACAACCTCCCTAGATCAGCACTCAAACTTCCGTTTGCCGAATTTGCCCAGTTATCACCAAGAACATCGAAGGCAGAAAAGGTTCGATGGAAAACTTGACCGAGTTAAGGGTCAAGCTAATGGCAATCATCTACGAAGGTACTAAATTTGACTGGGCAACATTTGTATTCAATAGGTTGAAAGACCAGATTCAAAAGGAATTTGACCTGTCAATTACGGCACCAAGCAAGGGTTTACAAAAGAAAGGTGATTTCTGGGAGAGGAAATCATATGGGTTCCCTCTTTAACACATGTTTGACACTCTGAAAGTAAAACCCACAAACTTGCAGCCTCCACACAAATCCAAGGTAATGTTTACCTACATCAAGGCATCTCTGAAACCCAAATCCACTGTCGGGAGAAAAAGAAAACAACCTGAAAGCAACAGATCAGGAGTGGGACGAAGAACCAGATCCCAGAAAGCACCCCCGAGATTGGTACCAGCAACTTGAACAAAACTGTGGTAATCAGTGATGATACAACAACGGGGGAAGAGAAACAACATGAGGACATCACCTATCTGGAAGAAGGTGAGGAAGGATATGTTCTCACTCCATCAGAAGAAGAAGAGATGGATGAAGAAGAAGCTGAGACAGAGGATGACCATCTTGAAGCTGATCCTGAAAACATGGAGATTTCTGATGATAACCTAACTCTTCAAGAAGTACTTTTCAAGAGCCTCAGCAAAGTTGACAAGCAGCCGAGTGAGCCAGCTGATCAAACTCACTTATCTGAACTTGTCAACACCCCCACTATTGATCAAGAGGGAACACCAGCAGGAGAAATCAAGTCTCCAGCTCATGGAGAAGAAAACCTGCCATCTTCTAAAGATGGAGAAGCAAGCATCCCCCAGCAACCTCTCAATGATTCTAAAGTTGAAGAGAAAGAAAGAGAGGATGAGGCAGAAAAAGAAAGTGAAAAAGAAGAAGACAATGAGGAAGAAGATGAGGTGAATATAGAGAAGGAAGTAGATGAAGAAGATGCGGATGTTGAAGTGGCACCAGAGGAGATTGATCCAGAAAGGCTTTTCAATCTAGACATTCAACCCCTGATTGTGGACATGGAAAAGCAGTATCACGCAGACAAAATCTGAAAGCTGCTTTAAGGAGTGAAGCAACCTCCTTAAACCACAAGATTGAAGCCCTCATCAGTCACATCAAGATACAAGATGATGTCATGGAAAACCAGGGAAACTTGCTTTGCAACTTACATCATCTCATTCCCTACCATGTCCAAACCAACCTTGAGTTTCATGGTAAAAAGGTTGATAACAATCTCAAACCTTTGGTGGACACTATAAATGCTCACCCTCATCAACTTCAACATCTGGATGAGCTTATGGAATTTTCTAGCCAGCAACTTGACACTTTAATAAATGTCACTACGGCCAAAAAAAATTTTAGAGCAAAGGTATGGTCCTCTCCTTGAGTCTGAAGCAGCAACTGCAAATCTTGAAGCATGTTTTGGTGTTGCCAAAAAGGGGAAGGAAGCTCAAAGCCTGAGAGCTCCAGTGGAAAGAAGGCAAGCCCAAAAGATAAGGGCAAGGGCGTCAAAGGTGTCAGGTTTGAAGAGAAGAAGTATCCCCTTTGTTCTGTCTAATTAAATTGATTGAACTATTTCTATATGCCTTTGTCTTTGAATAAAAAGATGCAATATCTTATTGCCCTTAAATGGATGAATAAAATTTTGAGTTTTATGTTGTTGTTCTATTATGAAAAATTTGGCATACTTATGTTCAGGCTTATGAGGGTTTTGGCTTCACCAAAAGTGGGGAAATTGTTAGGAACATTTTGTTATGTTTTGATGATGGTCATACTAGCTGTTATAGAATGCCTGAAATAAGTTAGAATTCTCTATATAAGTCTTTACTTAGAGTCCGGCATGTTGTATAAGTTGAGTCAGACAAGTATTGTACTAGTTGGTAGGACGGCAAAGTAAAAAACAAATTTCCGGCAGAGTGAAGCCAGCCAAGTACCAGCAGAGAAGCAATTAAGACATTATGGTCTGACTTATAACCAAGGAAGTCTGTGATGACCTTGGATAAGTCTAAGTTATGTTTTCAAGTAATTATACTTAGTGTTTAAATATGGTGTACACTGATCTCACACAAATCAAAGATCAGTGAAGTACAAGGATTCTCTTTAAACTAAAAGAATGGAGGAAACAGTGAATCGGCAAAGCAAACTGACTTTCGGCTAAGTGAAGACAAAACAATGAAGGAAGAGATCTAAGCGGCAAAGTCATAAGGATCACTTGACCGTTCAAAGAACGGCTAAGTAAACTTTACTTAATCAGATTTCAAAATATGATAAAGATCAGAGGATCAAGCATTAAATGCACAATCAATAGAGGATCAATCAAGGATGGATTTTCTAATAAACGTTTGAATAAAAATCCGATCACTAAAATCAAGGAGAATATAATTAAGGGGAATCAAGAATAAAATCAATGATTATTCCCCTCATTAATATAGCCAACGGACGGAAATTCAAATCAATGATAATCAAGGCTATAAATAGAAGGCATTGGCAGAAAAAGAAAAAAAGAGGAAGAACGATAAAAAATCTGAGCAAAAACTCTGTCAAAGTGAAAAGCCTTCTATATGTGTGAAAAAGAAATATCTAGTGATCAACTCAAAACTGAGAGCCACAATTCAAACATCAAGCATTGAGATTGATCAACAAGTTTGTGAATCCAATTCACATCAATCAAGTAATTGAATCAGAGCCATCTGAGAAGGAGTTGTGTTTGTGAAAGCTGCTGAAGGATTTGAACACAAGGAGAAGTGAAAGAGACTGAGTCACTAAAGCTATTGCAGTCAAGGAGTGATAGTCTTGTAGATTGTGAAGCTTGTATAGTCAAGGACAATCAGGCTATTGTATCTATGAAAACAATAGTGAATTCCTCCAATCATCACAGGAGAAGAGTGGATTAAAGGATTACACCACCCTGAACCATTATAAGCCTTGTGTCAATTTACTTTCAGCAATTTACCTTACGGCATTCATTTAATTACTTGTATTATATCTTATATCTGTGATTGCCTAAGCTACTTTGAAACAACATAGTAAGAAGGGACTTACTGGTGCAGTTAGATGGATTAGTAAGAAGTGTAAGGGTACTTCCCATGGGAATGTAGCAAGATCTGCTTATGTTTCTGTTGTGGTGTATTGGCTTTGGCATATGGGAAACAAGAAATTTTTTGATGGTATTAACATAAAGATCATAGATGTACTGCATTGTATTAAAACTCACATCTTTTATATAATGCATGCTGCTTTTCCTTTGTATATCTTTACCCCATGATGTTAGGGTTTTGTATATCTTTTGTGATTTCTAGTAGGTTTTGTTGGTGGTTGTATGAGATAATTTTGTTTCTCTACACACCTTGGGATAGGCTCTGTGAGTTATGCTCTCACATGACCCCTTTTGACAGTTTTTGGGTGTTGTTATGTGTTTAGTGGCTGTTGTTTCTTGTTGCATATAACCTCAGGGGTCTTATGTAATTTTTAGTATTTTGCATACCTTGGTTATAAAATTTTTACCTTTAACCAAAAAAAAAAAAAGGGACTTATCCGCTGCCCAAAAACTTTTAAATACAAGAAAAGTTTTTGAAACTCCACTATAGTCATTAACCCCCCCCCCCCCCCCCCACTGACTATAGTTTTACCCTTCTCTGGGACCAACAATACATTGGTGCTATTTTCCATACCAAACTTCTTCAGTAACTCCTTGGTGTATTTAGTCTGATGAATGAAGATTCCATCTTTCATTTGTTTGACTTGTAATCCCAAGAAGTAGTTCATTTCTCCCATCATACTCATTTGGAACTTGCTTTTCATGAGATTAGCAAACTTTTCACATAGCATTTCATTTTCAAAACCAAAAATTATGTCATCAACATAAATTTGTACCAGCAGGGTGTTGTCCCCTTCATAGATTCTGAAAAGCGTCATGTCAATGGTACCTTTGGTAAAACCATTTTCAACCAAGAATTGAGATAGAGTTTCATACCATGCTCTTGGTGCTTGTTTCAAACCATAAAGTGCCTTGTTAAGTCTGTACGCTTTATCTTCTTGATCTTTAACTTCAAAACCAGGAGGTTGCTGAACATAAACCTATTCTTCCAGAATGCCATTCAGAAAAGCACTCTTGACATCCATCTGGTATACTTTAAAGTTTTTGTAAGCATCATGTGCCAAGAATAATCTTATAGCTTCCAATCTTGGAACTAGGGCATATGTCTCATGAAAATCTATTCCTTCAGCATGATAATAGCCTTTTGCTACTAGTCTGGCCTTATTCCTTACAATGTTACCAGATTCATCCAATTTGTTTCTGTATACCCATTTAGTTCTAATTATATTTGCATTATTAGGCCTTTCCACTAGTGTCCAAACTTGATTTCTTTCAAATTCATTCGATTCCTCTTGCATAGCAATTATCCAATCTGGATCTGATATTGCTTCTTCAACAACTTTAGGTTTCATTTGAGATAAAAAAAAACAAGTAAACATTGCTTCCAATTGTCTTTTAGTCCTTACACCTTGCTGTATATTGCTAATAACTTGCTCAGCAGGGTGATCACTTAACCATTGTAGATTTTAGTTAGATTGGTTCTCAGGAACATCATCTTCTGTAGGGTCTGCTGTTGCTTCAGCAGGGGTTTCAGCAGGTCCTTGAACTGCTTCAGTTGTTGCATCAGTAGTGTTATCAGCAGGTTCTTCAGCAGGGACAGAGTCAGAAAATTTTAAGTCATTTATCCTTTCAAAAACATCAACACATTCTGGATCAGTGACTTGGAGATTCTCAGCTGGTTCTGAAGCTTCATCTTCCATTCCAGTGAACTTTGGTTCATCAAATACAACATGTATTGATTCTTCATGTTTCAATGTCCTTTTATTCAGTACCTTAAATGCCTTGCTGACAGAAGAATATCCCAAAAAGATTCCTTCATCTGATTTTGGTTGGAATGTCTTTAATTGCTCCTTATGATTCAAAATAAAACACTTGCTCCCAAATGGATGGAAATAAGATATATTTTGGTTTTCTTCCATTCCATATCTCATAAGGTGTCTTCAGCAGCTTCTTGTTCACTGAGGTCCTATTTTGTGTATAGCATGATGTATTGATTGCTTCAGCCCAATATCTTTCAGGTAATAATGCTTCACAAATCATAGTCCTTCCTGCTTCTTTCAAAGTCCTGTTTCTTCTCTCAGCAACCCTATTTTGCTGAGGTGTACCAGCAGCTGCTAATGGATGCAGCACACCATTTTGCTCACAATATTCTGTTATGACTTTATTGAGAAATTCAGTACCCTCGTTTGATCGATCTTCACTACTGTCAAACTTTTCTCATTTTGAAATCTCTTCAAAAGTTCAAGCATCTTTTGAAGTGTTTCACTTTTCTTGTTCATGAATACTACCCAAGTGTATCTTGAATAATCATCCACAACTACCAGAGTGTACTTCTTTCCTGTCACACTTGTTGGTGTTACTGGTCCAAACAGATCCATGTGTATTAGCTCCCAAACTCTTTTTTTTATTTCTTGGTCTTTGACTTGAAGATTGACATGGTTTGTTTACCTTGCTGACAAGCATCACATATAGCATCCTTTTTTATAATGTAATCTCAGGCAAGCCAATCACTAACTTCTTTTTCACCAGTTGATTGATATCATCAAAGTTAAGATGATTCAGCTTCTTGTGCCATAACCAATTCACTTCTGACTTTGTATGCACAATCAGGTAAGTCTCTGGAACAGCGGAGAGACCAATCCACAACATACATGTTTTGTTGTCTTCTTCCAGCCAACACAACTTGTTCACCTCTTTCACTAATGGCAACACAGTAGCCTTTGTCAAAAGTGACCTTGTAACCCATGTCACAGAATTGTCCAATGCTCAGCAGGTTGTAGTCCAGTTCTTCCACAAATTCAACATTTCTGATAGTTAATCCATTCCTCACCAGTGTACCATATCCTCTTGTATATCCTGGTGTGTTCTTGTTGCCAAAATTGACTCAAGGACCATCCTTTGCCACATAATTTGTCAAACAATGCTTATTCTTTGTCATATGTCTGGAACATTAACTGTCAAAGTACTAGACACACTACAAAACAAAGTTAATGTATTTTAGGTACCCAAAACTGTTTGGGTCCATAGTGGTCAGTGGTAAGCATGACCCTTGGTAAATTTCCATAAGGTCTTCTTTGAAAAGTATTATACTTTTGTTCATACATGTATTCCACACATCCATAAGGTCTAACATTTGGTTGTGTAGGACTCACATATGCTTTCTGGTCTTTTGGTATATAATGCTGTTTGAGGTGATTTCTATTGTTAGAAGCACTAGCATGACCATAGGTTTGCTGTCTGTTAGGAGGGGCCTTGTGATATGGAGTCTGCTGAGGTCCCTGCTGAGGTCTTGAATAAGTCCTCTACTAAGTCCTCTGCTGATTCCATTGCTGAGGTCTTACCCTAGCATTATGGTTATGTCTATTGTTTCTAGCAGTAGGGACATGAATGTTCCAATCATCATCAGTAGGGAACAGTCTACCTTTGCCTCTGAGATAAGTATCTCTAGAATGATTAACATTTTTAGGTTTAGGATTCTTATCCTTGGAATATTTCTGATTTTTGCCCTTTTGTGGTCCAGCAGACTTGGCAGTAGGTCTGCTATCAGTAGGTCTAGAAGGTACATCAGTCTTACTCTTGGATTTACTCTTTTTGTTAGGTGTTGTTGACCTTTTTGACTTCTGATTTTGCTTCCATAAAGTCTTCTCAGTAGGCTTTACTGCTTCAGCAACCTTTTTGGGAGTTGGATCTTGTGCAGGCACAAACTTAGGACCAATTATGGTACTAGGTTCAGTAACCTTACTGGATCCACTCTTATTAGATTGTTGAGTTCCAAATCCAAGGCCTGTTCTATCACCATAAGGCTTTTTAGATTTGAATGCAGTGATGGAACTAGATTGTTCGGCAGATTCATCAGGTACTGAATGTATAGCAGGCTTATGCTGATTTTGCTTAAAATCTTTTTCCTTACCTTTGAGAGTTCTTAATTCAGCTTTTAACCTTTCAACTTCTGTTTGAAAAGCTTCTTTTTCATCCTTCACAATCTCATAACTAGATTGTATTTTCCTTAGTTGATTAAGGATGGCATCCAAAGTTTCTTCATTGACAGAATTTTTAGTATTTGAACCACAAGTTGATTCACAATCACTTTCAGCATGAGTGTTCATAGATACAGAATTGTTTACCTCCTCAGTTTCTTCCATATTTTCCATCAAAGCATAATCTTCCATGTCAGCAACAAGTGCAGTATCATTGGATTCATTTCCTTTTTCTGATTCAACTTCATATCCTGATTCATCATCAGCAACCATTGCTTTCTTGCCAGGTCTTCTTTGTTGATTCTTATTCTTCAGTAGATCCGGACAATCAGGTCTGAAATGTCCAGGTTTCTTGTAGTTGAAGCACAGATAATCAGGTTCATAATCGTGTTCATTTTTCTTTTTAATTCGGGACGAAGTTTGTTTGAAGTGTCCTGGTTTCTTGCATTGAAAGCACAAGTAGTCGTTGTCTTTCTTGGATTCTTTCTTCTTCTTTTCACTAGATTTCTTTGTGAAATTCCGTGGAGAACGCCTTCTAGTTTTCATCATTCTTTTTTTCTTGCTTAGTAGGGCAATTTGCTCTTGCATCCCATCCAATAGATCATCTTGAGCTCCTGATGATTCTTCTTGATATGTAGCAGCCAATGCCGTGGTCTTTGGTTCTTCCTTTTCAGTCTCAGGTGCAAGTTTCTTATTGAATTCATAAGCCTTGAGATCTGAAAATAATTTGATGGTGTCCTCTTCATGTAGTCTTCTCATTTCTTCTATGGCAGTAACCTTCATTTCCCAAACTTCTTTTGCTGGTAGGGCTTCTAAGATTTTTGTATTGATTTCTTCTTTTGAGTAGTCTACATTCAGTAGAGTGAGTTCATCCATGATAGCATTGAATCTTGACTCCATTTGTTCAATAGTTTCATTTGGTTTCATTTTGAAATATTGAAACTTCTTTTTGGCTACACTGATCTTGTTTTTCTTGATAGCATCAGTGCCTTCACAAATTAGTTGTAACTTATCCCAAATTTCTTTTGAAGTCTTGCAATCCTTCACTTTTATGTACATATTGCTATCCAAGGTTCTGTATATGATATCAAAAGCAATATTGTTGAGATTTGCTCTTTTTCTATCTTCAGCATTCCACTCTATTTTTGGCTTTGGAACATACTGAGTTTCATTTCCCACAGTTCATGACTTAGTGATCTCCAGTGATCCATCAGTCAGCACATCCATCATCTCATCATGTTTTGCAGCTAGAAAAGCCTGCATACGACGTTTATATTCATCAAAATGATCTAAGGAACAAATCAACATAGTTCTAGCATACTGGTTGTTATCCATGATGCAAAGCTTTGAAAATTAGAAACTTGAAAAAGTTTTCAAAGTATTTTCACAAGCACAACAAGTAGGATTACTTCAGAACAGAAGCATTGCTCTGATACCAATTTTTGCTCCCTTGAAAAGGCTTTGTTTAAGTTTAGAGTGGGGATAAACACTTAACACTTAAAACTATTGGAGTTAACAAACTCAGCAAGGTCAGTGGCCTGCTGACTGCTCACTAGTCTGCTGACCACTCAGTAGTCTCCTGACAGTAGATATTACTGAATTTGTTGCAGCGGAATATATTCAAATTAAGCCTTAGTACTTGTTGTTTAAATATGATACTAAGTATTGGATACTCAGTAGTGTAAGTCTGTGATTCAGTTGCTGGTTCCAATAAGTTGATGTGATCAGTATACTAAATGCATAAAGTAAATATAGAAAGTAAGTAGGCAATTTTTATAGTGGTTCTAGGTGGTGTAATCCTGTTAGTCCACTCTTCTCCTGTGATGTTGCAGGAAATTTACTAGAGATCTTTGAGGTTGCAGTTACAAAAATTCCTAAGATGTCTGTCCTTCACCAATAGCTATGGCTTCACAAACTGAATATTTGAAACATGTAGGATTGCTGCTTCAAAGTATTCCACTGGTCCTTGAAGGGTAGGATTGCCTCTTCACCAGCTCCACCACAAACAACAGTTCTTGCACCTAAGTGCTTCTCTGTGTTCAACAGGTTTCAGGTAAAAGAAAGTTTGAATCAAGTAAATGATTCAACAGTCAGCAGCTTGATCAGGATGAAATGATCGCAACTTGGAGTCTTCAAGTGTGTATACTTGATGTAACTTGATAGCAGGTTACACTTGAAGAGTTTTCTGGATCAGTAGCTTTATGCTGAGTGAATGTCAGCAGGGTGATTTCTTGATAATAAACTTGATGGCTTTAGATGTATTGTTATTTTTCATCAGTTGTATCTAAAATAGGAGTCCTCTATTTATAGTTGAGAATCATGTGACTTATGTTTGAAATTCAAACATAGCCGTTTCAGATTTGTCCCCATCTTGACTTGCTTTCTGTCCCTGTACATAGTACTGACACTGTCAGATTACTTTTTGACAGTTTTCAGTCTGTCCACCATTTGACTTGTATGCATTGGTTAATCCTCTGAATCTTTCCAACGTCCTTTAATCTTGACCAATTGATTTGTTGAAAAAATCAAGACATGTGATATGTCCTTATCCTTGTAATCTTCCAATGTAACCTTTGATTAAATCCAGATTTATATTCAGCAGATTCCTGCGTATGTAAGTCTGCTGAAATGCTTGTCAGTCAGCTGTCTGAAGTTTGCTGTGTTTGCAAAACACTTCAACTGACTCTCTTTAATCTAACTTTTAATTGTGAAGTTAGAGTACACCAATTTGAACATAACTAAGTTGCAATCACCACTTAACTTATGGAACTTAGACCTTGTACACAAGGTATATGTAATCAGTTTAGGTCATCATAGACTTCCCAAAATTTTGATTCCATATCCTTGACTTTAAATACTAAGTTTGATCCCTTAGCCTTGAATAACTGAGTTTGAACCCTCAGCCTTCAGTCTTCAACAGGTTCCTAACTAGTCTACTTACCTAGTAACCTTACTGACCTAGACAGGTCTGTTGATAAAGTCAGCTGACCTAATTACAGTGCTTGTTTGATCAAACATATACAAAGATCAAACTCAAATAAATCTATACATTTGATGTAGACATCTTTTTGCCTTTGCTCTATAACAGCTAGTCTAGCACTCATCATTAAAACTTAAAATAAGTCCAACAGTAGTGAAAGAATCTTAACCACAACAGTGACACACAATCACTAAGATTCGACCACAGTTCTTTTTCAAAGGATAAACACAACTGAACAATATACAACCTTTACTTACTTTCTCTAACAAGTTCTAAATCAAACGACAGATTAAATTAGCAACTTGAAAGCAAAAATTAAATCTTGAACTCACTGATATCGAACCACAAAGGTTCAGGTTGAGACTAGCGGAAGGCTGTTACCAGAAACAAACAAGGATTGCAATCCAGGCTCAAACTGGGTTTCCAGACTTAATCTCTCAACCAATTTCAACCTTGAATCACAGCTGGATTCAAGATGAAATGCGGCAAACAAATTGTGAACACGAGGAGAATTTTTAGTATTAACATGTTTGATCAGCTTGGTTCTTGATCAGTTTGTTATCACTGAGAATTTAAAGGCAAGTGAGTGGAAGAGCAATCACTTAGTCATTTTTTTGAAAACATGAGATGCAATGAATGCAGTGTATTGAAAAATCTGCCATTGGGTCATAAAATTAAGTTTAGGCTGCTATATCGAAATAAGACCGTTGATTTTTAAGAGAAAAACTATTCAGATGTAATCAGTCAACATTGATACTGTAAAAGAGCAATAAATACTGTGTATGGGAAAAAAACCAACAGTTTTCTTTACTATTATTTCTTATTTTATTTAATGCTTCGTTTTAAGAGATACAACAGGAGACTATATATATATATATATATATATATATATATATAAGGGAAGGGATTTAACCCAATTACCCGATTGACCAGCTCCAAACCATTACATCCGATTTTGTTTTGATTTTTTTAATCAACATATCGTATATCAAATCAAACTCTTATCTTAAATATAAATATTAAAAAAAATTTAACTACGGATCCCAACTCATCCGATTGAAGTCTCCGCAAAATATTCATGGTTGGCGGATTTCAAGTCCTTCATCTCAAAAGATAATAGATGTTTCAACAAAATTATTTTGAAATTTCAAATCTAAACCAGATAACAGAAACATCCAAATTCAAAGGTGTAACTGCCCAAAATCCAAGCAACTATGAATTCACCTATATCATCCTCTCAAAATCCAGTAGAAAACCCACATTTCGCAGAAAACAAATCTGGAGAAGCATAACCTAAGCAAACTAAATCCAGGTAATTTATGTTCACTTTTATTTCTTTTGTAAATGTTTAATAATCTTGGTTTTTACGGTGTGATCTGCATATACGATTTCGGGATAGTTGTTAGAGTAAATTGCTATTGTTTATGTATTCTCCTTCAAAGTTTAATTTTTTTATCTATCCAACTAGAAAGTATTTGATTTGTTGTAATGAATTTCAGCGATTATTGAGAAAGACTTGAATGACAAAGCTTAATTACATTGTGGGCAGATTGATTCAGAAGTATTATCCCTATGTCATAATGGCCAAAGAAAAAGTTGACATTCAAAGAGCTCTGGAGAAATTCACCAAATATGTTTTCTTTTTTCATCTGTTGCCATTGTTCATATAAAGGATGAACACATTTTCTTTTTCTCTGTTCTCTTTTATATGTGATTAAAAAAAACATTTGCGATTGTTGATTAATTTACTCTTCTAAGCACAATTTTCGATGTTTATATGGCAATTTACTAATTTGGATGGATTGCATTCTATCGTGTTGTGGTAAGTTCTGCAAGCGTGATGCTTAAGCAACTCACAGTGAAAAGGAAGGTATTCGCTTTTGCATTATTCGAATTTTGGAAAGGTGTGGTGAGTTTATATGAATTATTTTGACATTGTGTGAGTTTTTTTATCGGAAGTAATGTTGATTTGATCATTATTGAATTTATTGGATCAGAGACAACGCCAATCAGAATGAGCAAAATCTGTAACTTTATGATGAAAGCTGTAATCAAGTCCCCCGATGTCATGTTTACATATTAACTATTGTGAAGCAAAATATGTTTAATAATAATTTAACAAGCTACATGATTGATGAATGCTCTTTTTAAGCTAATGAAATGGCTTTCCACGAATGTGTTGCACATGTAGGCTCAAGTTTATTTTTATTTTTTTGTTTATAATGATGGTGATATTCATTCGAGTTTAATGTGTTGCTAACTTACGTACATACACATTTTATAAATTTGAAAACAGATATTACAAACAAATCATGTTGATATTGCTGAAATACAAACAAATCTTGTTGTTTAAACGAGTTTGTTTGGATTAAATTTACTTCGTATCCAGTGACTGAATTTTGGATGGAATATTGTTTAGATTAGTGCATCCCATTTTTTCCTAATACAAATATGGTGTGTGCACCTCCAAAAAAAGGAGAAGAAAAAAAAAAAACAATTTGTTGTGTGCGCGCGTTATTATCTAAGCAGTAATGTGGCATGAACGCTAAATCACGAAAGACTCATTTATGAATATTAGAAATGGGATAAAACCGTTTCAAGTAAAGGTTGTTAGCCGATTTTGTAGGAGAGTTGTTGCAAACTGTTTCACCAACATATGCAAACAAGATTTGATCGGGAAAAAAATCAGATTTTTTTAGATAAAAAAAGAGTTGTTATTTGAGTAATTATGACATTGCAGTTGCTAAAACCAAACAAGTTTTTAAAATAAAAAAAAAACGTGATTAATGTAGGAAAAAATAAGGTAGTCAGATTGTAAATGGTTAACTATTTATGAAGTATATATATCTAAGAAAATACTTGGATGTGATAGAGTTTTTGTGATAATCATTTGCAACTGAATACGTGGATTTACTATGATATAGGATTGGAGAGATGGTGGAATGTCTCTATGTTCCTCTATCTCTTTTTTGAACTATCGGAAAATTGGTTTCTGAAATAATGGAGGGATAAGAACAACTGTTGAGAATTTGGGGAAGTTGGGTTTCTGACAGTACACAATTTATTTTACGGGCATGAGCTGGGTCATTAGAAGATTGTGGGTGTAATTTCTGGATAATCAGGTTAAATTACTCTTTATGTAAAATAAATAAATGGGAAGTTTTGATTTTTTATTTTTGTTTGGTTTCATATTTAAAACATGTCCCATTCATTATATACAATTATCATTACTCCTAGAAGTTTAACCGACTTTGTCTTAATCCTAACAAACATTAAACTTAACACCAACAAATATTAAAATCTTCCTAATTGTATCGTAACAAACACTATTTTAGAGGATTAGGGATCGGAGAAAGGTATGGGCAACGATTTCGGGTTTATTTTGAGTGTTTTTTACAATGTAATTTTTTGAAAGGACCGGGTATACCTTAGATGAAAACAAATTGGATTCAAAACCAATATTTATCAATGAGTTTCTCATTAACATTTTAAAGATAAATAGCACACATCATCCAAATAATAAAACCATTATTGTGCTATTATACATTTTTTTTTGGGACTTATTATTGTGCTATTATACCCTATCATTGTATTTGTTACTTTTTTACATCTATTTATTACTTAAGGTTATATATAAACATTACACAAAAGATGAGTTTATATATAAAAGTATAGATGCCAAGAATTCTCAGTGTGGCAAAAAGGAACCAGAAGTGAGTTCTGATATGAATATAGAGATAGATTCATACCACACTCTCCGAGGCACAGGCAACCGAAAGAAGTATCATTTCTGTTAAGTCACCATTGTTCCAGATGGTGTTAACAGATCAACTTAAAGTGTGTATCATTTCACAATAGATCAACAGACTTAAGGTTTGATTCATAAATTACCAGAATTTCATCAAACCATTTTAATCGAGAGGGGCATGCAAGTGATGCAAGTGTAAGTGAATCATCCATCAGGATTTTAACAAAGATATAATCTTATTTCTTCAATAACATGTCTGTATGATGCCATATTTCTGATTCACAGGAATCAAAACGGTAAAACATATGTATTGAGTCATCAATCATAAAACACATAAAGCACACAACCTGATTTCATCAATCTAGTGATTTTGAGTAATTAATAGAAATACAATCTCATCGATTTCGCCAAGTCTGACTGATTAGATCATAAATCTATATTTGATTTCACCAAAATATTTACTCGAAAATCATAAAACAAAGTTATAATCTCGGCTTATTTTACATGAACCGGATTTAAGTTGATTTAAGACCTGATTTTATCAATATAATATCCTTGAGTCATCAATCGAAACATAATTTCAACGATCTCGTCAAGTATAACTGAGTGGTTCATAGATCGAAAATCGATTTCACCAAGACCCTGACTTGAAATGCATAACACAGATACATGAGTCTTAGTTATACATGAGCCAGATTATCAAAGATCTAAATTTTACCTTAGTGTTTATGATGCTAAAAAAAACACACAAGCAAAACACAAAATAGCAATTCGCAAAACGGTTGCATCTTTAATATATTTCAGACCTCGTATTTATTTGTTTGTTTTAATTTAGTTTTATTTTTGTTGAAGGCTGAGAATGGGTAAAGGGACGGGTTTGAGAATGGAGCTGGATAAGTCTATTTTGGCCAAGCAAAGAATGTTATAAGGTTTAATAAAATGGGCAGGCCGATTTTAATGTAAAGGTTGGCCCAATCATAATTTGTACATATTTCTGGGTCAAAATAGTGTGTAGGATCAGATTTGCATTTTATATTGTTACAACACCATATCATATAAAATGGTGATGATAAAATTATCTCATGCACACATATAGTTTTAATCATTTATGATGTATTTCAGGGTACCTGCAAAACAAAGAAATGCTTTTGTAAGTCATATGACTTCTGGGCAGGGTTAGTGACAGAGAAAATAATATATGGCACATAATTAAGGTACTGTAAAATTAATCAAACCACATATGGATCATTGTGGGCACAACAATATCCCAACAATTCTCCCCCTTTTGATTAATTTTACAAAATACCTACGCTCCCCCTAAATTGCGGCTCCCCCTACGTATATACATCTCTCCCCTTTATTTTGAAAAAGAAATCAAAAGAAGGGTCTAAAGAGGAACCATAAATAGGTCACTACGCAGCTTTTCGAACAAAGCCTGGGGTAGAGGCTTCGTGAAAATGTCAGCGACTTGTTGCGCAGTAGGCACAAACTTTATAGATATCGTATCATTAGTCACATGGTCTCATATAAAGTGATAACGGATATCTATATGTTTGGCACGAGAGTGCAATACCGGATTGCGGGACAAGTCTATGGCACTGGTGCTGTCACAATAGACTATCACGCAAGGTATAGTAATACGGAAATCAGAGAGCCGCTGTTTGATCCATAAAAGTTGGGCACAACAATTACTTATACTCGGCCTCAGTGGTGCTTAAAGCAACGCTAGGCTGCTTCTTGGAGAACCATGAGACGAGTCTATTGCCCAAGAACTGGCACGTGATCTATGTATGACTTTACTTTGATCAATAATCGTGTTTTGAGTAGATCTATATAATTGCTTTATGAATCTCTATTTTATCCGTTACGTATGTAGAAACGCTAAGATTAGGTTTTCTCCACGTCAATCTAGCCACGTCTTTATGGTGTGATTGTCCACCTAGAATTTCTTATCTTAGTAGGTATGGCTACGGCTACGTTGCTCGTCTGTTTTAATTAGCGTATTATTAGGAAATACCAATATAGTACTCCTAGGTCGGCTCATGAATTGATCTTCCGGGACTTTCAACGAGATCTAGATCTGTGTTATATTTGGGAATTGCTAGCACCTAGTTATACGCATATCGTAGATTAACATGAGACCATGCAGGTAATTGTTAATGGGACAGAGACTGATGCGATCATTTAGGAAGTACGCCTAACCACAGGAATGTTGCCTAGGTGGGGAATGCGGTTAATATCGGCATCCCTAGTTTTGTAAGCGTGCAAGTTATATGAGATGGAGGCCTAAAAAGCGAAGTCACGTAATGTATCACAGTGATCTAGATGGCCTACCCGGAGCTAGATCTAGTTTATAGGATGACTCCCGTAGTCAATATAAAAGAAATACGAATGGATTAATAGTTGTCGAGTTTAGCTTAGTTATATAGAATCTCTAGATCCAAACGATAACATAATAATTGGGGAGGTTAATTACGTTGTTTATATGTCGTGTTGAGTCATTCTTTATCTTTCTTGTCTTTCGTTGGTCGTAGACCGCTTTGTGTCCTTGACATGAATGATTAATTGTTTGTATATAAATGACCCACAATTGGTTCCCTGTGGGATCGACCTTGATTCACTATAGCTATATTACGATGGACCTAGTCCTCTTGCTAGTATTGCTTTATGGTGGTCAAGTATTTTATTATCACTTGATCTACGTCATCAATTCCTTGGTGTATTTCACGAAGAGGATAGTCTTTTGCATCCTCTGATGCACATCGGAGCAAGGGTGCTATAAAGGACATCCTATATTGAACATTGTTAAAAATAGAGTACCTAGTTGCTAAGAGTTTCATCTTTCTAGCTCGTGTTCTTTCTGCGGGGAGGATTCCATCCTTTAGTTAGGAGACGATATGATGCATCCATGTACCTTTCTGTGTGATAGACTGAACTTTTTGCTCGTCATAGCTAAACTCTTTTAGTAGTTCGACCAATACATTTTTGTCTGAGAGGAAGTTTGACGCTAACTTTGAAAGGGCATCAGCTCGTTGTTCTCAGATCGAGAGATCTGCTCAATCTGAACATCTTTAAACCACTTTAGTAAGGTCTGAACCTTAGTCATGTTTATCTTCATTGGCTCCTCTTTAGCTTCATATTCTCCTTTAACATGGTTAAAACTAGCTGGGAGTCACTGTATACTCGCAAGTTTTGCGCTCCAAGCTTAGCCTCCAAGTTGAGCCCGGTGATTAGTGCCTCATATTCTGACTCGTTATTAGTAGCTTGGAAACAGAAGTGCAATGCATAAGGAAATTCTTCCCTTTTGGGACTAATGAGTAGGAGACCTACTCCTACTCCCTCATTGCTGGAAGCTCCATCAACGTAGAACGACCATTGTATACAGGTGCTGCTCGGTTGATCTTGGTGCAAATCACGAAGAAGATAGTCTCCTTCATCCTATGATGCACATCGGAGCTAGGGTTCTATAAAGGACTTCCTATATAGAAAAATCCCAGATCCTTAGGGGACAAGTAAACATGATGATAGTCCGCTATATAAACAATCACAAGGAACTATAAGAGACTTAATTCATTCCTGACTCATACACATGATACGTAGGCAACTTGGGATTCATAATCTCAGACTTAGTCTAAAATACACAACCAAATCTTATTCGTTTTTAGGTTTTTATCCTTGTTCTAATTTTCACAAAAGTAAATTGGCCCCGACCACACTAGAGACGGTATCCAGCATCGTCAATTAGTGCTAGAAAGAGGGCAGGATTCGAGTCTTTATAATTGAGGATTCATTCCATATTTATCTTATATTATAATGAATGTGCGCATTTCAGATAACGAAGACTCCGGCCGACCTGTGTCGAGCTCCCCAAGCCGTCTCGGCCCAAACTGCACTTAACCGAGCTCCGTTGTGACCTAACCGACCTGCGGTGGTCTAGGGAGCACATGAGACCGATCTCAGTCTTGGGGTTCAGGTCTACTCTTAAACACGAAGTGGGGCCCCTAGCTATTAATATTATACTTTCTCTGACTTCATTTATCGCTTATTCATTCTATGAATGACACGTGGCAAAGACTAGTCCGTCTCTCATCACCTACCATGTCATATCTTGCTAGACGACATATATCTACATCAGCTTGTTGCAGGTTGTGCAATTCGGAGGAGGAAACTTGCCTCCACGTACGCCCTCAGAGATTGCAAGACCTTGAAGTATCTTTGGAAGAATTTAGTTCCTCGCCACAAATGGCGAGATTTCTTTGCGCCAGCAACCTCTCAAAGAGTGGATTCGGAAATATTTGATTGATCAATGAAAAGTGGGCATACCAAATCAGAAATATGATTTATAGTATCTGGCACTGGAAAAATAAGATTCACCATGAGTCCAAGCAGCACATCCTCCCCTCAACGTGTTAATTTCCAAGTCTGAGGCTAGAGTTCGAAATCTTAGTCTTTATTAGTTTATTCTATATTACTCGCTTGTAAGTTTGTGGATTTCTACTCTTTACTTTTAATAAAAGATTTTTCTTTCAAAAAGAAAAACTAAATTATTTACGTGGCGTTTTTATTTTTTGAAAATATATGTGACACTTTATAATCACGGCAAAAAACTATCAGACCCGTCGTTTTAGAGAAGGTTAGTCGGTCGGCTCCATAACTCTTCTCCATTTATTTGACCATACCAAGGACTATTCTCACATATCGTTGCATCACAAAAAGGGACATCATTTTTATTGCCTTGACAAGGAATAATCTTGATCGACTTCTAGAGGAACACAATATGTTAGGGACACAATATCATATACACGACGAACAGTAATGTTTCTTCTTAAACAGACAGAGCGAGTTGAACACAAAAAGTTGTAGCAAGAGTAGTGGAGTACGTGGATACCAAGTTAATTGGCTCTTTTAATTTAGTTGCACAAAGGATGCAGCAAATTGCAGGGGGCAATTACATTCTCCTTCTTGTTCGTTGTCGCCGTCGTCGTCGTCGTCGTCTTCTTCTTCTTTTTCTGCTTCTTCTTCTTCTTCTTTTTCTTATCATCATCGTCATCGTCGTCATCACCATCATCATCGTCATCACCATCTGAAAGATCATCAACCACTTCACTATTATTCACACTCCTATCACTACTTTCATCAACGTCTTCATCACCAGCTGAAACATTATCGTCTTCATCATCCGAATCATCGTTGTTCGCCTCACTATCACTCCCACCTGCATCACTGTCTTCAACATCTGAAACATCAGTAATGTCTCCATCATTTAAATCATCATCGTCTTCATCATCCGAAACATCATCTAAATCACCATCACTGCTCCCATTACTATCACTCCCACCATCACTTCTCCCATTACTATCACTCCCACCTGTCGAACTAATTTCCTTGATCGGCTTACCATCAGTCCCACCATCAGTGCCCAACTGATCATCACTACCACCCCTATTTCCACTTTCATCGATCGCGTCAATCCCTTCCTCAGTGCCCGTGGATGCACTTTCATCGATCACCCCAGTTGCTGCTTGCCCACCACCCTCGACCACCGCACCCTCGGTAGTGATTGGAAGTAATAATTCCCCACCACCTTGGGCCACCACACCCTCAGTACTGCTTCCAAATAATTCTCCTGCGGCCTCCTCGATTACTTCGCCAATGATTTCCCCTTGAAGAAACTTGCGTGATGTCATAACACTACCTTGATCGGGTTTATTCATCATGTGCTCCCATGACACAATTTTTGCCTGAATTACAACTGGACCAATAGATATTTATAATTAGAAACGCATTCTTCGAAATAAGTAGGAAAACTAAATAAGTAAAAGTTATAAAATATATGAATTCGCAGGCTAACTTGAGGGAATGAGAAAGAAGAAGAAGAAAAGGGAAGCCAGCTGCATATTAGCCATTCTTTCTTCTTGTTTTGCCGGATTGAATCCCAGTAAAACTAGCAAATTGGAAAGATATTACAGCGAAGACATTTGTTTGTACTTATGTATCTAAACTTTCAGATTACTCTAATTTATATATACATATATTATTATTCTGGACAATTTGGGGTATTATTACTTTACAATTTTGTATCCATTTTGTGTAATGATACTTCCCAATGATCACTGCAAACTGTTTTTGCTGGCCTCAAGAGTCAAGACGGCTAAATTGCAAATTTGATCCTGTTACAAAAACAAATTTGTAATTTAATCGCCTCAAGACTATCTTTTATTTTTATTTTTTATAATTAGGGCATAGACTACCCTTTTTGAATCAGTAATAACATTATTAGTCCGCTTTTTCAAATTTCATCCTGTTACAAAAACAAATTTGTAATTTAGCCGCCTCAAGACAATCCTTTTTTTTATTTTTAATTAGGGCATAGACTACCCTTTCTGAATCAGTAATAATATTATTAGTCCGCATTGGTGTCCGCGAGCTTTTTCTACGATTAATCTGACAGTTTACAATCTCTAGAATTGGTTCTTATGAAAGAGGAGGTTTCCTTCATCCAAAGACCCTCGAGAAAAATTCCTAACATTCCATCTTCTTCTCCATCGTAAAATACATTTTAGTGGATATTATAAAAAACAAACACAAAAAGAGCAATTATATGACCTCGTACGATCAAAGTGATACAATCAATAACACAACTTATTTTTAAATTATTATCATTGTGACACCTAGTTTGATCAATATATTATACGCAATAATCGATACATCTTGCACATGCAAATAATTTTTCAAACATCGCTTCCAATTTATGTTTTTAATTAAACATAAAGTGATACATCGACGTAGTGACCACCCACGATGCAGAGACGCCTCAATGAAGTGACACCACGATGCATTGACCACGCCAGATCCATTGATCACCTCGATACAGTGACCACCTCTGATGCAGAGAGACCGCGATGCAATGACCACCCCCGATGCAGAGACATCACGATGTTATAACATTTGACGATGCAGAGACATCGCGATGCAGAGACACCGCGATGAAGTGACACCGCATTGCAGAGACACCACGATGAAGTGACACCGCAATGCAGAGACATCACGATGTTATAACATTTGACGATGCAGAGACACTGCAATGCAGAGACACCGCATTGTAGAGACACCACAATGAAATGACACCGCAATGCAGAGACACTACGATGCAGAGACACCGCGATGAAGTGACACCGCATTGCAGAGACACCGCGATAAGTGACACCGCACTACAAAAAAACAGCAGTTTTGCGACGGAATATTACCGTCGCAAACAAGGGTTATTCCGTCGCAAACCATAGTTTGCGACGGATTTGCGACGATTTTTCTTTGTCGCATTTTTTAGTCGCAAAACCCCAGTTTTGCGACGGATAAACCGTCGCAAATTATTTGCGACGGATTTTGCGACGAATAATTACCGTATTTTATTTTATTTTTAAATTATAATTTCCGTCGCAAAAAATGTATAGTCCGTCGCAAATAACAAATAGCGACGGAAATATTCCGTCGCAAAAAATGTATAATCCGTCGCAAAAATGTATAATCCGTCGCAAAAAATGTATAATCCGTCGCAACTTATTTTTATTAAATAATTTATTTATTTTTAGATCTTTTCATATCCGTCGCAAAATGAGCCTTTTCCGTCGCAAATACCATATTGCGACGGATATATTCCGTCGCAAAAAATAAAATTAAACGAAAAAATTATGGGTCGTTTTGCGGCGGCCACGGCCAAACCACCGCCGCAAAACGGCCTTAATTTTCCCCGGTAGCATTACAATTGCTACCGGCTATCAACAACAACAATATAAACGGGAATACGATATCAAAGGGGATATGTCAAAAAATACGTCAAAGGGGAAATGTCAAAAAATACGTCAAAGGGGATACGATAAGCCAAAATAAATAAAAATGTATCAAAACAATGTCACCCAGTCAGACCCGGTGTACTACCTAAACCCACGTCACCTCCTCCAGGTCCATGATCAGAATGGTCATCTCTGTGCTGCCTCGTACCCGGGTTGCATCCCTCCGGAGGGATGCTGCCTAACCGCTGGGTAATCCAAGCCTCCATCTTGCGCTAGTCTGTCATCCTGACGCTTTCTGTCTCTCTCTAGCTCCTCCAACCTCGCCTGGGTTTCGCATGAGTCCGTCTGCGTCTCTCGCCATCTCCCGGGTGAGACGGGTGATTATGCCCGGAGAGTATGTCTCGGCGGATGAGTGTCGAGCGGCAGCGACGGCTGTCGTAGTACATGGAGGCGGCCGACCCCATGCCAAAAACTCTCCCCTTCTTGTCGTAACCACCGGCGGCTTCGTAATAAAGACGCGACTCGTCGACGGGGGTGTCGTCGCGTCTCCCGGGCTTTCGCCTTCTTCGAGGTGAAGACGTCCTGCAAAGTATGATATAAATTTGTTAGTAACAATAATTACATGATATATATATAATGTATATATAATATTTAGAATACATAACGTACCATGATTTTCTCAAACTTCCTCGAGACGAAGTTGCCCGACTTCTTCTTCTTCGAACTACTCACCAGATCACCGACTGATAGGGGCGCTCCTCTATTGTCCTCCATGGCCCGAGCGAAATCGATAACGCCGCGTCGCGCCCATAGCATGTGTCCCGGGGATCTTCCCTTCCTCACCGGATCCGAAGCTCGGTTTAGCTTCTTTTTCGCGGATGTTTCTGGAACGCCTATTCCGACATAAGATAAACAAGTTAGTACATACATATATATATATATATATAAAACAAGTATTGTTAATTAATATTGAATAATTGCTTACGGGACTCCCAATCCACTCCTCGAACGACGGAGAATATCCGGGGTCATCCAAAGCCGAGCACGGGGGTTTGTTTGAGCCCGATACATATAATCAGGGACCCTGTTGATAGCATACCGCTCAAAAGCTTCCCTAACCAGGCGCTCGTGGCGTAACTGGAAGCTGAAATGACCCTGCAACATAGTTATATATATATATGTTATATGTATAGTTATAATTATAGTTATATTTATATATAGTTATATTTATATGAACGACGTACCCTAAATGCGTTCCACCACCTATCCTGCTGCTCCTGGCTGGCATTATGCCACGTGGTGGCAAAAGTGTTGAAGCCGCTGATTATGGCGTTCTTGGCCATTTTCTTGACATAGTTGTCGGTAAACCTGTCATATTGAAAACAATAAGTTGTTAATATATTTGGTTAATCAAAATATAAATAAAAATACAAACAAATTAAAGCAAGATATGTATTAACTTACCATTTCCCCTCGGGATCCAAAACTGGCAATCCAAGGTCACCATTGACAATGACACCAAAATCCTCCTCGCTCATCTGGTGTATCTCATCATCCAAACCTGCTGTCTGTGAGGAGGAAGACGCTCCGGGGGAGGGGGAACTACCCCTACCGCGTCTACCTCTACCTCTACCTCTACCTCTACCCGACATCTATTTGACACGAAAAATGACGTTTATACTAATATAAATGCAATTATAATAAAAAGGCGTTTATACTAATTAATAATAAATTACAATGTTTAATACATTATTATTCACTATCATGACAAAATAAAATATTTAATACATTATTATTCACTATCACTACTAGAATGGAAGAGTTCTTCCTCCTCTTCATCGATATCTAGATCATCAACCGATTCTTCTTCCTCTCCATCTTCTTGTTGAATGAAATCCTCCATCTCATCATCATCCAAGTCATTATCCCCAACATCGGAGTCAACATCGACATCAAGATCTTGGTGGACAATGTTAAGAGGATCGATAATCGGGAAACATCATTGATCACTTGTTCTTGGAAAACGGTTTCCTCGACGGGAGCATCGATAGTCGATCTTGCCTTTGTTTTGAAAACAACCGACCATTGATCTTTGTCTTTTTTCAAACTTGGATATGGAGCATAGTAGACTTGCTCGACTTGATAAGCCGTAACAAATGGATCATAAGCGCCATATTTCCTACCACGATGAACTTCAACTATCTTATAATCTTTATGCACATTCATGCCCCGTTCGTAATTATCAAACCAATCACATTTGAACAATACGGCTTTGTAGACGATCGAATGTCCATAATACACCAACTCAATGATTTCATTTAAAGTGCCATAATAGTCGGCACCTTCCGTGGAACCGACACAAACTCCGTTGTTGATCGAAGATTTACCAATATCGCTTGCCCGGTTGAATGTCCGAAAGTTGTAGCCATTAATCGAATAACGTTTCCAAGTTTTGACTTGACGAGAAGGACCACTTGCCAAAGCTTTTAGCAAATCATCATTCAACAATGATGCTTGTTGTCCAAACCATTTGGTAAATTCATGTTCATGTTTATTCCAAATATCCGTCGAGGTCAATTGAGGCCGTTGAACACGAATAAATTGCTCGAACAATCTAAGAATGAATCATTTTGTCGGTTAATGTATATTTGTTCGAAAAAAGCTGTTAAGCATTGTATGTATGTAGTAATGAGGTACTTACAGTTCATACGGTTTCATGATTTCGCGAGTTAGCCAATACGTACTTGTGCACAAAGTCATATTCTTTATTATCCAAGAACCTCGTCTTGCACTTCCCGCTTGTTGTACCATTATGATCACGGAATAACTCGGGTAAATCGAAACGATTGCGATGCCGAAGTCTCACCAACAAGAAGATTCTTTGCTTTTGTTTCAATATGATCATCGTAATACATAGAACGAAGTTTGAAATCTCTTCCAACAAATACGCATTGCATATTGATCCCTCTACGAAAGCTTTGTTACCAATCTTTTGTTTTAAGTGATTCAAAAACCTTTCGAATGGATACATCCATCGATATTGCACGGGACCACCAACTCTGACCTCATACGGCAAGTGTACCGGTAAATGCTCCATCGAGTTAAAAAACGCTGGAGGCAAAATCTTCTCTAACTTGCAAATAATCTCGAATGTTATTCTCTAAACGAATCACGTCTTCTATTTTTAGGGTAGCAAACACAAGTCTCGAAAGAATTGACTTATCTCAGTCAATGCATTCCATTCATTTTTCGGAATCAATTCTCGAAGGGCAACTGGCAACAAACGTTCCATAAAAACGTGACAATCATGGCTTTTCAAACCACGTAGAATGTATTCATCATGATCTACGCACCTACTCAGTCCGAAGCATAACCGTCGTGGAATTTCAACTTGGTGACCCATTCACACAACACTTTTCTTTTACGCTTGTCAAGAACAAGTGTACAATCGGGGCGCTTTCGCAAAGCTCTTTCAAATCTTTAGCGATTTTGGACCACAAGCATCTTGCCTTTAACGTCCATAACCGTGTCAATCAGTTTTTCAAAGAAGTTTTTCTCAATATGCATCACATCCGGCAATGTCGAAGCAAAGAATGTTTTCCAATACGGAAGATCCCAAAAAATGCTTCTTTTCCACCAACCATTCTTGGAGTTTTTAAGCCGTTTCAAGTCCGAATCGAGCCATCAATGATGCTTGGTAGGTGTTGTACAAATTCCCATACCTCCTCACCACTCAATCTACGGGGTGGAGTCGCGTGTTCATACTGTTTGGACTTCAAAAAACCTTTATCAGTGCGAAAAATATGGTCTTCAGGGAGAAACTGCCGATGACAATCAAACCAAGTGCATTTACCACTATGTTTGAGCCAGAACGACTTGTTTCCATCACCACAATAGGGACAAGCTTTCACACCAGCCGTAGTCCACCCGGATAACATGCCATACGCAGGAAAATCATTGATAGTCCACATTAGTGCAGCCCTCATATGAAAATTCTGTTTTGTGGATACATCGTAAGTAAACAACCCTGTTTCCCACAGCTGCTTCAACTCCTTAATCAATGGTTGCAAATAAACATCGAGGTTTCCTTTCGGATTTTTCGGCCCCGGTACAAGCACTGATAAGAATATAAACTGTCTTTTCATGCACAACCAGGGCGGAAGATTGTATGGTGTAACCATGACCGGCCGACAAGAGTAGTTCTTCCCAAAATTACCAAAAGGTGCAAAACCGTCTCGTGCAAAGTCCTAACCGCACATTTCTAGGCTCCTTAGCAAACTCGGGGTGCATTTGGTCAAAATGCTTCCAAGCTTCGGCGTCACTTGGGTGGGCCATTATACCGCTTGTCCCGGGGTTTTCCGCGTGCCACCTCATTTCCTTGCCTATATGTTTCGTGGCGTACAACCTTTGGAGTCTAGGTCCAATCGGGAAATAAGTCATCACTTTGTTAGGCACACGTTGACCTCTTGCGTTCGTTTTCGGTTTATATCGATCAAGGTCACACTTCCGACACTTGTCCGATTCGCGTCCTCCTCCCAAAATAACATACACCCCGCGGGACACACGTGTATTTTCTCACGGGGTAGCTCTAATGCCTTTAACAACTTTTTGGTTTGATAGAAGTTCGAGGTCATTAAGTTATTCTTCGGAAGAATATCTCCTATCAAACCGGTAACCCCGTCAACGCATTTGTGAGAGAGGTTGTGATCACATTTCAAAGTGAGCAACCTAGAAGCCGCTTGCGTACGGAGACACTACTTCCATCACATACGTGTTCCTCTCGCGTTTTTCAAAGATTTCAAAAAATGATGCAACTTCGTGGTTTGGTGTCTCATTGTTCTCCTCTTGGTTAAGAAATTCTTCTCTTACGTGATCAATCCTATCACGTAATGCGTCATTAACCATGTCCTGATAAGGGTTCACATTCCGTTCTTGCTGAACGTTGATCGGAATGGGAAACTCTTCACCATGACACACCCAATCATAGTAGTTTGCGCAAAACCCATATTTAGTTAAATGTAATCTCACGTCATGTTCGATTGAAAATTTAGTGTTCTTACACTTACTACATGGACACTTCATCATTCCATTATTTGCCCGAAACGAATCTAACTCGCTTTGCATGTTTTATGAATTCCTCCACACCATTCACAAATACCGGGTTAAATTTCTTGTTAGCATCCAACCTCTCGTACATCCAACTCCGTTCTATTCTCTTCATTTTCAATCCTACACATCATATCATACAAAATATGAGACTAACAATAGTCTTTGAAGGTTGTCTCAACACTTTTGCAAACTCGGGTTTTACTCAACTTACTATGAAACTAACAACACTATAACCTAAATTTTCGATTCATGGTCAAAGGTTCGACGTCAAAATAATTCGGAGGCTTTGCCGGATAACAAAGTACCCCCGGTACCATTTTCCAAACGGGTAGGAACAAGACCCTTTTCAACAAACCAATTCAACCACATACTTATCATCATTTTCAACCAACATCCGGAACTACCCCTACCGCGTCTACCTCTACCTCTACCCGACATCTATTTGACACGAAAATGACGTTTATACTAATCTAAATGCAATTATAATAAAAAGGCGTTTATACTAATTAATAATATGTGCAAGGAAAGCGAGATTTTCCGTAGATCTCGTAACTACGGGGTTTGCAATAGATCCCCTAACTATTGAGATTTACAAGATAGCACCTCTAACTACACCGACCTCAAGCAATTTCTTTGTTTGCTAAGCCGAGTAACTACAACACCTTCTTCGGAAACTCGTAAAAAAAAGTGCAGCAAAGTAAGTGGATAATATTTCTTTTTCTCATTACAATATCAAAGCTAGTTCATTCGATTGTGTTTTTTTTTTTAATTAATGAATTTCCCGCTAGTTCATAGTGGTGTTACCTAATGGTTTACATAATACATACCACTTTTATTGCACTAATTTGACAAAAATATGTGAGTATATTGGTTTTGATGATAACAACACATGATCACATTGGATCAATTGTGTGTATGTGTGAAAAGGCATGATTTCAACTCAAACATCACATAAGGCTAGAAATGGTAAGCCTCACTTGAAATGCATGATCACAAATCATGAGCTTAAATTGAGAATGTGATAGGGGCAAAATGGGAAAGGTGACCAAAGAGTTGACCTTAAGGGTAAATGGACATTTGACCTCAACTTACATTGTAACAACCTAAAATTGATCCAAAACACATTAGGTTGGTATGAGAATCATCATAGGGTCAAATCGAGGTGAAAGTAGGTCAAAAAGGGCAAATTGGGAATTTTGGGGGAAATGGTCCAAACTCACCTGAATGATGTGAAACATGTTTAATTATATTAATACACTTAGAATTTGACCCTAATCATGCTTTAAGTTGTTCAATTTGATCAAAATTGAATTAGGTCAAAATTAGGGTTCATGTGATAAAAATCTGCTGAATTTTTCTAAGTGTTGGACTGTTTTTCACCCATGTTCACACCCCCATAACTTGCTCAATATTGAACCAAATTGCATGATCTAAATTTGACCGCATTATAGTTGAAAATATTATGAGACACCGCACACGTGATCATATAGAAAATTTGAAGATAAACTTGTATGAGACACCGCAATGCAGAGACACTGCAATGCAGAGACACTGCGATGCAGTGACCACCCCACCCCCCGATGCAGAGACACCGCGATGAAGTGACACCGCATTTATGCAGTGACATCAACAATTTATGCAATGACATCGACAATTTATGCAGTGACATCGACAATTTATGCAGTGACTTCGACAATTTATGCAGTGACATCGACAATCTATGCAGTGACATCGATAATTTATTTTGCTGGGCTTGGAAAATAGTAGCTCAATCTTGGTTAAAATACTAGTAACAATTTGCTTCATCAACAATTTAAAATTAAATGCAGAAATAAACAGCAGAATGAAGTGACATCAATGCCACTCCATTAATTCTTTAACTGTAATGAAGTGACATCAATGTCACATCATAAATCGAAATTTTATCACTACCGTAATACATTACAATGTCGAAATTTTCGACATCATAACAGAAAATTTTCATAGCTATAAATATACATACTTGATCATAATGAACTTACGAAAACTCGAATATTGTTGCAGAGTCCCAGGGCACATGAAGCCAAAAAATGACCTCATAAATCCACCAACAAGCAGAACCACAAAAGCAATGCCCAAACAAGAAGGGGCCAAAAAACCAAAAAACCATCAATATTTTCATCATTTCAATCATATCTACTTTCCTTTTTTGAACACCTTACTCTGAAGACCAGAGCCATCATCCAAGGCAGATATACCATTCAAAGACACAGCATCAGACTTATCAAAAGCAATAACAGAGGCAGCAAGCAAATTAGAAGCTGTATTAAGAATAATAGCGCAGCAGCAGCAGTAACATTCTGAGCCAACCAAGGTGCAGCAACATCAAGATCACTACCAGCAACAGCAGGCTCAGAACTCACAAGCACAGCATCAAGAGTTGAAACATCAGGAGGGTAGACCATAGAAGTTCCAGAATTTTCCACAGAAACATTAACAACAGGAAAAGAACCACCAGGAGCAGGGGAATTCCTCAAAACATTTTCAAAAGGCAAACCAGCAGAAGGAGGATCAGAAACAACAACAACAGCATCAATCAGAGAGACATTAGCAGGGATACAAGCAACATCCATCATTCCAAAATCAGCAGTAGGCTGGGCAAACATAGTGGCAGATTTTCCGAAAAACCAGAAACAGCAGCAGTGGTATCCAAGTTTGCAGCAGCAGAGTCAGAGTCCTTAACAAAACCATATCGGCAGTACATTGTGCAGGCAAGACATGAACATATTGTTTCCTAGTCCTACTTACATACAGCTGTGGTCCAAGGTTGGAGGAACCATCACAATACTCAGCATCATGCCCAAATTTCTTACAAAAAGTACATAAACTTGGTAAATCTTCATAGTAGACTGTCTGATCCAAAATCTTTCCACCAAGCAAGGAGATGGGGATCTTATTGGGCAAGGTGTCCACCAATTTGACCTCAACCAAACATCTAGCAAAACTTACACTCTGTTTTTTTGCAGTCAACAAGTCAGTATACAAAGGCCCGACCCAGAATCCTTAATTGGTGTCATGAAGTACAAATCCACAATGTAATTCATGTTATCAGTCACATATGGTTTTCCATCTCCATTCAATCTCAACTTTGCCTCACACCCTTCATCCTTAAATAGCTCTTCTAGTCTTTGCTTGGTTATATTTCCGGCAAAAATTGCACTACTTCTACAGGGCATTGCTAAACCCGACCCACCTAATCCAGATACAAATTTTGAGTCGTCCACAACAACCACAAATTTATCTGATGCAGCTTCCACCATTTTCTCTCTAAGAAGAGCGCCGCCTCGACCTTTGACGAGGTCAAGATTGGGATCGACCTCGTCGGCACCATCGATGGCTAGGTCAAGCCGGGGAAGAGTGTCGAGGGTGACTATCGGAATATTTAGGGATACATCCTGATCGTGAGTCCGCTTCGAGGTGGGAACGCCTTGACGGAGAATGAAGGAGTTTCACTGCGTGTGTTTAGCTTATTTTATTAGATTAGGGTATTTTGGTACATGCAGATATATTATGTCCTTATAAGTCCAACAGATTCCTTTATATCCTTATGGGGCTAATAAGTATAAAAAACTATACTTTTAAGTAATTAACCCATGAAAATATGAGTATTGCCTTATTTTTGTTGAACGCTTTATCAAGCTTATTTTGGAGTATCTTAATTATTAGCCACAACGGAACTAACTCTAACCTATCTTCTCTAAAAACCACCCGAGTAAGGGTGTAAATGAGCCAAGCTTTTCATGAGCAGTTCGGTGCTCGACTCATAAAATACTCATTCATATTGGAATTTATCAAATTGAGCCGGACTCAAGCAGCTTATTAAAGAAATTAGCCGAATTCGATCCTTATAAAGCATAAATGGAATATTCACGATTATTATCGAGCTTTTTAATATTTCATGTAAAATAAATATAATTTTTTTTAGCTTATCAGGCATATCCTGGTGGTAAATCTTGATGTCTAACGACCAAATTTTTTCTATATATGTTCAAAACCTCATTCCCTTTGATTATGAAAAAGAATCATTCTTAAATATCTGAAGCCCCTATCCCGGATACGAAGTCATTAACCAGTGAAAAAACATTGGCACGTATATAATTAAAAGTAATTAATGACAGTCACCTTGGTATCATATTTTACCATCAATCTACCCTTGATTTGTGATCTCAATGGTGATAATATGTATGAAATCATGGGTTAATTAGCTAAATATGATTAAGCCACGTCCGGGTGACTAAATTGGTATTATGCGTATTAACCGTGTATTTTATGTGTTATTTGCCATAAATGGAAGCCACTATGTGTGTTATGGTTTTATTGGCAGATGAACGAGTATATGGAGCATCATTAGGGCTGAATATGAGAGTCAATCGATAGAGAACTAAACGGAGCTTAAGGTTGAAGTGTTTCGAGCGGAGATTGGACCAGAGAATTTTATTGGTGATATTGCAACGTCATTTCTGAAGCCTTACAAGACGAATTGGGCTTGAAACGAGGATTCAATCGCACTTTGAATCTCCCAAATCGGAGTTACGTAAGCCATGTTATGGTCCAAATACCAAAGCTGGGCCTAGGGTATTCCAAAATCTTCCAAAATCTTCCAAATTAAGTCGGCAGAAGAGAAAGGAAAAAATACCCTCGAATAATCGAGAGTAGCCCCTGATTAATCAAGCCCCAGAATCTTCCAGAAAAGCATTTTCTTGTCCTCCAAGGATTAGGTTTCACCCTAAGTCGGTTTATACACCTATATAAGGCCATAGAGTGCTCCGAATTTTGTATTCCATTCATTCCTCATCTCTTTTCTAGTTCTTCATGAACTAGCTACAATGCAGTTTTTTTGGGAATAAAGTCCTATTTTATTTTCTCCTTTTCCTCTTGCAAATAAGTCATGAGTCTTTCATTATTGAATTGTGCTTGGTTTAAGATCATCACGGACCGATTCGAATCGCCGGATAGAGATAGGATTGATGATAGATCTGTTCTTCGTTATGGGTAAGGTCTATTCCAATGTTTTATTTCTTTTCTTAAATTCATAATAGTTCTTGTGATAGATCTAGAATATTGATCGCGTGTAAGTCACTAATGTCGATATTACTAGCAAAATACTAGGTACATCGCAGTATAGTAAATGCGAGTCCATGTCGATCCCACGAGACAATGCAATTCATGCGTATAAACAATTTTAACCTAAATAAGAAGCAACATATAAGTGGTCATTGACCAACAATAACGTAAAAGAAAACAAACATGGTATACCTCTCCCTCTCCTCACCGATCTACTAACTTGGATTAGCTAATTGTTATGTTTACTTCCCCACATAATTTTCTTAGATTAATCGGGAGCGTTTTATGATTATTATCATATTTATCAGCTACGGGTGCAATTCCTACTCCGACAATGGCAGTAGACAATATATACGCAAGCTACCCTCCTTAATTGGTCCGTAATAGCACATACGCATAAAGAACTAGAACTGCCGATATTGGTCGTTACCTCATACCGTTAACCCGCCTAGATGTCGACACTGACCAGCACGTTCCTAGGGTCCATCAAGACTATGTCCTTACTAACACTTCACTTGCGGTCCTTCATGTTAATTTACGAATTTCGAATACTAGATTGGCCAGACCTATTACTCGTTTTAATTATTTCTGCCGATCAATGTAGCTGTAGTGAATCCCAGCTTAGGTTTTCTAAAATATGCCTCGGTAAACCGGTATCGCCGCCGGTTTACCGGGGGCGGCTTTTCCTAGTTTCTGGATCTACATTGCTCAGTACGATTAAAATAAGTAAATTATGGGGTTGTTAAACATGCAGATTAACTAAAACACAAAAATCGAACAAATCTACCATATTGAAGACAATAAAGGAACGTTCAAAGCTTCATAACTTCAACAATGGGGTTCTAGCTTGATCTACTCAAGCTAGAGATGACGGGAGAAGGGAGGAAACCGAAAACAACTCTCCAAAGCTCAAGAAAACTTTATTGCATAATAATATATTTTGTATTTGTAATATTAATCAAAAGTTATACAATAATCTATAATTGCGGCCTTATATAGATACAATGACCGACTTAAGACTCTCTAAAACCCTAACCGACTTAGACAATGCGGAAGAATGAATTTCGTGTTGAATAAGTCACCGGTTTACCGGGCCTAACCCTCGGGTTACCGGGCCTTCTATTATTCTTTTTCTTCAGCAGACTTCTTCTTGGACTTCAATCACTCAACCCAATGTATTCCTTTTGGTCCAGATCCATTCTCCAATGCTTCAGAATTTGTACATCCTATAAAACACACAAAACGAGACAAAACAGTACCAAAACATCAGGAAAATAGCATAGATGCAGAATAACGATCCTGGAAACACTCACATAGCATTTAATACATATTCTAAGCAATAACGAGCCTATCTACCCTCTCTTGTGCATAATTTGGGGTGAATATAGGTATAATTATTGGTACCATTCATAGTGTTATCAACTACCCCCCACTTTGTTTTTGATCGTCCCGAGCAAAAATGTGAAACGAAAATAACACTCGAGGAATACACAAGTTAATTAAAAACAACTATGCCTCACAAGATCAAGATCAAGATCATGCCACTCGTATCCATCAGTAACATATTAAACACTATTCATGTCATGAGCCAATGTGTGTGTGCAATAACTTTCACAACAGCTTAGAAATGCAGACAATTTCACATTACGTCAACCCGTAGTCGAACTAACCAGTCTCGAACATGTATTTGTTAATTAATTGAGTTGGCAAGGCAGATCAAGAACCTAGCATATATCACTCTTAGGCTCACGTTTATCGGTCTATGCAAAAGTCGTACGTCTTACGCGTTATCGACTAAGATATTGCCAAAGAGATTATAAATGTATATATTTCAATGCACTTCTCTTTCTTGGCAGGTAAACTCTCATTGATTTAACTATCCTCACGGCCTCACTCATGATAAACTACCGAATCTGAATTTCCTTTGCCTTTCTAAGCGTTGGTGAAACATGATTCGTGATAAAGTCAGGGTCAACTCTAGTCAAAGCAATATGCTATCGACTACACACCAAGGGAAGTGAGTTATACGTGCTTAAAATGGTGGCTCATAACACCATATGCGCTTAATACGCCACTACTTCAGAAGTGGACACTTTTTGTTACTTGTACAAAATAAAACAGAGATGAAGTCAATTAACTCGAAAAGATCAAAGATATCATAATTTTTCAAAATTATGTCGAAAAGAATCAAAGTCTAAGTGGTGAATCATGCAACAAAGAGAATCAAGACAATCATGCAATTCATGGAATATGATGCTAAAAAGCTAAGTGACGCTCATCTACCCCCCCACTTAATCGAAACATTGTCCCCAATGTGTAAGATGAGAAATAAAAAATGGAAAGGAACTTAGCTTCGGTTAAGGGCGGAACCATAGAAGAATCGGATCATAATATAAATCATCAGGCGTATGTAAGTAGTCCATGAAGAATCTGCGCTAAGTAACTCAAGAAAAACCAAGAAGAATAGTGGTGACAACAAACTGTATAACAAAAATGCGGCAGTAATAGAGAAAATAAATAACTCCAAAACAATTTAAGCCGACAAAGTCAATATATTGATATATTATTCTGCTACATTAACTAAGTATGAAAGAAAAATAAAAACAAAACGAAAAACAAGAAAATGGAAAACAACAATAAAAAGAAATAAAAGCTAGTCCTCATCAGAATCACCCTCCCAGTCGACTCCATGCTCAAAACCGGGAGGTGGTGCAGAACTTGAGGCGGCGGCGATGGAAAAGGATGCTCTATGATGTGGGCCAGTCCTAGGCATCGGGGTAGCAGGCGGAACTCCTGGAAAGTCAATAATCCTATCCATCTTGCGATGCAGACTCGCAATCTTTCGCTAGTGCTCCTCAAGCAAGGCTCTCTGAGTTCTCGGTGCACCATGCACCGGATTACGCTCCCTCTCTGCTCTAACCCGTCTCTGAACTTTCAAAACTGACTATGAACTGAGCTGTGGCTCAGGATCTTCCCAATCATCACTGACAAGCATCTTCACCTTGGCCTCTTGAGCAAACATATCAATCATCGGCCCATAAGGTAGCAGCTCTCGCTAAGAAGTGGCGTCAAGCTCATGGATACGGCTGTGCATCAGCAGACCGATATTGATCGGGGCACCCATCTCTAGATAGAACCTTGACTCTGCCCTCGAAGTGGTGACAGAAACAATGTGCTTCGTCGGAAGAAGGCATGCACAGACAAATCAATTAACCATCTTCCGGTCCCAAGATAAATCGTTCTCTAGGAAGATGGTGGGGGCTCCAGCAGGTTACGCTTCCATTGCACCCCAAGAATTCCGCAACCATATCCATCCTCTCGGAATCAGCAATGTTGATCGAGGATGTGTACTCATATGGGCCCACCGGTTGATTTCTAACCCCAAAATGCTTGTTGATCTCTCAATAGAAAAATCAACCTTAACTCCTCGGACCATAGCAAATGTGGCTCCGGGGTTATGTGAAACGTAAGCATAAAATTCCCTTACCAACGTGGAGTTGAATCTTACCGGTGCTTCAACCATGTCCAGTAAATCTTGTGCTTGTGGGGCCTCCGGCAATATCGACCTGCAGTCATCCAATCTACCCCTCGTTCTCGAGCCACTGGTCTTGCGTTCCAATGGCCTCGGAACGACTCGTAAATAGCTAGAGAATGGAACTGCGCAACCCCATCTATTAGCGGATTGGCATCTCCATAGACAGTCTGATAACCACTTGGACGAACAGCTGACCGTTGACGCTTAGGACCCATCCTAAATGAGTACAGAACCTGATACAGAAGCTATTTCTGAAAAAGAGACCTCGGTAAACCGGAGGTATGGTACTATTTACCGGCCTGAATTTTCTAGATTTCTTTCTGGACTGTGCCTCTGATGGTGGAAGAAGAAGAATGGCAGCACCTCACTGTAGCAGCAGCAATACAACTCGGCAACAGGGGTATGGAATGGTGTTTAGGGTTTGGAAAATGGTTGGAAATTGGTTTGGTTATGGTGGCTTTTTGGTGGTGATATGGTGGTGATGGTGGCCGAAATATATGAAGAAGGAAGAAATGGGAGAAGTAGATGAATGAAAGAGATGGAAATGATAAGAATGATGATATTGGTGATGAAGGGGTGGTTTAAATAGAAAGAGTGGAATGAATGTGGATGGTTTAGTGGGATAATGGGTAGAGAAGTTATTAGGGTGAGGGATTTGAGGAGGTGATTGATGGGACTGAGGTGGAGTTATGGTGGAGTGTGGGAAAGGATGAAAGATTTGAAAAGAGGGGAAAAGGTACGGTTTCCGCTGACTGACCGTATTTGGTGCAACGTGTGTCCTCCACGTGTCTCTAAAAATTCAGCTTTACACTCTGACGTTCAGAAATCTAAAAATCAAGGCTCGGTAACCCAGAGGTTACCCTCGAGATACCGGGGGTATATTTTCCATAGATTTTTGATCTGCCTTTGCTGCACTTCTTACTCAACCTTTCTGCTCAATTCTGACGTCAAATTGACTACCCTTTTAATCTTAAATTGTTATTTCCGACTCAACCTAACCTACTTCACTAGAATCCGCAACGAGGTAAAAAAACCTTTCCACAACTATTCGGTTTCAAGCCTAAGTTTCGGTAGGATGAAAAAATCTCGTCCCTTCATCTGGCTACTTTTATTCAATCCTAACTACCTAAGGGTTTGAAGAGATAGTTCTGTGTTTATAGTCGCCAGCTCGACTTTATTCAGATCTTCGATCAACCAAGGGTTGGAGCCTTAACTCGCCAAACTTTTGCTCCAGAGGTTTGCACTTTTAAAGAACCTTTTTGAGCTCTCTTCCTAGCACACCTCTCTCTCTTAGCTTGTGTTCTAGGCCTGCCTCTGCATCAAGATTTAGACTTTAATCTCAAGGACTCCACGTTTTCCACTTTAAACTCGACTCGTTCACTATGCAACACGGAAGGACTAGCTTCCGTGAGCATCCTATCGTGGTCCATATCTTCTTTTTCTCTCAGCATTAATCTCATAAACTCTTGTTCAATGGTTTCTATGACAACCTCTCTATGTTTATGCCCTTCGATTTCCAAGATCTCCACCTTCCCTGAAGCATACGTCATCTTACAACTCTTCGGTCGGTTTTCTAAGGGTTCTAAGATTCTAAAAGATACAGCATCATTATTCATCCTTAGAGTAATCTCCCCCTTATCAAAATCCATAACCGCCCTACTCGTCGCTAAGAAAGGTCATCCTAAAAGAACTGGGGCACTAGGGTCCTCAGGTACATCTATGACCGTAAAGTCAATAGGATACGTGAACCCTCATGCCTTAATTGTACACTTACAAAGCAGACCAGCAGGCATATCTTTGGTTCTATCTATGATGGTCATGGTTCTAGTTTGATTCATCACGACCGGAAGTTTGATCTTTTGACAGAGGGAAAAAGGAAGAATATTGCAACTCGAGCCAGAGTCGCATAGACCTAATCCTACGGATATTCCATTGACAGAGATTGGGAGTCGAACGTGCCAGGGTCTCTTAATTTCACCACGGTGTCTGAGTGTCTGGGTAATCCATAGGCTCAGAAAACATCATGTATGTATCCTCTTCAAGATCATCAGAATCATAATCTGAAGATGATATATCAATTAATTCACATGGAAACTCACCCGGACGATACGTGCTGTACTCCTTCTGGTCGTCTTCAGGCTCTTGCTTGATTGCCTTCTCCTCTGTCTCCAACCATTGCTTTATAGTCTCATAATGCTCCCGTGCTTCAGTTCCGGGATACATGGAAATTGGTGTGATGTTCAAGATTGTTCTAGGCATATTGTTTGAGTTAAGTGTGCTTTTCAACTCTGAATCGATCAAATTTCTGAAGTGTTCTGATCAATCTACAAAAAGAAAAAATAAAACAAAGAAAATGTTAGCAACTTCTGCTTCAGCTGGGTGTGATCCCAACAGTTGTGGACCTACTAACTAAAATCAACAAGGAATAACACAGAATAACATGAACTATTCAGAAATCGATTTTCTATGCCTCAGTAACTCGGAGGTTACCTTCGGGATACCGGCCCTGAATTTTCTAATTCTGGCAATTTAACATGTGCAGGATTGATACTGAACGACTCAAGACTCAAAATTAAATAAAATAAAATTAAACGACTTCTTAATTAGAATTGGCCATTGTCCCCGGAAACGGCGCCAAAAATCTTGATCGCGTGTAAGTCACTAATGTCGGTATAAATTACTAGGAAGAATACTAGGTACATCGCAGTATAGTAAATGCGAGTCAAGGTCGATCCCACAGAGACAATGCAACTCATACGTATAAATGATTCTAACCTAATTAAGAAGCAACATATAGGTGGTCATTGACCAACAATAACGTAAAAGAAAACAAACATGGTATACCTCTCCCTCTCCTCACCGATCTACTAACTTGGATAAGCTAATCGTTATGTTTACGTCCGCACATACTTTCCTTAGATTAATCGTGAACGTTTGATGATTATTATCATATTTTTTTGGTACGGGTGCAATTCCTACTCCTATCTACTCTGATAATGGCAGTAGACAATCTATACGCAAGCTACCCTCCTTAATTGGTTCGTAATAGCCCATACGCCTAAAGAACAAGAACTGCCGATATTGAGTGTTACCTCATACCGTTAACCCGCCTAGACAGCTGTCGACACTGAACAACACGTTCCTAAGGTCCATCAACACTATGCCCTAACTAACACTTCACTTGCAGTCCTTCATGTTAATTTACGAATTACGAATACTAGATTGGCAAGACCTATTACTCGTTTTAATTATTTCTGCCGATCAACGTAGTTGTAATGAATCCAGTTTAGATTTTCTAAAATATGCCTCAGTAAACCGATATAGACCGTTGGTTTACTAGGGGCGGCTTTTCCAAGTTTCTGAATCTACATTGCTCAGTACGATTAAAATAAGTAAATTATGGGGTTGTTGAACATGCAGATTAACTAAAACACATAAATACGAATAGATCTACCCTATTGAAGACAATAAAGGAATGTTCAAAGCTTCATAGCTTTAACAATGGGGATCTAGCTCGATCTACTCAAGCTAGATATGATGGGAGAAGGGTGGAAACCAAAAACAACTCTCCAAAGCTCAAGAAAACTTTATTGCATAATAATATATTTTGTATTTGTAATAATAATCAAAAGTTATACAATAATCTGTAATTGCGGCCTTATATAGATACAATGACCGACTTAAGACTCTCTAAAACCCTAACCGACTTAGACAATGCGACAGAATGAATTTCGTGTTGAATAAGTCACCGGTTTACCGGGCCTAACCCTCGGGTTACCGGGCCTTCTATTCTTCTTTTTCTTCAGCAGGCTTCTTCTTGGACTTCAATCACTCAGCCCAATGTAGTCCTTTTGGTCCAGATCCGTTCTCCAATGCTCCAGAATTGGTACATCCTATAAAACACACAAAACGAGACAAAACAGTACCAAAACATCGGGAAAATAGCATAGATGCAGAATTACGATCCAGGAAACAATCACATAGCATTTAACACATATTCTAAGCAATAACGAGCCTATCTACCCTCTCTTGAGCAGAATTCGGGGTGAATATAAGTATAATTATTGGTACCATTTCGAGCGTTATCAATTTCGCGTGCATCTAAAGAACTATGAATTAATTAAATGAACCTTAATCTTTATTATTCGATTCGTTCATATTATACGTAGAATTATGGGTTGCGCTTTTCATATCTGCGACGGTCTTTATCACTAGATCTGAATACCTAGTAAATCCTAATTCTGTGATTCGGTGTCAGCAAAGTTGATCGACAGGATTAATAAAAACGATTAATTAGGTCTGGCCAATCTAATATTCGTATATCATAAATAAACATGAATGATTGTTAGTGAAGTGTTAATTATGACATATCTTGATGGATCCTTAGAAATGTGCTAGTCATTGTCGATAGATGCTTAGGTAGGTTTTCGGTCTCGTGCCGGCATCTCTAAAACTTATTGTGTGTGGGCTAATACAACCAACAAAGGAGGTTAGTTGCACATAGATTGTCTGATGTCCTTACAATGGAAGTAGGTAGGCTTAGGAGATTGTTAAGGGTGATTTTATACGTTTTATAAGGATATATTTTATATCAATTTCCCCCATATTCTTATGTTTTTCATAGAAATCGAGCTTTATATTGAAATATTGAGTAAATGATGTTTTCAATGGTTAAATTGCGAAACGTAACGAATTAGGTGCTTAAATGATGATTTTATATGATTTTGGAATTGTGTTACGCTTTGGTATGTTTTCCCTTAATTGTAGATACTCATTGATGATGGAAAAAAGGATTTTAGAGAGCCAAATTCGAAGTTGGAAAGGAATCAATCACATTTATGGAAGAATAGAAGATTTAAGGAAAGAAATCAAGTTGATTGATCCAGCCAGACTGGCGTCCAGGGAGCTGAACTAGCGTTCATGGTGGACGAGCGTTTGAAAAGCTGGACGGGCGTCCAGAAGAGGAAAAGTGATTCAGAGAGTTTGGACGTTGTTTGGACGAGCGTCTGCCCTTGAGTCCAAAGCAGTTGGACGGGCGTCCACCCAAAACGGACGGGCGTCCACCGCCGACTTAGCCTGGCCGACCTAAAAATCTATATAAAGCAGCTGCGCCCAAACCCTAAATCATACCTTTTGATACCATAATTTCTCATACACTAAAACCTAGAGGAGCAGCCGCACTTTGGGAGTCTCAAGGCCGGTCACCCGAGCCTTGTGCTCGGGTGATCCGAGGTTAGATTAGGATCGTTTTTGTTTCGTTTTCAATTCATGGATCATCCATTGTATAAACTATGTGAGTTCATCTTTTTGATTTATTCAATCTTCGTTTATTTTCATGATCTTGATTTATTTTGTATTTTTCTATGCAATTTAAGATGCCATGTGAATTAGATCGAAATATTTGTTTACTAATTGATATGTTTACAACATACGGAAGTTGCATAAACTAGATCACCATAGAAAGATAGGATCTTTAATCGTTAATTCGTGACAAATTAATGGATTAATTATCTAGGTTGTTAGATTCTAAAATACGAGAGTTAACTTTGAATCTACACCTTCGTTTTGTGTGGAAATTGGTCTCAACATTCGGAAGAGGAGAGATCGGTAATTGAATTCACTAAGGAATTAGGAGTTCGTAGCTTGAGAAATAGATTCACTAAGGAATTAGGAGTTCGTATCTCCTGTAAAGGTGAAACCACAATTTGAATTAAAATCATGAGATGAACTAGGATTGAAATCACTTGGTTTGTATTTTGTTTAATCCCATGTATCTTTAGTTTAGGTCGTTTTTATTATTCTTAGCTTACGTTTATTTTTCTATGTGTTTTTATGTTTGTTCTTTTGTTTATTTGTTTTCGTAAGTAGCAATTGAAAGGAGTTAACAAGATTAGATTCAACATCCCAATTCCCTGTGGATCGACCCCTTACTTATCTCGCTCTACTATCAACAACCCGGTATTCGGCCAGTTAGGAGTTAGTTTTGCATATAGGTTAGGGTTTATAAATTTTCTTTTTGTTTAGTGATGCAAAATCCTCCGAACAAAAGTGGCGCCGTTGCCGGGGAATCGGTGTTTTGTTAAATCTAAATGAGTTAATTCTTCTATTTTGTTACGATTTAATTTTTTGGGATAAAAGGGGCCGTTAGGGCACGCGGTAGTATTTTGACCATACCTTTCGGCTCGAGTGTCCGTTTGGTGCGCGGGACCCCAATTCGGAAAGCTCGTTCCGACGCCGACCATAGGCCCTAGAAGATTTCACTACGTTTTTTTCCTCCGTCTTAGTGTTTTTTTTCTGTTTTAAATTTTTTGTAGGTAGGTTTCCGTTTCTTTTTTCTGTTTCTTTTCTTTCAATAAGAGTAGCGTCACACAAATTGAGAGTTTTTATTTTTGCCGTGTTTCGATGACCGTTGGGTTAAGAATGTGCAAAAAGTTTTTTACTCGATTTGTGAAACGTGAAGTGTAACCTAATCTGTGACCTAGTGTGCTCTGTGCTTAAATTTATCCGTGGCTGCTGTATGTGTGATTTGATGATCTGAATTGCCATGGGTTTAAGATGTTAGTCTAGGGTTTTCGGCTGTGCTTTACTAAGTTGCAGGGTGCTGTATCGAACTTTCAAACGGGCGTTCGGCTCATTGAACGCCCGTCCAGAGCAAAATTTCCCGGCAACCGCCCGTTTGGTATGTTGAATGCACGTCCAGGTTCCAGATTTTTCTTGAATTGATTTTTAATGCTTTATTTGACGTGGATACTTTCATATGAGCTTCTGTGGCTAGTTATTTTTACGTAGATGTTCTGAACTTGCATGTTTACATCTTTCCATCTACGAATCCATGTTAAATAAGTGATTTACTTTTATATACATGTTTCATTATTCGACATGGATGTTTTATTGTGAGCCTCTGTGGCCTTTGTATATGCGTAGATGTCCTGTTCTTCCACCGTTATGGTTTCTTTCCATCTACCGATCCATGTTAAATAATTGATTAACTTTTATATACATGATTCATCCATGCATGTAGTAGTTAATGTCGGTTCTCGTATGCTATAACTGTTCTTATTGTTGTTTCGTAGCTAATGTCGGTTTCCGTATGCTACATATCGTTGTGATGAATCCTATGAGCTTTGAGACCTATGTGCTTTCTTGTTATTTTTGTAACTCATATGGGTAGCTACTGTCGGTTTTCCGTATGCTACCATGTCTTCTTATGAGTTATATCTGTTTAGTATAGCTAACTGTTGGTTTTCCATAATGCTATCACCTTTGATGAGTCTTAAGGCGCATCTACGCTGCATGTAATGAGTAAACTATCATTATTTGTTAGACGTTTATGATATACATGTCGTGTTGCAAATGAGTGGGCTAGTTTTCTTTCTTTTATTTTCTTTTTATTTTTGCATATCATATAGATGCATATCATTTAGTTGCATGTCATCTAGGTGTATTGTTTTTCTATTTTTTCTTTTATTTTTCTTGAGTGTAGTTACTGTCGGTTTCCGTAATACTACCTCGTTTTTTTAAGTATGGTTACTGTTGGTTTTCCATATACCATCACTATTTTATTTTCTTTATTTTTTCTGCACTGGCCGTAGTCATGGTAGAGTTGTCTGAGCCAACTTTCTCACACTGAGCCGGTCAGAATTTATTTTTTATTAGGATTGCATATCATGTAGATTGCATTGTAATACATTTTCATGTAGTTGCACCTGGCCTGCTGTTTTGTAATGTTTCATGTATAAGTTCCATCTTTATATGAGCGTAATCTGACAAAATCTCTATAACTTCTTTTCCATGTGTTTTACATGTATAATCCTTTTTCCCCGTAGACTCTTTTTGCACTGATCAAGTATGCAGGACACTTGTGATAGCTATTGTGCGCTTTCATGACGATATCAGTTTTTCTGTGATGCCAGCTTGGAAATACAATCAGCTAAGTTCTCTTCATTTTTATTTCTGTACAACTTGAGGACAAGTTGCAATCTAAGTGTGGGGGAGGGGTTAGGTATCTACGTTCATTTGCTTAATTAGTTATATTTCTATGAAAAGTGCTAAATTTTTAAAAATTTTTTGTTTTGTCCCGAGTGAACAAATGCATATCTTTGTTTGAGTTCTTATATCATTGATGCTTTATTTTGCATATTTAGTAAATTTAGATGTTTCACCCCCCATATTTTTCACGTGCCATAAGTGAATGATGAGCTAAAATATAAAGTTATACCCCTTTTGGATTAGTGATTTTTCTTTTCTTATAAGTCATGTGCTTAGTGCTACGTATATATCTTGAGATTTATGATAGTTTGTATTTAGATCCGGAGTTTGTTATACTGTGAATATCTAAGGTTTGAATGTGATAAGTAACACGTAGCTTATTGTCAAATGAAAAAGTTGAAAAATATAATGAATTAATTGGGTGTGTCGAAAGCTAGTCAATGATTTGAATGTGGTAGGGTATACCACGTATGTCCAATACCACTATGATGACTAAAAGCTCACGACAGTCAGAAAAAGCTGCCTTATGATTGGAGTAAGGTAGGGTATATCTCGAATATCCTATTCTGCTATGACAGGGCAATAGCTCATTCTGATGTGTGTTTAAAAAATGGAAAAAGTTAAATCAACTTGTATAAGAAGTGTTATGAAATGAATGAAAGACTAAGTTATCGTCTATCTTATCCCCAGTAGAAACTGATAGATATGCTGTAGGGATTATCCTCTGAGTATTTCAGAAAGGCCCTAGATATATTCTATCATCCTTTTCGGGGTATTTTACGTTTGTAGGGTACATCTTATAAGAATCATCTATCTCTAGTTTGAAGGGGGTATTAGCTAGTTTTGCTTGAATCAATTTCAAGTTTGGACTTAGTGGAAGTTTTCTATGGCTTTGCACACACACACTTGGGTGAACCTCTAAACTATTGAATATGTCTTATGTTTGCGTAAATGTTTATTTGTCTCGAGCTATGATTATGTTTTGTTTTGCTCGGGACGAGCAAGGTTTAAGTGTGGGGGAGTTGTTAAGGGTGATTTTATACGTTTTATAAGGATATATTTTATATCAATTTCCCCCATATTCTTATGTTTTTCATAGAAATCAAGCTTTATATTGAAATATTGAGTAAATGATGTTTTCAATGGTTAAATTGCGAAACGTAACGAATTAGGTGCTTAAATGATGATTTTATATGATTTTGGAATTGTGTTACGCTTTGGTATGTTTTCCCTTAATTGTAGATACTCATTGATGATGGAAAAAAGGATTTTAGAGAGCTAAATTCGAAGTTGGAAAGGAATCAATCACATTTATGGAAGAATAGAAGATTTAAGGAAAGAAATCAAGTTGATTGATCCAGCCAGACTGGCGTCCAGGGAGCTGAACTAGCGTTCATGGTGGACGAGCGTTTGAAAAGGCCGGACGGGCGTCCGAGAAGAGGAAAAGTGATTCGAGAGAGTTTGGACGTTTTTTGGACGAGCGTCGCCGCCGAGTCCAAAGCGGTTGGACGGGCGTCCACCCAAAACGGACGGGCGTCCACCGCCGACTTAGCTGGGCCGACCTAAAAATCTATATAAAGCGAGCCGCGCCCAAACCCTAAATCATACCTTTTGATACCATAATTTCTCATACACTAAAACCTAGAGGAGCAGCCGCACTTTGGGAGTCTCAAGGCCGGTCACCCGAGCCTTGTGCTCTGGTGATCCGAGGTTAGATTAGGATCGTTTTTGTTTCGTTTTCAATTCATGGATCATCCATTGTATAAACTATGTGAGTTCATCTTTTTGATTTATTCAATCTTCGTTTATTTTCATGATCTTGATTTATTTTGTATTTTAGATCGAAAGATTTGTTTACTAATTGATATGTTTACAACATACGGAAGTTGCATAAACTAGATCACCATAGAAAGATAGGATCTTTAATCGTTAATTCGTGACAAATTAATGGATTAATTATCTAGGTTGTTAGATTCTAAAATACGAGAGTTAACCTGAATCTACACCTTCGTTTTGTGTGGAAATTGGTCTCAACATTCGGAAGAGGAGAGATCGGTAATTGAATTCACTAAGGAATTAGGAGTTCGTAGCTTGAGAAATAGATTCACTAAGGAATTAGGAGTTCGTATCTCGTGTAAAGGTGAAACCACAATTTGAATTAAAATCATGAGATGAACTAGGATTGAAATCACTTGGTTTGTATTTTGTTAATCCCATGTATCTTTAGTTTAGGTCGTTTTTATTATTCTTAGCTTACGTTTATTTTTCTATGTGTTTTTATGTTTGTTCTTTTGTTTATTTGTTTTCGTAAGTAGCAATTGAAAGGAGTTAACAAGATTAGATTCAACATCCCAATTCCCTGTGGATCGACCCCTTACTTATCTCGCTCTACTATCAACAACCCGGTATTCGGCCGGTTAGGAGTTAGTTTTGCATATAGGTTAGGGTTTATAAATTTTCTTTTTGTTTAGTGATGCAAAATCCTCCGAACAGAGATTGCACCCGTAGCTTAATTACCAATACGGTTCAGATAATGATTAAGAGAAGATTAATTATGAATAGCTTGGTTAGTTTTTTTTCAATACATGATTGACCATGGGTTATTTGCATCTTTTTTATTTACTGTTTCTTCATGTTGGTCAATGACCACCCCTATCTGGTTGACCTATGAATTGTGGTTGTGTTTAGCATTATTAAATACTAGTATTTGTGGGATCGACCTTGACTCGCCCTTGCTATACTACGATTGACCTAGTCCTCTTGCTAGTATTAAGCGACTTACACGTGATCATGTTTTTGGTGCCGTTTCTGGGGACTATTTATTTAATTGTTAGGCATAACCATTAATTTATAGTTAACCTTTTTTGTTAATTTTCTTTTCTTTTCGATAAATGAATAAAATTGTGAAGGTTTTTTTTCATTGCCATGTTCCTAAGGCTGTTGAGCAAAGGATGTGCGGGAGTTTATTTTTACTTCGCATGATTATTCAGTTATTATTTCAAGTCTTGTGTTTTTTATTTTTATTTGGAGTCTTATAATTGTTTTGTTGTGTTTAAGTAATAAAGTTGTTATGTATTGGCTTACATTTCTTTTTTTTGCACTTATTCTTTTTAGTTGTGATTTTTACCGCCACATGACATAACAATTTTGTTACCTATTCGCGTCTCGCGGTACTAATGACCTTTGTGCAAGAATTGTTTGTATTAGCTGACCTAGTGTAGATTATTCCTTTGGAGAAGACAACTTTGGTTCCAGTTCAATGATATGATTTGCTTCAGACAGTTAGCCGAGTTCTTATATTTTCCAAAGCTAAGTGTTCTTCTTCCTCCTAATTTTTTTGCTTTACTTTTCACATTGTGGACAATGTTGAGTTTTAAAGTGAGGGGGGTAGGCATAACAGATAGTTTGAAAAATTGGGACACACTTACCATTACTTTTATGGATTTCAATTTTTTGAATTGAATGAAATAAAAATCTTAAATCGTTGAAATTTATTAATTACATACTTAATTCATTAATGATGAATAAGGGGTTTGTCAACTATTTGAAGTAGTGGTTTATTAATCATCTATCTTGTTGTGGAATCGACCTTCTTAAGCACGTATAACTCACTTCTTCAGTATGTAGTATAGAGGACGCATTATTCAATTTAGTATGGAAGAATGAGCATGTGCTATGTTGCATGAAGTAGTGACTTATTAATTACTCCCACCGTCCCAATTTGTTGATACTTATTCCTTTTTTGGTTGTCCCAATATAAGTCCCATAACTCTAAATAGATTTAAAGTTTTGGCTTTAATTGCCAAAGTTACCTCAACTCATTAATTGATGTCTCATTAAATATTGTGAAAATAATGCTACATATAAAAGATAAGAAAGTAAATTAGTCAAATTTTAAATGACCAGATAACTCATTAATTGATGTCTCCTTAAATATTGTGAGTTCCAAAGTTTCTCAAACAAATTGGGACGGAGGGAGTATTATTTTACCATTGCATTCAATTTTTGAGCACGCAATCTGAGTGAGAAGTATTTAGATGAGATGAAGAGTTATCCTAGACCGGGAATCGATATTTGTCGGTGGATATACTTTAACCAATTGTTGTAGGAGGATGGTAGCAAATTTAATGACAAACAAGGTAAACCGGAACAAAACGGCCTTGCGAGTGAGAGACAAAAAAAAGAGTGATAAATATGCCCAAAAAGAAAAAAGGAGAGGAAAAAAAAAAAAATATATATATATATATATATATATATATATATATATATAAAGGCAGTGAGGGTAGCGAACTCGTAGCGAAAATGGCACGACCCTCACATAAAAATAAAACAAACGAGGACCTATGAGTAATACTCGGTCCCCAAGTCCGCCCGGCCCAAGTAAGGTTTAATGTTGTTTGCCTGAGTCTGAAGGCAAGAGGAGCGAGTGTGCACGTTGATATGTAAGGATTGTGGGGTCTCTATAACTTCATTTTTTCTTGAATGCACTATCACAAAAGATTTATCACACGACACATTGATGTATTGGTAAGTGATGATTAATGGGGAACTTATGGATTTGTTCATAATAGATGTTTTGCCTGAAATATTTATTGATATAATGTGATTCTGTCTGTGTCACTGTTGTTTGAGAGTTATTGCACACACACGTCAGTTCTACTAATGGATTACTGATGGATATGTGTTGACCATTATCTTATTTATCATTCTTGAATGAGTCTGTTCTTAATTAGTTTGTAATTGTTTATGAGGTTTGTTTGATTTGGTTTTTGCTCGGAACGATCAAAAGCTATGTGGGGGGTAGTTGATGACGGTCAACTTGGAATCATATTTTACCATCAATCGACCCCGGATTTGTGTTCTCAATGGTAATAATATGTATGAAATAATGGGTTAATTAGCTAAATATTATTAAGCCACGTCCGGGGTGACAAAATTGGTATTATGCGTATTAACCGTGTATTTTATGCGTTATTTGCCATAAATGGAAGCTACAATGTGTGCTATGGTTTTAGTGACAGATGAACGAGTATATGGAGCGTCATTTGGGCGGAGTATAAGAGTAAAATCGATAGAGAACTGAACAGAGCTGAAGGTTGAAGTGTTTCGAGCGGAGATTTGACCCTGAGAATTTGATTGGTGATACTGGAACTCCATTTCCAAAGCCTTACAAGACGAATTGGGCTTGAATTTCTTAATGATCATTGTGGGGCTTGAAATGAGGATTCCATCTCACTTTGAATCACCCAGATCGGAGTTACGTAGGCCAATTTATGGTCCAAATACCAAAGGTGGGTCTAGGGTATTCCAGAACTTCCAAGTTAAGTCGGTAGAAGAAAAAGGACAAAAATACCCTCGATTAATCGAGAGTGGCCCCAGATTAATGGAGCCCCAGAATCTTCTAGAAATGCATTGTCTTGTCCTCCAAGGATTAAGCTTCACCCTAAGTCGGTTTATTCACATATATAAGGCCATAGAGTGCTCCAAATTTTGTATTCCCTTCATTCCTCATCTCTATTCAAGTTCTTCATCAACTAGCTACAATGTAGTCTTTTGGGAATAAAGTCTTCTTTTATTTTCTTCTCTTCTTCTTGAAAATTAGTCATGAGTCTTTCATTATTGAATAATGCTTGGTTTACGATCATCATAGATCAATTCGAATCGTTGGAGAGAGATATGAGTGATGATTGATCAGTTCTTCGTTATGGGTAAGATCTACTACAATGTTTTATTTATTTTCATAGATTCATAATTGTTCTTGTGATAGATGTAGATTATGCTTGAATCTAATCAACTATGAATTAATTAAATGAACATTAATCTTTATTATTTGATTCGTTCATATTATACATAGAACTATGGGTTGCGCTCTTCAGATCTGCAACGGTCTTTATCGCTAGATCTGAGTACCTAGTAAAAACTAATTATGTGATTTGGCGTCAGCTACGTTGATCAACAGGATTAATTAAAACGATTAATTAGGTCTGGCCAATATAATATTTGTATATCGTAAATTAACATGAATGATTATTAGTGAAGTGTTAATTAAGACATAGTCTTGATGGATCCTTAGGAACGTGCTAGTAGTTGTCGATAGCTGCTTAGGGAGGTTTTCCGTCTCGTGCTGGCATCTCTAAAACTTATTGCGTGTGGCTAATACAACCAACAAATGAGGTTAGTTGCACATAGATTGTCTGATGTCCTTACAATGGAAGTAGATAGAGTTAAGAGATTGCACCCGTAGCTTAGTTACCAATATGGATCAGATATGGATTACAGGGAGATTAATTATGAATATCTTGGTTAGTGTCTTTTCAATACCTGATTGAGCATGGGTTATTTACATCTCTTTTATTTACTGTTTCTTTATGTTGGTCAATGGCTACCCCTATCCGGTTGACCTATGAATTGTGGATGTGTTCAGCGTTATTAAATAATAGTCTCTATGGGATCGACCTTGACTCACCCTTCCTATACTATGATTGACCTAGTCCTCTTGCTAGTATTAAGCGACTTACACTCGATCGGTAATCGACTATATATGTAAACCTTACTTCATGAATGTTGGTCCCAGAGAAGGGTGATAATATAGTCAGAGGGGGGGGGGGGGGGTGAATGACTATATTTGAGTTTCAAAAACTTTTCTTGATGAAAAACCTTTGTGCAGCGGAATTAAAACCCTTCTAAATAGTTGTTTCAAAGTAATTAAACAATCACACACAAATATATAAATCGCATAATGTAAGTACTGAAAGTAAAGTGCTTAAAGTAAATGAAACAAAGACTTATAGTGGTTCACGGTGGTGTAATCCCTTAAACCACTCTTCTCCTATGATCATTGGAGGAACTCACTATTGTTTTCACCACTACAATAGTGTGATTGGCCTTGGCTACACAAATTTCACAATATAAAGACTATCACTCCCTGGCTACAAAAGCTTCAGTGACTCAGTCTCTTTCCCAATGCTCCTTGAGAACAAATCTTTCAGGAGCTTATTACAATGATAACAACTCATTCTCATATTCATCTGATTCAAATGCTAGAGGTAGATCCTTAATGCTGATGTGAATTTGAGAATTCACAAGTTTGATTAATCTCAGTCTTGATATCGTTGTTTGTTCTATTTTTTAGAGATCAACATTTTCTAGATATTGCTTTGAAGATCAGAATGATGACTTGTTAATTTGACAGAATTTTAGCATATTGAAATTCTGAATAAACTTGTTGTGGTTCCTCTCTGTCAATGCCTTCTATTTATTGCCGTAAATCCCTTGATTTTGAAATTTCGTCCGTTGGCTATTTAACGCTCTGAATATTCCTTGATTCTGTCTGGAATAAATCCTCCATGATTTCAGTGATCCGGATTTTAATCAAATGTTCATTATAAAATCCGACATTGATTGATTCTGCATTAAAAATTTTGTTTCCACGATTTCCACAGTTTCTATTAAGTATCAGTGGCTTACTTCACTTAGCTGCTTCTTCTTTACTTCACTGGCTAAGTGACTACTTCACTTGACTGCTTTGCCAGTTACATTACTGGTCAAGTGACTGCTTTACTCGGCTGCTTGATATCTACTCTACTTTTCTTTCTCTGATGTTGTTCATCAGCTGATAGACATTTACTTCAGTGATCCTTATTTTTATGTGAGATCAAGTACACCATATTATAGAAAATTGAGTTTCATCACATCTAATATATCTTAGACTTACCCAAGGTCATCACAGACTTCAATGGGTGTAATTCATTCCATAGGTCTTCACTTCAGTATCTCTGGTGCCTTGGCTTCACTTTGCTGGTCTTGTTTTCTTACTGAGGTGGCCTACTAGACTACTACAGTGCTTGTCTGACTGAACTTACATAATTTGTCAGACTTCTATGTAAAGCATATACAATCAATTCTAACTTATTTCAGGCTTGTAATAATAGCCAACATGTCCATCATCTTAACTATAAAATATTTTGAACAATTTAAACTTTTTTTATGAAGCCAAAACCTTTATAAGCATGAACATAAGTAAAAATATTTCATATGATAAACAAGATCAAATTCAGATTTCTTTTATTCATCTATAATGGGCAAAAGGTATTCAAAAGTCAAAATAACATAACTGGAAAACTATTACACACATAATTTATGCCTTCCCTTGTCTCTTTTGATCTTTCAGACTTTCTTGAACTTCTTTCAGTCTTTCCTTGTCTCTTTTGATCTTTTAGAATTTCTTGAACTTTCAAGCTTACTACTTTCCCCCTTTGTGGGAGCATCATATTGTTTCTGCAAAATTTTGTGTGTGGCTTCAGTTGCGGAGATGATGATGTCTACTTTCTCATCTGCAATGTCTAGATTGTGTTCAATCATTTGAAATCTCTTATCATGCTGGTCTAATCTCTCTGTCATGGGATTAAGCTTGTTCTCAATTGCTGTTGCAAGATTCATCAATTCATCAGAAACATGTTGTTTGATTCTTCTGTATTTGGTTGTGTTAAGATGTGTCTGTTTCTTGATGACATCATTTTACATCTCAATATATGTAGACACTGCCTCAAATATGTTCTACGTAGTGAATTGCTTTCATCCTTGAGTGCAGTTTATAGATCTTTAAGACAAAGAGCCTGCTTCTCCAATTCTTCAACCATTGAGTCTACAGCTTATTGAAATGTTGTGTCTGAAATACCAAAAGGAACCTGTGTTGGTGCTGGTGCTGGCTCAGGTTGTTGAGTTGATGTTTGTTGCAACGGTGGAGTAGGTTATGGATTGTCTTGCATTCCCCTTGCTCTATTCTGGGAATGCTCTATGTAGGTGTTGCTGCAGCTAATCCAGAGTCCGGGATATTTCTTCTGACTACACCTTTGTCTGTGCTATCAACTGGGTGTTGTTTAATTCCCTTAGTTGATGGTTCTAGTATCTCAGTTGTCGGGACTCTGCTGGCTACTGTTGGTTGAGTGCCGTCAGCTGATCTACTTTGTTGTCTCTGCTGTGCTACTGCAGTCTGCTGCATTACCTCACCAACTATTATGTCATCATCATCTGATGCATCTGGTGCAGCACAACTTTCTTCAATACCATCACCATCTTCATCTTCTACCCTTGTCTCTTCATCTTTGACAATTTCTGCATCATCAATAATTACAAGAGGTGTTTCAACATCTCTTTGAACATCTCTCTGATTGGTTTCTCTTGTGCTAAATCTTGTTCTTGGTCTAAAACTAGAACTACTGGCTTCAGGTAGCTTTCTTTTCCGGCTTGATCCTGTCTGTGCACCTTTTGGTTGTTTCATATAAGTATCCATCATAGATTATGGCCATTAGTTTGGTTCCTACCTTTGCCATGGCATTCAGTGCTCCCAGTTATCCTTTAATGCATTTGCCAATCAAATGGCTAAATTCATCAAACGGTTTTCTTAAATCCATTCTTAAACAATTGAATTTCTTGTTTTCTGTGGTAGCATCCTTCCCAATCTCCATCCAGAAAGCATCAGTATCCATCACCATATTATCCAATCTTATGGGGGCATTTTTAGAAATTTGGAAGTGCTTGTTGAGTAAATCAGCCGTTATTACCAATTTCTGGCCATTGACAGTAGGGGTGGTAAATTTTCCGATAATTCCGACCCGTCCCGAATAATCCCCATCCTGACAATTTCCTGATCGCGATATTTTGTGATTTTTCCCAACCCGAAAAATGCGGGAGGTATAAAACTCAATCGTATCGGGTTCCCATATATATATATATATATATATATATATATATATATATATATATATATATATATATATATATATATACCTATAAGCTCCACATATATATATATATATATACACACCTATCCGCTCCACAGCATCAGTCAACATTGACGAAGAAGACGAGGATTATCCACCAATACCCTGAAAAAAAAAGAAACCAAATTGTAGATGCCAAAAGAGTTACCTGTAACACACTCAACCTTTTTGGAAAGATAATTTTTTAGCAGGACTATCAACCTTGTTAGGAGAAGTCAAGAATAGAATTCGCAAAAATTCAGGTAAACAAATTATTCCATACGATCAATATACATATGGACAACTAGTTAGCATTATTCAACAAGAAGGAATGAAAATATGCCAAGACCTAAAACTTCAAAAGCACATTAACCAATTTCAACCCACCCTAATCAAAATTTCTTACCCACCCTTTATCTTTTCTTACCATCCTTATATATCTTTTTCTAAACCCATCATACTCTCAACCTCCATTTTGTTTACAAAATACCTTTGTGTTGCGGAATTTGAAATATTGCTAACTTTTAATGATTATCTTTTATCATTTTGGTTTTCATGATCCTAGCTAGGGTAAGTGTAGCTCTGACCCTAGCTCGATTTTAAAATTTTTTGGTTCGATCAAAATTCAACTTATCTTTCTACCGGAAGTTTTAAATTTTACACTTTTCCGCCTATGCCGGCATTTATAGATGATGAGTTTGGTTCTATACTATCACACCTATCAGACCTTGTTGATGACGTTGAGACCTTCTACGTGATAAATTGGGTGATTAGTAATTTTGAGGAGAAGCTACATCTCCCTAAGTTGTTGATATCCATTCAAAACTTGAAGCGTCTGCGCCGAGTTTCGAATCCAATCTTTTACTAATAGGTCACACCAAATCTGTTATTCCTTAACAAGTTTCTCTTTCATACTGGTTTGAATACCCTGTCAATCTAGTCCACCTCGTGTTTTTCCACATGGGGTAAGGCTTTTTGCTCTTTGTCTTCCCCACCCGGTTTTAAGAATATTTAAGCGGTGGAGGTTATAGATGAAGACTACCATCTTTAGTTGCTTGCTTATTTTTCTTTCTATTTAGTATATTTTCCTTTGTATCGAGTCTGTTGTCAGTTTTCTAAATCATAATGTTGTACTAAAAACAAGTCGGGTTTAATATTTCAATGTTTCAAACATGTAATCGTTTTATGGACTTATAAATGTTTAACGTTTAATGTATTCCTTTTACTGTCCCTTTTTTCGATTATTATTTATAAGCTAATGCTGTAACGAGTTTCGAGCTTTGTTGAAGACTTATTTTGCAGCGATAGAATTTCTTGTTCGATCTCCGGTTTGCTTATATTCCTAGAAGTTCCTCGACGTGCTTAGACTACTCCGATATTATGCTTCTTACTTGAGAGCCGTTTCCCGAGCTAAGTCTTTTTCTTACGTTCTCATTTTTTCTTTGTCATTGGGGACAATGACATATTTAGGTTGGGGGTAGGAGACTTAGCTATGATGTGCTATAATTAAAAATTAAAAGAAACGGTATGGTAGAAAATTTAAGAAAAATTGAAAAAATTGAATAAATGCCATATTATTTGTCTCGTACCCTTAGAATTGTGAGTTCATAGCTAAGAATTGATAGGAAAGGAACCAAGTTGCATGAGTACGTGATCATTTTATACTTATGTGAACGTAAATTTAAGGATATTCATGCCGATTGTTGCAAGTAGTTATTTATTGTTCGATTACTCAATTTTGAATCGACTATTATCGCACGAATCATAATAACTGACGAAATTATGTGTACATTGCGTAGATGATTGGTTATGTAGACTTTGTGTTGATATTTATCTGCTAATGTATTCTTATCTTATGGCCATTAAAGAGGAGTAATAAGCTTGAGATTTATCTGTGTTTTAACAAGGCGTTAAACATTGGGCTTGTAGTAACATTACCAAAGTAGCTTCGCGCTTGTGGTAATATTCAATGCTATTGACCAATCCGTGAAAGGGGATTCTTGCAATGCATAATTTACTTTTAAAGCAAGTTTCTTTCTTGAGATGTGTTAATGCTTGAAAATATGAAAATGTGAGAAAAAAATTCAACTTTTAAGAGGCTTCGAGTATTTTTCTCGGTCTCCAAGTCCAAAAACCTCTTAGATAACGCTCTTGCTTATTGCACCATGTCTTTACTCATGCGAGGCTTAAGAAGTGGGAATGCTGATGTTGGTAGGTTAAGACTACGAAGTTAGCATAAACTTCAATCTTGCCACGAATATATAAAACTGAATGCACATGCACACATCACTTCGATTCATAGCGAGTAGTGAATAATGGATACCTAATGAGCATGACTGGTATGAGTTGACTCGAGTTTCTTACGTAAGTATGATCTGACCATGGAAAATGTTGTCTTGGGGAATGACTTATTGATGCTTTGTTCGGGACGATCAAAGTCTAAGTGGGGGTAGTTGATGACGGTCAAAATATACCCGTAAAAGTCATCAACATTATCCTTAAATCGAGCCTAATAATATATATTTTATGTTAAATCGCATGTGTATAATGATTATTTAATGTTATGTGATTAATAGAATATAATTTGGTATTTATCCGTTTTTATCATTTAAATACGATTTACTGTGCAATAAATATTTATTTTGTAGATTGAGATAAATTGGAGGATAATTACAAATGGATGAATTAAATCTCAAGATAAATCGAAGAAAATTCGGAGTGCATTGAAGATAAATATCGGTTCAGCGCGAAAAGAGGAGTAAGGCATGACAAGAGCCAGCGAGCCAATCCGAAGATCAGGGACTCGCTGGCAGCGAAGTCAAGAGTTATCTTGACGTGTTTTAGACTTCATTTGGATTTAGGAAACCTATTTAAGATCGGTTAATGCTTATCCTCACTCTATTTTTAACCCCTATATATACTTGTGCTATTTCATTAGCAAAAACACACCTTAGACACCATAGACACTTTTCTCAGTTTATAATAAAATCCTCAGTTTTCCTCAGAGTGGTTTTTACAAGTTCTGCAATTATGTAAGTTCTTGTATTAATTTTCTCTTAGTTTTAATAATTAATTCCCCAATTATTATTTATCGTTTGAGATTGTTATTTCTTAGTTAAATGATGTAGATTTAGGATTACGACGTGAGGCATTACGGATTCCTCGTCTATAAGGATCCACACGCCCACGCCTATGTCTCGTGATCTATGTATGACTTTATTTTGATTAAAAATCATGTTTTTAGTAGATCTATATAATTTCTTTATGAATCTCTATTTTATCCGATAAGTATGTAGAAAAGCTAAGATTTAGTTTTTCGCCGAGTCAGCCTAGCCACGTCTTTATGGTGAGACTGTCCATTTAGAATTTCTTATCTTAGTAGGTATGGCTACGGCTACGTTGCTCGTCTATTTTAATTAGCGTATGATTAGAAAATACCAATATAGGGCTCCTAGGTCGGCTCATGAATTGATCTAGATATGTTCTGTATTAGGGAATTGTGCACATCTAGTTATACGTAAATCGTAGATTAACATGATACCTAAAAAGTTAGTGTTAATGGGACGGAGGCTGATGCAATCGCTTAGGAAGTACGCCTAACCACATGAATGTTTCCTAGGTGAGGAATACGGTTAATATCGGCATCCCTAGTTTTGTAAGCATGCAAGTTAGATGAGATGGAGGCCTAAAAAGCGAAGTCACGTAATGTAGCGTAGTGATCTAGATGGCCTACCCGGAGCTAGATCTAGTTTAAGGGATGACTCCCGTAGCCAATATAAAAGAAATACGAATCGGATTAATAGTTTTCGAGTCTAGCTTAATTATATAGAATCTCTAGATCCAAACGATAACATAATAATTAGGGAGGTTAATTATGTTGTATTTATCTGTGTTGTGTCGAGTCGTGTCAATTTATCTTTTCTTGTCCTTAGTTGGTCATAGACCATTTTTATATGCTTGACATGCTTAATTAATTATTTATAAAATGACCCACAATTGGTTCCCTGTGGGATCGACCTTGATTCGCTATATCTATACTACGATGGACCTAGTCCTCTTGCTAGTATTGGTTTATGGTGGTCAAGTATTTTAATTTCACTTGACTAATCACCTCAATCACTAGTCATTGTCGATAGCTGCATAGGATGGTCTTCGGTCAAGAACAAGAATAGTCTATAAGCTGCATATGAGCTTATGAAGACTAAACGCCGAGACTATAAGGTTATAATTCAGGTAAATTTTGTGATGGCCTGAACTGACTTTATTGATCTTGTATAGAAGGTTTAAGTTACATAAGGACAATATAACTTAGTTTTTTTTGAAATACTATGGTGTACTCTGATCTCATAAATAAAGGATCAGATGATGAACTAGAAGAACTAAGTTTAACAAGAGGAGTAAAAACTGAGTTAATTCTCCATAACATTTAAAAACTGAAAACACTGAATACTCAGATTTAATTGAAAACAAGTCCGCTAATTAGTTCTATTGAAGAAAATCAGAACGTTGGAGATCAGGATTTTTGATTGGCTGAAAGTCTGACATGTTAGAAAAGACATTGACATATCCGACACTTATAGCACGTTCTAAGGAATCCAAGGTGAACGTTATGAAATTTAAAAATGTGACCTTTGGATTTCACCCTATAAATGGAGGACTTGAATACAATGATCAAAACACACAACACTACCAAGAGAGCCTAAGTTCTGAATGTTTTTGCATTCAAGTTTATTGCTATTATTTGAGCTTACAAGTTACATCAAGGAAATCTTCAAAGTGTTCAATCATTCAAGATATATCAAGATCAAACACTTGAAGACTGCAAAGTCTGATCACTTTCTTGATTCAACCAAACATTGATTGTATCAAAGGTTTGGATTGTGAAGCATCCGGTCTATGGTGTCAAGGACAGTTGTTTGCAGTCAGGAGGACTGTTTGTGGTGGAGCTGGTGAATAAGAAATTGAACCCTTTAAGGTCCTGTGAAGAATTTGGAGAGAAGCAATTCTACCTGTTATCCAAGTGTTTAGATTGTGAATCTAGGGATTAGTCAATGACAATCAACTAGGGGTTTTTGTAACCGTTGTAACCTCAAGAAGATAAGTGGAAAATTTCCTCCTACATCACATAGGAAGAGTGGACTGACAGGATTACACCACCTGGAACCACTACAAAAATTGTGTTTTTATTTCTGCAAGTTTACTTTATTTAGTTTATTTACATTACAATTTTACTTCATCAAGCAATCTATCTTTTGCATGCAAAATTGATTGAACACCAAGCACAAAACTGAGTATCACCAAAACACAGGTCAACATTTTTCAAACATAACAACATAACTAAAGGCTAATTAATTTCATTCCGCTGCATTTAACTCAGTTGTAGAAAAAGTCGGTTAGACCTTTTCTCAGCTCAATTATCTTCTTTTAAGTACCAGTTTACTTAAGAGGGAAAAGTTTTTAAGTGACAAGTTTATTCACCCCCCCCCCCTAAACTTTTCCAAAGCCTTTACATGGGACTAAAAACTATTCTTTTTGATGGCGTTGGCTGTGTCTAATCTTGTACAGTTGATTCCTTTCATTTCAAGGTCTCTTGAAGAGATGTTCTCCTAGAGTTTCTTCCCATTCCACATTGTTAGCTTTAGTTTCGTCCATGCCTTTAGTATGATTCTCTTTGGTTATGAGTGAGAGAGTGGGCTCCTTATAATTTCTTGATATTGCTTCCATTTGTTCTTGGAAGTCTCTCACTTCTTCTTGTTGCTCCTCCGGATCAAATAGCTCTTCCATAGTGTCATCCTCTTGCAGAACATTAAACCTTGATCCGGCATTTGTTGTTTCTTTGTCAGCATTCATTTCTCCACCCAACATTTGTTGAGAATGGTTTCTTGTAGCTTCCTCTTGGTGACTAGTCTTTTGTCTAGTCCCATGTTTATCCCCTCTTCCATTCTATCCTTGCGGAGGTTTGCGTCTATGGTTAGTTGCAATCATCCATGGCAAAATGTGTGCTCTGGTGTTAGTTCTACAAGTTTCTTAGCCTGCCTTACCTCTTTATTTTGTTTCCTATCACTTGGGATGGCTGGTTGGTTTGCATTTGGACACTGCTATTTTTTGTGACGTAATCTTCCACAATCAAAGCAATTTACTGCAGCCTCTCATATTCTACCGCAAAATAGTTCCCATTCAAGACAACATTATTACTCATGACCTGATGTAAGTTCATCTCCATGAAAATTCATCCATACATTGACCTTGTTAGTCTTGAGGTGACTATGTCCACTTTCCCAGGCTTACCCACTATTTTACCCAATTTTAGTAAAAAGTCTTCCTTTTTGAATAGTTCTAGGGAACCCCTGGAAATCGTACCCACACAAGAGTTGACAATATTTGTGGCTTCGATGGCTGGAAGAAAGGTCTCCATGTCATCACTGTGAGGTAGTGACCCGGAATTGTCCATGGTCCCATCGTCAATGTTGTTTCATAATCAGCCTTGCATGCCAAACAAACTACATAATAGTCTGCTTCAAAATCGACAATATCTGAGCCTCCTATACTACACCACATCGCATGGAGCTTTTCATGGAGGATCCGGAAAATCGTTGTTAGATTAATTGAAATTATCTTTGTGCCTTGTTCTTCGTTGTTTTCTTAGAAGTTTATTTTCTTTTTAGTTTATAGATTAGAGTTACTTTCGTCGGAATTATCTTTCCAGGCTTTGACCGACAATCCTCTGTCCGCCTTACTTTTCGTTTTGTTATTTTAGGTTTTAATAATAATATTGTCAATCTTAGGAAAATTAATGAACTAGTATACCCCGATTCCCCGAGATCGACTCCTAGATTCCGACGCCGACGACGTGGTGAAAGGCCAAAGGCCGTTCGACACCGTTTTTGAGGTCAAAATATGCTGTTTTCCCTTCCATTTTGGGCTCAGAAGCTTTCAACGCGTTTTTCTCCCTTATATTGTTTTCTTGTTTTCTGTTTTAAATTTTTCGTAGGTAGGTTTCTGTTTCTGTTTCCGTTTCTTCTTCTGTTTCTTTATCTTTTCTATAAAAAAAATATATATAAAAAAAACAAAAAAATGTCATCAACTGGGATTATGCAAGATTAGAACGCCATGCTGAAACAGCAGATGGCAGCTCTTCAAATGTCGCTTAATCCTATGAATCAGACCCCATCTTTTCCACAGAACTCACAAGTTATGTTCTGTGGAAGATGTTGTCGACCCGGCCATGCTGTTGGCCGTTGTCGCTTTCTTTCCCCGCTCGCGTATCACCGTAGTAAAAAGTAGAAGTGTCAAGTTCATCTCGTCTTTGGATCCGATGCTCGTATACCCTCAACTCGATGAGAATTCTTACGTACGACACACTCTTACCGGAATACTAATAGCAATTATGATGCTTATCCACTTCAATCTAACTATGCATCCACATACAATGGTGAGGAAGAGGCTAGTGCTAAGAATGTAAGGTCCGACACTCAACTTAGTGGTTTCCGTTCGGATGAGGTACTCGTGTGGCGATCCCCCGAGAAATAAAGAATTTAGTGGAAGACGGGAGGTCGATCTCCTGATTCGTTAAGAAAGGTGGAAACGAATAGATGATCATATGTCTGTAGAATGAAGGATGAAGAAGTGAAAGAACCCGAAGCGGATAGTACCTTACCTTCCTCTCCCGAATGTGATGCATCTAGACAAGTGCACTCCCGATATTCCTTGGTATGCTTCTATCGTCAACTTCTTACATTCCCAAAGTACTTAAATCCGAAATTTTCATATCGGGAGCAGTTAAGAAATTTTTCTCTCGATGTGAAAACATTCGTTTGGGATGAACCTTTACCTCTTCAAGATTTGTAAAGATGGTTTGCCGAGAAGACGTGTTCCAAAATCCGAGCAACGTGATATTATTGAGCAATGCCACAAAGTTGGACCTACCGGTGGTCGTTTTGGTCCTTGGAAAACCGTTGCTAGATCTTTCAATCCGGCTTCTATTGGCCCACGATCTTTAAAGATACGTGCTTTCGTAAAGCTTGTGATAGGTGTCAAAGAACCGGAACTTTAACAAGGCGTTTTGACATGCCATTGAAACCCATCCTAGAATGTGAAGTCTTTGATGTACGGGGCATCGATTTTATGGGACCATTCCCATCATCTTGTGGAAATAAATACATCTTAGTCTACGTGGACTATGTATCGAAATGGGTGGAGGCTCAAGCCACTTCTCACAATAATCATCAAACGGTCATGAAGTTCCTGAAGAATATTTTCGTGAGATTTGGATGTCCCCGCGCCTTAATCGTTGGATGAAGGGAACGCACTTCTCCCCGCAACCGGCCTCTAGAAAAAGTTCTTGAGAAATATGGTGTCCGACACAAAATTGGCACACCATACCATCCTATGACTAAGTGGTCGTGGTTGAAAGAAGCGTTTAACCAAAGTTTAAAGAAGATCTCGGAGAAAAACAATTAACGTCATAGAAAAGACGGAAGTCGAAAGTTGGATGATGTACCGTGGGCATATCGAACCGCCATATAAGACCCCCTACGGGTACATCACCCTATCAAATGGTTTATGGTAAACCATGCCACTTACCAATTGAGTTACAGCATAGACAGAGCGTATTGGGCCACGAAGTTTTTAAACTTCGATTCCCAAATCTTGTGGAAAATATCGATTGCAACAGCTTGTACGAGTTGCACAAATTTAGACTTCAGCTCCTACGAAAGCTCTAGGATAAGTAAGGAAAAGACAAAACTCCTTCACGATGCCAAAATCAAGATGCGAGAATTTCAAGTAGGGGAACAAGTTTTATTGTACAACTCCAAAAGTTACATCCGTTCCCCGGTAAGCCGTAGGAGACGATGGTCCGGTCCCCTTTAAAATTCTCCAAATCATTCCCGGAGGTGTTTTAGAACCAAGAGGTCATGGTGACCACCGTTCGCAGTGAATGGTCAAAGGTGTAAGCATTATATCGGTCAACCCAAAGCAGTAAGCTTCCGTGATTGCTCCGCCTCCTCGACATCCTCGTGCGTGGTACTCCCGAAGTCAATGAGTTTGACGAGTTTTCACTCGATTTGTTTTCCGAGAATGACGGCGCGTGGTCCGTGCAGAGGAAGTTCGTCGGTAGTTGGGATATGAAAGAGTTTAAACGGGAGGCACAAGTTAAAGAGAAGATTGGAATTGCGCGTTTAAGTCCGTAAATTGGGAAAATTAAGAATGTTTGGAAAGCGGTAAAGAACCCGAGTAACGAGAGTTGATTAGGTTGAATTTCTAGGCCGCTAGATTGAGAAATCTTACACCTTGTTATGGAAGAGTTAATCTTTAAGATCGAGAGATGAAAGATTAATAGGCGAATTATCTTTCTTTATTAAATCTTCACTAAACGATCTAGGGTAGAAATTGAGAGTTGCGGGATAGGTGGATCAATGCTTGTTCTTCGTTAAAATTAATTGAAATTATCTTTGTGCCTTGTTCTTCGTTGTTTTCTTATTTATTTTCTTTTTAGTTTATAGATTAGAGTTACTTTCGTTCGCAATTATCTTTCCCGGCTTTGGACCGACAATCCTCTCGTCCTTGCACTTTTCGTTTTGTTATTTTAGCAATCTTAGGAAAATTAATGAGCCCCCGATTCCCCGAGATCGACTCCGGTATTAATCGCTATTCTACGATCCCTCACTTGGGGTATACCGGATTTATAAATTTATTACTTGTTTATTTTGCTTAGATAAAATCAAGTCAATACATTCCTCATTCATGGCAACAAGTCAATGCATTCCTCAACCAATATCTCAATCGGGTCATCATCTGCCTCAGTTCCTCTCCAATTTTCAACGATGGCAACAAAATCTGCGATGTCTACTTCGTCTTGACCTTCTCATGTGTAATAAAATGAGTGACGCTTCAAATCTTTCAGTAAGTCAGCACTGCCTTTAGAGGACCAAACGTATTGGCTCGCCGGCAGTGGTTCTAGGACCTCCTTCCACTTATCTATGCTTTTGCGGAGAATGTCTGATTCCTCTACAGTTTGGCCTACTCTGTCCATGTCTATGGCGGCAATGGGGTCCATGGGGGCAGAGGACAGTGGTGCGATCGAGGGAAAAGACACTATGAGTATGGCGGCGCAAAATCTCCAAAGCACTAGGGTTTCTTGTATTTCAAAACTTTTGCATAAATGACAAAATTATTATTAAAGGGAGATGAAAATAGGAGCATCCCACCCTCCCCAAAAAAAATACAATATCATTTTCTCTTTCATCCATCATTTTAAACATTAATATCTCTCTACCTACAACATCAAACTAGAAAATTATTTCACAATATTTTTATTTTTTCCATGCCCTTTATTTTGAGACCACATCCATCAATTTTGACAAAATTTCAAAAAATTCATTGTCGAAATACCCTGTCAAAATTCACTGTTTTTCAGGATTAACTGTCATGATTCACTAAGTGAATTTTGACAGTGAATTAAAACGATGTAATGATATCAAACCAACTCTCAAAACTAAAATCTTGAAACAAAAAAAATTGGTGAAATTTTTATCATGTTTGGAGATCTAGATAAAAATATGAGGGTTTGAAAATAAAAGTGAAGGACAAGCAGCTAGCGTGGTTTTTTTCTTTTGTCTTTTTTCTTATAAAAAATATTTTGATGTCATGTTACTTAAAAATATTCTAAAATGTATCCTTTTCTTCCTAATTCTGTAAATAATTTACTTTATCATTAACTTTATGATTCATTGTGTACTTGAAACTGCTCATATTTCTTCAAAGTTCAGCAATTAAATGATCCACCGTATAATTAATTGTACGATTCACCCAATGAATCATGAATGATTTTTTTTTACTATTGTAAATTCTTCAAAATATGGCAATCTTTACTCAAAAAAATAATTTAACAATTCAGTATCACATATACTCCGAACTGAATGTCGTTCTTATGAAATATGCTTGTTTCATGCAAAATAGTGGTTTCGTCTGTAATGGACGATGTAATGGTGATTTTAACTATGTTACTGAGTTTGGTCTGCTGAGTGTAATACTCTGTTGAGTCTGGTGTGGAAGCTATGATCTGGTTTTCGGCTGGGGCAGATTAGCAGGGTTGATCATCCTGTTGAAGTTAAGGCTGCGGATTCTCAGCAGACTTGGGGAACACGTCTGATGCGTGGTTTTCCAGTTTGGTTAAGTTACTTCTCGGGTATTTCATTCATTATCTTTGGTTGTTTAGTTGGTTAGGGTTGGTTTCCAAGGCCATAAATAATCTGTATTCATTGTAACTTGATGTAATTTTCTTGTAATGATAAAATATCCCCGTTTATCCGTGGAGTAGTCGGCACATTGCCGTAAAACACTTTAAATTTATGTTCTTCTTGTTTTCATGTTTGTTTACTTGTTAATTTCTTATCTTTACTCACGATCACGATCACTTCTTGATCGATTCGTCAAAACATACTGGTATCGGAGCATCCAGGTTCATCAAGAAATTTGATTATCTGTTTTAAGCAAAGTAGATTGGCACTAAGGTCATAATTGATGCTATGATTTGGGATCTACACAATCTTTTCTGGTGAGAAAGATGTCTTCTTTAAATGTCAAGATTGACAAGTTTACAGGAAGAAACAGTTTTAGTCAATGGCATATCAAGATGCGCTTTGTTGAAGCAACAAGGATTATGGGGTCCCTTGCATAAATCAACAAAAGGAAATGCTGCTAAGAGAGGCAGTCTGGAGGAGAAAGCACATTCAACAATTATGTTGTGATATTATCATAGAGGTTGTTGAAGAGGACACATCAAAGAAGCTGTGGTCTAACCTTGAGAGTCTGTACTTGACAAAGTCTCTAACCAACAAGTTGTTATTGAAACAACGTATGTTCAGGCTAAGGATGCATGAGGCCACTCAGATGAGGGATCATCTAGATCAGCTGAACACAATATTTGTTGACCTAAGGAATATTGATGTGAAGATTGAAGATGAGGATGCGGATTGATCCTACTTGTGTCATTGCCTGCATCTTATGAGAACTTTGTGCAGTCCTTTTTTGTGGGAAGGACTCAGTGTCATTGGAGGATGTGAGATCATCTCTCCATGCTCGAGAGCTACTCCATAAGGCATCGGTTCAGGGACAGACAGTCAGTATCCTGGATTGGTGGCCAGTGGAATCAGCAGGGGGCGGGAAATTCTGGAAAGAGGAAATCCAAGAGAACTTCCAAGGGTCTTAAAGATGAGGATGTCTATAACTACTGCAAGGAGCAGGGACATTGGAATAATGAATGTCCAAAAAAGAAGAAGCAGCATAGTACTTAGCAGGGTACAATAGCTTTGGCAGAACAAGACACCAACTCTGAAGAAGTTCTGGCCTTAGCAGTTTCAGAGTCAGCAGGGCACAAAGATGTTTGGATTCTGGACACTGGGGCATCTTATCATGTGTGTCCAAACAGGAAGTGGTTTCAACTTACCAGCAGGTGGATGGAAACCATATTGCAATGGCTAACAGCAAGGTCTGCAAAATAGTTGGGATTGGATCTGTTCAGTTGAGGACACATGATGGTAAATCCTTCACACTGAATGAGGTTAGTCATGTTCCATAAATGACCAAGAATTGGATATCACTTAGTCTACAGGACAACAAAGGGTTAAAGTTCAGGGGTGAAGGTGGAGTGGTGAAAGTCTATAAGTGTTCAGTTGTGATTCTAAAGGGTATCAGGCATGGGACATTGTACATACTACAAGGGTCTAATGTATCAGGTTCTTCTACTGTTGCATCATCAGAGGTTCACCAGTCACAGCTGACCAAGCTGTGGCATATGAGATAGGGTCATATAGGTGAAAGAGGGATGCAAATTCTGTCTAAGTCTGATCCACTTAGGGGAAATAAGGTCAAGGAGATGGATTTTTGTGAACACTATGTGTTTGGGAAGCTACATAGAAGCAAGTTCCCATAAGAAATTCACATCACAAAAGGGACACTTGATTATGTCCATTCTGATTGCAGAAGACCTTCAAGGTTGGAGTCACTAGGTGGTCACAGGTATTTTGTGTCTTTTATATATGATTACTCAAGGGTGGTTTGGGTAAATATGATGAAACACAAGAGAGAGGCATTCAAGCACTTCAAGCAGATGAAGGCGTTTGTTGAGAATAAGACATGGAAGAAGATCAATAGACTTAGAACTGATAATGGGTTGGAATTCTGTTGGTATGAGTTTGATGAATTTTGAAAAATGAAGGCATTGTTAGGCACCACACTGTCAGCGATACTCCACAACAGAATGGTGTTGCAGAAAGAATGAATCAAACTCTTCTGGAGAGGTCAAGGTGCATGCTCTCTAATTTTGGTCTAGCAAGAATATTTTAGGCAGAGGCTGTTAACACATCATGCTACTTAATCAATATAGGGCCTCACACTGGGATCAAGCTCAAAACACCACTTGAGGTTTGATAAGGAAAATCAGCAGACCACTCTGGTCTAAAGGTTTTTGGCAGCTCTGTCCTCTATCCTGTCAGTGAATGTAAACTGAAACCTAAAGCAAAGAAAGGGGTGTTTGTTGGATATGGAGATGGAGTTAAGGGATATAGAATCTGGTCAACAGCTGAAAATAGGGTTATACTCAGCAGGAGTGTAGTCTTTGATGAATACTCTATGCTTAACTCATCTGTGAGAGCCACACTGAATCTGAAATTGGATCTGAACCGGAGAAGGTTGACAAACAGGTGGAGCTTCATGCAGAGTCTGCTGTATTAAAAGGGATAGTCAACAATCAATAGATCTAGAACAGGATCCAAGCCAATCTTCTAAACAAAGGTCAGCATATAGTCAAACAACTGATGTTGGTCAGCAGAGTATAGCTCTCAACAGAGCTAGAAGGACCAATATTAGACCCCTAAGAAGATATGGGTTTGGGGAGGATATGGTTGGATATCCACTACAGGTAGCTGAAGAAGTGGATGGTTTTGAACCTAACATTTATAAGGAAGCTGTGATATGTTCCGAGGCATCTCAATGGCTTGTTGGCATAGGAGAAGAAATAGAGTCACTTTAGAAGAATGAGACTTAGGATCTGGTCAAACAACCACATGATAAGAGGGTGGTCAGCTGCAAATTAATGGATGTTTAAGAAAAAAGGAAGGAATGGCATCTGCCGAGGGCATCAGATATAAGGCACGTTTGGTTGCAAGAGGGTTCAGTCAGAAAAAAAGGGTGGACTATGAAGAGATGATTTCTTTAGTGGTCAGACATACTCCTTTAATTGTGCTATTAGCAATAGTGGCACATCAGAATCTTGAACTAGAGCAATTGGATGTGAAAACAGCTTTTCTACATGGATGTGTAGATAAGGAAATTTATATGACTCATCTAGAGGTTTCCAAGTTCCTGGCACGGAAGGATATGTTTGCAAGTTGAAGAAAACCTTGTATAGACTTAAGCAGACCCAAGATAGTGGTATAAGAAGTTTGAGAGCAATATGATTCAGCAGTTAGGGTAATAGCAGGAGTCCATATGATTGGTAGGTTTATCACAACAAGTTGGAGGATGATTCAATCATCTATCGGGTTTTATATGTGGATGATATGCTGATAGCTGCTGTGAACAAGTCCGATATTCAAGATCTAAAGAATCTGCTCAAGGCTGAATTTGAGATGAAGGATTTTGGGAATGCAAAGAAAATTCTGGGGATGGAGATATATAGAGATAGGAAGCATGGGTATATTGAAAAGTTATTATCCAAGTTTGGCATGTCAGCAGCCAAACCTATAGATACTCCTATGGCACCAAATCTACATATGTCCATTGTGTTTGCTCCATAGTCAGCTGAAGAGGAAGAATACATGTCAAGGGTTCCATATGCTAGTGCAGTGGGCGGTTTAATGTATAACATGGTATGTACTCGGCCTGATTTGGCTCATGCAGTCAATGTTGTCAGCAGGTTTTGGCTCGACCTGGAAAGGAACACTGGAAAGCAGTGAAGATGATATTTCGGTACCTTAGGGGTACATCAGCTATTGGACTCATTTATGGAGGTGGTACTCAATGTTTTGTCACAGGGTACTGTGATTTTGATTATGCTGCTAAAATGGATAGCATGAGATCTATTACTGGGTATGTGTTTATTTTGGGTGGTTCTGTGGTAAGTTGGAAGGCAAATTTACAGGGTACCGTGACATTATCTACTACTGAACCAAAATGCATGGCACTGACAAAAGCAGCAAAAGAGGCAGTTTGGTTAAAAGGGCTAGTCAATTATCTGAGTCTGCATGAAGATCAAGTCAGGGGGTATTGTGACAGTCTTAGTGCAATATGTTTGGCTAAGGATCAGGTCATCATGAAAGGAACCAAGCACATTGATGTTAGGTACCATTTACTGAGGAATGAGAGGAGGGTCAAAGTGGAGAAGATCAGCATTGTTGTAAATCCTACAAATATGTTCACTAAACCAGTTCCAATGGGCAAGCTTCAGTTGTGCATGGACTTACTAAATAT